>HG995197.1:180000-1380000 GCA_905332935.1 Bombus hortorum
CTGTGGCAATATAGAGTTCAAGATGATTGTTAATGCACTGAGGGTAATAGCTCTTTGCTGTATCGTCAAAGCAATTAGTTTTTAATTGTTCAAACCTATTGAGTTCTTAATGAAACGTCACTCGAATTTTTACACATTTGTATTGATCAATTTATATTGAAGAATTAAATGGTTGGAAGTTTCTCAACGTGCTAACCGATAATCACATATATCATCAACTTTGGTTAAAATACAGCGCTTATTAAGTTACCTACCATTAGCATGAGGAATTATATCTGGGTCCTTCTCGAAGCTCTCGATGCTGTCGGAGTTGAGAGGCAGAGTCGACGATTTATCACGCGGAGAGGAGCTGCCGGTTCCGGACGCGGCTAGATTCGCCATGCCGCCGTCGTCGTGAGAATCCTTGTCCTCCTGAGTCCTTGGTCGATACCGTAATCTCACAGCCAGAACTATCACAAAGATCACTAGTAGAAGGCCTGCCGTTGCTCCGACCACCGCACCGAGCAGTGGCCCAGACAGCGACAGCATCACCGGTGTCAGAGCTGGAAATCATGGTAAGTACCATGAGTCTTTCTACTCTCTTCCTTTTCTTCGCGGGATCTCATTGTTCGGGGGACGAAAGGATTGCTTCTCGAGACACTCATAAATGTCTCTCCTTGCGATTACAACCGTTGAAAATGAAATTTTTCCATTATTGTTGTCGTGGATACGAGTTTATGGATTTTTAGGATCATTTATGAAATATGCGTTTTTCGCGATTGGTGATGAAATCCGACTCAACGATGATCTGTCACATGAATTTAGAAACTTATTGTAAAAGCAAATCTTGGAAGTTTATGTCATTGAACTTTACTGATGACTCTTTTATTGAGAATAAATTAATCTCATTAAAAATTGAGATATTTACTTAGAACTGGGAATGAAATAATTTCATTGAAAATTTTATTAGAAGTTCTCATTTTATCAAAATTTTATTTATCGTAGCAATATAATCATTTAAAAAAAATGATTTAGCTATTGATATATCTGAAATTTGATTCCTCTAATTATAAGTCTATGGCTAACCACTTTTAATTTTAAATGTAATCGAGTCGAAAGGGTTAGATGAATTGAAAAGAGAATTAGTATCTAAACAGAAGACTAATTGATTATCTGAATAATAAATGAGAACAAGAAGCAATGAAGTAAGATTGATTCCAGTTAGAATAAAGATGTCACTGGAATAGATCTCCTTGGTTAAGTAGAGATCTAGATCTGATCAGACAAGTAGTATAGACACGTTATAGTCAGAAGAATGGTGAAATTGTCTAAAGCTGTACTTATTTAGCAAATAGCTTGTGTAGCTTTTCATACGATTTTCATATACACATACATATGTATCTTCTTTCCTCCGAAACTATTATTCGCGTTCCTTTTTTTGGATTTGGATATAGTGAAATTCGAGCACTCTGGAGATCAGTTTCTTCGGTTGTTTAATATCTTTTTTGTGTATGAAACTTCGTTTATGACATTAATATTATCGAAGAACATTGTACCGTTCCTCTATTCTGGTAAAAAATAGTAAGTGTTAAAGGAGATTTATTATAGTTACTATACACATAATATTATATTATAATAACAGAGTGATAAAATTTTATCTGTAGACAAAAATACTCTTCTGATTCGTTTCACAACAAAACTACATGTTGAGAAATCGAATTGTTATATTGTAAGATAAAAAATGGTTGGCGTAAGAAATGCAAACAAGGTCATTGAAGCGCCATCGTGATTCATTTGTGCGTGTAATTTCGAATTTCGATTTGATTTACGTTCTCCCTTCACATTCCAGTTAATAATGGATTAATATCTTTATAATAAACGAGCACGATGATTAACCATGGTCCAATGGGGTTCGTATTTACATCGACAATTGTGTAAATAAAATATCATCGCAGGGCTGATCGTCGTTCCTGATCGCGATGATAATACTCCTGTTTTCAGCCTAAAATAAGGAAAACCGTTATCGTACAAATATTTCACACTGGGATCGCGTTATATATGTTTGGATTGTGCGTATGGTCATGCTTTAATGTATTTCACGAATTCTGTTCTACATCCTTTGAATACAAAATATTTGAAATAGACATTCCATGTATTCATTCTATTCCTACGTAATAGTGTTTCTTATCTAATATTCTTTGTTAAGAAAGTATCGTAACGAATGCTGCTACTGATATTTAGATTATGAAATCTAAAGATGAAGTTATTATCGTAACATCAAGGCTTTCAAAATCAATTTAGAATATGTATTCTCGGAAAGGTATAAAGATCTATGAATAACGATCGTGTTAAGATATTTGTTGAGGTTTCATTAGACGAATTTTCTACTAAATTAAAAATTTCATTAAAACTTCAATATACAAGAAATTTGCTAACGAATCCGACAATTTACAGGCTGATTCACTGATTAATCATAATCAATTAAGTAGATTCAGTGTTGACAATATACGTTTTAAAAACTAATTTAGTACTTTGTCCAACGTCTTCACAATGTTCGTTATGGCAGTGAAAAGAAGCTGTGCGTCATCTAGGCCTGTTCCACACTACATTAGAATTACCGTAGCAAGACTTCACGATTCGCATGCAATGACAACGGCCTTCTTACATGATAATTTATAAACTAATAATATTAACGGACTTACAAATGACAAGTTGTAAACTAAGGACTCTTATCGCATAAATAGTTCTGAAAAAATTTTCAATTTTAACAAAGAAAAATAGGCCCCCCTATTTCAGGACTTTAATAATTTTATTGACAAACTTATTTGCACCATTTTATTATCTCTGCTTATTATTTATTGTGCGCTATTATTGGCACTAATTGATATCGATAATTTACAACTTGTGGTTTTGTACAATTTCATTAATAATATTAATTGAACTATGTAAGAGGGTCAAGGTGTCTACAGAGAGGCAGGTGAAACACAGATCTACGATGAGAAGCGAAAGCGCGGCACGTTGCAAGCAGAGAATATCTCATATCTATTTCTCGTGATAGTGGTGTGCCCTTCAACACCTATTTCTCTACTGTTCTTTCCACGAGTCACCGTGTGCTCCAATTTCCATTACATTATATCACACTATGAATTAACCTTTCTACTCTATTATAGAGGAAAACGAAAGTTTTATTTTTTATTTAGAAAATCGTCACCTCTGTGAATGACACTCTTTGCAAGAAGTTTTCTAGCTGATAGAGCATGAGAGTGGTATAGATTGTTGTGAAGTTGAGAATCACAAATAAAACGCAGATAATATACTTATTGTTAATAACCTATAGCTGAATTATATGAGCCGTTTAGAAGCCACACTGGTCAATTTCATAAACTGTAAAGTATGAGAAAATGATGATGTCATTATAAACACTGTTTTCTAATGTCTTGAAATATTATCATTATCTGTATCACCTTCTTGCGATAAATGAACTTATTGAAGCGAAAAATATTTCTTTTGATGGTTGAATGTTAATCGTGTATTAATAAAATCGTAAACTAATGAAAAAGTGGAGTGCTGATCAGTTTGGCTTCTATGAGGTTTATATAAAACGATACATAAGAGAAATTACACGACAATTCCATCGAACAAGAACACAGGAGACAACCTTGAAATCTTTTCCTGCAACGTCTCGAAAGGGAAGAAGCCCACAGAAATTGTTCTCCAGAAAAGCTTCTCTGTTTCCGCAGTGGAAATCGTTTCCTCTCGAACAACAACACCAATTTTCAAGACAATAGGATGGAAGGACGAAAATGGACCATTCAGTGCACCGCTACCTCAACAAATGAATGAACGAAACGCGTCAAATAAATGATGACATTCTAAAAGTACGGACAGATTTTCACCGAGTTTTTGCGGCACATTCGAAACAGAAACAGATAGACATTATGGTACGAAAGAAAGAGGTAGACATTATGGTACGAAAGAAAGAGATAGACATTATAGTACGAAAGAATGAGAAAAAGATCGTGACACGTTCGTGACAGGCTCGTAAAAATGTACGCTTCCGGGATTGCGATCGTAAAGGCACTTCCGCTTCAACCCTTTCCATGGTGTTGTCACTTTTTGAAACTTTTCAAATGATAAATCGACTTCCATCGTGCGAATCCCAATTGACATTTTGACTAAATTTTCTTCCCACTTTTCCCCTTTCTCCTATTTCTTTTTTATCGTCTTCTTTTCGTCCTTTTTCGACAGACAGTTAATTTCTATTGGCACTTTGCTTTGATATTTTTAAAATTTTGCTCCTAAAATTCTAGTTGCTTTATTGCGATATTTGTTATATGAAAAACTTTATTAATCTTCCGAACTTATAACTTGCGACTTGCAAAGTTTCATTAATAATTTTAGTTGATTTGTGCAAGATAGGCTCGAATAAGTAGAAGATAGTCATAAATAAGAATATTATAATAAAGATAAAGTATATTATAAATATATTAGAGATTAATTAATAGAAATTTCAATGAAATAATTGGCTCTTTAAAAATAAAGACATGAAAGAAACGAAGAAATTTGGAATCAAGGAACAGCTATATTTTAGCAGTGAATATAAAGATTAATTAAGATTTTAGAATTGAAATACAAAATTCGGATATCGTTTAGAAGTTATTGATAGTTAAATATAGAAAATTCTTTATTCGAATAAAAAAAGAAATTTGGAATAATTAGGGATCTTAAACGCGAAAATCCGTCACTCAATTATTTTAATTTTTCTTATCCTTCTTTCTACTTTTTGTGGTTTCGTTTTTTTTCCCTTTTTTGGGAGGTAGATTATTTTCTCTGTCATTTCAGTTTCATTTTACGTTCTACGGAATATATTGAGAGATAGTGACGTTAATCGCGGCCGATTGGAAACGTCGATTTCGTTTCGACGCCAACTGCCTCGAGCGGATTAACCGATCCAGCTAATTTCGGATTAATCGATTATACCTCTACGCCGATGTAACACTGCCACGTCCACTCGTGTTCGTGTCTATGCCATGCGGTCCTCAGTTGATCGAGTTGATCCATGTAAGTGGACGTCCAACCGCCAATTAGCCGATTCAGTTTATTCCGGATCGATCGTCGTGTTAACGTTCGAAATGGATCGGAAGATAGACGAAATTGAGTTTTATCTCTTTTTCTTTTCCATTTTTTCATTAAATAACCAATGAAATTTTGAAGTATGGAAAAAGTACTTTATTAGATTATTATTACTAAATTACGTGTATTTACGTAAATTTATATTTTTATGGATATAGTTAAAAAAATACATTGTTTGAATTTTTCATTTTTGAATTTTATTCACAGTCTAGTTGTTCCGTATGGAATGGCCGATTAACGATTCATACCTCACTCGATCTAAAAAATTATGCGTTTACGTACAAAAAAAGCGAAGCAGTTGAGATCATACACGACAGAAGAAATTCTCAATTTTAGAAAAGTATATTTAATTCTGTAAATTGAAAAATACGAAAAAGCGATGCTGTTACGAACTTTGTTTTCTTGCTTCAGAATTTACCATTATTTATGTTAAATTGCGATTTCAGATAAACATACGTTCAATAGAAATTAAATTAAATTTGAAGTATTACAGCTACATAAATTTCGACTGTATCTCGAATAAAAACTTGTCAACATCGGTGGTATGTATTTCTTGTAACGGGTATAATTGGATCTGCCCGGTTAAGAAATAATTTTGTAAGATGTGTTTCAAACTTTCTATGTTTGTCACAGAAGTTTTTGTCCGTCGTTTTGTCGTCGGAAGTTTTATCAGAATAAATACCTCTCATCGTTCACGTAAAATTGAACTGCACGTTTCCAATTTAATTCTACACGATCGTATCGCTTATTTCAAGCTTGTTATTTTTACAATACTCGTAATTTAGACAGGGACTATCGTTTCAATTTACGATGGGAACGTGACGAGGTTCGGCACAGTTTTTCGCGTTAAAATACGATTACACCGAGGTGGTCTGACGTGTTTGCAGAGATCGTGAATTATCGTTACGCCAGCAATGAATCTGGGATTCAGATGCACTGTCCAGAACTACGCTTCGCACTCAAGTTCGAGATTAATCAGAATCCACTTAAATTTACAAACTCCTCTAAACGAGTAGCCCTCTTGTTCTGCTTCTGTGATTCTAAGTTGTTATTAAACGCAGCAGGCTGGATTCAACATAGACGTGCCATCAACATCTCTGCTATTACCAGGATGAAAAGCAGTTAATCCGAAAGCAATTTTATATTCTTGTAGTTTAGGTTCTCTGTTTCTTTTGAAAATACTTTTTAAATACAGGATAATGTGTTTGGTACGGTTATTCGCGTAGTAATGAAATCGTTGTATATATTAAAATCGGAGAACGCACTTTAGTACCTTTCAAAATTAAAATCAGAGAAATTGTTTAAATAACTAAATTATTGTTTTTCTTTCCTACAGAAATACAATATTCTATTTGACAATGCAAATTGAGATAATTTTTTGTCTCGTTTTTGTCCAGGAGGGGATTTTTATCGTTACAACCTATAAAGCGGTGGAAAAATTAACTGCGATTTTTTTTAGCATATTTGCCTTTACCATTGAAACGATATCCTTTCTTTGCATAAAATGCGATGGTCTCTTACTTTTTTTTTCTTTTTTTTTTTTTTTTTTTTAATAATCACGGAATAATCCGAACGTGAAACGTGAAACAATTTTTCATCTCGATACTTTATCAAATAGAAAAACATGTTAAAATATCGTTCATTAGTAGTGCGACTATTTTAAATCTATTCCAAACACGATTTTCCCATATAGATATGAGATAAATAAATATATTGTATCTACACTTGAAAAAGTGCTCAATAATTTGCAAAGTATTTTTAAATTCTTTCAAATTTAATTGTTATTTTACTAAACATCCATCAATAGCGGATAAAAACGGACAGCTATTTTTGTCAACTGCAATGCATTATCCATTTCTTGAGAATCAAATGTTAGGTAATAAAATTAATAAGATCGTGTGAGATATACAAGAAGAGAATTTGATTAGTTTGATTCATACATTCGTGAAAACTTTCTGTAAGTCTTCAAACACACTGCCGACCATAAGTATTAAGACATCTATCGATACGAAGTATAAATTTAATTCTCTTAGACTCTAATTATTTTATCATAAATGTGTTATTTTATTTGCATCATATGCAGGTCACAATAAAATATGAAATGAAGCGAAATTTGTTTGATCTATTCCATAAATACATACAGTTAGTAACATAAGTATTGGCTTACTCTTTAAAACAGAATAACTTTTTCAGAAATGTACCAAATGACGAAGTTTTTTGAGAAATTAGAAGGATTAGAAGTTTACTAGATGACGTGTAAAAAAATTTGGAGAAAATTGTAATTGGTTGGAATCGCAGAAAAATAGTAAAAGTCACTTTTTACAACTTTTTTTATCTGAGCCTATAATGAAAATATAACAAATACGTTCTGCAGATTTATGTCAGTTACACATATGCTGAAAATGTCATCGAGATCGATTAACGTTGCTACGAGCTACAAACAGTTAAAAACAGCCGTTAATCGTAATGTATATTCTTGTTCATCTTTCTTATGTCTGTTGCTTATTCTTACATCAATCGATGTAATCGATGTATAATCGATTCCATGAAATTTTCAGTACGTATATGACATAAATCTACAAAGCGTATTTTTAAAATTGTCATTACAGTCTCAAATAAAAGAGTTGTAAAAGGTAATTCTTGCTATTTTTCTTGCAATTTCAATCTGTAATTTTTTCAAAATTTTGTTTGACGCTTCATCCAGTAGAATTCTTCTAACTTTTCAAAAAAATTCAAATCGTTTGTTGCCATATTAAAAAAGTTATTCTATTTATAAAGAGTGTGATAATACTCGTGCTCCTAACGCGTATGACATGTAATAAATATTTATATACCTAGTTATGGCCGGTAGCGTATTTTTGTGAGCCATCGTATGCACACGATTCTCTCTGTAAGAGAGTTTATCGAGCTTCCGTTCTTCCTTCTCTTTTATCTCTTTCTTGAAGTCCGATGACGCGGAGGATCGCGTTTGGCCGCAGACCAATTTCGGTTGAACGCTCTACAGATAGTCTTCATGTACGCGCGCGGTCGTCTTAGTGGTGTCCCTCGGAACCAGGAATTTCCCGACTTCTCTGCTATGTACATACTAACCGTTTACAGGATGTATACGCGGGAACCTTTCGCCACGAATTTGCAAAGAGCCCGTCCATTTGCATATTCGCGGCCGCGCATAAACCATGGTTAGCTGAAAGACGTTTTGTAATCAGGTTCCGCGGCCCATTTATAGTTCACTTTAACGATTAACGCGGCTACGAGCCGTTTAATAACCGGCGACACGACACACGACGTCGACTAATGCTCGTCTATAAATTTGATCACCGTACACCATGTAGAACCACTGATGATGGCTTAATCGTTACGATGAAAGTGAAAGCGCAGACGAGTTTGTTAGCTTCTTTAGTTTGTTTCTTTGTTTGGAGTAATTTGACGATTTGTGTTGTTGGCTGAGTTCATATTGTTGATTTTTGTGGATCTATCTAGATATACCTTTATGATATTTAGGAAAATTTGGAAGAATTTAGGAAGAATGTTTTTTGAAAATTCGATTATCGATATCTAAGATTGGATTTTTTAAATAAATAATGCAGTAATTTATATTTATATGACTTGTGGATTTATTAAGATGAATATCGCTTTTCTGGTCATTAATTCGTTGTTAGCTTTCATATTTCTATAATTATGTATTTGTTTTATTTGCTTAGATAGTGTTGTCACAAATGTAATTCTCGTGCGCTAGTAGTCTTTTGAAGATAAAGGAATATTTAAATGTTTCGTATATTAAAATATGTCTTATTCCTCAACCCTAAAAAATATCGTCATTTAAAGCTCATTAGTTTTCGTGTATAAGCAGAACTAGTTACCCAAATTTATTTCTCTTAGAAAGAGATAACATTATACTCGTACAACAAGGGCTTAATTTTCGTGTAGTATATATAATGGCGAGCATATAAGTAGAGACAGTCTTTATATAAAAGTCTTCGTGTGTATCTAAAAAATAAATTTTTCCGCTGACCTTTTTGCATTAAATCTGTATTTCCTTCATCCTCCTGAACATTTTAAAAGTATGGATCGTAATGTAACAAAAATCCTTGAACTATATCATTTATCAATTTTCTATCTTTTCTGTTCTCGATGCATTATTCCCCTTTTCAATTACGTTGTATTGCTGCCTTTCAGATATTGAATGGCGAAAATTGAAATGGTTAAAATCTACAAAAATGGACTTATCATATAGATTTCCTGCGATCCTCACATTTTATTACATATCTCAACAAAATCCATTTCATCCACTCATCCTTCAGTCTAGAACAATTCAATACCGATCTAAATCGGCGATCAACTGGTAGATTAATCTCGAATCGTGCTTCCATCGATGGAATGGATACGATAAGTTGATCCAACGATTTAACAACAGAATTCAATTCTATTCGGCTGATCGATAGAGATTAGTTTTAAATCGTGGGGTAACATCACACATTCTTATTGTTAGTCGACATTGACTGGAGGCGAAGTTGCTAATCATTTCTACGAGTTTATATATGATGTTGATTCCGTGTTTACGCTGCACCGGTGTTCGGTTTTCTGTTTATTCCGGCGTAGACGAGCGTTAATTTTAGATCAGATTTTCAGTCGGATTTCCTAGGATGATCCAATGATTTAATGATTAAAACGGCTGGTCGGCCGATCTCTGCTTGATCCCAGATTAAGTCTGGATTATGTTGGCTAATCGTGAATTCTGGATTAGCTATCGGGGACACGTTTGACAGCATAATTTGATACTGTGATGTTCTTCTCCATGGCCGATTCAATGTCGAACACCGACCTAACTGACAGCGGTACGCTAACGTGAATGTTCGTTTGTACTAACGACTATCTTGGTAGTGACGTCTGATTATTTAATTCTTCTGTTCGATTTGAAATATCTGGATGAGGTACAGCGGCACGAATAGAAGCTAAACATGTAATAAATTTTGCATTTGGGGTTTAACACTAAAGCTACTCGGTTATGGTGCAGAATTTGTATCAAAGAGATAGAGTATGATAGAGATGAGGTATAGTACCATTAAAAAGTATCGAACGCTTATTCTTGATGAGGTATATTTTAATTGCAAAATTAAGGACAGATCAAATTGCAATAATTTTAATCTTTATCCTCCTGATAGCTATACTGTGGAATGTGACAAGATGATTAAGCTGAATTGTAAAAGTCAATATATAATATGTAATAACGAGACTGATGTTTGCAATCAAATAAATCTTATAAAACTACCTTGTTACCTGACAAACTCTTTGTGATAGATTCGCCATTGCTGACGTTGTGCTGTTTAAATTTTTGACAACCTAGTTATTAACTTTCAGTAATAACTCTTAACGCAACTGTTGGGTTGTTGCTTTTATGTTTCGACAAAATTATTTAGAAAGACAAAAGTAACAACAAGCGAATGAAGTTAAAGCAAATATTATTAGTTAAAATAAGAATATTTCTGATGATATATTCCGTTTGTATAATAATTTATCAACTAATGATATTAGTGAAGCGATAAGTCGCAAGTTGTAGGTTACTTCTCTTTCACGATTTTATTATAGTACGTCAAATAGAATAATCAGATTTGTAGAATTACTATACTACTATAGAATTTACTTCGAAAATGTTATTTGTCTCTATTATGCAAAAGAATTTAATGTTAACTGATATTGCCTGTTCAATAGGGCAAAAGCCGTATTTTGTTAGCAGTCAACTGTATTAATTGATATTTTAGAATTGTATAAAAAATGTGAAACGTATCAAAAATCGAAATGTCACTCAAAAATTACAACATGCTGAGGAATTGGAACACAAGAAATTTTTTATTGCAATAATGAAGAAAATAAAATAAAAAGATCTTAGAAAGGTGATTCACAGGAGAAGCTTGGAACAACCACGTTCTTAAAAACGAAAATTCGTTGGTCGGACACCGAAACAGGATCGATAGGATGAGCTGCGATATCGATGATGCGCAACATTCAAATCAAGCAGGCTAACTAGTTCGAACGCAATTCTGATCGAATTTCAATTTACGAACAGTTCAGAGTGGATGGTCCACTATTTCGAACTTCAACATTTAATTCGGCAGTTGGGTTAGCACTGAATCAGATTCCACGTTTCTGATAGAATCTATCCTTATCGAGAGCCAACTGGTCCACAATATCAAAAAGAATATCCTTATTCATTTTGAAACAAGCGCGATAAAATGATCCTCGTTACTACTAATGAATGAAATTCAAGAGATCGAGGAAATAAATTTCAACAAATTAAAAAAAAAAAAGTGAACATTTCAATGACCATGATACAAACACTGGATAGTCAGATTTCGGAAGGAAAAGGACGATCCACGACTTCAATGATTTCAGAACTATTCAAATATTTTTCCAAAGAGTCTACATTTCTCAATGTTCCAGGTATTTTACATTTCCCAAAATTCTACAAAATAATAATTGATTGTCTTCAGCTTCGAGTGCAGAAATTTCCATCAAATATATTACACAATCCCCCGAGAAGGATTTCGATAATCAATAACTAATTGCAATTCGCAGGAGAATTAAAAAATAAGAAGAAAAAATGAGGAAGTGAAAGAAAGAACAACAATTGCCCGATAGAAAAGGAAAGATCAATCAGAATATAGGGACGATCTGGACCACGATCGTGTTCTGGCTCAGTGTTCTAGA
Source organism: Bombus hortorum (assembly GCA_905332935.1). Lineage (NCBI taxonomy): Eukaryota > Metazoa > Arthropoda > Insecta > Hymenoptera > Apidae > Bombus > Bombus hortorum. The sequence goes on from HG995197.1 coordinate 191,818, forward strand.
CAGAATTTATATGTGGTCCACGGATGGCGCACGCTGACTCGAAATCGAACACTAGCTGGCCCCTACCTGGGTATCGTTGATGCTCCTGTGTCTTACCCTCCTGAACAAAGTGCGGGCTGTGAAGAACCGTGGCGTCGCTCATCGCGTGCTCCGTCATGATCCTCAGTGAGAGAACCAGTCCTGAGTAACTCCTCTCCGCTGGTAGATCGGTGATCTCGAGCATACTAGGCGTCATGCTAGTCGCGGACGCCAATAAGCGCCTGGTGTCCGCGTCGAAGACTTGCAGCACATAGGTGGCAGTGCGCGGGTCGATGTACTCGCTCTCGGCGCAGCTCACCCTGACCGTTGTCCGACTCTCTTCCCTGATTGTACAATTCTCCGGGGGTGGAGGTTGCGCCAGCCTCTCACCTGCTACCATACCGGGCACAACACACCAGCCTCAGCCATCTTCTACAGCTACATCGGCGGATTTTACGAGGGTAAAGGGGGGGGGGTCGAAGGGTTCCTTCATATATACAGAGTGTCACGAAATGTATGAGGGATATTTTGACGGTTCAAAAGTTAATTGGTACAAGCTAGTCTTTTATATTCGTACTCTGTCATTGTTAGAACGTTTAAACTGTTTTGACAACGAAGGGGAGTTTACATCTTATAAGGGGATAGTATAAGTTATTTTTCATGAAAGATTGACTTACGTTGACTGCGTTCTGAGTTCTACATTTATAGGATCGATTTTAAACATCTAAACGATGGAAAAAGCTTATATAGAAAAATATCGTCTGAGGGATATCTTACAAGTTATAAACAACTTTGTTCTATGGTAGAAATATGAGTCATTCATTTGCAAATTCGGTTAATTTGGTAAAAAAAAAAAAAAAAAAAAGAAAGAAAGAAAAAATTGGAAAATCGATGAAATTGTACAAGGTAAGAATCGAGTGCTTTGGCGCTAAAATTGACAAAAACTTCAAAAAATGCAGTTAATTATTTTAGCCTGTGAACGGCTCATATATCGATATTGATGAACCAGCTGGTGAACCGTCTTGATCCTATTCATACTTCATACTTTTCTTTTTAAAATTCATTTAGATAAATGACTTTTAGGGTATGGACTGTTATATGATTGTTAAGTATACATATGAATCTTTCAAGAGCTACACTAATCAACTCTAGTTCATTTTTTCTTATGTTCCGTACTATTTTCTTTTTTTTTTTTTTAATTATCCACGCTAATAAGTTAAAGGTGACGATGTTACAAATATTACTTTTGAAATTCATCATGGAATTTTCTATTATACATATCATCTAGCTGTGATAAATGAATTCATAGGAATAAATTCTTTACTTTTTAAAATGAAATTGTAAATTTTTGTTAAGCTCCAGATTATTTACAGTCTGTCTAAGATAATAAGTAAGTTTTGTAATGGAACGTTGACAATATACGTAGATATTTGCTCAGCGGCTGACTATCGTTAATTATTTATATTTACTGAAGGCTAGCTTGAACTTAACTAAATCGCATTAGGAGGTCTGTCGATATGCCGGGAATCTCTGGATTGCGATCTTTGCTCCATTTTCTACTCAAAACGTTTTTGCTAATTGATTGGGATGTGAGCTGAGCTTGTATTTGTGTCTGCTTGCGTAGCTAGTGTTATTTCTCCCTCAACGAAAAATTATTTATAACTTGAAAAATATGCTTCGAAAGACATTTTTGTATACGAACATCTTTCTTCGTCTTGATATCTAGAATCGATCCTATAAATCCTGCAAATATTTTGTGACACTCTATAGAGAATGAAGAGGGTGTTCGTTCCTTTGTTCGTTTTTGTACAGTTGGGATGGTACTGATTTGGTGCCAAAATTTTTGTTGCCCCCTTTGTGGATACTCCTTAAGGCATGGGTTAAATAGAGGTTCAAAGTGAGATTGGGATAAGTTTTTCAGCGGCGCCGTGCGTCGCAAAGGGTTGCTTTCCTTTCGTCCGGTCGAAGGGACTACTTCGGTCCTGTGTTCCTGGATAACGCGTTTCCGTATTCCGTTTGTCCGGCGTTGGTGATGTGCTCAACGCTGGCAAACGTCCATGTCGGATGATTCCTTTCTCTCTTTTGGTTTTGTTTCGGGAGAAAAGGCAGTGAAGGGCTTTTCGAGAGGAATTTTCGTCGCTTTCGTCGATTTTTCGATAGTGTCCCGGTTTTTCGTCATTGTAAAGGTTAGACTGTATAGAATTATTTTAACATTAGAACTATTATATTCGCCGAAGTAATGAGTTTCAGATTTGTTGTCTTTGCAATTACTGAAAATATGGAATATTTTGGCATTTTATTGTCACAGAAATGTAATTACGTATATCTATTTATCTTAATTAATTATATGTAACTATGTATAACTAATGTCAAAGGGTGAAATTAATTGTGATCCAACAAGTTTCTATAAGAAAATAATCGATACGTTTTCAGTACATTTAATGTCAACAATGTTTTAATTCACCACTATTTAATCAGCCCCTATCCTCGATGTTATCGTTAAAGTGGAAAAAGTCCACCATTATTTATCGAACAATTTGAAAACTTCGACCAATGAGACAAACGTTCAGTGCACCAAAAATAAATGAAAAACCATCGCGTATGCATCACTTTTAATCCAAAAAGAATTTCCTTGAAAGAAGAAATTCCAGATAAATTGCGACGGACGTAACCGATTTTTAAGCAACATCCCGGATGTCCTCGTTTTTTAAGTAAGTTCGATCGCAACGAATTTCTAGCCGAAAATGTAGCAACCTGCCCCAGCTCACGTTTCTCATTCGGTGCGCGAACGTGTTTTAATATAAACGTCAAAGCGTAATCGATATCCGCCATAAGATTAGACAGATCGGTATCGATATCGAGCCGTTCGATCCAACACATTGCGTAACAAACGTCTGCCTTTTCGTTTCGAGGCTAAGTCCGTGTCGGAAGTACGGCGAGGTGGCTATTTTATCGAACGAAATATTCGTCTGGTTCGATGGAAGAAACGTTTACACGCGCGAACGAGTCCGAACTGTTAGACAGGATCTTTTTTCCCCTGCCCTCTTTCTCGTCCCGCCAAGGCGTGTGGAGGTTCGAGTTCGACGAGAGCACGAGCCAATAAACCGACTGGTGAGAATCGAGCAACGTTGGTCAACGATATCGACTATCTCGATGAATAGAGATTCGTTTAACACATTCCTGTCGTCCTAGTCAGTGTTCGTCTGAAATTGAACCACTTCTTTGTCAAATCGGTTAATCTTGCAAAACAATATGTAGGGAAAATTAGTTGGAATTATATGAAAATTAAAAGAAAATTAAAATTTAAAATATAAAAATTAAAAATAAAATTTTTAAAAAATTCGAAAATAAGTTTGTATACGACCACTTTGACCTGTGAACGGCTCGAATAGTAGGAATGGTGGGTTTTTAAGCATTTATGAGAAATTTGAAAGTGCGAAAACGCGCAGAATGCAGATGATTCATGATAGTGTATGAAGTATCAAGAGTATAGTTTCTATAGTATAATGTTTCCATAAAGCAACATTTCTGTTATTTCAGTCACTGCTCGCTTATAATTATAGACAATAGATTCATAGTTCATCTAAATTTAAATTTCTGCAGGAAGAGTTAAAGGTGTAGATCATGAACAATTTTTAAGTGAAACATTTAATTATCGTTATTATTATAACAAGAGAATTTTATTTATTTATATATGAATATTAGAATAATAAATATTTCAGCGTAACGTTAATTTCGAAATAAAAAAATTTAAAGCTTTTTCTTACGATTTCGGAAAAAAGCTTTAAATGTAAAATTCTGAAACATTTAACGTTAGTAAAATGGATTAAAATTTTTGTATCGAAGTGTCTTACACAAATGTGATTAACAAACATTTGCATTTTAAACACGAGAAAGTCGATAATATGTTGCAATATTATCATTTTATTTAAAACAGGTAACCGTACATGATGAAGGAAAAGAAGGATCACTTTTTTCTGTTTCACCGAACTGTAAAGAGCAGTTGAAGCGAATATCACTGACGTACTACTTGACACTTTGCCAGCTCATTTATTGACACAAACCACTACGCACAAGAGATCCAACTACATTCGAGAACAAACAAAATTATCTGGTTTACAATCTCGTGTTACTTTTATCGAATAGTCGTGCTACGTTTAAACGCCATTTAATCCCGTTTTTCTCTGAAACGCCCTCGAAAAGAATCGTTAAAAAAATTCGCGGAACTCTTGCATTTTTATTTCAGCTTTTTGCCGTTAGAGGAAAACGATGTATTCTGTTTTTTCGAGATATCGACTATATCAGAAATGAAATGCAACTAGAGTACTATCTTTTATATTGCATTTCGGATAGAGTATGTTATTATTGTTAATAGAGATTTAATTTCCTTTGATATTTGTATAATAATTCAGAGGAATGACATTCGGAAGATTAAACCATAATCGATGATCTTCGGTAATATCTTACTTAATTTTTGAATTTTCAATGTATTAATCGGATCAAGTTGTCAAATAAAATTATATGCAGAAGTATGGGTATCATCAGAAATATGTAAATTCAAGATATTCTATAATCAAGCTCAACGAAGTTGAACAATATATTGGAACACAAATGAAATTGAAGATTAAAAGCTTGCTTTGTTAAATAAGAAAAATACGAGTTAAGCTTAGTCAGTTCAATTAACGCTATCAGCCGAGAAAACTGAAGTTAAAGCATTTATGAGGAATCAAATTTTGCGTTACCAATTACGAAGAACCTAAATCAAACTTAATTTAGCCGACTCTGAAGTCGAATAAAATGAAATTAAGCTAAAATCAAATATCGAAAGTTTCTTTTGATCAATTATGAACCACCTAAATCGAATCTAGCTCGATCGATTCTGCAAACAAGCATAATACCATTTATGAAGAATGCTCTCATTGATTATATAGGAATGTCAAAGATGCCTTCTGATCAATTACGAATCCAAATCAAACCCAACTCAAACGATTCAGCAATCAGGCACGATAAAAATGCAAAATTATTTGTAAAGAGTGTAACTATTGATTACAAGCAAATATCGAAGGTTCCTTTTGATCAATTATGAATTATTTTAATCAAATATACTTTAATATTAGCATTGGCGACGATTGGAATGTGAAACTTGTGTCAAAGAAATTTGTATGAAAATATACACTACTGGAAATAACTAGAGGATTGTTTTTATGAACGATATTAGTGTAGAATTCAAACAAATAGATATTCTATCGGCTTAATAGATTAAAATGTTATTCATACACTGTTGTCATAATGATTTGCTTGAAAATAATAACTAAAAAAATGTACAGACAGAAAAAGTGGATATAGAAATAAAAAATGGCACGCTAAATGTTCCTTTAATTGATTTAGTTAATAGTGTGTTTAATAAAAAATGATAAATAAAATAGATCGTTCAAACCTTAAAACTAACTTATCGATCTACATGATCTATGAACGATTAGAACTTGATTATTTTAACCATTTTAATAGATGGTCTTAGTATCAAACAATTTTACAACTGAGCACGATGAAACGAAATATAAAATATATATTTAGTTAGAAAATAGTATTTTAATACAATATAATTGGAAATGAAAACAACTTGTTAAATTAAAAAATAAGTATCTTAAAAGTAGCTTTGAAGTTGTCGAAATTTCGTTACAAATTCCAAAGCCTAACACAAATATTAAGACAAACAACGATTTCATATTTTAATATCTACTATGTTAATTTAATTTTTTAACATTATGTCGAGCACTGTTTTTAAGATTATACACAACATTATTTTGGAATAATACGTATTCAGTTCCAAAACCGAATAAAAAGACAATTTTGGTAATATGTACATTAACGTGGTGGCTTAAAAAATCGTTCTTTTGTAAAAAATAAAAAATGTGACATACCATGTTCTCCTGCTATAGCCTGCATTTACGAAGAATATACAAAAACATCTTCTAATCGAGTTAGGAAAAAATAAAAAACCGTATATCGTAATCGAATTTTCTGTTCGTTGTTAATAAAATGCACAGACAGAATTAGAACGCGGGCCAACGGCCAGAGACGATGTACACCGATTTCCAGTTAACCAACGAACAGAATAGGTTGAGTCAACGACAAGAGAGGAGAACGGCCACCGACTACCCCCAGGCCCCCTACCCCAATTAGCCACGCATTATTAACGCGTACTGTACACAGGCCGCGTTTACGGCCAGCTTGGCCCCGGGTTCCACCGTTAATTGTTAGCAATTAGTAGGAAGAATGTGCTCGCAATCTGGCAGAGTCGGAATCCGGGACAAAATTATTTTGCCGGCCTACAGAGGAGATTCCTTTTCCAGAACCTGCCTCCCTCCTCATCTCCTGGCTCCCGTAAAGAAGAGAGATTTTCCCAGAATATCCCCTTTTTCAACCCTTCTATCCTGTACCTCATTAATCTTCTTAGTAATTCATCAGCTTCGTCCTCTCGCCATAATGTTAACTTAAGTTATGCTTATTATGTTTAATTATGTTTGATTAGATGCGAGATGCAGTAAATATTTTTCTTATTTACTTTTCGTCAGGTATAGTAGAAAAGAATTTGTTTTCCAGATTCCTTTTAATTTGATATATTGTCTCTCTTTGGTTTGATATGATTCTGACTTGAGATTTATGATATTAGGATTGATTAACCGACTCAGGATGGACAATTGTATTTGATATTTTGTTGAATAATTCAATAATGGATTAAACTTTTCAGTGAGTACTTTTCAAGCCTTTTTGATTAGAACTTCAGGATGTACATTTCAATATTGCCGAAGAATAGAAAAAGCCAGTAATTAAAAAACGGGACGAATCGAGTTTCTTTGTTCTTTTGATGTATTCCAATTATTGCAATAAAATGTAATACTCTGCCTAAAACGGGTAAGTAATATACTTGCTATTTTAATGGTTATTATAATAAAGTTATAAAATACAGTGTATGTTACTTGGCCACAAACTAATTGTTTAATATATACCACCGTTTTATATAATTGAGCAGGATATATAAACAACACATATTATAGCGAATATACTAATTTAGTAAACGTGTAAGCTTTCTAATTAATGTATGCTATTACATCCTAATTTCATAAGTAAATATATCCATAAGTAATGAAATTTGAACTTCTACCGCAACAAATATATTATGCAATTTAATAAACGAATACATTTTTTGGACATTTTTATTGTATTCATCAATATTTTTATAAAAATTTGTACATATAAATTACTCATTGCATATTTACTAAATCCTACAATTAATACACTATGTATTCATTAAATTTTATTAAACTCTAGGATAGCGTTTGTTCGTTTTATCGATGCCTAATAAAAAATGTTCTTTAAAAAACTTTGTCCTGAAAGGATTAAGCAATTAATGAATTGATTTTGATTGTTATAAAGCATTTGATATATAAACAGGTTAATTATCTAACTTTTTGACTAGGAGAAGTTCTCGTCGCTAATTAATAACAAACAATCAAATATTAAACAATTGAACATCGTTTGACCTGCCAGAGATTTCAAGTGAAACAATTGACATTCTTATCAGCCTAAAGGCGTCGTAACTGATCTTCAATAGGTAACTCGATTTCCATACAATATCACTGTGCTTCCATAGAGTCGAATTCGAAAGCGAACCAGTCTCATTCAATTCGTAGGTGAACGCCATGAAGTTTATTACCACAATCGAGCCATTAATTAAATCCACTGCCGTCAATTAATTATCCCCACAAATCACAACGCCAATTGTAGTGATTAATTTCTATTTCATCCTTATTCATTCCTTAAACTAACTAGTGAATAGAGTATCAAATAAGAAAGAAGAGAGAAAGAGAACGAAAGTGTTAATGGAAAAGGAATTAATTTAGAAAAAGATATTATAGATTTTTCTCATTGTCAAATCCGTAGAATCGTTAGAATTGTGGTTTGGATACCTTTTATAGTTCCTGGTGTCATTATGGCTGACAAGATGTGAACTGTGTAGAGCATAGGGGATGGTAATCAAGTTCGACAGAGACCGGAAATCCGTCGATTTGGGTTGACTGATGGTGATCGAGGGTTGAAACGATCGATATCGAACGCCTAATCGCGCGTCTACGATACTAGAGACCGAGTAAACGCTGCAATGTGACAATGTCGACACTAACTGACATTTTTTTCTTTGTAAAACTGTAGTCCAATCAAGATAATGGCATTACGTGAACTCTTTGAGAAAAGCACGTTTTACAACACGATGCAAGATCTGCTCTTCACTTAATGATAAACTGTACTGATAACTGTACTGTACTGATAGGTATGTTGTACATATACGCTGTATGTGTTATATAAAATATTTTGATATTACATTAGCGTTGAAAATAGAAACCTCATGTAACAATGTTACGATGGTTATAAATTTGAAACCAATCTGAAAAGTGAACATATACAGAAATCAGAATATTAAATGTTAAATATTATTAATAATTAATATTAATATTAAATATTAAATTCTAATAAATTTTTACATTTTGCTTCGCTCTCATCCCTAACGCAAACCACATTCTATCTGCCTACGGATGGAACAATCTTAACAGCAAAGAAAAAGAAAGAAGAAGGATAGGTAGGAAATCACAGAATACTATCGAATCGTCATTTAACCGTCAAAATCCTTCAGCAACATGATAGTTCTCTAGAGAAAAACCCTGTCAGGTTCCATTTCGAATTTCCAGGTATATAAAGTTGGTCCACGGAAGACTCATCTACGCGTGTATTGCAGCGTTTGCTCGTTCTTGCCTTGTGGATCGTAAATAAACCGGTCGAAGAGAGTATTTCTCTAATGGGGGGAGGGGGGCAGTAGAACAGGAGGATCGATGAGGAGCAGCAGAGAGATCAATGGTTGGAACGGAACCATGGAAAGAGAGAGGCGGGCCACGCGTATATATCTATGTTCGTGACAGAGAGAAAGAGTCGGAAAAATGGAGGTCGAACAGGGGTGGGAGCATTAAAGAAGAAGAAATATAGATAATCACGTGAGCTCTACGATGCAAGGCCGTGCAGCGTAGCAGACAGTGCTCGAAGGAGGTCACAAGAGTGTGGCACGTTAATTTCAACAATCGATCTCATACGATTGATCCTTATTCGTGAGAGATAGGCTGCTCGTGTATTAATTTTGAATATTATTCCGAGTTGGATCGAAACTCGAGATTGAAACTCACCTGTTCGCCTTTCGGGCAGATTCAGCGTGGTTGCACGGAAGTGGACCGTCTCACTGCGACCTTTGCTGTTGCTCGCGTATATGTGTACGTCGTAGGTGGTGCCAGGCTCGAGGTTGCTCACCGAAAAAGATGGTACTTTGCTCGTTTGATTGTAGATCGTCGTGCTCGGTTTCGACGACGTACTGCTGGTTCCCACCTCACGGTCCACCTGTATCGTGAACTTTTGCGGCAGACCGCCGTCGAACCCCTCTGTGCACTCCACGTATAGCGAGTCCGTTGTCTGGTTCAGAAGAGAGCAATTGTGTGGCGTGTCTGGGTGACCTGCAAAGCCGAATAATTAGCACGATCGCGACTTGAATCACAAGTTTCTACGATTCCTAGTGTCTAGGCAAAGTAGCGTGTATTTTCAGTAATCCTTTGTGAGATTGTGTCACGAATATATGTATATAATGGCTCAGAAAGTAGTTTTTTTCTTTTTAGTGGTACATTATTGCATTTACTATAGCACTTACATACTATTTAACGAGGTCCAAATTTTGTAACATTCGATGGTACTTTCGTAGGAGTGTAAAAATGTATTAGGAAGTGAAATATAGAGCCTCGTTAAAAATGTTTCATTGGAAAATAAGGATAGGTGCTAAGAATTTTTGTAGCCACTGTAATAAAAGATATAATATGTTATAAACATGCGTAAAGCAGTTATGAAGGAAAACGTTCGGTCAAATTAATGAAACGTTTCAATCACATATTTGATGCTCTTCTAACCAAGATCTCGAATCTTTATCAAAAAACTTGTATACTTTGATATCTGGTGAAGTTTAGTATTGTTTAATATTTTTCGGTTATATTTTTCCAAATTGTTAATTTATATGAGATATTTTGATTAGAAACTACATATCCGCCCACAAATCGTTACATATATAACAAAGTAGCTATGATGCGGCACAATAAAAAAGATCATATTGTTTTTTTCATATTGTTTCGTGCTATTTTATCTATCGCATAATTCCACTGATCCTAATACAGTACTACGAGTATCAATTGAAATTTTTGAAAATTTATAAAATGTTTGAAAGCTTCTTTAAAATCCTACGCATTCTAGAAAGAATCTACTTAAAATGTCTCTCCTTAAAATATTCAACACGACCTATGTTGCATTCCAGTAAGTATGATTCGATATGAACTTTTAAATCACGTCCGAACATACCACGTCTTATCTGGTACACACACTTCCCACTCCTTTTACTGATCCTTCCTACGGAAACTTCCATTTTCTCGCTTGCGAAAAACGATCGTTTAAAAAGTAACAACTCTGTCGGTTAAAGACGTAGTAAAGCTATCTCTGTTCAACGTAGCGTCGTTTGGTGTATCCTGGCAGGGGAGCTCTCTTGGATAGCTGACCTGTGATTGCGTCGAGCAGGCAAGAGATGAAGCGGTCCGAAGTTGATGAAACTACGACGACAAACGTCTGCCTCCTTTAGACGAGAACTGAATACTGAAAGGCAAGCGAGACCATCTTCAAGTGTCCCCGGTTCACGTACGAACCGGTAAAACTGGTGTCTATCAAACGACGCCGTTTCTCAGTCGTCTTTAATCAACAGATACGAGCTTAGTTAGGTTTTCCTTTTCAGATGGGGCTGAGTTCTCGTTGGACGACTACGTTTTATGCAACGTCCTCTTTAATAGCGCTTTTTATTGCGTCATTTCACTGGTTTAATGCCCACCCACAGTACTAAAGTGCGTTTGCCACGTAGTTACGCGTCCATCTACGATGTCACATCCTCGCACGTCCTCGATACGGTACAGTCCATTCGCGTTTTCACATGTTTCATAGGACTTAGCGAAAGTGGTTCGAGAGATCCGCTGTTGGCATCATACTCGTGAAAATTTATGGAATTGGGAAACGTTTGGCAAAGCCGACGTTTAGATTTTTAATAGATGTATAGATGCGTAGATTTTTTAGTAGATATATCCATTCTCTTGGAAACAGTTACAGTGGAAGACGAAAATATTCGGACATTTGGAAGGTAATTATAAAAGGAGCAAGAATTTCTATATTATTGAATATATTCAAATACGTGCCATTGTATGTTATACGTACAAACTTACAGTGCTAAATGTATACGAACGAAATTTAATCTGCAAGTACTATACAACATCAAAATTTTAAAAAAACTAGCAAAAAAGAGTGGGAAATATACGTAGGAACAGGTATTGTAAAAATTTTGTTGTTCGCCAAAAAGGAAAGCACGTAATATTTATAATAATATGAACAATTCATATAAATCCTACAGATGATTTACTTTCGTCATATTATAATAAAGGATTGATCACCTGACTAACAGACTTCAAAATTATGTCCGTAACAATTCTTGCAATTTAATTTATGTTAGGTAACATGTCCCATTGGGCAAATTTCATTTTGTCATTCTTCCGATCAAATGCAATGAACTGATAGGCTTTTCTGTAGGAATCTTCAAAATTTAATTTGTCTTACGCAACGCGTTTCATTGAGAAAATTCCACTTCCTTATTTCTTGGATCGAACACAGAGGAATCTACGGTTTCTCTGTAACAATCTTGGCAATATGTTGCGTTGAGAAAATTCTACTTCGCAACTTCTTCGATCGAACACGAAAGGATGGTCGTTCTTTCCCGTAACGTTTCGTTAACGCAATCAAACAAATTAATCGCATCAAACGCAGAAAGGAGCGAGACACCGGAAAGGAAACGAATGTCCGGCTACGAAGTCGGCTGTCGTTGTTTCTAATCTGCATAATGAGGAAACTTTTTAAATCTAATTTACGTCTATCAACCACCCCACGGGAGACACATTTCCCAGGATTACTCTGCAGTTCTATACCTTATTTGCCAGTTTTCCACTCCCCTCTCCGCCGAAAATAAATCCTCACGATTTATGTTTACTAAAAATCTTCATTTCCATCCTACAAACTGTTGCATAATCAAGAGCGAAGCTTCTTTTCTATGAAGAAAGCCACGTTGCGTGATTTCAAGAACCGAATGGAATTTTCATCTGGAGGTATATTTTCAACGTGTATTATGTCAACGTTCTCGCGTTTTCTACTCACGGTAATGCGAATTCTCTTTGGAATTAAAGGATTATACGAAGACGCCCGCGAATATCTCGACGCATTTGAAACGCTGGCCGCTTGTTAAGAATGAATGTTTTAATGTTCAACAAAAGCTGTCCGCTGTTCTTAGTGCTGTTCATTTTTACCATAATATTTCTCAACATGGATATTTTTCCAAATGTTTGAATTTAACTTTTTTTACTTTTTCTTTTCTGATTGTTAGCTAGGTAAAAGCATATTTGAAAGGGAGCAGAGGCAAGAACGTAAAGTATGTTCTTTTTGTTTCAGTGTTGAGGAATTTATGGTTTGCTGTTTGAAAGTTTTCATTAATTATTGTATTTGATAATATTCTGTGACAGAAAATATAGATGCTGTAATTTTTAGGAATTCTTCAATGCTTTTAATGCGGATTATTTCTTTATATGAAGTATCAGCATCAACAAAGTGTTTAAAGTAGTATGGTACATCTCAGTATGTTTATAAAAAAGCTTCTCATTATGAAAATAATCTAGGAAAAGAGAGTTTTGCTTCTCCATCTTAAAATGTTTCAGAACAAAATCTAGAAGAAATTGAATATAGCGAAAATAAAAATAAAAAGCAAACGTTTTTCATAAACGAACATGAAATTGAAAAAGTATAAAAGGAATGGATTTAAAATATCGTACTGATAAAATTATATTTGTTAATATGATAATATTCTATTAAGTCTGTATTTATAACGTGAAGAACCCTCACCAGCTGGCACAATATGGTAGACACAGGGCTCGAGCTGGGTACCCTGATCGTTGGTGCCCCAACAAAGCAAAGTACCATAGTCCAACTCTGTCATCGGTGTGTAAGAGGCTGTGGAACGTGTTCGTTCGCTGGTGACGTGTGCCTGTGGTATGTCGATCGCCTCCATTGTGTTATTGAACTTCCACGTAAACGTTACTTCCGGTGGATTTGCCTCGAGCTCGCACGGTATCCTCGTGGTTTCCTGTCGTGCTACACCGAACACCTTTACCTGACCGTGGTGACAGACTGGAGTGACTGAAAGAGAAATAGAAATGCATATACAGTTCCGATTCATTGATTCGAAAACCAGTTCCTGAAAAAGTTGTGTTATCCACATTGTCCATTGAGTATTACGTTGCCCCTTTCCCTAGATGTTTTATTATTTCTTATAAATTTTATAATTTATGACGTGAAATTTTATTGATACAGAGAAATATGTCTTAAATTTAATTGATATGAAAGATATATATATATATATATATATATATATATATATATTTCATATACATATTTCTCTGTATCAATAAAATTTCACGTTATATATATATATATATATATATATATATATATATATATATATATATATAGAAATAGAAAATTCATTATCTATTATTATGTCTTTTTTATATTCTAATATACACAAATTATTTTTAGATATCCTTTCATCTTCGAAAATCAATTAGGATCTATTGTTACTTTTTCTAAACATTCTATTCCTTCATTCTTATAAGAATCTTTATTAAAAGATAAATACACTATACCAAATTTGCAATAGCTTTTAAGTACGATTTTTATTTACGTTTTTACGATTATTAATGAATTTTTTGTTCCGAAAGTAGAAAATTTTTTCTAATAAATATTTTAATAAACTATGAAACATCTAAATGTCCCTTCATTTTCGAAAAATCGTTATTACAAAAATAATACATTTACTGTCATCGGAATATCTGGAATGTAAAATATTTTAAAGAAAATGGATTACTTGGAATTATAGATAAAATTAATAGTATGCGTGTTTCTAAGGAAATCAACGATCCACATCGATGATTTTCCCACGTCAAAAGTCCCTTGATAGTAGCACTAGGCTCTGAACGGTGAAACGTAAGTTGAGCCTTTTGATCCGCGACTTTGTAGATGAGTGATCGACTGCTATCTAATATTCGTACAGGACAAAGGTAACACGATTATGGAGCACTATCCATGATTAAGCATTAATGATATCATCGATGTCCCTACGTCATTTCCAAGTCCTTGTCAACCGCAAGCCAGGAACAGCATCAGATTTCGTGGTAATATATAATACATAATATATACATATACATATGCGTGTGTGTATATATATATAGAAAGTATACATGGTATATGGATAGGAAGCTATCTGCTATCGAAGGATACTAACATCATTAAGGTGCATCCCTTTACCACTGATATGAACTCAATGCGCATAAAACAGAGTATGTCTAAGAGGTTAATTAACCTTCTACCATTACCAATAAATTTACTATAATTGAAAAAATTATCTCACGTATTTCCCCATTAAAATGGAAATAATTATATTTTTACCTTACTATTTCCAACATGTAAATCCCTTCAACATCTGGAAATCAATCTTCTGAAAAATACCATCATCTAAAGTTCATTAGTTTCAATTTACAGAGAAATGTAATTATTCAAAATTCACTTTTCATAACGCACAGATTCCTTCTGCTTCTTGTAATCAACCGGCCCCCCCCCCCGGCACGGCACGATACAATGTTCATTATTTTCAATTTACAGACACAAATAGTAATTGAAGATTCACTGTTCTCGAAGCAAAAAGCTCTTCCATCTCCTTTTAAAAATACCACTCTTGGAAGTTTCTTATTTTCGATACCTAGACAAAATTGAATCGATTGAAAATTCAATCTCTCAAAAAATACCACCATCAAAAGTTGATTATTTTCAAGTTACAAAACAAAATTAGCGATTAAAATTTCGCTGCTCCCAAAGCAGAAATTTCGTCTGCTTCTCAAAATCACCCCCCCCCCCCGGGCGTACTTACATTAAGATCTTACTATTTTCAATCTGCTAACTGATCAACCAAAATGACGAGAATAGAAACTTAACATTAAAAAGTCCTAACTTGGCGACCGACGTTCGAAAACGGAATTCAGAGAGAGGAATGAGCGACAAAAGTTCTTCACGTGTAGAGGAATGGAAAAAGTGCGGAGATAGGCGGGTGCCGGATATCGCGTAGAATTTTCTGAGTGATCTAATCAATGAAAGGTCAGCCCCTTTTCTACTCACAGTCCTTTGCTCGTCCTCCTTCTGCTGTTGTCGGTGTACGATCTGTATGTACCTATACATTCTTTTACTTTCCGCTTCCACGTATAAAGTATTATTGAATTTCTAGGCGAACCGAACGAGACTTCCGTCCCAGAGTCGAAGTCGCATGGGATCTTCTGTCAGGTTACACCGAGTATTCTCCTCTCTCTAGGTATCGTTGTAGCTGAATGTCAATTGCGGAAGCTGTTGGAAATAACGATCGACCTCCGACTTCTTCGAGGATCGTCTCGAATAAAGGATAATCTGTCAGACAATTGTCTTTAGTTATCTTTCTCTTCGTGAATTATTTATTCAATAATTTGAGGACTTATTTGTGTCCTTTAATACCAGGAACATCACAGTTATTATCTTGTCAGTATTTCCTCTATACAAGTATATTCAATTTATACTACAGAGAGGATTATTGAAATACAATCTGCTATTGCTCTACATAAAATACGGTATAAACACTTGTCTTTGTTTGAAGCGAAAAGTTTACGGATAATTATATTCGTGAATGAAAATCGATTCTTTAACCCATTAAGGATCAACGTTCATCAACATTTTGTTTCTAATGTTTTTTTCTAATCAATTCGCATTACTGAATTTCATCAAATCCATATTGAGATTATTAAGAGGAATTCCGAGAATATTTGACCGATATTATTTTTCCTCGTTATTTCTTCTCCCATTTGGATTCTATAGTTGTAAGAAGTCTAAAAAAGTTGAAATATTTTATAGCGCTACGATAAACTACCTTCCTTTTTTTTCAAATTATAAAACTCCTTTCTGTGTCTCTGATTTATAGTAGGCTTTCGCGATGTATCTGTTATTTGAATACATTTTTTGGATCTGGACGAAACTTGCTATAATACAATTTATCATAGTAGTAAAACAAAAATTCAGAATCTTCTGTCAGTAGAGCGATACGTAATTATGGATGAATCTATAATTTAAATGTTATTCAAGTTTGTCACATCTGGATATAATTCCCGTGATAATTGTGATTGATAGTAGGAAGAAAGGAGATTAACATTTACTGGAATGAAATATCGTGTCGTATAACATATAATGAAAGCGATAAATTCCATAGCTGTCTGTTACTTGATGAGATACGTCTGATAAAAATTGATTGGCAAAACCTTTACGGCGTTTCTCGTTTTCGATCAATTTGTATAAATTTACGGATGTTTACGTGACCATATCGTCTTCGTTTGTTAGAGAGAAAGAAGATTGACTGGCGGATATTGTTAATTCTTCGTTTTAGCGATTATACTGTGCTTGGGCTGTGATATATCGTAGGATCGAAGTGCCAGTAAAGCACTGAAAGTTAAGTGCTTTCATATTGTATTTTAGATCTATCGAAAAATGAGAGTATCATTAATCTCCAGAGAGAAACTTTTAGTGTGTTGGTTCGAACGATTTCTGAAATATTAAGTGGTTAAATTGAAAGAACCGTAATAGTGAAATAGTGATATCGAATGTTCGTCTCACACTCGAAAATAACGTGCTTTGTCTTTTAAAAAAATACATTTCCTACTCTGGGATCTTTTGGATAATCATTTATTAATTACTAATATTACGAATTATCAATAAGTAAAACATTATAGACTATAATCTTCTATTTCAAAAACTCCTATAAATTTCCAATTATACTCAAACATGGAATAAACAAAAATTTATTTTTTGTCTTTAAAAAAGAAACAGGCAGAGTTTCCCAATTAACCTAACGTCTCCTATGACACGAATATAATTTCTTTAACCTAGGTTGGGGTTAAAAAATCAGTTGATTGTTCTGTAGAACATAAAATTCTAAGATTATTAAAAATATATAATCTGTTTTTTCTTATAAAAAGACATTATTTAGTTTCAATAAGTTTAAGGTGTTTATAATAAAACTACATATAAGTTTAATAATTTAGTAATTTTATGTCGTATAGAACGATCAATTGATTTTTCAATTCTCGCCTATGTTAAATAAATTATATTCAGAGTCATGTCAGGTTAATTGAAAAAAGTTCTCTTTTCGAAAGATAGAAAATTGAGTTTTCTTAACTCTTGTTTGAATATAATTGAATTGACATCAAACGCGGGGATAAAAAATAATGTCTGATACAAGATTTGTATTATTCATATTATTAAGCTATATGGAATTTGTGAAAATATCTTCGTATATGACTCAATATTATAAAGTAAAGGTAAAATAAGTTAAGAACTACTCCATAATCCACAATCCGAACTGTTTACCGATCGATCGTTGCTGACATTAATCCCGTAAAAGCGTACGAAGACACAGAAGTATCTCGAAAAACCTGGCGACATTGTGTTTCACTTATTTCGACAGATTTCTCGATGCGTTTTCCTGCATTATTGAGTTTCCAAGTCTCTGATCCGGAGAGACGTTCTGCACTAGCCCCACAGTTATTCCCATTTTTCCTGGCTGGTAACGGGGTTAACGTCGTGCCGATCGCCAACATATTGCTGCGTTTACGAATTCACAGCGACTACGCCAGCGACTTCCTATCGATTCCTCCCACCATCGTCAACCGACAATAACGAATTAATGCCGTCCATTAAGCATTAATGACGGATCGCCTATGACCTTGCCACGTGCTAAGGGTCTGTGCTAACTATTATAGTGATTTATGTTGCCCAGATGCATAATTCAGCCGTCGTTCGGTATAATATTATTGCGAAGAGACGAAACAAGTTATTCTTAAAATTGTCGTTATTTCCGGACTTGTTCCAATTTCTTCGGTCGCTTTTCCAACTTGAAAAATCATTCAACATCTCGTGGTGTTTGCTTTCTTTGTAAACTTGTTTTATATTTACGCAATGATATTTTATATCTGTACGCAGCGGCGTATAAAACGAAGTTTAAAATCGATACACTATGAATTTGAGTAATTTTTTGTATCGAAGATATGTTACCATGTTAGTAATAGCCATCTATTATCGAATATAATAAATAAGAAGAGAGAGATTAAAGATAATTGCTCTTATTATGTATAGATCCATTTTTTAAAATTTTGGTGTCAATTTATATTTTTTACTTTATAAACTTTCTTTCATCCGCCACTGTATATCTTAGATTGTTCGAATAGTTTTTTATTTTGGTAGGGCTAGAATCGGTTCGTTATGAATTTTACCAAATGATCTTTCTTTTCTTTTTTCGATGAGTTTGAACAAATTTTACGTCCATTTGAAAGAAACGATCTTTTTCTGTTTAAATTGCGCTAAGAACTTATCAAACAACTTAATAACTTATAAAATCATAATCCAACTATCTTTGAATTTATTTGGTAGCATTTATGTAAAGCTGATTCTGCTACAGTCTTCGAATTCTAAATATCTCAATCTCGTTCTCGTATCAATAGATAGTAAGACTTGAGAAGCTTCAGGAGAAACTTCAAAAACTTTAAATGAAATTAAAGCAAGAAGTTACACGTATTACCAATGATTCTTGCACAGCTTCCTCGAAATTAAAAAATTTCATTAAAAATAATGAAAAAGAAAAGGGAAAGATGAACTTAGATAATGTAATCACGTGAAGATACAGAATAGAATTCATAGTAATAGGAAGAAGAATATTAGACTTTGCGTATTATGTGTATTCTGTGTATTTTTCTACTTTTAAATTTCAATACTAATTATGATACTACGTACAATATCATTGAATAAAATTTTCAACAAAATTCTTAGTCGTATTTCTAGTTTCATTTATCAGATTGTGTCGAATGCTGCGAAGCAAGATCCTTAATTATATTTTCATCAGAGGACGAAGCTCTTTCCCTCGCATGAATCTTTAAGGAACACACGGGTGCGCGGCTGTTCATAAGGCAAGAGTATTTAATTGGACTAATTCAGGCAGAAGAGGAAAATTTGAGCTTTTAATAGCAACACATGTAAGTTAAGCTTCGTGCGGAGTTTAAAGTCCGAAACGGAAATACAGAGACGGATGATAAATGGTACTTCCGTTGAAATAAATGCTTCGGCAAACTTATTAGTCGAGTGAATTTAGTAACGGATTGTTAATCATCTGACAAGACGTATTCGTCCTAGACTACTATCCCGGTGCAAACAGAATTACGTTCGGTCCTGTGCAATTTGCATAATCAACAAATTAACTAACCATACATTTTTATACATACGTGATAGACAAACATACATTGTCATTTGTAAGTTTAATTTATGCTAAATGGATAACAGGAAAAATTACGTGTTACATTTTTCAATATATTGATGATGGTAGATCGCTTCTGTAAAGTAATTTAACGCATTATGTGCTAAAGGTACTTTAAAGATTCGTTTTCATTAAAATGATACCGATCGAACATGCTTGGAATTGTAGTGGTACTTATGAGTATTTCTTTCCTGGGATGTTACACATGGATTCATTCTATACTGATTATAAAAAATATTCGCTGATAATATATGTGTTAAAATAAATAGTCTTAAAGTTTGCAGGATAAAAATAGTAGCAAGATATGAACTTCTCGAAAGCCAAATTGAAACTGATCAACTCCACTTTTTATCAATTTTTTAATCGTATTACGTACTTACGCGAATAATATTATTTTATTAAATAAATGATTTATTTTTATAAATGTAATCACCGCAAAAAGACGACGTAAGTAATGACAAGTTTAAAGTACAGGCTTTATAATATCATCATTATTTTTTACTTTTCAATTTATAGAGTTGTTCAATGCAGTTTCTGAATATCTCGAATAACAAGGTAATAATAAATGGTTAATAGAGGGTTGATTTTATTCAAAATTTTATTGGATCGGAAAATTTCCTGCTTTCTCCTAAATCTATTTCGAACGTTCTCTTTTCAATTTACCACTAAAGATTAAAATATCACCCAAACATTTCACAATACCTCTAATCAACTTTGATAATACGATTCCTTAAATTTCAGTCGCAAATTGTACATCCGCCTCAACCTTCGTGTAAATTAAATTTCTAACAAATAATATACGAAGAAGTCCAATAATCCTCTTATCCGTCGGTACTTGTGCATATTTACGATAGAATGTGTAATCGAGTTTAAGGAGCGCATTATCAGCATCGAAGAAATTGATGAGCCAAAACTCATTTGAGCGAAGAATCGACCGGTGCGCATTATCCCAGTCTTGCTCCTAGACGCTTTGTAATGATCATTAACAGTGGTTAATTAATGTATCTGATTAACAGTAGTCGGTGTATCGACGTTCATGCATCATCTCGAGTCACAAACACTCGTAACGCATCCGGTATCTGCATACACTAATCCATTTATAAGTTGCGGCATTCCTGCCGGGCAAGCCATTGAAAATGTTAATCATCCTGATAGCGTTTCCGCTGTTTTATGGGGTCTTTGATCAATTATCGTTGCGGTTATCGGAATCGTTTCGACAGAATACTTGAAGATTTAATCGGAGGAACAGATTAATCTTCGCGAGATTCTCACGCTAACGACTTCCAAAAAGATTGTTATCGATCTTGGCCCGGGGACTTCCGCGTAATTAAATATAGCGTTCTTTAAAATTTGATCACGTTTCGTTCGAATTCCGGATCGCTCTCTGGAGTGTACGTTTTGAGTATATTTCTTGGAAGGAAGTTTAGGAAACTTTAAAGATTTCATTTTACGCTTTTCAGAAGTTTTCTTTTTCGTAAGAGGCACAAAGAAGTTGAATACGTGTGCCTTTCTTTTTATTTATTGGCTTTCGTCCATTGGGAATGGCTCCGTTAATGATCCGGAAATCCGATTCGAAGGGCCTATAATTTTACGTTCGCTTAATTGAAATTATATAAGGTTTAGATGGAGATCAAAGTTCACGTGAGAAGCGTGGGATTAGTACGCCAACGGTACTTTTAAAAAGTAACTCTGTAATCGTGTTATCATCTTCTATTACGGATCTTCGTGCTGAAAGAAATTTGAATTATTTATATCCATTCGAGTGATCGATGCTTTTTGAGAGAAACAGCGGTAGATAAGTGTCTGAATTACGTATTTATAGCGTTCAATACGTTTTTGTTGAAATATGTACGATATAACCATGATATAAATTATTGATCGACAGTATGGCTCATGATTATTATTACTAAAATTTTGTGCTAAAAATTTGTAGGGAAAGGATAAGAATTTTAAATGCACTCGGAACGCGTTAAAATTTATCGAAACGAGACATATTTTATTCGCATATGTAAAACGTTCGTGCATAAAATGTTTCAAAATTATAAGGCAATTGTAACATATGATAAATTATGTTGTTTCTTATTAAAAGATATGAATCTAAATTATATAATCTAAAATATATAATCAAGAATTCCGATATATATATATATATATCGGAGATGAAAGGACACCGGGCCTTCCCCTTGGAATTCTTTGGAAAATCCCCGACACTTTAATCTTTATAAATATCTTGATTATAATTGTCCGAGATTTGTGATAATGAGCTCGAGGCGACAACTAGTCCCCGAACGTAGCCGCGGTCACGGGATGAACGTTTTATCTAATAGAGGTATAGAATATTGTTTAGTTCTCCTTGAAAGAAGATAGTTCTAGCGGCACCTATCTCAGTAAGCATTCCAATGGTCTCTAACGCGTAGCTCGCCACACACAGACCCTATTCTTCGGCAAGATGATTGCCAGATGTCAATGCATCTCCACAGTATATATTCAGATAACATGAGAACCCGCTATAAATCATAGGATCTAGTTACCTAAGGTGCTTCAAACGGATAAACAGTCTTTATCCTAACAGTCTCTAAATCTGTCACCTACTGCGGGAAGATAAAGGAAATCTGCTAGCATAGGAAGGCGGCTAGCATCTTTCTCTAAACACCAACATTGAAATTAACCAATTAACAGCAAGCTCACTTCCCGAACGAAGGCCTTCCTCGACGAATCCGATGATCTCGTGTCCCTGGACACACCCCATCATAGTTTTCCTCTGCAGCGTCACCGTGGCGGAAAGTCATTCTTTTCCTGCGCTCTCATTATCCAGTTATCTAGTGTCTTCACTATCAGTGAATACTCTACGTTCTAATAAAGAGTTAGTCAAATAATCTTTGTACTACGGAAAGTAAGCCGAGTCCGATTTAGACTTTGAGACAAAGTACATCTGTCATCCCGTTGACCGCGGATTCGTTATCGAACATGAGGCCATTATCGTCAGTGTCTAATTATCGTCGCCACTTGTAACATCCATACTCGCGTTAATAAACGTTACCTCGAGTGTGAGACAATAATAAATAATACCAGTGAAGATTCATTAAACGCCCCTAACTCTAATCCTGATCTTAACCCGACATATACAATATATTTATTGGACACAAAACATATTGTTTTGTTACTTCTTACTAATACTTGTTTTATTGACCTGTAGTTCTAAATATCATTGGCGGCGTTGCTAAATTCGTAGTACTATAAGGATCACACCTCAATATAGAATTTGTAGCGGCACTCGACAGTAAACTTTCCAACGGTTTCTGCCCCGTGGCTCGCTACACAAAGACCCTATTCTTCGGATAAGATGATTGCCAGATATCGATACATCCTCACGGAATATTTTCAGCTAGCTTAAGGACCTGCTATAAATCTTAGGATTTATTTGTCCAACAGTCTTTCTCTTAGCAGTCCCTAAACCTATCACCTCCTACGGGAAAATACTTTCTTTCAAGGGCAGTTAACACCCTTTTCCAACCACCAACACAAAAATTAGCCAATTAACAACGACGTCCATTTCCTTCACTTTCCGAACCAAGGCTTTCCTCAACGAATCCGATGATCTCACATCCTAAGACACACCCCAACACAGTTTTCCTTCGCGGCATCATCGTGACGGAAAGTCAGTCGTTTACATATCGGTCCGAAGCAATAGTTGTTAGTTCGAATAATTGATCAGAGTTCCTCGGCATCTTAAGGCAATCATCATCCGAATTTATATCGCGCATCCAAACACATCGATCAGAAGTCGAACTTGCAATTGCGAATCGCGAACCGCTATATAGATTAATATAGATTAATAATAATAATTATATATAGATTAATAAATTTCTATTGTTAATTATACTCAACTGTTTCTTCCTCTCACTATCACGATCCATCACCCCAAATTCTTAACGGTATCGCCGTTAACCACCCCGTAGGTATACATAAATACATCCTTTGACTTACTTAGCCTCCACTGTTTTCTCATCTAAAGTACTGTTAGGGAGCTTTACCAATTAGGTGCATTACTTCTCCCATCCATCTACTTCTCTCTCTTCCTCCCTTTAATTGTGTCCAGTTTCCTTGTCTTATTAAATTTTACATTGTATTCCGTTCTCTCGAATTCTATATCCTACACAAGAAGATTAGCGATCCAAACTTTTCATTAGCGTAATATCTCTTGTAAGAGATGAAAGGACATCCGGGCCTTTCCTTTGGAATGTTTGGGAAAGTCCCCAATACTTTAATCCATTATTATAGCCGTACTTAAACAATAAAACTAAGAAATAGCTGTTTATGAGTTAAGTCAATTATGATTATTCGAGATTTATGACAGTGGGCTTGGGCTCGAAGTGACATAATGGGTCACTGAACGTAGCCACGGTCACGGGTGGGACGTGTATCTAACAGAGGTATAAAGTAATTAAATAACTCTCCTTAAAAACAGAGATTGACCCGAGGGATACAGAGAGGTACGGAGAGGAGTACATAAAGGCAGTTCCACTTGGGCTGGGGTTCAATCCGAGAAGTTCGACTAGTCCAGTGAACACGTGCATCGAGTTCCAAATCGCAATCGTCATCCCGTTGACCGTGTATTCGTTATCGAACCTAAATTCATCGTCATGGACATCTCGATTATTCAATCACCGCTATCACCTGTTAACCTTTGTAATACATTCGCTTCAATAAGTATCATCTGGTATACAACAACGATGGCCAACTCACAAGAAGATTCATACACGCCCCGACATCCAACATTACCTCGACATACTTATATCGTTAGTAAATATGTCCTTAATAAAAAAAATGGAGTTAATTCTTTTCTAAAATGTGTTTTGAGAATTCTAGAATTGTCTAAAAGATGTTTTTTAAAATTTCAAAACTACTGGTTAATTCTCTTTTAAGCAAAATAATTAAATGTCATAACATTACAAACAACAATTGTCAGTTTAAATTACAAACTAAAAATTAAACCACAACTAAACATCCCGTATCATAATTCCCCCAAAATTTTATCATAAAGCAATTTCTATTTATGCACTCATTTGTATTTCGAAAACATAAGCAGCCTAAATATAAATCATCGAAATACCCGCAAAATTAATAGAGAATAATACTTCCAGAAAAGTTCAGCAAAAAATTTACTGCGAACAGATTTTGCTGGAAAACTTTCCCTTGCACCCAAAACAATTTTCAGAGTCCATTAATTATATCGCATGGTATTTATTCCAACAACTCCGTTATATCACAATCTCTATTATCCGGCGAGATCAGCCCATTTGTATTTGCAAAACTACCAACATTCCACCGATCAACTGAACTGCATTGATACTGAGTTAGCCAGGGCGCGTCAACAGGATCGAACAACCTCTGGGTACCGGAGTACACCCAGCAAGCAAGAAACAAGGCGTAGAGAGAGAGAGAGAGAGAGAGAGATCCAGGTAGACAAACAGACAGAGTAGGACCACGTATCAACAAGGGGTTTGAAGTGGTTCAGAGAGGTAGGAGTAGCGGTGCGCGGAATTAGTGGCAATTAGTTTCCACGGTATCTCGCGGAGACACGAAGACGCGTGTAACGGTTCGGATATACGTTGTCGTAAAGAGGCAAAGGGGTTGAAATGGGGCGGTTGGAGGATGGTAAGTTTAATCGACGCGCAAAGGTACAAACTACGCGAAAGTACGTACGTGTATGGAATTCGCGACAATGAAAGGGGACGTAAGAGTGAGCCCGGACGGTGTGCATACGCAAACACGTGTACCATAAGTGAACTTATGATGGAACTGGGCCGAGGGGATCATTGAATTCACTCCAACTATTTTCGTCCAGCTATACGACAATTATCATAATATATCGTATTTCTATTGTTGTAGATGCAAATTCTTTCAAGTACAACGGTCACTAAAAATATTACTACTCTATTTATTGTAGTATTTATCTATTAATTAAGAGGGTCCGAGTCTATTAAAATTTCGTATTGTTTAGTAATATTTTCATACGATTACGAAAAACTTGGTACTACGAAAGTAAAAAATAAGCCTGTTCCGTCTGTAGATTGGTTTGGTTGAATGAGATGAAACTAATTGTAGATATGGTAGAGATTCGTTGATGGATAAATTTGAACTCAAACATAGAGAGGTAGTTGGGTCTCAGATGTTGAAAATATGAAATGGAACACTACTTTGTTGAATTCAGCGATTTCTGTTAATGGCCCCAAAAAAGTTTTTGAAGAAGATGTAGTTATGATAATTATGTAGTTACGATTGCTAGTATCGAACAACGTCTTGTGATGATAGAATTAGAATCAAGATTGGGAGGAGTCTTTTGGAAGACACTATAATAGATCGCGTATAAGAAGATAGTTTGAGGAGATTACGGAAGGTTTAGTTGGAATCTATATATTAGTTAATAATAGCTTAAAACCATTTAATATAAGTTTACAAATATATATATATACTCGTATGTCCACTATTATACGCAGCAAATAAAATAGCAATTTTCATGGAACCCGAAATAAACCGATCCAATAAATCCTGAAGGTAACCAATAGCAATAATTTGCGAAACACTTCTCGACGCGAAGACTAAATATTTTCTCGGACATTTTAGCCGACAGCGGCGCTTAGTTTGAAGAAAAGTACTTACGAAATGGTTCATTTGATGGCTGAGATCAAATTGTCTATTTGCGTTCAAATTTAGCAACGACTGTATCGCGTGGAGAACGTTGAAATAGAAATAACGCAATCTATTCGATTATTAATCACACTAGGTCGAGACTACGCTCGAAATAAATTCCTCTCAATTTCTGGAGGACGAGAGGTGATTGCCCTCGTGGTGTCATTCATAAAAATGGCCGGACGACTTCGATTCTCGTTTCTCTCCCGGGGAAAAGAGGAAGGGGCAGAGAGAAATGTAATTACGACGAAAATCGAATGACGACAGTGAAGTTCGGACTTTTCTTGATTCGCGAACACGAGGGCATCGATCCGTCTGGATGTCTAAAGACGTTACTGACGTCGACGTGATCGTGTTACACGTCGCGATGCATTGCAGCTCTGTGAATTTTTAAAGGTTGTCACATTTGGCCTTCGCATCCGCCCTCGACTGCTTTATTGACAGCCTAACGTTTGTACTCGGGAAAACCGCATCTACGATCATCGCAACCACGAGTTTCCCGACATTTTTTGTCTCTGTACGAGGAGTTTTGTATCGTTATCCGATCGTAATAGCCGTTATTTTTTACAAGAGTAAACAAAAGAAGAAAGAAGGTCTTTATCGTTTGCGTCAAAAATTTTATGTAATATATAGTTACTCATGAAAGTATTGGGATACTTATCATTGAACATTTTTATGAATACATTATACGTTATGCGATATTTTTGAAAATTCCATCAGAAAATATTCTAGCAGGTACACAATCTAGACGGCAAATTATTGATTGACTTATACTACCGAAACTGGAACTACTTAGATTGAAATACATTTCATAATAATAAAAAATAAATTAATAATAATTAACACAACTTCCTAGGCAAAGCAGAGATATTCATTATCCAAAAGAAAACTATAATTCTATATTCTCGACGACTCATAAATATAAGAAGCACTAAAGTCAACCCCAAAAACAATAAAGTAAATCCATCGTTCCTCACAAAAATTGAAATCTTTCGCTAGTCTAATACCTATAACAATTTATAACTTTAATTCCTTTTCCATCTCGAAGGGTAGAAAACCATTCGAGGAAACTGTTGAACTACTAATAGTTCACAAAACAATCAGCATTATTCGAACAGGAAGCAAGAGAGTGCAGCGCGACCGTGGCTTTTGAAACGACGACGGTTGTACAGGTGGCTTGGTCGGCCCATTTAACAAACTCAACGAAACATTTTCCCCGTCGGTGAGGATAAGTAAACGGTTTAAACGACGTTCCATCGGAAGGAGATCTGTTGGTCAAAATTATCCGTACCCGGCTATCCGACAATTATATCCCATTTAGTAATCCGTTTTTTCGTACGATTTGAACGTCACTGTGAATTCGGCTTGCATTTAATCCATGCCTTCTTTGTTCTCCGCGCTTGAGAACTCGGCTTCGCCATTTTACAGGCAACTAAGCGGCTTAAGATCTCCGACGAACGAAACGTCGAAGAAAGAGGTGCGCTTTTCCCTCTCGCTTGCGCATAATAATATGTCCTAAAACTGAATTGAAATCTTAAGCTTCGTTAGCGCCATAAATGGAGCCCGAAAACCGTCCATTTCTCTTTTCGTCTCTTTTCGTTCCCTATCTTTGCCGTTTCCCCTCTTTCTCTATTTCTTTGACAGTTTGGTGGTACAAGTTGTGGTCTGCCCCTTGCCTCCCTACGCCTTCATTTGCATGTAAATTATTACCAGGCGAAACACAAAAGCGATGGAGAGGTGACCCGAGCTTGAAAAGGAAACGCGAACGAATTGAGTCCTATAGAGCTGCAGTCACTCTGCTACCCCGGAAATGACTTCTCCGTACGGCGAATTGTCCACGCTCGTTGGAATAAGCTAATTCGCGTTACCGGTGAGTGTCGCCTAACGCGTGATTTACGAAGGCTCGAAGATATGGGGGAATAGCGTGTAAATTATGTGAATTCACACTAACGAAAAGCACTTATCGTAAGAAATCTTTTATTATATTCACATCGTATGCATTATACGTATGTATGGAATATTTCGAAATTTCATTAATACTGTAATGAGACCCAACTGTCACGATTATATTGGTAACATTTGAAATTACATTAATGCATATCCAATTTGAAAATGTATATTATACAGAAGTTACAAGATATTTATTAAAAATATATATTTAATGAAAATATTATACTTTACAGTTTCGCTAGATGATCCTTATATACTTATATTAAATATCTTATAATTTCTATATACATTTTCAAATTTCTTTCAACTTTTACCAATATAGTAATCGTGCCACATTACAGTATTAATGGAATTTCAAAATGTTTTATATAACACATATAATTATATACATAGATGTTTTCGATGATAAGTATTCAAATAATTGACTATTTAAATATATTTGTGGTCTCTATATACTTATGCTAAATATCTTGTAATTTCTACAATATCTTGTATAATATTCTATTTGTCGTGTCTGATTACTGTGCTAATGAAATCAAAACGTCTTATTGTATGCATAATATATAATATATAATTGTATTCATAAAAGTTTCCCATGACAAGGATTCGAATACTTTTGTGAGATAGCGTATATCTTTAAACGTTGCTTCGCACGTTTCTTACTTAATCAGACACAACTTCCAGGGTGGGGTAAAATGGTCTGTAGAAACAATGTTTCATAAGACAGTCTCGCGAGCGGAACCACGTGTCAGTTTCCTGCAGAGACATTAAGAGCTGCGCTAAATCATTACGACAGGCTTAGTGAGCGGATTTGCATAGCTGCCATATGTATATTCGTGTACAGACGTATGCAGGTGAGGATGGCGTTGCGTGCGGCGAATCGACCGATTCGGGAGCAGCACGTATGCGTCCCTACCCCATTCTCCAACTCCTTTTGGACTCTAGAAGAGAAATTTTGAGCTGACGATTTGTTTTTCTACGAACTCATTCCTCCCTGGACGCCGGAGTCCATACCCTGAACCGTATCAATTTCGTTGGCTAATTGTCATATTCGATTACAATATCGTAACAAAGCCGCAGTCAGCTGTTCGGAGACGAGAATTCATTGGTGCTGAATAGACGACAATGTATTGTGGTGAAAGTCTTTCTTTCAAATTCAAGTTAATTGAAATAGGAAGTTAGTATACAGCATGAATATATATGTTAAAGATGTAACAAATTGAGAATCGATATCCTTGTTTCTTATACAGTTTATTCCAGTATGATCATTTTGATTAACTCCATTGTTTTTAATAGTACATAGAAGTAGTTATGGAATTTGTGTGATTTATGGGGATGATATTGTACAAGTAAGATATTAATTATTTTAAAGGCTATTAAATTTGTATATGTTAGGTATTTTGCTTTAATGCCACTATAGATCAATTGTATTATACTGTGCTCTATATTTATTGGATACATTGGTTCCACCATGAATGTACACTTATATAAATGGATCTACTGCTGCAACCAAGCAAACAAATGTGATGGAAGATATAGACTTAATAGATTTATACGTTATTCAATATAACATTGTGATAAAAATTGATTCTATAGTAATTATTTAGAAAGTTACACAGTAGGAAGAATTGAGCACAAAAGTCAAATTGACACAGAAAAGAATCTTCTAATTTTTTTCAACAGTACATTTCCGATACGACACAATTGTTTTGATTCGGTATGAAGAAAATTGTGATAAAAAGTTTTGAGTTTGAAGATTAGTCCTCGTTCAATTTTTAACATTAAAGATATTTTCTACGATAATATCGTATACATATAGATATCACGTAGCAAGACAAGTTTATAAACGCATAATAAACTATCATTGCATAAAGATCATAAGAGAATGCGCGCACAGTATATTTCTACTTGATTTTATTTTCTATGCTTTTTCAAGTGAAAATTCGTTTTAAATATTAATATATTTCCCAGTAATTACAGGTTATATCAGCTCGTATAAAGACTTGAAATTGTAACTTTATGGAAATCCATCTTAGGTCTGGAATTCGTTTGTATAATTTCCTCGTACTAAAGTTACTAAATTATTCTGTACATGTTTAACAGTTTTTAGGGAACACTTGGCGATACAGTTTTAAAGAAGAGCTGTCCAGCTTACAAATGACCAAACTATTTCAAGTGTCCATGCAAACCTTTATCAGAGGCTTAAAGGGTACAATGACCCAGGAAAGAAAGTTTTCAGGAAGTTATTGTTCAAACTATACTAACAAACAAATTTTTCTAATCAACCTAACAACTCCCATCAGTAGACTGTAGATTTTTATGCAAGTTCACATTCTACTGAATGTAATTAAAAATATTGAATCTAGACAGAAGATTGTCCTACTTTCTGAATATTATGGAGACTATTCTATTCTGGAAATGTTATACAATCTTTAAATGATTTACATTCTGTGCATTTTTGCATTTCCAAATTTCTCATAAATACTTTACAGATTTATATGCAAATTCCTATTTTTATAAACCTAACTAGAGGAGCTGTGCCCCCTGTCGCTTCTAGCAATCATTCCTCTCTCTTCTATGCTAAAAACAACTTTCATTTCGTGGACAGATTTTTGATACAGCCAACTTCAAACGAACGAGAAGCTTTCAAAACTTTAGAAAGGCTAAACGAAATGAACTTAAGCAACACGACTTCCGTGACACTTTAGTTTATACTTATACTATAGATTCAGAGTAAAGTAAATAATCGAAAATCGAACACTTGTCCATTGAATACGGATAAATTTGGAAAAAAATGACACCAAGCACGCATCTGCAAAATTCACGATAATCCCAATTACATGCGTTGTAAAAAAAGAAAAAGAGAAAAACGTGACACACGAAACGTGACACAAAAATAAATATTATACTATAATAAGTATTATGCCTCAAATATTTCATATATCTTCTTTGTGCATGTTTGCAATTTTAAAGGAGGATGTTAAAAAATGTCCATTTTTTGGACTTCCTTGTGAACGAAAAATTCGTGCAATCCATTTAAGAACATATCTCAAGAGAAGGTTGAAGAATATTAGAGCAAAAAGAGGCAGCGTTCAAACTTATCCATACGTTACACTTGATCTTCATCCTTCATACTGCGAAATAATTCTTTGAAAATTCTACTGATAAAACAATCGAAGTTTGAAATCCAGCAAATCCGAAGTACCAGAAAATCACTGAGTTCGACCGCTGCTATTTTTTTCTCTGCAGTCTTGTTTCTCAATTTTCCCATCACATTTCGGATAAACGCTACTAACATATATTGTTTCTTGAGGAATCCTCTTAAATGTCCTACAAGAATTTTTCACTCGCAAGAATGTCCAAAAATGACCGTTTTCTAAT
The DNA here is from genome assembly GCA_905332935.1 of Bombus hortorum. Classification (NCBI taxonomy): domain Eukaryota; kingdom Metazoa; phylum Arthropoda; class Insecta; order Hymenoptera; family Apidae; genus Bombus; species Bombus hortorum. The sequence goes on from HG995197.1 coordinate 223,442, forward strand.
ATTCCCCTTACGTATAAATTCATAAAACTCTGCGGTCTGTTTATCAGTTATCTCTAATTTTTTCTGACAACCTCAAACTCCGAAAAGTCAGTTCTATCCTCGACCCCACGGCTACTAAATCACGCGAACCGCAAAATCTCGCGACACCATACCGAACTGCATGAAACGCAACGTCCCTGAGCGGGCAGGGCATCCCATTCTCCTCCATCACGGACGCGCAGATCCTCCTGCCGCTTCCGGGCTCTGGCTATTGAGAGAGTGGCACACACGCGCATAATTCTACACGATCCGTGCTGCGTTCCACGTGTATAGGAGTATTCGTGCGTGTGTGACCGGCTGCGCACGATTCGAATCTCATCAAACACCGCGGCAGTCGCCTTTAACTGCCTCAGACGGGCCGTTTAACCCGGCGGACATGGCATCGTGCACGAGAACACGGGCCTGGCCTGGTGAATTCCGGCATGTGTCAGACGGTAGCTCGTCGATATGGAGGGCCGCAGTTGTAAGCATGTACCAGGCGGTCGACGCCGCAGTCCAACGGATTAGCCGTGGCAGTTCGCCGGCGTTAAGGCCATTACACACCGATTTGCCTGGCTAACCATATGGACACGCGAGGTGAGACCGACTGTCACTCGATCGTAAGTCAGAACGGGACTTGAGACACCGGATTACGACTGTAGCGGCTACCACCATAACCTACGCACAGGTGGAGGGGAGGGGGGGATCAATTGTAGTAGACGGTGAAATGGCTTAGCCGATTTCGCGATCGGTTTAATCACGTTCGCTATGTATGCGGTTATCTACTTTGACACGCGTTGACTGTCACGCAAATTTTGTATATTTTCTCTGAAAGCTGCAATAGAGTAAAATATACTACAACGTTTGATCTTTACAAAATGTTATTCCGACGACGTTATCTAAATAATCATTCATATCATTGAAAAAAAAATGTTGGGGGTTTCAAGTTGTACGTATGGTAGGATCAAAGAGAATCTTTAATAGAAAATGTTAGGTCCATTGAGAAGTTTCCTGTTTCTAATTTTTGTATAAACTAAATTGATGAGTTGTTTGACTTTTGAAATTCTTTTACAAGATTGGGCTAGAGGCAAAATTTTGATAGACTCGTTCTTTTTACAAATCAAATTTCACCTATCTCTTAGATAATTCTAATTTTTACATTTGCTAGATAGATGAGTTCCTTGACTTTTGAAATTCTTTTTAACCTCTTAGGTACGATGCGCTATAGTGGCTTTCGCGAATGTCATCTTATATTACGACGCACCGCTATAGTAGCTCACTCTACTGATTCATTCGCTCACCGTTTGAACTAAATGATCTATTTCATCTGTCTTGCATCACACTTTTTTTGTCCTCGCAATGTTTTATAACAAGTGTTAACAATATACAGACAGAATATATAGTCTTTGTTTTTGATACGCCAGTATCAGGTATCAATTGTTGCTTTTCGTTAAAATAAATATACCATTATTAGATGCTCTTTTTAACATGCCGATCCGTATCCTTATAATTTTTTAGAATCTTCAACCTCAGGATGTCGCTTCAAAATAGAAAATGAAGTGCAATTTGAAAAACACTATCGCGCTATGAGTGTGAAAATTGTGACGTGGGTCTATGTGTCGTATCATGCTTTAAAATATATCACACTCAATTATATTATTAATTATTAAAGTAAATTATTAAAGTTAAAATATATGCATCATATCTTTAAAAAAAATTATAATCTAATTATCAAAAAGTTCATTCTAATGTGCTTGCGTAGAGAATAGCATTATCCGTCACACATTGCAGTTCTATATCGTTTACGCGTAATTCGCGTCACACTCCGTTATGCAGAGAAATAGCCCCGCACAAAATTCAACCGTACCTAAGAAGTTAAAGATTGGCCTTGCCGTAGGGCTTGAACAGACTCCCTCGTGTATCAAAAATAAATCCTGCAATTTAATCTAAAAATCGTTAGAGACGGTTTCAAATTTCGTTTCATCTGGGTGAACGAACGTCAATAGTAGTTAAGCTGAAATTTGATAAAACGTTGAATATCTAGAGAAGTTCGATTTTGGAACGAAGTTTTGGAACAAAATAAGTTTAAAGTAAATCTAAGGCAAATGAAGAAAAGACGGTTCGGTTTACGAAGCGGACACGACGAGACCAAAGTTGGCATGAACGAAATTAGAATAAATACTTTGGCCTTTCTTCCGTGGAGCACGAACTTTGACCTCGGAATTTACCAATTTTCTGCATTCCAAGAGTCAAAAAGTTCCAAGTTCCAACCTTGCAGATGGACAACTAAATCGATACTATACTTGAAAAATATTGTACAAGAAAACTATCTTATGTCTCCTTAAATTATTGTAGAAATAGAAATTAAAAGTCATCATTTATTGACCATCTATTCGAACTAGATTCTTATCGCATAAAAACAAGCCTAAACCAAATTTTCTGTATTCTAATAATCTAAGGAAGTTGGAAGTTTCAATCTTATAAATGTACGAAATCGATGGTATATCCGAGGAATTTTGTAAAATCAGATTATTCCATGTTATTTCGAATTATTTTAAAAAATAGAGATTGAAAAAGCTATCGAATTTATAGTAAAATAAAGCGGAATAGAATTATTGCTGAATTAAAACAAAATGGAATAATACAAAAATCGAAGTGAACGCGGATAAAATGGGGGGGGGGGGCTAAATGTATCCTGACTTTCTTTTCGAAGCTCCTTCTCGAACGGACAAGCTAGCACACTTCTACGTTCTTGCCGCGGAGAAAATTTGAAATTGGAGTGCTGTAAATTGAAAGCAGAATCGACGTTGGATTGGACCGCCATGATTCGATCCTCGGGAGTGGATGTGATAAAATCTTAGTCGACGCAGTTGAAATCAGGGAAAGTGCACTCCTATCTTTCGTGTTACGCGGACTGTGTCACCGAAGAACTTCGACAAAGAAAATTCTCTCAAATATCTGTTCATTGAATCGTTGTTCGTTTTTAAAAATCAGTTTGCCGTTAATTTAATCGTTTGTTTGATGATACAGAATAAATTAACGTCGAGAGTTATAGTATGTGTATTAAAAAGATAATATTTAAAGTGTTCGTTCTTTGGTAAATTTTTTCTGGTTATTTTTGTGATATTACATTTAGAAAATATATAATTTCGTCGGTATGACGGTATTTTTAATAATATATGCGTTATATACGTTACCAAGCAAACTGCATATTGCAAAATAAATTCATGGTTAACTTAATCAGTTGCTTAATAATATATAAATTGGTGGTGAGATTTTTCGTTGCAGCGTGTTTAATGAAGAAATTATATTTAAATAGTGTTTAGTCTGTGATAACATTTTGTGTGAAACTTTCTGTTCTTATTTTAGCTATGGCAAAATAGATAATATCCATTATTCATATATAAAGTTTTAGTAATTTTATTCTGCATTCGTATACGTTATCGACTACGTGCAATACGTGTATTATTGTATGATATTTTCGCATCATCAATTTCGTAATTCGATTTCATTCCACCTAAAGCTGGCATTCTTCAATTTTGGACATATGTCGCTTAGGATCCCAAGAGATTCTAGAAAGTTGAAATTCCACGTTTTCTCCGTTCGAGGGCATTTTGAAATCTGTCTATTTTCACCCGTGGAAACTTCATTTCTCCTTGTGGCTTCTCGATTTTATTGTGTTACTTGTTTCTATTGTTGCTATTTCTTCTAACTTTCTTTTACCGTTTCCTTGCTACCATAATTCCTATCTTGGCTCCTTCGCTTTCTTTACTACTATACTTTTTATTTTTTTCTATGTTTTCTTTATTACTATAACAGTTTTTTCACATTCTTTTATCTAATATATTTTATTGTTTCTTACTTTACTGCTTCTTAAATTGATAGACCATAGTTTTTAAAAAATAAAGTCACAAACAACTATTGTAGCTTTTAAAAGTAACACATGAAACGGTAACTTCCTGTGCTGTTTCTTTTTGACTGAAACCCTTTTGTTAGAAATAAGTAGGTAATGTTACGTATAATAGTACCATTTTTATTATTTAAAAATGCTAACATACACGCATAATGTACGATAGTTATTTTAAATTTTGCAAGACCGGATCTCCTTAATATTACAAAGACGATAGAGATGATACTTTTTGTGTATCCAAAATAAAATTAATAACCAGACTCCGTAATATGGAGGAAATATGGCACGATATTTTATTTATATGGCAAAAACGGAAGTAAAGGTGTATCGAGAACCCAGAAGGAGCGTAGACTTTGTTAATAGAGAATGGTAGACTTTGTTAACGTAAAAATGGGGCTATATTGCATTTAGTGCGACATTGCATTGTATTACTACACCCGTGATAGACGTTGGATTTTAGCTTTGTACACATCTACCTAAATGTTTCATTATGTTACAAAAGCATGTTGCTACGACTCGGTTTCCTTTAACGATATTAGTGGCCACGCCAGTACCACCTTTTGTGTCCTCTTTCAATTGCTTTTCTCTTTCTCCCCCCTCCCCCGACCCATCTTACAATCCACTTCTCTCTTTATTCGAATTGGTATAAATCCACAAAGCTGGAATCGCAACAATTTCTTCGTTCGTTGTACATAATATCGCTTCACAGAACCCAGCGAATCATACTTTCTAAATATTTCTGCAACGAGCCGGAAATAGCAGGTTCTGGGCTAGATGCGTTATTCGAATGCCTCTTCGCCTTTCAGATCTCGTTTCAATTCTATTTATAAATGTTACGTTTCATTGTGGACTGTATAGATGTTATTTAGTGATTGTAATATTTAATATTTATTTCAAGAAGGATACGTTGGATATTATTTGCTGTTTCTTCTTTAGGTTTTACGTGATTTATTTTGATAAATATTTTATTTACGCAGGGTTATATAACGTTTAAAAATATTCCTCTCTGAATGTGGGAATTATTTAATGGCCATAATCTTTAATGTCGAAAGCTGTTATTTAAAGAAAAATGCGATAAGTATTTGTTGAGGATTTTTCATTTCATCAATCTTTCATACTACAATAGTATATTTATGCAGTATCCTTTAACGATCAAGGATACTTGATTTTTCCAGAAACTATTTAATATTTGTAATATTCAATACTGGTAATTAGTTTTAAATAAGAGAATATATCTATATATCCAATAGAATATATTACATTTCTATAAATCTTTTTCTTCTTTACCAAATTGAAGGTTTTAGTAAATATTCGATACCAACACAGTTTCATATTATTTAAGGACAGATTATTTAACAGATACTCGTATAAGTTATTTTTAATAGATGTAATTTTAAGCGCCTTTGAAGTATAAATATATAACTAATACAGTTAAATATTTTATTTTTGGAGTTCACTTCAGTTGCTCGAATGAAAAACTCTAAATCGTCTAAAAATATTTTACTATTGGCGGGACTATCTAAATAATTAAATTTATACAACTAATAATTGCTTTCGGGAAAAGAACGTTTGCGGTTTTTCTAAAAATTGTATTTTTATACCGTGTAACTGCTTTGTGTCCTTTCGTAAAATTTTTCTTCCGGTTTAATTAAATTTTTTTTGCGAAGATCGGGTCGTGGTAATATTTGCTTGTGACATCACCGTGCAAACTTTTAATGGAACAAAGTTGCAACGGACGTATTCCCTGTAAAATTAGAAAAAAAAAAAAAAAAAATTGGAACTTCCTTTATGTCTTTTCATTATCATGCCACTTTTTCCTATGTTTTTAGGGGATGTTGCGGGAAGATGGACGATGAAACAGCCATTTCTATACAACCATTTTATCCAATAATGCTGATGTATCGTTTTTAGTCAGTAGTAATACTTGTATCACTAATAATTTACATCATCTGTAATTTTGTTATTCAAATATATTTTATAGAAAATAAGCAAGTATTACGAATACTTTTGATCAGTAGTGTATCTGTCACACTTATTAATCCAAAAATTTTAGAGCCAAATTCAAAGCTATAATATTAATTATTTTTTCGTAAGTAAACAAAAATTCCATTCGTGAAGAATTTGAGAATTTATTATTTTTATTGTCTTCCTAGTTCGATTTATCCATAATTTTGTAATTAGAATACATGTAATTATATTCGAACTTATAATTAAAATAAATAATAATAATAATAATAAGTATAAAGTGTGTTACGTCGGCCAATTCTTTACCCAAACCAGGCCACTCACCGCAGGCAGGTGAGATGGCATCCAGATGTCTACACATCCTTATTGCGTACCCTCAATAGTCTCAAGAACCGACCATAAATCCCGGGAATTTCTAGTTAAAATCCTTCAGACCGAAAATCTGAGATCAAATCGAAAATCAAAGATCTTTTTCCTAAAGCATTTTCTAAGGTCTATTGTTTACTACAAGAAGACACGAGAAAGTTAGTTTTTGTCACATACGATGCTTTCCACTAGCAACTTTCTATCGAGGGCGGCTACGACCCTTCCTAGTCCACCAACCTTCTCATTAACCAATTAGAAACAATGTCTACTGCCCTCACTTTCCTAACTAAAATTGTCATGAACAAATCCGATGGTCCCGTGCGCTAGGCACACCCATCACTAGCTTTCCTCCGACACAGCATCGTCACTAAGAGGTCACTTATTCTTCATCGTTAGAATAATCAACACATATCTGTAACGAGCCTCTACCCTTAAATCAATCACTTACTTAACTTGTACATACGCAACAGTGTAACTATCTTCTTTACAAAGTTGTTGGAATAAACATTATTTTATACGCGTTAATTCAGTATAAACTCAATTCAACCACCCTTATTGTCCTAACAGAAATAAGGGGATCGATCAGTTCGTGGCGTTGATTATCTAATCGTAACGGGAATTTACAACTCCCGTTGACGCGCTTTCTCGCGATCGCGTCTCTCCGCGAACGGTCGGTTAAACAAAGTGTATATTATAACCACTTAAATCGACGATTCAAAATTCTATGCAATATTTCGATCTTCATAAGTGAACTGTACCTATATCTAGTTACATCTTGTGTTACAATTACCAAGCTGAATTGTCAATATACTCACATTTGATGTCCAGATTCAGAGGATTGCTCTCTCCGTCGCCTTCTTGGTTGCTGCCAATACACGTGTAGATCCCAGCTCTGCTTCGTGTTACGCTTTGCAATACTAGGCTTTGATTACTGATTATGGTTCCTGTCGCTGGATTATGATACAGCGGATTGCCCTGTCAATATAAAATCATGATCACTATATCCCATCATAGATCGGAAGTATATATAACTTTTCGACAAACGACGATGACGAAGAACAACAAAGACGATGGATCGTTAAAATGTTTTGTGTACGGCACTGCCTAGAGATCTAGTTTATGTATAGTTCTCTAAGTTCATTCCTATTGTAATTATTGTCTTTATTGATTATGAATAGAAATCTTATCTGATCAGATTTCGAAGGAAGTCTACTTTTCGGAGATAGAGTAGAATGTTTATGCATTTGTGGGAAATTTAAAAGTCCAGCAAAACTGTCCTTTTCTTCTGTTCCATTAAATAACATGAAAATCAGGGAATCAACGAAACTATACTCATCATGATTTTGTCCTGTGATTTTCTTATGCAAATTGAGGTTACGCGAGCTACATATACGTGTATTGTTTCCTTGTCCAGCTCACTTCGGCAAACGGTGAGGGTAATTTTGAAGTGAACCGTTCACGATGATTGGTAGTTTTACGTGAACTTGATGCGCGTGCAGATCGATAGACACCATTACATGCATAAATTTGCCGAAAAAATTAGAAAGGATGACTAGAGAAAGGGAGGGGAAAAAATAAGGCGAAGGCTGATGACAGTTTTTCAATTTCTTAACCGTGCCAATCGATGTATTACGTTCCTCTTTTTCGAGTGTCGGAAATCTGCTTTGAATTTCCTCAAAATACATCGGCACCAGTGGCGGAGATCTTCCGTACCGGCGGTCGTTTTCGAATCAAACGAAGAATCGACAAAGGCGTCTGATGTTCTCTTGACTAGAATGATATCGAGATCTATAGGCGCCCAAAGAAATATTTATATACCAATATACCAGACGTAGAGGGACGAGTTTTCATATTCGTTTAAAATAAACCTTACTAATCTCTCTACGGGACAGAGGCATGCAATAAACAGAAACAATATAGTAAAATCGCAAAATCGGTCAGTAGTTAAAGTTTAGAACTTTCGACAAAAGCGTTAAGCAGATTCTGCAATTGATCTAACCGCAGCTAAGAATTATCAATTCTGCGAATAGTTAGATTTACTTCGAAGTACAATGGAGTCTCGGTTATTAGAGTCTCGTCTAAGGTTGTATTATTCGAAATGTTCTAAACTTTACCATAACTTCATTTTTGTGTACAAAACAGCGTAAATAGTCAGGTATTGTGAAAGCGGTTAACCAAACTTTCAACTGATTAAATAATTAATCAAACTTAAATACACGTACAAGGTAACATTATCAAAATATTTTCTATGACTTTACTATACGATATCTGAACGTTAATAAAGCTTTCCGTATTATCCGAGGTCCACATCACGTCGGATAATTGAGGTTCTACTGTAGTCACATACATACATTATTTATTTCGACGGTTAAAATAAGAATAATCGAACGTCACGAAGTTAATCAAATTTTTTCCTTTTTAACAACTGTGCGAAAAAATGATATTGATGAAGTAGTTTTGCTCTTTCTTGTTGAAATTATTTCTTACTTTCCGTCTGAGGACTATGGAGTTGTTCTACGTTGGCGGAAGAGTAAAGTTACACTTCGCTGGCTAAAATATTCACAATGGAACGCAGTAGTGCAAAATATACGATTCTCTTATTGGAGAGACTGGGGCTATGAAACGTAAAGGCGGGTTAAAGAACGAGTGAGATGTACTGTCAGAATGCATTTGCCTTAAAACGCAAACGGAATTAATAAAGACGGCTAGCGAGAAAAGGTAAAAAGCGTAAGAAATCAGAAACGTTTACGTTCTTCCTTCTTTCATTTTTTTTTTCTCTTATTAGGATATTTTTCGAAAGATAATGATAAATGGAAATTTTGTCAATTGAGAGATGCTGGAAGAATATTTTTGAGTTATTAATCGTAAATGGGATATCGCATCTATGTAACCAATCAGTGATCCGCGGTAGATTGAACGCGTCAATATCAAACAGATTAATATTGAATAGGAAACCCGTTCATTGGTACAACTAATCATTAAACAAATCTCTCGCTGTGATTGCCATAGCTTGATACCAATCACGTCCCACATCGTTGGTTCATCGGATCGGTCACGAACAATAATTGACTTCCCTCAGTTATTTCATTCGTAGAACTTCCAATAGCCTGATGAAGTTTTATCACAGAACCACATACAATTATGTACCGATACTAATACAGCTTTGTTACATGACAGATCAAATGTTTTATTGAATAAACGACCAAGAGAATGACTAATCTTCTAATTTTGATCTCGTCATTTTGTCCATAGTAGTTTCAATAGATTTACGAAGTATTATCACGCAGCCGTGTATAATTACGCACCGAAATTCATGAAATTTTGTTAAATAGTAAATAAAATATTTTATTTGTTGGATCTTTCAATTATATACATTATGCATGGAAAAGTTTCTAGCCACATAGATCTTATATTGCAAAAGCGACGTTTCGATTAATATTTCTTGATAATCGAGGTAAATAATATAGTAATATAATTGTTGCTTAATTTACATAGAAAGCTTATTTATTTTATAGAAATTGGTATTTGCAATTAATCTATGCAATCTCTGTCAAATTTCTGATAATTAGTGTAGAGTTATGGATTATTAGTTAATGTATGTACAAAGTTTATCTGGTATGCACGAATTTATATTTGTAATTAGTCGATATAATCTCTCTTTACAAACTTGTTAATTAATATAAATAGTAATGCGTGTTATAAGGTACCTACTAATTTATGTAGAGAGCTTATTTATTCTATGCTTTCTATACTACAAATTTGTGCAGTAAATTCTACATCGAAATGAAAGCTACATCGTTCTATTTTCGTTTCTGTTAATTCTGTGATTCTGCTTAAGCGAAGTAATTGGCGAATAAAGTAGGATGGCATTGCCACTTACTTGAATAGCTTTTATTATTAATTTGTTACCAGTTTCAGCCACGTAATTACTTAAGGTTCGTTTGATACAATAAATAATACAAAAGTTGGCTTCAAGTAATTCAGAAAATAATTTATATTAGTTATAAAAGGGAAGAATTTTCTTTAAATCGACAAATAAATTTTAATTTCTTCTTGCTAATAACCTATCATCTTTAATCTATATTTACATATATCTATCATGTACTTGTTAGTTACAAAGATTGAATTCAAACACAACTTAAAACCGAAGAAGAAAAATGTAAAAAAAGAAAGAGTTCATTCGACTCTGGAAATGAATTCTAATCATTACTATTCTTTCTTTAATTTATGTCTATTATCTTTAATTATTAATCATCTTTCATTCCTTAACGATAATACAATATGTATCTTAAGATAGCTGAAATAAGATTCCTTCGCGCATCACCCTAAATGTAGCATGACATGCCAAACTTGAGAAATTTGAAATTTAAGATATTTCTCCAGGAACTTGGTCTATCAATCTAAAGCCAAACCATCTAACGCCTGGCGTAACCTCAAAGTCCCAAGAAAATCGGTGCACATCACTTGCCGCGGTTCCCCCCTGTGAACTTCCTATTAACGACGATCCCCGTCAGACTTCACCCCATTTAAGGAGAAGCTTGAAGCGCTTAGGGTTACGTCAACGGTTCCCGAAGCTCGCCGATAAATTTCTTACCGATGCGGAACGTTGACTATTAGTTCAAAGAACGCTTACACATTGGTTCCCGGTCGGCCCGTATCAGCATGTAAATTTTAAACAGAAACTTTGCGTCACAGCTGCGCCAACCCGCCCCCCTTATCTCGTCTTTCGATTAAGGCTTGCTTCTAAATTATCGATTCCGGAACTGCCACGCAATTTCGTTATGCGGCTGTTAGCGAGCGTTCCATCGCTCTCGTTCCCATCGTCGTCGTCGTCGTACATAGAACATATACTATCGATCAACGATTTGGAGTCGACACTTCTTCAATTGTTCTTCTACATTGAGTTACTTGTTAATATTAATATAAATTTGGAACATTTATCAATCATATTATCAAGAATATTATCGTTTACTTAGTTTAATTTTCAATTGTATACAATTACTTATAGCAAATTACGCGTTCATATGAATTCCATTTAGTCGAATCCAGTCAATGTCTGATCGAATGAATTTTTGTTGGTTGAATTTATTTATTCGAACGTGATCTTTTATTATATGAATAAAAAATCATAGGTGTGGGAGAAGAATCAATGGGCTCCTATTATATAAATTGCAATCATATAAATTATTTCTTCCTTCACTAACTCACTTCACTACAAACGGAGTTTTACCCTATCAAAGAGTTTTCTAAGATTGCGGAGGTGTAAACCGATTCTTTTTGTGATTCTGTCTGTCGAGATCTATGTAACATGATAATTCCAAGTTTTTAGCCGATAGTGTATTTCCCATTTGTAGGAACAATGACATATTTCAAGATTTGCAGTTTTCGACTTCTTAGTATAGTAAAAGAGATCGTTGCATTTGTATTTTAAAATTTATTTTCATTCGGTGTTTTAATAATTTTAATTTATTTTAATGTATCAGGTGACTTAATAGATGAAAAGGGGTGCGATTGAGGTTAGTTTGAACTTACGTTGTGCCGCCAGGAAACCTTGTAAACCCACGGATTCGACTTGATGTTGCACTCGAAATAAACGTCGATACCCTCGCGGATTGCGCTCAAGTTCAGATTGCTCCCAAGCTCGAGCATAACCACCGGTTCGTCTGAAAGTTTAACCATGTCGTTGTGTAAGAAATGGTACAATGTTTTGTTTCGGGCAACTACACCCGGCGCGCGAGTACGTTTTGCGCTTTGGGTGTAGTGTAAGTAAGTAGTTAGAGCGATAGGCAAGAAATAGGATTGTTTTATTTATGCGTGGAGTTTGCTGAGTTGGATTTCCACCATAAATAGGTGGAAATGATCTGTATTTTAGGTATGGTTGATGGAGATGCTGGAAGTTTATTTTTGGGCTATTGGAGAGTGCCGTGCATGGGTGTGTTGAGAATTGTGTTCGTTATTAAATTGTTGTTTTCTGTAATTAAAATATGTAATTACGTTTTGCTTAGGAGTATTGTTAAATATAGCGTTAACTTCTGTACACTGTAAGATATGAAAAGAGGAGATTATTTCCTGTTTTAGAATTCAAATGCATATAAAAAATGGTCCAACATTGTGGAAATATTATAAGAAGATTATATATATTTCGAAGAAATAATTAGCAATTGCAAGCATTGTATAAGTATAATAATATGTGTATAATCGTTTATAATAAGTATATATAATATTAAATGTGTATAAAAAGAGTTTCAGTTATAATAATTATAATCTTCAATCACTATCGCTAGAAAATATCTTTATTTTTATTAATTTATAAAATAATAAAGGGGAGTATATTTCTCTCAAGTATACACGTACTAACCGGTATATGGTATAGTTCATGAGGTAAGCAATCAGTATATAAGCTTACATGATAAACCATGTTTACACACCAAACACCTATTTACTATCCATGATTTTCAACACAAGCAGGTTAAATTCCCACTTGTATTTAACGCAATATTGTCTGCTCTGATAACAACAAAATCAATTGACGCTGTTAATCCTTTCTTGGCTCCAGTCTCCAGGCGATCTGAGGTTAGAAAGCTATCAAACTGGTCCAATGTTTCCTTATATCATCGCACAATGTTTTTTCGACAACAACACACTCTTCCAAGGAATTGATGTTTCTATGCCACGAGTATCGATACTTCCTTAACAAAACCTATACACTAATTATCCGTAAATTAGGCGCAACATTAAATTTACAGATTAAATAGAAAATATATTCATATAGCCACATACAATAAACGTTATAACATTTACACATAAATATAGAGTATGTTCGTTTTAAATGTGTACACATGATTATTTCTGTAAGTATCAGGAGTGCCAAAAAATGTTTCGGATGAAAGTTCTTTGACTTCATGGGGAAAACTTAATAAGATCTCTCGATCTTTTTTTACATTCTTATTTAGAGAGATTAAATGCCAATGTAACTTCGTAAAATGGAATTATACATTCTTTTTATACAGCATTGCATTGAAAAATATAAACATAAAAGCACTGCATTATCTTTCCTTGTCTTTCATACGATAAGCTTCACAAGATTAAAGTCAAAGTATCTTTTAAACTAGTCATTTTTCGACCCTAATACCCTAATACATTTTTGTAGAGAATTAAAAAATGCATCGAACGGTATATAGAAAACGGTATATAGAAAAAGTGTATAGTGTATATTTCATTTAAAAAAGTTACATCGGCATTGAAATCTCCTTAGATAAGAGTGTAAAAAAAATCGAAATATCTTATTAACTTTCCTCCATGAAGTCAAACAAATTTCATCTGAAACGCTTCTTCACATTTCTGATACTCATACATGCATACATATTTGACATACTCTACATATTCTTTAAAAATATTATGTTTTATATTTTGTGTATAAATTTTTGGGTTTCACTGATGCACGTATGGAATATTTAACTGAATATTTGTATAGAAATGTGTTTCACAACAAATGAAATTAAAAGGAGTTAAACAAATTCCAGGGTAAACATTAAAAGATAATGTTTGTAATCCTTATTTTCTTTTCTGTAATTCTGTAATTCGTATTTTCTATTTATAGTGCTATATAATTCTCACAGATGTTGACTGAATCATTTGCAAAAACCATCCTTGAATAGTTCTCACGGGTCTAGAATTACGCTTTAAATAATCGTTTGCGCGACAGAATCGAGTGGATGACTTCGTACGATAAAATCTTTTTATTCCAGCAGAACGCATGGAACACGCCTGTAGATTTCGCGACAACCTCTTAGACCGATCTCATAACGAACCGGTCGTTATGCAGACTCGCTATTCCTACCACCATTCCTGGAGATTAACACCGTGATTCCGCTGTCCAATATAAAAGTTTTCCTCGACTAGACAGCGAGCAAGGTGGAAGCAAGAGGACACAAACGTGAAACGAAGAGGGAGAAAAAGAGGAAAGCAGGGATCAGTTCAGCTTCGCGGAAATTAATGGTACATACCCATCCGTGGCTCAAGATTCTCTCGTTTTCTCGATTTCCTTCCTTTCGTTTTCGTCCAAAACCCTCTTTCTCCCCGTATAAAACTTGTTTTTCCTTTCTCTATCCACCTATTGCTCTATCCCATAAGTTTAGAAGTTCGTTCCACTCGTTCTTCCCATCAGATTTTCTCTGCACCTTGCTTCGTGACTGCTCTTGCTTCTCTTTCTATCTTCTATTCTCATATTCTCTTTCTACTTGCTATTTCTCTCGATCTTTTTTCGTGCTCTATGTTATGCAAAAAGGAGTTATCAAAGGAGGAGTATATTATGTATTATGACAAGTATATTTTTGTTGAATTTTTTTGCTTTAATGTTAAATTATGATTGTGCAGAAGGATCTTAATATGATAGACAATCTCCATATAAAACGATATTTCTACAACACGATTTTAATATTTTCAATATAATAATATCATACGGTATTAAGCAGTATTTTAGTATCTTCGATATTCTAATGTGATGAAGATTAGTATTTTGAACATTTTGACGAGTATGATTAGGTCCGAAAGACTGATTGATAACGTACTAAACTTTGTTTTGCAGTGAAATGTTAGAAACTTCACTTATCATTTCCTACTTGTGTAGTCTTCATATTATAATCTTCATATATAGATCGTGATTTGGGGTTTGATCAAATTTGCACGTGGTGTACTGGTCAATTCACACAAAGAACCGACCAGTTATTGACTTAGGATCGGGCTTGAATTTAGAATCGCGTAGAATGATGAATGCTTGCGATTGCTAACAATAGTTGTTTAGTTACACTTGTTGTTCTACGCTATGTGTTTCTAAACTCTATGTATTCTATGATGTGAATTCTGATATGTAACCCAGCAGTGTATTATTTAAATTCTGAATTCTCATGTTTAATTAAACAGTGTGCTATTTAAACTCTGAATTCTGCCTGCAGGTACAAAAAAAAAAAAAAAAGAAAAATAGAAATTTTCAACGTTATAATATTTTCGATATTTCACAATGAAAATAAATTTTGGAAACCATGAGATTTCCAATAAAATAATTCGACATTAAATACTCTAACTTTTAGTGCTATAGCAAAAATGGCAATGGTTTCTAACTCATAAACCACGCCTCACATCAAGCTTTAACATATTTTCTTCTCCATCCTACTTTTTCCCAGTTTCTTTTCCTCTTTTTTGCTCATTTACCTACGAAATCCATCATCTCTTCTTTTCTCGTTGAACCACTCTCTTTTTCCATCGATAATCGCGCCAGTCGGTAATTTCAGTGGGCGGGATGGTAACACAGAGACGGGGAGGTGGTTTCAGGTGGCGGGAAGGAATAAGGAAAAATTCACTCGTTATTGCAGGCGCGGTATCTTGCGGCGGAATTATCGGATTTGTTCGGTGGACTCGCATTACGAGAACCGAGGTCGAGTGAAATCATAAGCAAGAACTGGCTGGCGAACGTTGTAAATCGATATCGCGGCTGCTCTTTCACAGATTTTTACCCTCTCTTTCTCTTGCTACCCCTTTTCTTTCATCCCCTCTATCGTTCTTATTTGTTATTCTCTTCGTCTTTTTTTCATTTTACTTTCTCGTTGTTTTTGTTCGTTCATTTATTGGTTCTTGCTCGAGTTTCAACGACGAAGAAACGATATCGAGCGAACTGTCACGAGGGAGCAGCGGATTTCTTGCTAATAGTGAGAGCGAGAGATCGAGTGAGAAGTCAATACACGGGCCTCGACTTGACAGAATCCCAACGGATAAATAAGTTTCCCAACCCCTTCTTTTTGCTCGTTTCTCTGACGCCGATGATGCACGCGAGTTTTTAATTTCGGTAGGCGAATGCGATTTCGACGGCCTTTGAGACGACTCGGTGCTGAAACGCGCGTTTAGGTGTGCTTAGAGAGGGTGGCAAAATAAGGAGCACGAATCGTGTCAAGTAGACGGGGGATATTTGTCATTCGACGGATTAGTAAAAATTTCGCTTTTTGAAATTAAAGACGCGATATTATATCTTACTATTTGATAGAATTTAATTTTGTAATAATTATTTGTTTTTAGTTAAAGTTCGTTCTTTAATTAACAGAAGATATACCCACACTTTTCTTTTAGAAGATTATTAAGAAACTGGTTCTTTTTTCAAGCTGTAATATAATGTTCTACTTTTTAATAGAATTTAATTTTGCAATAATCATTTGCTTTTTAATTAAAATAATATGAGCTGACAGAATTTTGAATTGAAAGATCTACAGAATATTCAAAACATTTTGTATTATCATCGATTAATTAAATTGACGTTTGCCAACCAACTGAGAAGCGAAATGAATATTTTTGTATTAAAATTTAATTTGCGAATCTGTTTCGTCTCTAGGAAGAAGAAAATTAAAAATTTTCTGAATCGGCAGATATTAATATTTACCTGTCAAATCTCGTGCCCCAGAGAAATGTCAAATTGTTCTTT
This sequence comes from Bombus hortorum, assembly GCA_905332935.1. Classification (NCBI taxonomy): domain Eukaryota; kingdom Metazoa; phylum Arthropoda; class Insecta; order Hymenoptera; family Apidae; genus Bombus; species Bombus hortorum. The sequence continues at coordinate 240,169 of HG995197.1, forward strand.
CTGTACGTTTTAGACTATTCGTGGATTAAAATAGAAAAAATACGAGAAGGAATCGAAATAAATGGTCGGAATAGTACATTGGAAATATTCTTTTAAATATTTGGCATCGATATGCTTCTGGTCTGAGCGTTTATGTTTTGTTTATAGTGTGTTCTGGTTGGTTGCCAAGAAGCTTGTTCCACTGTAAGATTGCACATCGGGGGAATAGTGTGCTGTCGTCAGGTTCTTAAGTGGCGTGGGTGTTAGTGGAGCGGAAATTTACAGAAGGATGACTATTCGATGCAGAACAAGGCTGTATGAGCGAAAGAAACGTCTAAAAACGGAAGACTTGAATACGAGAGAGTGCATCGATCGTGGCAATCTAACTGCTTGAGATTCGAAGCACTCTTTACCGTGGTAATAGGATGGATAGCAAAACAATAGAACTCGTGCATTGTCAATAAAAATGGCGAGAAGAACGTCGGAAAATACTACAGATATTCTGCCTTCTAGATATTCCTTTTATTATCATTGTTGATTTCTTTGTTCTACTTCGAGTATGTTAAAAGCGATCACTAATAGAAACTGTTAAATTATAGATTAAAAATTTCAAGAATGGGTGAAATTTTCAATTCGAATTATTGAAAATTTAATCCCAATTTTCTCGAAAGATATAGATATTCCGCTTGTTATCTTTTATTGTTACTTTTGTAACTTTTTTATTCGTAGAATATCTGCTTCGAGTACTAAGAGCGATTATGTAAAAAACATTGAATCACAGATTACAAATTTTAAGAATATTCGATATTTTCAATTTGCATTATCGAAACTTTTAATCTCAATCTTTGACATTTGACATGACTTATAAACATTATCACCGAAATTTGATATTACGTATATTATTCAGTTTCCTCACAATTATTATATTTCATTCTATTATTTTACCTATACAATAAAGGATTACATTTCTTTCATTTCCAGACTACGAAATATTATATATCTCACTGTACCTTCTAAGGTTAATAATTTTCAAAAGATCTCACGTTTTACTATCGTGTTACCGTTCCTGCATACTGCAGCAACGTTATCATCGTTCTCTGGCTTGAACTTTTCAGTTGGCACAGTCTGCGAAGCCTCGAAAGAATTAATTAAAATTTTTAATTAATCCAAGTAAACTACGTACCATGGAAAGTTGACTGGAAGAATAGATGGCCGTGACGACACGCGTTTCGCATTAGAGTTCCTAGCTTGTCGTCGACGAGACAAATTTCAGAGAAGCTGTTTTCACCACTCGAAACAATCGGTCGTCAATGCGTTGCTCTATCGATTAGACGAATTAAATTACGTTCCACGACGCGACGTAATAAATCGCTCATCAACCATATTTCATTTTTATTGGACAGCTATATGGCCGTGTTTCCTCGTAGACTAGACATTGCGAAAACCCGATTGAAGCATTTCCAAATTTTTCCCCGTCGAAAAACCAATCAGACAGATTTCCAGATCTGTCCTCGGCACTGTTGACAAATTTCCCCATCTCTTCTCTCCCGTTCTACAATTTTACGTAATCAACGCTTGCTTTCCTTTGATTCAGTTTTGCTATTTTTGGAGCGTTGAATTGAAATTAGGGAAATTAAGATTAGGCTTATAATTAGGTGTCCTGAAAGTATTTTAGTATTTTATGTTTTATTGATGGACTGTGAATATTTATGCAAAATTATATTTTTGTAGACATAACTAAAAAAGTTTAATTTGTTTGGTTATATTCGTAGTATCAAGTAGGCAATTTAATAAATATGAAGACGAGTACTGTATTTTGATTTGAATCGAAAAAATATACAGTCTATCTGTTTTTATAAGATTAATTCTTCCTACGTCTTTATACAATTTAATTTAGTAAATATTAGTTGACTTTATATGTTGGAATTTTGCAAATACAAGAAGCATAATAGTTAATGCAAGGGGGTTAAAGAGAATTATTATTTGATACGATAGTGATTGACGCAGCACGACAAGTCCCTTTCTACTCTAAAAATTCTATTTTCGCCGCAACCAAACAGAAAATATTCCATTCAAAGCCCAAAAAGCACACATAACACCTATCTCTGAAAATCAGCTGATCGAAACTATCTTGTTACTCGTTCTCTATTTTTCATGGTAGGTATTTGACCACCACCTGTCGTGGAAGAAAATATCGCCGAGAGACGTTTATCTCCACTCCCCATAGATCGTCACTATGAAATTTCAATGAAAACACACTCACGGTGTATATCGAGCTTCCATCCATCCTCCATCTCGGAATCCGGGATATCCGGCACGCTGCCGTGGCAGGAGAGGAACTTGCCAGCGTCCTCGATAGTCGGGACGAACGTGAGAATGCTGGTGGTGACGTTGGAGTCGGGGCTCATCTGTGGGGTGGCTTTCATGAATTTAAAACAGTTTACCGAACTGGTCTGCCTGATCGTTGAGCTACATCCACGCTGGAAGAAACAAACGCTGGCCGCGAAGCTGATTTAGGGAAGTCGAAGCTGACGGACGCCGGAAGTCGAACCCCCAGGGAACGAAAGAGCAAAAAGAAATGAGAGAGAGAAAGTTTGTGTGTGTGTGAAATGTGAAATTGAAGCAATGTGAAAATGTATATAGAAATCACAAGATATTTATTGCACACACATATTCAGAAAAAAATTAGTATATGGCATGATAGTCGTCTTAATATATGCTTGCACTAAGTACGTTGTAGCTTCTATGCAAATTTTCAGATTTATTTCAAACTTTTCCAATATAATCATGATACATGTTATATGTTGATACATATTGATAGATGTTGCGTTCCATTATAGTAATTTTCTAAAATATTTCGTATAATATACATAATGTATTTATAAAAATTTCCTACAAGTGTTTGATTATTTTTGAAGTACAACTATGATGTTTGGTAGCCATTGACGAGATTAGTATCGTTAGATGATAATACAATAATGGATTTGATATTTACATACTCACGTTCTCTCTCTCTATTTCTCTTTCTTTCTTTCTCTCCCTTTTCACTATAATTATTTTCTAAATTATATTACACCTTGAAAACGTTAATTTTACCGTCTGTCTGGCGTTCCTCAACATCAAACTTCCTTTCGACCACGTGATCTTCGGATTTGGTCTCGCTCCAACTATCTCACAGCCGATCTCGTACGTGGTGCCTGCGCTAAATGGACGATTTTCTCCTTGCATGCGGACCCACAATGGTTTCACTGAAACACGCGTACCATCCATTAGCCCTCTTTGCTCAAAAGAACTATCAGTTGCAGGCAAGATTCCGCCGCGTTTATGGAACCTGTCGAGTGTTTGAGTAATCATTTCGAATGGTTCCATGGTTAATGGAAACCATTTTGCGAAAGTTTCCAATATGGAACACAGTTTTAGCAGCCTCCGTTGTTCAATTATTTGTTAAACATTTGTCTTCTGATGGAGAAGCAGGATCGAATCTCAGTTTCATTAAGAGCAGTTTAAACACTATTTTACTTTTTTCTTTTTTTCTCTACCAGAAGTTGGTTCGATGACGAAATTGACTTTCGCTCGAAATTCTGTTTGCTGTGGCGGAATAATAAGCGTAGTGGATGTTCTTTTTGCAGTGTTTTGCTTTCTTTTTAGGAGATTGTGAAGATTTGGAAATGTGCAGGAGATTTAGGAAATGTGTATTTTCAGGTTTGCGGTTCCTGTTTTCATTTGTCTTGACACTGTGAATGGCGTGTGCTATTGTATAAATGTATACACATTTATAAATGTATACACATTTATACATGCTATAAATGTATACACATTTATAGAGGTGAATTATTTATTCTTAGCGTAGATTGTTGTATTTTTGTGTATCATGTCGAATCTTGTTTCTTTGTATCGTTGTATCAAGTTTTAGAAGTGAAATGGCAGGGGAATAAGTGGAATTGAAATGTCACGTAATTAGGAAACTAGATACGAAAAATTTTCAAGTGTTCCTTCTAAAAAATTCATTTGACAGAAACCAAATTTTGCATACTTAATTTGGAAGAGTAAAGTCAAGTTTTTCTTCACTACTAGAAAATGATTACATAATTTTGATTTTTTCAATCTACCCTAATAGGTACATATTAGAATTATTTTTTACTTCATATCAAGAATCATAGCACTGACATATCATTTTATTTTTTATTCTGTACTACAATCAGTATTAAGATTTCTAATGATAAACACGTATTTTATATATTTTACAAATACGAGGGTTGTCAAGAAAGTAACGCCGTTTTGAAATAACAATAATACAAATGCATTTTAAGAAGTTTTCTGTATTTGTAACTTTAGTATATATACTATACTATATATCTTCATCATATACTTCCGCCGCCAGTTTACGTAACCATCGTCTTGCACAGTTCTTTAAATGATTGTTTCTTGTGAAGCGTTATCGACCCAAAAAGTCTCTAAGTTTTGCAAAAAAAAAAAAAAAAATGGTAATCTGACTGGTTCGAATCGCGTATCATTTGCAATGAAGTCGCAGACGTTCTTGAGCTGTTCTGTATTGAATTCTATTGAATTCTCGTACTTAAACACATCGCCATTTTAAACGTGCGATATGAAATATTATTATACGACGATATTAAATATTTAATACTGACCACATACTGTATCTCGGCTGTATCCCGCTTACGTGTGTCATTTGGGTACGGCGAATCCACGGACCCGAGCTACAATGGAGGGGGGGGGGCGTCGGGGAACGTCTCAGGGCCAAGGTTTCGGCCTTTATCGAGTTTTGCCACTGGGCCTTGCTTACGTGAGTTCCGACTAGTATTACCAGTGACGGAGCTTACACGGGCCTCAAGTGGTAGTGAGAAGGCCGTAGTGCCAGTTACGACAGTCCCGCTCATTAATCATTATTTCGATTGGTACTACGGGGGCCGAAATCAGTCGCGGGGGTTTGGGTCTCCCCCCTCCCGCTCTCGGCTGTCTGGTGTTGGAATCGTGGAGGTAGTGGTTTATGGTCAAATGCTGACAAGATAGCCCGAGGAGGCTACCAAGTGCAGGCTTACTTCGCGCTCGGTACGGGCTACGCAAATGAAACTGCTTCACACTAAATATGACTTATATTAATACATGAATGAAGCTAGGTGATCTTCTATAAGTGCGCTCCATCGTTTTATATAGTTTCTATACGTAAACGCTTACTTTCTAGACAATCCTCGTATTACAGAATGAAGAATATTTACACGCTTCTGATAAATCTTTTTACCTTTTACTATTCTATACTATAATCAGCATCATGACTTTTAATGATATATCAAAATTACTTACGATTCATATTGAGCGTGACAGAGCTGGAAATAGGAGTGACCATGTTGTTGTTGGACGCCTGGCAGGTCAAAATCGCGCCGAGGTGTTCGCGACTTAGCTTTTCTAATCGCAGCACGTTCCGTACCCTCTTAGTTCCGACAGTTTCGTAAGTGTCGTCGAGGAGAGCATTTTCCTGCCACCACGTCACACGTGGTTGTGGCCGACCTGTTCGGGACGAAACAGAATGAATGATGTTCGAAAATGGTGCTTCGTTTCGTTTGCCACGATTCGTGCCTCGCTTCACTCGTGTCTTTCGTCGAACGCGTAAAAAAAGGATTCAATAAAAATTCCATACATTCTCCATTTTTTACCTCCTTCTTTCATCCTCTCTTTGTTAGTATTCGTTCCCTTTTATCTTGAAACTGGCATTCTGTTACGTTTCGCTCGCAGCTATGCTTCTAATCGAGTCAGTTTGCTGATACGTGCATGTTCCAGCGACCACAGTTATTTAGAGGTATATGGTTATATAGGTTATATAGAGGATGATAAGCGAAATTCATGGATCGTGGAACGTGGTTCGGCAAAGAATTTTTAGGAATGCGTTGTTATTTCTCAGATATTGCGGGAATCTTTCGTTTGGAAGAAGAATCGGTAAAGAATGTTTAAGGATATTTCCTTTATTTCCTGCTCGACCAATAGCGTTAAGGTAATTGATCGTAGTTACGTTCAGGCGAAAGAAAATGTTTATTCTATCACGTTTATAAATCTTCTCAAATCGTTTTAAAATTAAATAACGATCTACTACTACAACAGGAAACAAGGAATATCTCAGAGTACATTTAAACAAAAAACTTTTATGGAACATGCACATTCGCAAAAAAAAAAAAAAGAAGAAAAGAAAAAATGAGACAATTAAGCGTAAGACATAGAAAATTTCGGTGGCTGATTGGCAAAAAAATCATAGTTAACAATTTACAACAAGCTGCTGATATATAAAACTGATATTCTCGAACCAATATGGACGTACGCCTGCCAATTATGGGGCAGAGCCTCGAACTCCAATATAAAATCAATAAAAAGATGGCACAACAAAAAGTCGAGAGCCATTCCGAAGGCAGATTGCTGTAAGAGAAAAAACCGCCAGATACAAAAGGTTACATCAACAACTGCAGAAGAACTGGACACCATAGAAGAATGCGAAAGATTGAAGAAACTCAGAAATCATTTTCTACACATATAATACGGATTTATCGACATGAGCTAAATTATGTCAGGCTGTCTATACTCACATTTGTGTCAATCTAAGTCATCACTAGACTGCGGATTTTTATGCATTTATAGAACATTTGAAAGTGCAAAATTACAGAAAATGCGATGATATGAAAAAATATATAAAATAACCGAGCAATTTTACTTTTTTAACTATATTCACAAAAATATGAATTTGTATAAAGATCCACTGTCTATTTATTACAGTCTGTATTAAAATATTTTTGGAAAAGAGAGAATTTTATTAAAAAATAACACTTATGAGCTTTTAATTCCAATTGAAAGACAATCCAGTTAACAGATTAAAATTTCTTCATAGTTAGTCACCAAGTATTCAAAGCATGCATTTCACTCCCTCAACAAGCTTTTGAAAAATCAATGATTCATTTCCTGTTTTTACTCGTAACAGGTAGAAAAAATATATCGTACGCGCCACCCGTATTTGCGCTGCTTTCTCTCTCTCCCTCTCTTCCTCTTTCTCTCTCTCTCTTCTCTTCTCTTTTTCCCCTGTTGATAAAGAAGGAGACTGACGCAGATATTTAAAGGTGCGAATCAACGACCCCGCTGGAAATAGGAATTTCAAATCTGTGTCCGATACTTTTCCGTATCGAAACCACAGCACCGGATCTCTCACCATGCTTCTGTGTATTTTGCTTCCGTTTTAATTTTTTGCTGTTGTTGCTTGCCGTTTGTTTATACATGTTGGCTCAATCAAGAGATAATAGGACAGGAAGAATTGGAAAAGGCAGGTGGATACGGCCACAGAGATGATTAAAAGACGCGCGAAGAATGATATCGAACAGCGTATCGACGTATTTCCAGATAGCGAACATGTTTGCGCAAACTATGAGCGGCGAACGGTTCACTAACGTCCCGATGAAACATCCCGTCGAATTTTCATCTCATAATACATTTAATCCTTTGCGATTTGTGCGATTGGTCGGTGGATATTGGTTGCAAAATTGTATCTAACATTTTTTACGATTCATCGTGGGAGCGCGCTCAACTCTGTACAATTAGTATTTCCATCATCGACGTTGAATGTCTCACTTGTTTTTAGATGAGTCTTTTTTGGATGTATGTGAATGAAATTTAATATCCTGGCTGTATTTTCTTCCAGTCACGGGGAGACGCGATCGCGAGAAGCGCGTCAACGGGAGTCGTAAATTCCCGTTACGATTATTATAATTGGATACACACAATTAATAGATGTAGAATTGGGAATTAAGCCGTAAACAATAGTAAAGACTACACTAGGGGTGAAGTAACATTGACGATGACTGCACTAGAGGGGACGTAGTTGGAAGAACAGCGAAGACCCCTCTCATATTATCACGGAGGAAAGCTCGGTGTAGGTGTGCCCTTTTGAACTAAGAACGCGGATTCACACTTTTCGGTAGGAAAGTGAGGGTAACGATCCGCGATGCCCATTGGTTATAGCCATCGCGAATAAATGAAAATATGAGGGGAAAGTCTCCTGACAGCGTGGCTCATGGGTGTCCTTGTTTATAGGAAGAACCTGCTTTTCCGTTAGGCAAATATCCGCTTTCTCCGTAATTTGTAAGAGCGTGTAACAAACCTAGGGACTGTTTTAAGGACCATCTATAAACCGAAAATACTTACATGAATAGAGCTGAAGTCAAAAAGATTCAGTTTATGGTGGTTAATTAGGTTTATTGTGGGTCATTTTAACGGGGTGTGGGCCTTGGCGGCCGGACCATGAAGGACGTCGCACGGACCATCTCACGCGACGTAACACTGGCTATATATTTTTGAGGTAAATAAATAATTTTCTACATACGTATATATTTATATATATCTGTTCGAGAAATAAATTATATATCTATTCTCACGATATTATTGATATTACTCTATGAGGCTATTATATAATAGTGTGCCTCGATTGGCGATGAATTTAAAAAAAAAATTTTGAGAAGAAGGAGAAAGAATATCGTACAAAAATGGAATTAGCAAATAATAGCGAACGAAATTAGAGCAAAAGTGGTAGTGGAGAAATTTTCACAGTCATTTTCCGCGGAAACGACAACAAACGATCGGATCGAATGCACAGTTACAGAAGCAGAGCGATAAACGGTAATTTCATGGTGGAAAGTGGCAGTCGGCAAAATATTTTGCGGCACGCGACGTGCAATAACGTTATGCCGGTGAAACAGCATTAGACACTTTGGATTATGTACCGACAAGCACTCTGTTTACAATTTCCTATAAATAAATACCCTCTCGCAAATAATAAACGCGAGGAAATTCCTGGCAAGCCACGAGATGCAGTTTGCGACGCGTGACGCCGCTGACATGTGAAAGCGTGATTATCGTTCGGGTAAGTATACGATCTAGTGTAAAGCACGTCTTTTGACGCACAAGGATGACATATCTCAAGGAAACTGCCGGTATAACGTGTGTTTTAATGCTAAACAACGATTGGGGTTGTTTAGAGTGATTGATGAAAGTAACTGATATTCTGATATGGTCCTCTCTTGCCTGCGAAGGCGACGTAATAAATTCACACCTTGATAAATAACCACTGAATAATGTTCTCCGAGTTTATTAACACATTCGAGATTGACAAGATTGTCTCCAGTGGCCGAATGGTACTACAATTGTAAATTGTATTACATATATCTTGATAAATTTGTAATCTTGACCATTGTCACTATTATTATGTTCAGTTTTTGGTTTATTTCTATTCTGTTATTTGTATCATTTTCTCTTACCATTGGCTATTTTATGCTTTAGACATGTTATTTTACAATTTATTGTTTTAATAGAATGATTCTTTTGGTAGTAATTCGAGAATTATCTGATAATGTAAAGTATAGATGTCTTAGACGCTAAATTTTTGAAGAATTCTTTATTGAGGGAAGGATATTACATGGTTCAGGGTATTGTCCACAGTTCTCAAATGGGTTATTACGAGAAAGCTCTCTAAGGTTTTCTAGAATTGTATATGGAAAATGGTAAAAATGATTTCTTCCTTTATACCGTCTGTGGCCATTGAAATAAGACTACGAATAAAATTTTGCTTTTTTGATATTTCAACGCTATATTATTATACAAATAACAAGTTGCATTTGGATACCTATATTATTTACACATTTACATCCTATGTATACACAGACTACTTTACACATGATGTCATGATTACACAGTGTGTACATAGCAATTAATTTGATAGTACAGGATGTCGTACAGCCAAATCTATTAGAGTTCTTTTAATCGGGGAATATCCCTTATTCTCATAATCAGGTAATTCATTCAACTTGAATGCCATTGAAAATATCTAGATCCTCCTCAAATCGCTTATACATTTCACTTATCATCATCATCTTCGTTTGAAATTTTTCCAAAAGATCAAGATGTTTGAGTGATGGTAAAATAACGAGGATATAAGGCAAATAACGTTGTTCTTATTAAAAACTTTAAATTGCGTTAGGCATCTTGAAATGAGTTGAAAAATAGGAAATTTCGTAATGTTTACATTTGAAATTAATAGAAATGTGATCTAGTTATTGCAACAAAACTGATCACGCCGACCTTACAGTACTTGCACGACGTTGTCCTATATTACTTACACCGCGCAGATATCTAATTTCTTACTTACGAATAAATCTATTATATAATATTTGATGAAACAAAGTCATTCGAAGGAAATACAATGACGAAATAACGAATCGAAATATAAATTTATATTACAGTAGTATATGAAATCAGATTTTGAAATACAAGGATAAAGAAAAAAATCTGAACTTGGAAAAACGAAATATAAATTAATTTCACCATAAAAGGTGGTTGGAATAGTCTTGATATTTAGAGCCTAATGCTCCCACCGAAGTAGAATGCCTTTGAGTAGTACCATTGCAACATAGTCAGACAACTTGAAGTAGTTAGAGATAGTTAAACTGAGTTCCTGTCTGTTTCGCTATTTCCTACGCTACTTCTTCGTATAATGCAAATTGTACATGAATATAACAAGAGGCTGATACGGATGATATTTAACATATAGCAAAAATCGAGACATTTCTTGCATACGAAGAGTTAAGAATTGATTTTCAATCCTTACGACATTCTAACCGTTCTTAAAATTTCAGAAGTTTAACATAATTATATAAAAATGGAAATCGATTTCTCGAATATATAAATCTATTTTAGAAACGTTTTTTCTTCTTTAAACGAAATTATATGTTAGAGTTAAACTATTTAATAAAATGGAGGAACTTTTAATTTTGTTATTTATTCTCAGTACAAACATCACTCGATTAAAACAATTAAAACATTTAAGAATTAATTCAACCATTTTCGGTACTAAATTTTTGAAAATTAAGATAATTAAAATTTTTAATTCAAGGGTACACACTTAGAATTCATACTGTCAAATTTCTCAAATGGTTTTAACGTAACATCATAAAAATCTCTGGCGTCACTCACAGAACGGTTATCTAACAATTTTGAACGATTACTTTAAAATTGATCTGGTATGTTTAAGAAAACTATTTATGCGTGGTTAAACAACACATTTCATCAAACGCGACCATTAAAAAAACCTCGTAATACAACGGGTTAATAAATCGTTTCATCTGTAGTGCCTGTGTTTCTTCTCTCACTACATTTCTCACTTTCTGGTGTAAACGTTTTTTTCTGTGTTCTCCAGCGTGCTATCTTATAACCTTTACTTTTCTCAACGTGCTACGACTTTCTTCTTCCCCTTTCGCGTCTGTTTATAGATCTTTATGCTACAAGGGTATGCATGCTCGAAGAAGCTAGATGCGCAGATGGAAAAGACGCGACAAGATAAACGTGCAGGCTCGCGCGCACGTATATAGGGTGATCCTGATAACATGAAAGTGACAAAATTTATAATTTGGAGGAATTATTAGTACAGTTCGATTAAATAAAATTAATGCTTCCAATTAATACTTCTTGAGCAGGTTACTATATTTACTAAGAGCATGAAAACTGATGAAAATAGTCTTCTAGATAAATACAGATTTTATGTATCGTTTCCTCATTAACCTACTTTATTAAAATAAACTGAAGAAATGTGCATTTCAGATAAATGATTTAACAAGTAAAATTTCTAAAATATAATACGATTTTCATGCTGAATATCTCGATAAATACCTTTCAGACAGACTGTAGCTTACTTTTTTTACTTTACCTCCTTTTATTTCTTTTATCTTTAAGCTTACCGATGACTACTAATCCTTTTATTAGAATCTATTTAAAATTCCATTAATTGCTATTAATAATACTCCATTATTTTAAGAAATGCAGTGTAAATAAATAATATAAATGAATGAGATATAATATACAATCTTTTTATCAAAGTTAATATAATAAATATAACATAAATCTAATAAATATAGTATATAATCTTCTCATTAGAATCTATTTAAAATTCCATTAATACAATAAATATAAGGTTTATGTCCTCACGTTCCATTATAAAATGTCCTGCTGAATTTTCAACACTAATATAATACATAAACGATAAAAACGCAGAAAAATAATAATTACAGAGTGTATTCTGTTAAAAATTACGTAAATTCGTACTTTTATAGCAACAACAAATAATTTAGAAATAACTGAAAATGTACAAATAGCCAAGTCGAATGTATCACCCAGTATGTACGCAGGAATATACATATTCGGGTAACAAGTAACGAACCTAACACGACGTACAGCTGTGTGCTTCATCTCCTTTGCCGGTATTCGGCACTATTAAATTTTCATTTTAATCATGCTTCTCTTCCTCGAAGCGATCAACTTCCGGCTGTTTCGCTGATGGAAAGTTTCACGCGCGAGGATCGCGTGTCGGTCGTGTTACATTGAGATTAAGCGTCAATCGTATTGCATGCAAATGCAAAATGGAATGTGATCAAAAATATTGATGCGAATAGAAATTGGTATCCAAAGGATCTGTCGAAACATGTCGACGTTTCCTCATCTTTAACGACAGAATTGCCAAATACGCCAAACTGACGCATTTCCGATAAATTTCTTCTCGCAATTCTGAGAAACACGTAGATCTTTTTGAAAAAATTAATTCTCTTAACTTAAAAAAAGGCACGTTTAAGTGTTAGAAACATTTTCGAAGAATTCTGATAAACATTTGGTTTTTGCAATTGTTGAAAACATGAAGCTATGTTTCCCTAAATTAAAAAATTAAATCCCTAACTTTATGAGATACATTTTAAACAATTTTTTAATGGAAAGTTTTATAAGGATAAGAATATTTTTGAAAGTTTAGGTAAATGTAGAATTTAAAATGTTGGAAATTGTGTGTTAATATATGCGTGAGTTCATAAAATTAGAAATGCATCGCAATAACACGCACGTAGTTAAATGTGACGTCTCCAATACAAGACTATCGATCACTCATATAATCATAGAATATCTTACATTCAACGAAGAAAGGATAAAACATAACGTCAACGGTAATCTCTCGGGAACCCTCATGTCGATCCCGTTTCAACAAAAGATTATCAGTTTCTATCGAGAAATTAAGATATTGAACAGAATTTAATAAGCCCACGAATATAAAAATAGCGCCAATGGTCATTGTAGCCGATATGACTTTAAATAAAATAAACGATAATAGTAACAAACACTTAACATAAACATTAAAGAATTTTCGAATTTTTCCGTCTCTGGCACTTCACACATATCTTTCTCCATTCTGAAGCTGACCGTTTCAATGTAAAATTTATTAGCTACGCGTTTTAAGGCGTTAACTTCATGTTCATTCGAATTTGCATGTGAAAAAAATCGTTCCTTTCCGTATTTCTCATGCGTTTTTCTCTTTCTCTCTAAGAGAGGGAGGTCACTACATGAGGTCAAGAAAGATTCAAATATCTTCCTTAAAGAGAGATTAATCGAATAAAAATGATTCTTGCGTAGGTCGCGAATTTCTACCGCAAGATACGTCTTATTTACATCCTAATAGTGTTCTGAAATAAAATTTGTATACCATGAACCATATAAATTTACAGCTTGTGAAGAACGATGGTGATTTGAGTCTCAAGACTGTCTGTTCATTCTCTCATTAAATTTCACCGTTTATATTTGAAGAAGCTTATAAATGTTTATAAATTTATTCGAACAGAGTGTCCTATATAATTAGGAGGAATAACTGCAGTGTATAATAGAAAATGGAAAAAAATTCATTGCTTAAAACATTTCAGTTATCTTCGCTTTGAAAAAAAAATTGAATTATATATTCTTTATATAGTAATCGGTATGTTTTTTATTTTCTAAAAGTATTAAGGGTCTCGAATGAAAATTTAAATGACATTTAACTTCAATTTTGCTAAATACAGTGTATGATAGATAGGAGAAACGTAAACGTAATTGGTATCCATCGATAATAATCTAATGTCACAACGATTTATAATCATTGTTTTCGAAAAAATATGATCAACCAGAACAAGGTTTAAAAACCGAAATGATTGTACTTTTAATAAAAAATTTTCAAAATAAAAGATTACGATGCAGGTTCTTTGTGTATTGAAGTCCCGCAGCACCTGTCGAAGTCTTAACTCGGAAAGACCAGGGTATCTGTTTTATCGTGTTGAATTTCTCGTGTCGAAAAATCAAATTGTACGAGTCAAGAGTCGGAATATAAAGAATGTGTGATGTAGGATGGTAAAAACGAATGAAACAGCGTATAAAAGTGCGATGGAGATAAAAATCGGTCGCCAAAGAGTCTGCGATTTCTCATTTCTTACAGCTATACGATTAAAATTACATTTATATTTATACGTTCATAGAAGTTTATTGGAAAATAGTATTTTAATGAGTTTTTAATGAAGTGATTTTTGTGCAAGAATTAGAGAAACAGAGAAGACAAAACATATAACTATAGTATTATTCTGAACATAGAAATTATACCGATTACCTCGTATCTTTAATTCAATTTGTTCTTTAGCAACAAATTAATACGATATAAAAATTTGCGAGTTTTGTTATTCAAAGTAAAGATTAGTGTAATAAAAGTAAATAGGGGTAGTTAAGGTATGGATGAGAGCTAAGTAGAAATTTAATCGATGTATAAAGTACTATTACAACTAGACATACATCATAGGTCGTTATTTATTGTATCAAGGACGCTTGCACATCCCTATTGTCGCATCCTAAAATGAATCTGCTCGACTAAATTGTTTTACTAAATTACTCGAATAGATTTTGTCACGCACGCTAGGTTACTAAATCGCTCGCCTAACTCACTGGATGTGCCTAAACGAGGCTTAACTACACAAATAAAGGAAATTATGATGTAAAATTGCGTGGATCATCTTGTAAAATGACGGCAACCGATGAAGAGAGAAGCGTAGGCACAGAAGAGGCAAAGTGAAGCACGAGTATAATAGCGAGCTGAAAAAGTGATCAGGCGAAGGAATGCTGATCGGTTATTTCTGACATTTCTCATTATTTCTCGTCGATTTGCGAGGTAACACAATCGTAGAGATAGGCACTCATATTTGAAAGTGTCGCATATACGAATAAGACCGATAAAGAGCGGTACTTCCCTTGCTGCTGCATCATTTCGCTAATCATCTTTTCAGCTCTGTGCACGGTACTTACCACCAGCAGCGACGCAGGTAATATTCAGAGAGGCACCCTCGCTGTACGGGCCGAGCACGTAATAAGGAATATGAGACCTTCCGCTCTCGTCCAATATGCTAAGCTGCTCCGGCGGTACTGCAATAATTTCGCACAATAAGTTCGTCTACCCTTCGTTTTTCCGCGACTCATGCCAGCTCTCATCCCTTCGCTCACGCTGCGAAACAACTTCAGCGATGACGAAGAAATGGAATTCTAGCTCTCGCACCACAGGGCGAATCAATTTGCAAGGCAGTGAACTAATGACCTGTGCCATCCGACGGACACTATGGATGGTCCATGGAGATTGGTATTTTTATTTGACGCAAATGAAAAGCTCCCTGTGGCACGCTTGAGGAGTCGCATGATATAGAAATTATTTTCTAGGAGGTTTTAAAGCGCAGCTTTGTAGGTAAAGCACGGAGTTAGTGTCCGGTTAATCTTCGCAAAGGATAAAATGGTAATTGATAAGACGTCTAGTAATGTAGGTTTGTTGTAGACTGTTTACTTATAACTAAATGTAGATGCTTGTGCATTTGTGAGAAATTTAGGAGTGTCGGGATATAGGATATGTCTAGAAATAAAGTTTTCGATATATCTGACAGTGTTGAAAGAGTTAAACGAATACTTGTCGATGGAACCTATTCTTATTTCACAAAAATTGCTTTTGAGTAAATAATTCATTATACTTATCTAAAACTATATATGGAAATAAAATCAGTAGAAAAATTCCAAAGAAATACAAACCGAACGGAGGAAGAAGACAGAAAAAGGATCTCAGCCTTCGTGAAATTTCCTTATTGTTGCTTAATTGAAGAAAAGCGCTCTGAACTCTCAGTGAAAATACTTTTTAATAAATAATCCATTATACTTATCCAAAGATTATTATATTATCCAAATGGAATCGGTAAGAAAAATTCAAAGAACTACAAGCCAAGCAGAAGAAGTTCAATTTTCCTAGAATTTCCTTATCGTTGATTAACCGAAGAGAAATAGATATCGTCGACATCGAAGTCGCAATTTCGACGAGGCGAGCGTCGTAAAATCACCAATCGAATTTCGTATTTCCCCCAATCCGTGACGACTTTCAGATAAAACTCGCCTTAATCGTCGCTTGCTGAACCGTAGATCCGGGTCAACAAGGTCGAATCCACTCTCTGTTTGCTCGGGCTAATTGCGAAGAACGGTCGGCAAACCTCGATCAACTCCAACAGGATCGAAGGCAGAGGAAGTGAATTCTCGAAGCAGTTTTGCTAGAAGAACGGGTATGAAGAGATGGGTGAAGAGGAAGATGAATTAAGAAGAAAAAAATATTAGGTTGTGTAACAAACTCGCAGTGCTTTTGATACACAACAAGTATGTTCCGTTATAATCCATATACTATTACTTAATGCCTACACATTTTAGATACATATTAGCTTATGAGTATATTTGAACAGTTACTATAGAAAAATTTTATGTGCATATTCTATGCGTTATACATATAAAACATTTTGAAATTTCATTAAAATGATTATTGTCTTCGATAGGCAATAAATGTGTTTTATTGGCAAGCTGTATATTACCTAATGTACTATTGTGTACTATTACTTGATGCTTCTACATGTACATGTACTAGCTTACAAAAGTATTTGAACAGTTACTATAGAGATGTTTTATGTGTTATACGTATAAGACATTTTGAAATTTCATTAAAATGACTATTGATTTTTATAGACAATAAGTACGTTCTGCTATAATCTGTATACTATTACTTGACGTCTTTAAATATACAAGCTATGTTCACGTAATTCTTAGCCAGCCTTTTTCTTGTAAATGGATGCATTAGGAATAAATGAAAGAGTTTTGTAGTTTTCTACGACCAATATAATAGCCTATATCATCTTTTTATGTTTACATTTTAAGATGACCAAGAAACGAAGATGACCTTTAATTTTTTTAATAGAGTGTTGTATATTTTTATGTCATACGAAAGCGCGTATCAAGGCGAATTCATTCACGTGCCATACAATAACCGTCAAGGTCATACAAGGCCCGTAATGAAACAATTATTTGGAATATTATGTAGCATTGCGTTTACAAATATTTCTTATTGATACCACTTAGTACGTTAAATGCGACTGATCTCTTGTTGTTATTCATTATTAGAATGTGATAATGAAGCATCATTAATGTCTCGGATAATATTGTCAGAAGCTATCAAAAATGATATTCATAGAGTTGAAATGTGCTTTCATACACAAGGAGGTCATATTGAACGTTTATTGCACCCTTGTCAAGAAACAATACTTGTAAACACACTGGCACAAATGTCATTTTGGTGTACTACAGAATTTTAGTGATCAGTTTATGCGTGCCACGAGGCGGAAAAGGTTGAAAATGTTGAAAATCACTACTGTAATGAAATATAAAGCGTCTACATAAAAGAATAATAAAAGCTGATTTGGACAAGCTAATGTTAAACTGGCATGTCTATCACGGAGAAATTTCGAAAATTATTAGAACACGAGGTTTGAGGAAAAATGAATAAACAGGCTGTGTTTGGTATAGAGGAAAAGGAGGAATAAAGTAGCAGTTTGCGTAATATGGAGGTAAGAGAAAGTTTAAAAAGGATTATTAGGCGAAGAAGTTTGACGAAAGAAGATTGCTAAATGTAATTTCATCGATCTTGAAAAAAGAAAAAGAGATAGTTTGCGTATCTTGGAAACGAGGAGAAAATTACAAAGATTATTTGGCGAAGAAAGTTGGTAAACGAGATTTTCTCTACTTGAAAGAGAGGAAACAAGAAAAGATATTATTTTAATCTAAGCTTTAGAAAATAATTATCACGCGAGCAAACTATTGTGCAAAAGAATGTAGGAATAAAATCCTATTGTTTTCAAAAGATGAAGACGTAGAATAATATGATGAATCTTGAAATGAGGAAAAATATCCAAAAATTATTAGTCAGAAAAATCCCAAGAATATGAAAAATATATATACGAAAGAGACATTTTTGACGTCGAGAACAAAAAACGACGAAGAAATAAAATTACGCTTTATACAACACAAGACAGGGGAAAAATTGGAATAGAACTTCTACACGAAGAAAATTGAAGAAAAATAAAATGATCGTTAAACGAAATTTTGTTAGTTGGAAGATTAAAACAGAGAAACACAGAGAAATAGAACTGTAGTTTATGTATCGTCCAGTTTGCTTAGCGAGAACTGTGTAATTGATAAGATGGAGAAAAAGAGGAAAATGGCGTAGATATAGACGAGAGAAGTGGACGGTTAGGTAAGAGGAAAAGTCAGGGATTTATCAAGAAAAGAAGTGCGAACTGAGTGTACTGACAGGAATACGAATGACTCTACTGCACGTTCTTTTTTCTCTCTTTTTTTTTTTTTTATTTCTCTTTTATGTTTCTATGACATTCTGACTTCCTGTATACTTTTCTGTACACATATTAAAAGAGTAAACAATGGACGAAGGGAATAAGATAGAATGCAAGTTGCGTGTTGAAGAAGAGTATATGAGGAATTCACCAGAGATATGGCGAAATATGCGAACAAATACAAATACAAATACACGGAGTGGCGCGGAACTTTTATTTTAAAATACAAATGGAAACTGTAAAAACATGTATGTAGAATCGTATCAGTAAATTGCAAATATTTATGCAGATACATATTTTTATGACGGCTGAATAAAGAAATGAAACCTAAGCACAGATTTGTTTCATTCACTAAATATTATACTTTTTTTTCAAGAAGAATGAAGAATTAAGAAGTAAAAAATATTAATACAAGCTACAATAAGTCAATTTTGTAATTTATAATAATATTTGCATTTATAATATTATATTATTATTTGCAATATTATAACAAGTATTCATTTTAAATGTACTATACCTTATTAATAGGATATTTTTGTGAATTCTATGAGTATGTCGAAAGGAATGGAATTTAAACAGTATGTTTAATTAAGCTTTACTTTGAATATTCTCTGTAGTATATTTCTGTATAATATGTTCATTTTATGTATCACTACATCTTTGACACTAGAACAAACCAACCCCTAACGCGAACTTAAATATATTAAATATATTTTATTATATAATAAAAATTACAAAGAAAAAGAAAACAGTAAAAATATCTGACCCTGCAAACATAAAAGTTGATAATACAGAAGGTAAATGTTGTAAGACTTCTTCTACATATTAAAATAAGAAATGAGAAAAAGAAGGAATAATGAATAACAGGATGAGAAATGAAAGAGCACGACGACGGATACACAATCGAACAAGGGTGGAGGGGCTATAGGAAAAAAGGAAACGTAATAAACAAGCAAGCAAAGACAAAGACTTGAAGATATTACATTATCGTGTCAAAAGGAAGTAATGGATGCAGGGGACTCAAAGCAGAGGAAACGGAAGAATGAGAAGATTAATGGAGAATGAAACGGACAGACACAAGGGACAGACGAAATACTTATATAGTAGGGGGTACAAGGGAAATGGCGCAAAGGAAGAAATACGCAATGAAAGAAGAAGCAGAGGATGAAACAGAAAAAGATTATATAATGAGAAATCATTTCTTTCAAAAATAGGGATTCGAAGTTGTAAAAACATCAACAGGAGGGAAATAAATTTTCAAAGTGAACGAGACTTGATATGAGGTTCTTATCTATGATTAAAATCATTTTGGAGTATCTTCTTGACATATATATTCTTGTGGGGTTCATCAGGGATGCAATATATATTGCTGCTCTATAGTATCAATATGTCTATTTGTCATTAGGCTGTAAACATTTATACAATTTCGAATTTCTATAAATATAAATAAATAAATATATATAGCATAATATAAAGATATAGAATCGAAATAGAGATTTTCTTTTTAAATGATCTCGTACAGTTTCCTCGGCCATAATTCTAAAACTTCATACCGATATTATAAACAAAAAGAACATGAATATTATATAGTGAAAGAGTGTGGAGCTAAACTTTTGCATAATAAAAAATTAATTAATTAATAATTTTCTATCTCAACCCAATCTTCAACACTACACAGAAAAATATGGAACAAAATATTTCCATTGTTAAAAAATCAATGGATTAGTAATAACTTTCTGTCTCAAACATAAATTTTAGCTTTTATTCCAAAAGACATTAACATATATCATTCTTCTAGCAAACCAACTCTATGAACGTTATAACGTAGTATCGATATAACACAGGATATATTATCGATTTCTATATTTTCAGTATTTAAATATTTTGCGCCTAGATCGTGCCTGAAAATAGAACGGGGAAGGAAGAAATAAATACAAGGGAAAAACAAGCGGAGAAGGATCAACCACGAGGCGAAGATCCTGATCTGCTGAACACTTACTGATCACCGTGAGATTGACTTTGCTGTTCCTGGTCGGGGATTGCTTGAAATCGACCCTGCATCTGTAAACGGCGGCGTCACTCTCACGGACAGACTCGAGGATGAGTTTCGCGGGTTTCTCCGAGTATTTGAAGAAGGCACGTTTGTCGAGGCTGATATCCTGCCAGTGTTTTCCTTGTTCCAGGGTGCTTTGCGTCCTTGTGTCGAAACTGTAAGCAGACGAGCGTCGTATACATGGTTAGCTGACAACGAAAATACTAGAAGTTGAGATTAGGAAGACGCATTCCCATGCTCGATGCAGTGGAAACTGTACTTAAGAAGAGACTTTAATGATTTTTCAAATACTGCTGAGAATAAATAATAATACTGCTGCTAAGAATAACTTTAGCATTGTTCTTATGAATGATTTTGAACATCCAAAAGAATTTCTAAGATTTTAGGCATTGAAGTGAAGAAGAAGTGAATCTTTCCCTTTATTAGGTGAAGTGTATTTTTGATTGTATACGTTATATTAGGAATATTACATTAAATATGTTAGAGACTTTTTGTGTGAAAAGAGGTTATTCATATCGTATTTGATTCTGGAAATTTTTATTTGGAAAGAGTTTTAACATTTTCTTTCTCGAAATTTAATTTTGGTTAAACGTATAAAGTGATATTTGTTCCTAATTTTATTAATTAGACGTTATGTATGAATATCCTATTAGTTATTATTTTTTACAAAAGATATTGTTTAAATTGAAAGAATTCTTTATGTTTGCGTAAAATATGAAACATAAATTTAGCATCGCAATTATTCCTAGCTCTATTAATTGTTTCCTAGTTTCGAAGGAAACGGGTTTCACTATATTGTTACGTCCGGTGATTCTTTACGATGGAGGCGGCCACTAGCTGTGCAACTATAATTAAGCGGACCGCAATAATCCTATAACTGTCATAAACTTAAGCTTTTTGATTCTACCGTTAAGGCCGTTAATTGGTATAAAATTTTTGGTATAAAATTGGGGGAAAATTTTTTCCGGGATTTCCATCCGTAAGCGACCAGTGGTGCGACGACCAACACCCAGCAAGAGTTTTTCTCTGTGAGAGCATCGTCACCGAACTTTACTGATTTTCCATCTTTAGAACAGTCAAAATCTCTTGACCGGGTTTCCACCCTTAGATCAGTCACCTATTTAATTTATATCTATACGCAACGAGCGTAACCATCTGTCTACAAATTGTTGGAATAAAGTGTAAATTATAACCTATCACCTGTTATAATCTATTCAACCACCTCTATTATCCTGAAGGAAATAGGGGATCGATCATTTCATGGCGTTGATTGTATAATCGTAACGGGAATTTACGATTCCCACTGACGCGCTTCCTCGCGATTGCGTCTTTCCGCGAACGATCGAACACAATTGTTTGTAGCATGTAACACATTTCCACCATTTGATGTTTCGAAATTCACATTTTGCAGCACTAACTCGGAATGATATTTTCGTACGATTATCAAACTCTTCAATTGCTAAATTGAATCAATAACATGTTAATTTCATATAATATAATTCAATAAATAAATTTATAAAATTACACTCTGGATTATTTCTGTGTTTGTATGTATTCAAATATAATCAATTCTTAAATTAATCCTGCAATGTACAACACTTTTACAAAGTTCTATTTACATTAATATCCTAATTACAATAATATTCTAATTATATCTAATGAATATTCTAATCACGAAAATGCAAAAAAAAAGGCAGGTTTTAAATAATCGAACAACGTAATCCTATCAACATGAAGAATCACTTCAATTGAAATCCACAGTGTCTTCATTTTTATCGATTACGAAAGACAATTTTTATGAAAAAAAAGTCACAATTGAACTAACGTTATTGTGCAGTGATGCTGTACAAGTCACAAGATATAAGTTACCAGTATTATTGAATATCTTTGTAATACGTATTCGCAAAAAGAGAGCCACTTTCGATTTCAATGATTTCGGTATGATTTTGTAGAACTCAACATTTTGAACAATTTTTTCCTGTACATGTAACTGGTGGTCGGTTTTAGTTTTCACGCTGGATTGGGTTAGTAATAAGATTAACCCGGTTGCGCCGCGATGCGGCTGGCCAGAATTGTTTATATTACTACTGATAAGGCGATTCGCATGGCCGGCCGCCTCGCAATGTCCAGATTAATGTTATACTATCTACTAATCCAATCTGGCTTCAAAACTAAGGTCGAGCGACAGGACATTTTTACATATACAGAAACCTTCGACATTTGCCAGAAATTCGAGACTCAAGTGTTGCAGCTATGAAGAGGTAGGAACGATTCTATACCTCGAAACTGAGATCTTAGCTGTGCCGAACGTAGTAAGGGACAACGCGGATGAAAGAGAAAGAGGGATTGATAGTCAAAGCGTTCGGTAAATATTACAGGCTCCCGATAAGTTGAGGCCTTCAACTCAGAAATGAAAATATCTTACTTTCGATTTGTAGTCAATGAAACCTCTATCAACACTTTTGTTACTTTTTTCTGATTAAAATGACACTAAATACGATGTAATTTGGAGCATATTAGCATACGTAATAAAGGACAATTAAATAAGTGATAATAAATATCAGTGAATAAATCTAATACAAATTGTATCGTGTTTGGTCTCGTTTTAATCAGAAAGGCCTCACAAGTACATTAGTAAAAGTTTTATTTAAAAAACGTCAGAAATAGAAAAGTTTCGTTTTTGAGTTGGTACGTACGTAACTTGTCTCGGCGATATCTGGCATTGGATCGTATTACACTAATCGACTGTGGCGGGTCGTCGAGCTTCGTGTTACGTCGAGGGGAACCTATTCCCGTGGGGGGAGGGGGAGGGGTGATGATGCAATTATCGAGAGATTCCTTTTTGGTAATTACGGGAGATTTTAATTCCAAGACTAAGAACGACTGCCAGTTATACGAATAGAAGAAATGTACAAAATGTTGAACTCTACAACATATTTGAAAATCATCGAAATTGGAGGTGGCTCCCTTTTCGCAATTATTTATCATCTTTATTACATAGCTTGATATATTATATAACAGTAAAAATGTTACATAGCGCGTATTTGTAAGTATATATTTGTACAAAATACTATACAGAATGCGGCCGAGTAACAGTACAAAACGGTCGTGTGGTAATTTCTTATGAAAAGACAAGAAGAAAATATAGAATAAGATCTTTTCGTCCGAGGCTTAACTTAACGAGAACGTCGAGCTCGAAAATTTGTGAAGTACACTTGAACATGGCTAAATCCAGGCTAAATGGAAAAAAGAATCGGTAAGATATTATTCTAAATGTGAAAATAAGTAGAAAATGTAGAATAAAATTTGTTCGCAAGACGTTTTGTTTGCGAAAATAGTAAATTTGAAAACTTACCACACTCGTGTACTGGACTAATTATTAATTAAAAATAAAAGAACTCGATTTTCTTAAAAATGAAGTCTTAAGCAGAAAAATGTTATTCTCCTTTTTCACTTATTTTCGCATGTAGAATAACTTTCTTCTGATTGTTTATTCGTACCTAGTCGGTAACTTGCCAAATTCACATGTATCAAACAAATTTCCAAAGTTAGTTTTCTCGAAAACTAAGCGTCCGGCAAAAAATTTTATTGTTTGAATTTTATTTTTTTATTTTTTCATAAGGAATCATCTCGTGCTTGTTTGTACATGTATAACATTTTTCTCTTTGTTTCTTCAACAAGTTACACAAGTTTGCTATAATATAGCTATATAACATATAGACGTATGTAGCTTAAACCTACCAAAATGTCCTATAACTTCCGAACACTATTGTTGATGTCACGAAATTGCATATAAAACCATCAGTGAGCCGCGTAAAATCTGGCGTTGCAGTATAAACGCTGTGTGCTTGTGATATTTTTCTGAAAGATAAGGCTCGTGCAGAAACGGGGAAAAGCCGACCTAGCAACGTGAACGAGTTTCCACTTCTGTTTTCTTTCTTCGCGGCTGCGATATTAAGTTCTGTGAAACGCGAGCCAAAGCGTTCGAAATGTTTGCTCGCGGATCTAATAAACTTGCCAGGCGTATATAAAGCAAGCAACCGATCATGAGGAACGCTTTTATTGGGAAAATTGACGCGGTCCTGCTACGGAATAGCGCGCGTCTCTGTTTTCGCGCGACTGCGTTAAAAGCCACGAGTAATGTTCGATGTAATCGGAGCGTTGCATCTCGTGTTGTTATCGCTCGTAATATCACGGATTCTCCCTCTTGCCCATGTTTTTAACCCTGAGCATGTGTTTTTTCTACCCGTGCACGAAATATCGTGGAATATTTGAATTTTTGATCACGCGAACGTTATTGATTCGTCGATGATTGGTTTGGAATTTTACTCGGTTAATTTCTGATAAATATGTACTAGTAATTTTGAAAATAGTTCAAAGTAAAAAATATTGGGGAATATATCCAGTCTGGGATTGTGAAATGCTTGCGGATGATTCAATTAAGTTGTGTTGAACGCTTTATTCCCATTTTTCTTTTATTAATATTTGGCTTAGAATTACATCTCTTGTACGTTGGAGTAGTATAAAATTAGGACGACTTTGAAATTTTCATTCCGAGTAATGGCTTTCGATGGCCAAACTGATCCACGTCATTTTCTAGAAATGTTGATCTCATTATCCGGGTACACAGTTTCCAAGTAATAAATATTTTAAATCTATAAGTAGGTACATTTCTCGTAAAGACATGATATGACGAGTATTAAGTTACAGGGTAAATTTTTGAAAATTATGTTTGTCACTTTATTAAAAGGACGACTCTTGTCAAAATGTTCGATACTTTTAAGTAATAACGTATTTCACTAGACAAAATCAGTATTAGGGAAAGTGAATTATAATTTAACTTATCGTCGAATAAAAATTAAACGGGTCTACGAAATCAATCTTCATCGATGTTTTAATGTGTTTTAATGTGTAATCGATGTGTTTAATTGTTAAACATCACTCTTCTATAATACAATTACACATACACTTATAGCAATTGTATTGTGTAATATGACGAATATTTTATTTAACAGAATTGAAATATATGTTTATTTTCCTAGAAGAAAGACAAACATGTATAAGATTAATTTTTTGATCAATGTGGTTTTCGAAAGGTTCAATTACAAATTAAATTAGCGCGAGCTAAAAAGAAATGCATGATATTTTTGCATCGGAATTAATATTTTCAAACGAAGTATAAAATCGTTTTAAAGCTTCAGATTAAGCAAACGTTTTCATTTGAGCTTCCTGAATTATTATGCTGATGTTTTTATCATTGAAATGTCGGCATATCGTCGTGAAACGCATAATAATGTCATTAGCTGTGCCATATTTATCACTTGCAACCTGTCCATTATATCACGGGCCATTAGTGATCCACAATGAATAAATGAAAAATGATGAAGGATAATAATGGAATGACACGTATTACCATCATTGAAGAACTTTGTATGATTCTCAATGCAACGGGTACTAATTTTTTATAGGTATTTATTTCGACCTATAAATTAATTAAATTAGGTATCATTTCTTAAATTAATCGAACGAGATTTATCCATTGAAATATTAAATGAAATTAATAACGTCGAGAAGAGAAAATTTATGTCCGACGTTTCGAATAAAATCTTTAGAGGAAGCGTTAAATCGAATAGTAGGTAACCTAACGTAAAATCAAACGGAATGCATTTATACATTAAATTAAGGGATACCACCACTGCTGACGACGGATTGAATAATTCATTTCAGAGACATAAATCAACCTATGATAACGTTTATTGGACGTATCATACACGATAACTCACGTGATTGAGATGTAATGTAATTTCTCTTTGGTCGAGCATACAAAACATAATAGAAAAACGACATAACCTAACTTTTTACTTCCTTACTTCAGTTTCGCCTAAGCGCGGCTATAAATGTAGGAAATAGATCGACGTTACGAAAAGACTGCTATTTCTATGCAACGAAATGGTTAGCTTTTATAGGTGCAAATAAAAATACTAATAATTTTAATATTATACTACATATTTAACAAGTAATTATACGTATTTCATGTCCAAAACAGAAGAAACATAATGAAAGATTTTAAAGTTACAAAAGAAGAGAATCGAAAATCCATTCAGAATGAAAAGAATAGAGGATTCAAATATAGAAAATGCCATTAATTCACTCAAGAGTAGAAAAAAAAACGAAGAATTTGAAAATAGAAAATTCAATGAATTCTTTGAAGAATAGAAAAAGTAGATAACGCGAGGATAGAAAATTCAATCAATTTATACCAAAATTGAAAGAGTAAAAAGATCCAGAATAGGAAATTCGATCGAAAGAATAAACAATCGAACGATATAAAATTTGGTCAATTTACCGAAAGGTAGCAAATTCACGATAATAGAAATATCAGCTTGATTAGCCAAAACATAAAGCAGAATAAAAATGATGAAATATAGTAAGAGGTTTCCAAGTTTGGAGCAAAGAGAAGAATAGAAAATTCAAACGTAGAAATTCGAAACTTCTACTGGAATCACGCAAACAAGCCCATCTTTATTCCGCGATACACAGATGGACACGGAAGTATCCATCGAGATTCGAGAAAGCAGAAGAAGAAGATAAAAGATGGAAGAAGAAGAAGAAGAAGAAGAAGAAGAAGAAACAGCAAGAGCGTGGGAAGAAGGTACGGCGTACGAAACTTCCATATTGCCTGCGCTAAACTCTCGCGAAGCGATCAATCGAGGAATACGTCCGGACACGGGACGGTTATCAAAGAAAAGCACGAAGTCACGCGAGATTCTTCAGCCAGTTCACTATCTAATATCTCGCTTTTACGCGACGCTACTTTTATTACTCTGCAGCTTGCTATAGTGATGGGATCTAACTAAATTTATGGGGTATCAATGGCGTGTGAGAGCATCTTAAAGAGAACCTCTCTTCGCTACCTATTTATTTCTACCTCTGGCCGAAGGTATTTTACCAATGTGCTATTTACGTTTTCTCTTTTTCATCTTGCCGCGTGTTTCCCTTCTCCTCCAAACGAGAGTGTAATATATATATATATATATATATATTATATATAATATATATAATATATTATATTATTATATTATATTATATTATTATATTATATTATATATATTATTATATTATTATATTATATTATATATTATATTATATTATATATATATATATTATTATATAATTGAAATTTAAAAGAGATAACGTCTCAACTAGCATTTGGGTTAAGTTTTTGTTTGGTTTTGAGTGATTGGTAAATCAATTTCGATTATCGTTTGAAGTATATGAATGTTATATATTTGAATTAGTAGAAAGACAGAATACTTCGAGTAATTTGAATGTAAAGTGTAAAGTTTTATTAAAATATCTCGATAAAAGACTTATTATTACTTCCTCCCAAATACGTGCATAGTGTACATTAAAATATCAAAAATCAAAAACTTGGGAGGGATCGGGGGAAGAAATGTATGAGAAAGAGAGAGGGAGAAAAGAAAATACGTATCAGAAGATTCAATATGGCTTTTAGATTTAAGCTTAGAGCTTCCTTATCGGATCTTAAGTGAACCTCGAATAATAGATTTATTGTAGTTCTTTTTGGAGAATAGAATTTTTGATTCATTCGAAAATTCGTATTTGTTGGTTTGTTAGTTTTCATGATTCCTTGATTTCATAATATTTGTGTCTTTTCCTGCAATAAAATCTTTGGACTACTTTATTTGCGAGACGATAAGAACAATAGAGGCACACATAGACTAGATGTCATGGAAACCAAGTTTAGAAGAATCATTCTAAAGTGTTACATTAAAAGAGATTTACTGCTTATTGTGAAAGAGTTATTATAAAGAAGCGTTCCATGTCAACCGAGATTTATTGTTACTTCGTCCGATATATATGTGTATAACCTACACCGAAATACGAAAAAGTAAATAAAAGCATCACCTTTTTTACCATAAAATTTTATTAATGGTTTCATTCTAAGCGATGTTCAACACCAGGTTGGCAAATGTTTACAGATCCAAAGAGCAAGAAGTATTCATAGTTTCAACACGTTACAGACCGGTGCGCGTTCAATTCCCTCGGCCCTAAATTCTAGTTGCATCATCAACGAGACGTCCCTGGGAATTGCAACCAGCCTGAAACTTCTCTCAAATAATTAACCACAACGTTTTTCTTATCTGGCGCTGTACGCGTGCTACATTTCCCGTGAGCATTCCGTTTTGTTCTGCAATCAGCGCGAGCCACATTCTGTCAGCGTTATTATGTAACGCCGTTTATCACAACCGCGGCAGTTATTTAGAGATCTTTTTCCAAATGTTTACGAGCCGGCTCGCGAACATATCTTTTGTAACGCCGTTCGCATGTTTCTTTCTTTCCTTAACGGCTCGTCGACACCCGGCGCCGTATGTACACACGTGTGCGCTGTTCACCTTTTAATAAAATTTCAGTCGATGGAACAGGTGATTTTACT
This sequence comes from Bombus hortorum, assembly GCA_905332935.1. Taxonomy (NCBI): domain Eukaryota; kingdom Metazoa; phylum Arthropoda; class Insecta; order Hymenoptera; family Apidae; genus Bombus; species Bombus hortorum. The sequence continues at coordinate 269,219 of HG995197.1, forward strand.
AAGGACAATTGTGACAACCTGGTTGATCCATTCGAACTTGCAGTACATAATAAGAGGGAAGTTTTAGAGCGTATTATACAAATCTGAGATTTTTATTGGTGTATGATGTTTTTCGGTATTTTTTTTCGATCTAAGAGATGGTGAGAAGTTTACTGTACCGAAAATATAAATGATGTTACAAATATATTTAATAGTGAATATATTTAATAATAAATTTAATAATAACATTCATCTTCATTATAAGATTTCATAAGTTGCTCGTGCGAAAAATGCTTGAGCTGCGTAAAACGATTTGTTGAAACATGTTGCACTTTCGAGGAGGGTTTAAGCTTAAAGAGAGCTTAAGAGAGAGTGTTGTAAGTGTGTGTGGGGGGGTGCTTTCTAAGTGATGTTAGGAAGTTAATGGAACGAAGGTTGGAGTTTTATTAGAGATGGAAATTAACTAATGAAATTTGCGAAAGACAGTTAAGCTACCGAGTAATTATTTTTTGACAGTTATCTGAGTTCCTAGAATCGTTATCTCCTCTCTTTTTTAACACAGGTTCATCTGCTTTAAGATCTTAATAAAAATATAATTCTTCTCTTAACGAATAGCATGAAAACTTTTCATATGCCAAGGAATATACTGCATAACGGTCGTTTCAATATAAAATAATATCGTATAAATAAATCTCTACGACAATTTACAGCATTCTAACATCGAGAATTTTACATGATCCAAAATATAAAAATCCAAGCTTCCATTACTGCATAAATCATCGAGCACTCAAAATTTAACGATTCCATCAGTCACCAATTAACCGTGCAAAGCCCGAGCACAACTCGCCGCTAAACCCTCCAAGTCATAAAAAAACAAGTAATAAAACCGACTATGTGACTTCGCGAGGCTTTACCGAGGAAAAATACGACCACTTATCCAGGAATTACTACGGCCATCGCATCACCGTGCGGAAACTTTACAATCCATAGTTTTATTAAAACTACGCGGAGAACTCGACTTTATTCGTCTCGTGAAGAGGCTGCGTTTCGTCGGGGAGGCTCGCATCTCGCGAGCTTATTTTACTGACGCGCGAGGCATGAGCGTGGTTTCCGGCCGACGAATTTTTATATCCGGCGACGTTCCAGGCGAAAGGAAATAAAAAGCCCCTAGCTGATTTATATTGAGGGGGGTTCCGAAGATGGCGGCACGCAGAGAGGACGCGTTCACGTCGCTCCGTACTCTGCAACCGAAATTATAGTAAAAGTAAGGAAAGGCGACAAAAGAAATGGACCAGAGTGTTGTGCCAGTTTGTGTGTGCAAAAGTGCTCAAGAAAACTGGTAAGGGACGGACTGGATGGGACAGGTAAGTAAAGAAAATTCAACCCTGTCGACGAGGCAGTAACGAGGCCATATTATATGCGTCGGCAGCGCCACCACACGAGTACGTCTCGGGGCACGCTTGGACAGGCGCAGACATCTTACGACGCGCGACGGCAGAGCCGCCGCACCTCCGAATCTACCTAAGAGCACGTGCGCGCAGGGCCCCACTGTGTCGGCACCTTACAATCACAGCCGTTCGGGAGTGGAGCGCCACGCCACCGAACGTCTGACGAGGATAATACTAGCAGAAGGGAGGATATGGAAGAAGAAATAAAGTTTGCGTCTAAAGTGACCAGGAAATCTAAGAGTATTGCAGATGGACAGACCAGAGGGTTCAGTCATGGACCCGGTCATGGCACCAAGTGCCGAATCAGACACCAGAACCACCACGGCAGGAATCTCGCAGAGAAGTGCGAGTTTGGACGTCGAAGAGCCGCTAGCCTATGGGGCCTCGTCCTCATTAACGACATCCAGGAAAAGGAAAAGGAAGCTGACATCCACAACTCCAGATGTACTTATGGAACTGGCCTTGGAGATGAAAACATCCTTCACAGCTGACATAGAAGCCGAGCTAATTCGGCGGGTAGAGGAGATAATGAATATGGCAACAACATCATCGAATCCGAAAAACATCTACATTAAGACCCTAAAGGAGGCGGCAAGGCGGTACGATGGAGCTGACAAGGGGGACGGGGTCCGTCTGCAGCACTGGAGCTGCCAGGCTGGCGGAGATGCGTATGGAGGTACTGGAGAAGGAGATCGAGGTCCTCCGGAAAGAGCAATCCAGAAAGGCCGTGTGCGTTCGTCAGGAGAGTGCACGGTGCGACGTCTCCACTTTAGAGATAGGGGCCTAAGAAGGATGGTAGGGAGGGGGAGACCGTCTCTATGTCCTCGAGACGAAATTTGAAGAGCTCAGGCCTTCACTGATCAGGGCCCTAAAAGAATACCTACAGGACTGGCATCATAGTCCAGAAACACTCCAGTGGAAGGCAACCATGTTTGCGGCATCGCCCGCGAGAGGGCAGGAGGGTGATGAATGGAAGGTGGTTGAGCCTAGGAAGAAGAAAAAGGGTATGAAGAGACCAGGTACTGCCAAGGCGCCGGGGACCCCACAACTGCCCCCAAAAGGAGGGCCGGTGCAGGGGAACAAGAAGGTGGTGCTCCCTCACCGCCTGCTGTCATCTGCGGTGACTCATCATACGCCGAAGTGCTTACGACGGCTAGACAAAAACCCCGCTAGCCGAAGTCGGCATTAAACGAATGAAAATCAAAAAGGCGAAGACTGGGGGCATCATTCTGCAAGTTCCCGGGGATCAAAAGAGAAATAAGGCACACGCGCTTTGCAGCACGGTTAGCACAAGCACTGGACCCGGCCACGGTAAAAGTCGCAGCTCCAACAAGAACGGCGGAGCTGAGGGTGACTGGGATCGACATCTCGGTCGGCAAGTAGGAGCTTCAGAACACCCTGACGGGGGGGGGGGGATGCAGGGCACTTGAAGTTTGAGTAGGAGACATCAGAATCTCTAGATGTGGCCTTGGGTCAGTCTGAATAAGGTGTTCGACGGTAACAGATCGGCGACTAATTCGAGCGGAAAGAGTTGCTGTGGGCTGCAAGGCTCGAAGCCATCCTGAAGTGGCCCCTACAATGCCACAGATGCTTAGAGCTGGGACAACTTAGAGCGACGTGCGGCTGTATGGTAGACCGGGGGTAGCTACGCTACAGGTGCGGAGGCACTGGTCACCAGGTCAAGAGCTGCCTTGCCTCCGTGCCCAGGTGCCCGCTATGTGAGTCGCTCGGTGGGCCCGTCGTTCACAGAATGGGAGGGGTGGGAGAGGAAAGGATCACGAGTGTGATCCAGACCAACTTGGGGCAATCGAGACGGGCACAAGACCTGCACTTCCAGACGATAAAGGAGGGACGATAAGACGACGACGACGGAGTGGAGCGAAGAGATGCGAGTCACCGAAGAGGAACTCTTTGAAGCGACAAAGAGGACGTTGGTCCCACATCCTGGGACGTGGCACCGGATACGGATGGAATCCCGGGCCAAGCTTGGGCGGAGTCGATGGACATCATGGCTCCCCGTCTGCGACATCTCTTTACGAGATTTACGAGGGATGGCGCTGGCGGTCTGCCTGGACGTCACGAACGCCTTCAACGCCATCCCCTGGGCCAGGATCGTGGAGGCTCTGCGGTACTTCGAGGAACCGACGTACCTCGTCAGGGTCATCCGGGCGTACCTCAGCGACCGGTGGATCACATACACCGGGAGGAACGGGGAAGAAAGAAGACCGGTGGAGCGTGGCGTTTCGCAGGGCTCGGTGTTGGGACCCATACTGTGGATCACTGCCTACGACTCCGTCCTCCGATGTCCGATGCCCCCGGGCACGGGCATGGTATGCTACGCCGACGACACCTTGGTCCTGGCTGGGGAACGCTGGTAGTACGAGACCGCGGACCTCGCGGGGGATGCCGTGGCGTGCGCCGTACGCACCATTCGGAGGCTCGGCTTGAGCGTGTTGCCGGCCAAATCCGAGGCCCTGGGTTCTTCGACCACCGTCGCAGAGGAGCCCCTCCTGGACTGTCCGTGACCATCAACGGAGAAGCTGTCCCGGTGAGGCACCGGATGAAGTACGGTCTCATCATCGACAGCAGATGGACGTTCGGACCGCACTTCGAGCTCCTGGTCCCGAGGGTGACGGCCGCAGCCAACGCCTTATGCGGCAAACTACCGAACATCGGCGGAGCAGGAATGGGAGTCCGCCGACTCTACGAGGGAGTGGTCCGGTCCCGAGTCCTCTACGGGGCTCCCGTATTGGCCGAGGACCATTCGTTCGAGCTGCGGGCCCTTGCGCTACGACGGGTGTACATACACCTGAGGGCTCCGCGCGTGGACGGACGTACGACGACGCCGCCGTCCGACAGCCGGTCGGCCCTGCACGTCCGAGAGGAAGCGAAGCTGGAGATCTGGAAGCGGTGGCGTTCTCAGTTAGCCGAAGAGGACGCTGCGCGGCCACATCGTGCCGTCCGCGCCGTGCTTCCCAACTGGGAAGTCTGGAGAGATCGTGGTCCCGCTGACCTTCAGGATGACGCAGCTGCCCACGGGCTACGGAGTTTTCGGCGAGGACCTGCTAAGGATTCGGCGGGAGGTGACCTCCATCTATCACCACTGCGAGGAAGAGAAGGACACTGCGAGGAAGAGAAGGACATTGCGCAACACACACTGGAGTTTTGTCCAGCGTGGGCAGAACCGCGACGCGTCCTACGGCTCGACATCGGCGAGAGATTAGCCCCAGAAGCGGTCGTCAAAGCCATGCTCAGAGGGCTCCAGGAGTTCAACGCATCTACTGCGAGCAAGTGATGCTGGCGAAGAAGCGAGCGGAGAAAGTACGCGCGATCCTGCGAGATCGTCGCGCCAGAGAGACTCCGTACGCCGCAGAGGCGCGGCACCGCCGCCGCCCTAGCAGCGTCAGACCAGGAACGTGGCGTTAGGGGGTGTGGTCACCCCTAGCGGCCCAACTAAGACCAGGATGCCTCCCCTACCAACAGCTGGGCGATGACGACGAGGAGCGACTCCCCGGTAGTATTTTCAAGAGAGCCCGGGGTCGCTTCTACCAAACGTCAGGATGACCACCGTGGAGTTGTAGTCCGTAAGAGTCCGACACTACTCTGCTGTTGCGTGCAACAGCAAGTGTCCATGAGGATTTCTCCACGTAAGAAAAAAAAAAAAGATTACCTCTATGTATTCACGGAGGTTGGGCCGGAGTCAATGCCCGCGGGAGAGGCCTGCGGCATCCGGGAATGCATCCCGCCCGCCACCAAGATAGCGTATCAAGAATAGAGACAGCGAGATGCTCCAGGTAGCAGCTATTGTCGCGGCCTGGAACTGTCCTCGGATATGGCGTATGACGAGGCAGGTCCAGCTTCGGAAGGAGGTGTTAATCAATAAGTTTTTAGAGTTTAGTATTTATTGATTCACTCAGATTAGATTTGTATATTCTATATTTCACCACCAAGTACAAACATGTGGACACACCTGATACACTGTGATAATTAACACGTGGCCGACGCCTAAGATAAAAGAGCGTCGTTAGAAGTCGTAATAATTTAGCTTGTAGGAACTAGTGATCATACCAACCCACTATTTCCTGAACAGGAGGGACGATCGACGGACTCGCCGTCCGCGTACTATCCAGTATTGGATGAAGTGGACAAGCTCTTCGAAAGAGTTATTGTCGTCCGTCTGGAGGCCCACATGTCAGGGCGAGTGCCCGGTTGGCACGAAAGCTAGTACGGCTTTCGGCGGAGCAGCTCGACGATGGATGCGGTGAACCGGGTACGGGAGATGTCGCGGGCTATGGTTTCTTGGGGTGGGGTAGCCCTGGCAGTCTCTTCAGGCATAGTCAATGCGTTCAACACCATGTCCTGGGACGGGATAATGGAGGCCATTAAATTCTTTGAGGTGCCTCCCTACATTATTCGTATCATACGGGTCTACCTGAGCGACAGGTAGATCAGGTACACCGGCAAGGATGGAGAGGGGCTGCGGCCCATCGAGCGCGTGGTTCCGCAGAGTTCGGTTTTGGGACCATCGGCTACGACGCGGTGCCTCGCTGTCCGCATGCCTGGTGTGTTATGCGGGACGACACGAAGGCCACATGGTTTTACGACTGGTGGCGTAGGGGAACTCCTCCGCCCGCCCTGTGTTTGGACATAAGCGGGGAGGATGTCGAGGTAGGACTTCAGATGAAATATCTGGGCTTCTCCATCGACAGTCAATGGACGTTCGGGCCGCACTTCAGGCTCCTAGCTCCTAAAATGACGACGGCAGCCAACGCCTTATGTGGCCTGCTACCGAATATCGATGGAGCAGAATAGACTATATAAAGGAGTCGTCCGTTCTCGGGTCCTGCACGGGGCTTCGATATGGGCAGGGGGGGATCTGATGACGAATCGTCGCAGTCTGCTCTTGCTGAGGAGGCTTCATGAGACGACCGCCATCAGGATCGTAAGAGGATACCGGACGATATCGTACGCGTCGGCGGTCCTGCGAAATTGGGATGCTTAGAGGGACCGCGGGGGGCTTCCGTTATTCTTCCGGATGACGCAAGTGCTCGCAGGACATGGAGTATTCGGGGAATACTTGCAGAAAATCGGAAGAGAGGTGACGAACACCTGTCATCACTGCGGAGAGTACGAGGACACAACACACGCTGGAGTTTTGTCCGGCGCGGGAGGCCCCCCGTCGTATTCTGCGACTAGCGATTGGCGAGAGATTAGACCCCTCGTCAGTTGTGAAAGCAATGCTGAGGGGGCAACAAGAGTTCCTCGCAGTCCGCTCATATTACGAATGCGTAATGCCCGTAATGGAGCGAACAGAGCGGAAAAGGGTGAGAACATCCCACCCTTGCAGGGTTCCGCGCCGAAGGGCGGCCCTGCGTCGCCCTAGGTGGTCATAGGGGCCGATACGCCGAGGAGGATCTGGAATCTCTTCAGACTTGTACGACGGCCCAGGGGATAACGTTGAGAGGGGTAGGCCCTCCCAATGCCCGAACCAACTAAGGAACGACTCCCTCAGATGGGAGAAGACGCAGGAGTGCCCCGGCAGTAATTCGAAAGCGGTCCCGAGGAATCCCTGTTAAGCGTCAGGCGGTCCATCGTGGGGTTTTAGTCGGTAAAGTCCGACAGTACCCGCCGCTTCCCAGAAGAGCAGAGGGATGTCCACGAGGATTTCCCCACATATAAAAAAAAATCTGACTTATATTGAAGCGTTACGTTTTTTTTTTTTTTGTTTCGCGGCTTTGGATACGCAACCGTCTGGATGAGCAAAGAGATTGCCAGATGAATTTCCGGCGTTTAACACTCGCCAAGTGACTTTCACGCGGCTCTACGCGGTAATTTTGATTCATTTGAGCGTATTTATGGCGACTAAAAGATATATTGGCACAATATTTTATTTATTATAGCCTATTTATATATGTTATGTATAATTAATTATATGTATGTACTATGTGTGCAATGCGCGTAGTGAGTATTGTATGCAGTTTAGAAGTGTTTATATTGTAGACATATTTATTATAATACGTATACATTTGGAGAACTTTCGGACATGCACTTTTATTACGGTGCGACGGAGGACAATAGCACAAAAGCGCGACATTTATACGCCGAAACATATCCCAATAGGACTATACTCACCTCAAAGATATTTTGCAAAAGAGGCCAACTACTGAGGGATACCGGTCCGTTAAAACTTGCGAAATGCATTCAAGAAAATCCAAGAAGAAAAAATCTTTGCAAATGGATGAGTCGGAAAATCCAACACACCATCACATTCTACCAACAAAGTGAAGAGCACTTGATAAAGGACCTGTGCTTTGACCCGTTCTGCCCCCAAATTTAAATCCTCTCAATTTTTACTACTGGGAACACATGAAGACACAATACGGCAAAATTTTAAGGGCTTTAAAATGTAAAATTTAAGTCAGGCTCTATTTGCAAGAAAACGGAAGATATATGGAACATCTATTGTAATTTGCTGTATCTTTTGTGGACACTCGCGGCCGGAACTATCGCGGTGCGTCTGCGATTTTGCTGTGGACACTCGCGGAGGCAAAGGATTAGAGCAAACATCAATCCTCTCTACTCGGAAATTTCCTAGGGCGGTTTTCGATATGCTCTTATGGATTTCTACGAATAACCAATTTTAATGTTCAAGCTTTTCTTTTGCAAAACGTTGCGCGGGTTTGTTTACGTCTCCGAATATCATGATCTTCCTCTCATGTATCGTTCTGATTGAGGATCACTGTGCTCTTTGCGACTTAGGATGACCTCCATTCGTTCGTGTAAGAAGGTTTGCTCGCGAGCAGGGATATTTTGGCCGATTTTTAGTTGTCAATAAGTAAAAAACGAAGCCGGAAACACAATCTATTTATTCTAGATTTTCGTCTTATTTCGGCGTCAATAATCAACTCTTATCACTTAATAGTAATTTCATATGACTATTTTAATAAAATTTGATACTGTGAGAATAAAATGTATGCGCATATATATATATATATATATATAACCTGATAAAAAAGACTTAATTGTAAAATATGGGTACATATGTACTAATAGTAGGCCACTGTAACAGTACTGTGTTTATTCGTATTGTCTTCTCTTCTTTTATTCTTCAGAATAAAATGTTTCTTGTAGAAGAAATTAGAAATATAATATGAAATTCCAATATACAATCAGCAGAATATAACATTCAATCGCTGTTAATTATTAAAATTCAATGAAATTTGTAAAATTTAATTCACATAACAAATTTCGTTCCTAAAAAAGAAAAAGAGCACATATAAAACGTTGTACACAGGACCTACGAAATAAACATCTATCTCTGCATCAGAGGAAACATTTCTAATTTCAAATGTTTCGTACTGAACGAGTTAACGCTCTGATAAAAATTTCCATTCGGAAATATTCCGCGCCACATACAGGGCCGGTCGCGAAAAGAGTAAAAAAAGAAGCGGAACTCGCGGGTTGATTTTGGTATCAACACCGGACGTTATTAGTTCTATCAAATTAAACCAGATAACGAAGTTTTCCCGTTACTAAACGAAGTCGACGGAATTACCAAGGCACACGGGAGGGGGTTGAAATTAACCGACTAACCAAAGCTGGATTTTTATTAAATCCAGCTGGTGTCCGGTTCGATCTCGCGGCGATTTCGCCGTGCAAACCAATTATTCCGGTGTTACGCGTTAAAGTTCACGGTTAATTACGTCCCACCTGCCAAACGGCCACTTTGTACAGTTGGAAATGGCGCGTGTGCCACCCCGAAAAGGATTCTCGTCTCTGTGCTCGGCGCGTGCATTCGGTTACTGTCGTTTCTTTGGTTTAATGGTCGACTGTCAACCGGGGATATTGCGTAATTGGACAGAAATTCTCCAGGCAATTGAGAATAATTCCTATACGGGAAGATGAAAAAGGAAAACAATTTTATGAGCCTAAATTTTGGTATGCTGCTGTTCGATTTTCTGTTAAGGGGTTGAAAGCTATGCGCGACAGGCGAATTGAATATCTTTGCGCGTTAGTGGATGCGATCTGTATGGAGAAAATTTTTGTATATTTGTGTATATTCACTTTTGTGTGTGTATATATTTCCTTCTGTATATTTTTGCGTATTTTTCTTCCGTATATTTCTCCTGCACATTTATATTTTTCTTTTGTATATTTTTGTGTGTATATTTTATAGTAAAAGATAGTATGATTTTATAGATTGAGATTTTAACATGCGAAGCTTTATTTATTCATCAGTCGAATATCATTTCCTTTTCTATTTTAAAACGATTCTTTCTTTGTAAACCTTTTTAGAAAAATGATCTTAGATAAGGGATTTTTATTTTTTCAATTTATTTTCGTTTCACTTTTTCAATCATTTGAAGAATGTATCTTTTGATGAAACTTTTACATTAGAAAATAAGGAATAGTCGTAAGAAGTAAAATCAGGCGTGACTTTATTTTTCAAAACATTGAATATATATACGATAATATATATCATTATATGATATCACTATATGATTATGTATATATATTATTCTAATAGTTAGATTAAAAATAATGATACAACGAAGAACATTATTAATGGAAGAAAATATGAATTCTCAGTTATTAAATGTGTCAATTATTAAATGAGAGATGATGTCACTCATTTCTCACTCCACTTAATAAATATTGAAATTTCTTGATTACCCATGAAATATTACCTATATATGAAAAAAAAAAAATAGTCTAAACTCGACCTCACTCGATCTCATATTAATATCGTTATGGTAATGAAGTGTCGATATTATAATTAAATACATTAAGCGGAAGAAAAAAATCAGCTGCAGTACAGTCTAAGTAATTGTGTTAGGGAGCTTCCTTTAACTCTTAGCTGACAGTACTCGTATTAACGGATACGAAAGTTACGGCCTCATAAATATTTATACAGTGTTTCATGTAACTAGGCGAAATCGTAGCTTTAAGATCGAAAAGACGTCATAAAACAAAATTAGAGGGTAAGAATCATGTCTAGGTTCTTTTTTCTTTTTTTTTTTTTTTATTCACTTCATTATGTCTCGTTTATTCATTAATTAATGATCTAAAAATCTGAATTGTTATATAATCTGTAGAATCCAGGATAATTCAATTATTATTAAGAGAATACAGACATAGAATATATTACTCTATATGCAAGTCACACGAAATTCAATTTTAAATTGGCCTTGTTTGATGTTTTGAATGTGAAGTTTAATCTGTTAAGTTTGATTATCTCGTTCCTCCACGAGAAGTTTCTCTCAAACGCGAAATTAACAATTAGTAAAAGTGAGTTACATACTCCGCTTTGACCTTCGCCGACTACGAGTATAACGTTGTACTAATTGTGTAAATAATAATTTAGTTTGTTCCCCAGTGAAAATATCAAAAGCAAAAACGCAAGAGATTTTGAAGAAAAGGAAAAGATCATAACAAAAAATGAAAGATATTTAAAATACCAAAAAGATTGAGAACAAAAATATATGCATGTCGAATGTAATCTACAGTGTTTACACTATTAGTTCCCAATATCTTTTTCGCAATTGGTAGATTTGTTACAAACATGGAGAACGAGAAGGTTTCGCTAAGAAAGAATTATAACTATGAATTTAAAAACATTCATGGTCTTGTCATTGCATAAAAATTATGATAAATTAAAAAAACCTACATACACGTAAGGAGTAATACAATTTTGTAAGTAATAAAAATAGCGATACTTTATAAATAGTAGAAATAATAAAACTTCGTAAATAATAAAATTATATATATAGCGAAAATAATAAAACTGTGTAAATAATCTAAAGATTTTTTTTTTCTTATTACACCACTTTAACAAATCTATTTCAAACGACATTAAATTATAATAATTGTAAAGAAATACCATTGTAAATAACAAAATAATAAAAATTTGTAAATACTAAAAATAATAAAGCTCTCCTATGTCGTTATAAATTCATCACCTACAAAAAACCTTTGAGAAATAATAATACGAACAGTCTGTATACGCTTTCAGACACTATAAAGGGGGATGAAAGAAAAGTTCATAAAACGTTCCTCCGTAAGACCTGTAGTGCTCTTCGTACATGAGGTTCGAGTAGGTTTAACACGAGTACCCATTTCTTCTTGATAACGTCACAAGCATCGAAGCAGTTCAACGAAATATCTTATATATAATTTCAATTTTAACCTGGAACATGTTCATACATTTTAAACGCTTGGAGGAGGTTTTCACCATGGAAGAGGAAAGAAGAAACACGATCTTGAAGTTCTACCGGTATAAGGGAAACGACTATGCGGTAGACGCGGCAGAAATAGTACGTGAAGCAAAAGATGAGCACGCGATCTTCTGTAACGATAGCAAGAAAGATGGGATTTCTGCTTCTTCTAGTTTCTATGCATAAACTGCAATCGAATCGTGATAGCAACTTTCGAGAATAAAAATCGGGAGAAGGGATGCACGAAAGAGAGAGAGAGAGAGAGAGAGAGAGAGAGAGAGGGAGAGACAACACGTATCAAAAGATTCAATACGTAGCTTTAGATTTGATGGAGCTCCCTTATAGAATCTTCAGCAGGTTTTGAATAATAGGTTTATTATAGTTCGTTTTAGAGAATAGAATTCTTTCATTCGGAAATTCGTATTTATAGATTTATTAGATTTTATGATTTCTTAATTTTATTATGTCTGCGATTATGTCTGTAATTTGTGCTTTTTCCTGGAACAAAATCTCTGGATTGTTTTAAAACTCTCTATACTATGTTGGAAACTTATATCTATTGCGTTTATTGGTTTTTGGCTTCTGTAACTTTGTAAAACAATTTTTTTTTTTTTTTTTAGGTAGAATTGTACGGTTATTTTTAACGTCATTTTATTATCTCCCCTAGTATTTAAAAATTGTACAATATTTCTGTTTTGTAGTTGTGTAACCTTATAATCCAACAGTTCTATTGTTCTATACTTTCATTCTGCTTTTGTCTTCTGTCGTCAGAGGTTTAGAATTTTCTAGTCTCATAGCTCCACAGTGCTTTATTTTCCTATAGAAAAATTTTGCATGTTCTGCATTTTGTAGTTTTATTTTACGTGATTATTTTAAAGACTTTTTTATTTTTCCACGGAGTTCAAGAATTTTTCTATTCTATGATTCTATTCTGTTATTCTATTATGTCACTATATTCATGTCATATACTAATTTTACGCTAAAAATGTATATTTTTGTAACAAATATCTTGTAATTTCTATGTACCTTCTCGGACTAGTTTCAAATTTGTCTAACATAATTACAACAATTGGATTTCAAAATTAAATTTAATTTAATAATTTCTAGTTTTTAAATGTATTATACAGGATGTTCCAGAAATCGTGACAGAACCGGAAAGGTTCTGATTTCTCGTACGAAAGTAAGAGGAAAATATAGAATAAAACCTTTCTGTTTCAGGCTATGTTTAAAAAAAAAATGAGTATGAAAATTCATGAAGTGTTGAACTTGAACATGGCTAATTCCGGACTAAACAGGAGAAAGAAGTCGAATCGGAATTTATTCTACGTGCGAGAATAAGCGGAAAATGCGAAATTAAATTTTTCCTTTTCAGACTTCATTTTCAAGAAACTAGAGTTCGAATATGTTCAGTTAAAAGCTGACCTCGTACTCCCAGACAATAAATTTTCAAATTCATTTTTCGCGGAAACAAAGCGTCTTGTGAAAAATATTATTCCACATTTTCGACTTATTTTCATCTACATTTTTTACATCTTAAGTAGCAACGAGCCATGTTCAAATACGGTTAATAAATTTTCAAACGCAATTTCATCTAAAACGAAGCCTCGTATAAAAAATTTTATTATACTTTTCCGACTTATTTTTACACGATGATTCACCTGTTTTCCGGTTTTGTCACGATTTCTGGAGCACCTTGTGCAATACACAATATGAAGATAAAAAGACTTCTACGGTAATTGCTTAACTATGTACGTTTGTAACCCAAAGTCATATATATTCCATCTATAAATCATATAGTCATAGAACAGCAATCGGAATCTCTAATATGTTGTCGTAGCGCTATGAAAATTGGGATTTTTGTGGAGAACGATTCAAAACGGACGTTCGTTTGGCGTGCCACGCATAAGAAGGGTGCGAAAATGAGACAATTTTGCGAGTGTAGAGTCGAGGACTTGAGACAGAAGGCTTGTCAAATGAGTAGATTTATTAGTAACAATAAACTAGCGCACGGATATGCGTGATGTACGCGCGTTGTACAATATGTACGGGACAATATGATTCAACCGTGCGCGGGACAATATACGGATACGGAGGACGTAGCCTAGGATGTTTCGTTTCGTTTCACGCGATAAATTGAATCTAATAGGTCGTCATATTCTTTCCAAGCGATGAAGAGATATGGAATGGCATGGAAATGAAATGGTAGAATTACGGAAGCGTGAATTGAATTCGGATATTGCGTAAATATACTATGACGACGTGCGAGAGCGAAGAATTTTGCGACGGTATTGGATATAGAATGTAGCGGTATGGTACGATGCTAGTGAGAGGTGTAAAACTATGTGAAGTAGGGGACGTTGAGTAGTTGTACGTAAATTTGTAGAGTTGTAGAATCGTACGATTGTAAAATAGTGAAATTGAAAGATAAAAGATAGCACTGCCGAAACATGTTAGTGGGAAGATGTGGAATGTTGGGAAATCAGGATAGAAAGAATAGTGAAATTTTTATTACTGAATTATGGAGATTGTTCACGTAGTAGTAGAATAGCATTGTGTAATTATTGTAGAAACGTGGAACTATATTAGCGTTATAGAAGTTATTAATGGGGTTATATAATATTGGAAGGCTAATTGTTTCAATATTTGGAAAATTTCATTCACAAGTAATCACCAAATAATGTGAAGAATATAGAAATGCACATATTGACATTTTTTAATAAAAGAATGAAAGCTTTGAAATAATAAGACTTTTTTCTTAATCTTTGATAATCATTCAAAGATACACAAACAAAGTTATTACACAGGATAATCATTTTCATAGAAATGTAGTAACAAGAGCAACATGAAGCAACATGACTTGAAATCTGACGTGGATAATTCTAAAAGCATTCATAATGCGTCGGTGTTTTTTTGAACGTATAAATGTACTCAATATTCTATATAGTTGAGTATCATCTAATCTTATAAATACGTAATCACTAATTATTTACTTCTGATGATCACTGGTAACTTCATTGTTAATGTGACCACTTTAGAATAAATAAATAAATGAAAACAACATGAAACGACCAATATTACAATCATTATTTATATATTAATAATTTGGAATTCTTCAACCTGGGTGATCCATCGAGGAAACATTAACTTGTATGTACATGTAGATCTCCCCAAGTTCGACAGATCACTCAAGATCAAATCCACTATCCGCAGCATCACGAATTTTATTTTCTTTCCATTCAAGCGTAGTACTTCAAACAAACGTTTGTTTCAAATCGCCCTGAAATGAACGTCGTGTTTTTTCCCTGTCCATCCCTTATTTACCCTGTCACGTTATTACAACAAAATCGATCCGATTCGAAGCCGTTTAAAACGCACGAAAATATCATCGAGGGTCGCCAATAAAAGCACCGACACAAACATTTGCCGAACGTTGGTGATTAAAAAACCCTCTCGTTTAAAAGTAGAGTTTCCAATTCGAAGTGGCGAACGTTCGAGGTTTGGTGATTTTGTATGTGAAATGTTCGATAAAAAGGTGTGGATAAGAATTATCATCGTACGTTTCAGTTAATTTACTAACACTGAAACTACCAATCTGCAATCAATATAATATCGATCATAAGTATTTAGTCAATCTCTCATGTTAACTTAAATTGTATGATTTCCACTGCTTTTATTTTTTTAATTATTTTATTATAATTCTATTAATTTATTCGTATCATGTGTACATTATTAATATTAAATGAAGCAAAATTTGTTAGAATTTTGCAATAAGTATAATATGTATCATATACTATATAATAAATATAATATGTATCAGAAATGGTGTTTATTATATAGGACAGGACAATGTACGAATTCGGATGTACTTCGATATATGTGAAAAAATAAGTTAAAAATAAATATATTTGCCAAGTATACTTTAACGAGGCTAAATATTGATTGGGTGTGTCACAGCAGGTTATTATATATATGAAAATAAGTAAAACAATGTAAAATAAAATTTTCCGTTTAAAGTCTCGTTTTCAAGAAAATAAGATTTAAATTAAAAACTGGCCTTGTACACGAGCATGATAAATTTGCAAATTTACTTTTGCCGAAAATAAAGCATCTTATGAAAAAATGTTATTCTACATTTTTTATTTATTTTCAAATGTAATTTAAAACCCTATCGATTATTTACCTTTGTTCAGTCCGGAATTAGTCAAATTTAAGTATACTTCCCAAATCTTCAAAGTTGATTTTCTTGAAAACGAAGCCTTAAATGAAGCAATGTTATACCAAATCTTTTTCTTATTTTTTCACGTAGAATCACCCTTTGCTTGATAATAATGCGATTATCACCCCCAGTGCTAAGTAAAATTAGCGATTAGTGATAGTGAGGAGAAGCCCAACAATGCAGTAACAGATACCAGCAATTAAAATTGCAACTAATGGTGAAAGATATTATATAAATAGGTCGGTAGACTTACCAGCCCTAAAGCAACAACAACAAGTTAATAGTAATCAAAATATGGACATAGAAGAAATGAAGGAGCAGCGAAGACAGGAGGAGTTCAGTCAAGATAACGAAAAACAATATCAGGATGAAAACTGGAAGATACCAAAAAACGACAAAAAGCGTAAAACAACTCCAAGCACAAGTGCCGCAGGAAATCCAGATACAGAAAAGCAGCGATGGCTGCAAGAATTACCATTAAGAAATTCCTTCAGCTCATTAACAGAAGAAACAGAAGTTGATCCGACAAACAAAGCCACAACCCACTCAAGTCATATTACAAAACCGCCACCAATATTTATTGAGGCCCAAATAATAGACCCACTTATTGAATTACTAAATAATATAGTCGGTAATGACAATTATATAATTAAACAAATAAAATTAGACCAAGTAAAGATCCAAACAAACACCCCTGATATTTATAGAAATGTGATAAAAGCATTAAAGGAAAAAAATACTATATACCACACGTATCAGTTAAAAATGGAAAGAAGCTACAAGATAGTTATAAGAGGATTGCATCCAAAAATCAGTACAAAAAAGCTGAGTGATGAACTAGCAAAAATTGGACATCAAACTAGAACAATAAACAATATTACAAGATACGATACAAAACAACCATTACCATTATTGTTAATAGAACTTGAACCCAGAATCAACAACAAGGAAATTTACGAAATCAAAAAAATCCTAAACGCAATAGTAACTGTAGAACCACCACGCTATAAAAAAGATATACCGCAATGCATGCGGTGTCAACAATACGGTCATACAAAAAATTATTGTAACAGAAGCCCGGCATGTGTTAAATGTGCAAAAAATCACTTAACAATACACTGTCCATACACAGGAAAAATAGAAGAAGTTAAGTGCTATAACTGCAACGGAAACCACCCAGCCAGCTACAAAGGATGCGTAATTAGGAAACAATTACAACGCAAACTGTTTCCACCACTTCGCAATAGAACAACCAATAACTACAAACCACAACAAGGTACAACGGAGAATGATACAACATTGATAGCACATAACGAACCAAACATTATAAGCGGAAACAGTAATCCTCAAGGTTACCGAAGCTATGCGCAAGTAACCCAAAACATTAGCCAAGCAACGCTCAACCAGAATCAAAGCAAAAATATCGAAGACGTTTCAGAAATCAAAGGAATGCTAAAACAATCCATTGAAAGTACAGAGATGCTAGGAAAAATGATAAGTGAATTAAACACAACATTAAGGCAACAAGTACAACAAACAACAATTATGTTACAACTACTCACAAACTTGCTAAATAAAAAATAGAGTGGAACATGCTAAAAATAGCAGCCTGGAACTCCAATGGCTTGCAACAGCGAGCCCACGAAACTAAAACATTCTTGTATAAAAATAATATTGATATACTACTTGTCTCAGAAACACATTTCACTCTAAAAAGTTACATGAAAATACCGTACTATACCATCTACGACACCAAACACTCCTCAGGTAAAGCACATGGAGGAACTGCAGTAATAATAAAAAATGACATCAGGCATCACCTACATAGTCAAACAAATCAAGAACACCTACAAGCAACCACTGTCACAATACAAACCAATGACAATTACTTACAGATATCAGCAGTATATGCACCACCGAGACACAAAATGACGCTTAAAAAATGGGAAGAGTACTTCCAATCCATAGGCGACAAATATATCGCAGCAGGAGACTTTAATGCGAAGCACACGTTATGGGGTTCGAGAATTAACACACCGAGAGGCAGAACACTAGAAAAATATATTAGAAATAGCAACCTCAACGTGCTATCTACAGGAAGACCAACGTACTGGCCGACAGACCTCAATAAAACACCTGACCTGTTGGATTTTGCAATAACAAAAGGATTAAATGTAAGTAAATTAAAAATAACAACCAGCTTGACTCCGACCACACACCAATTATATTAGAATATACAGGCAAACCACTACTTTATAACAAGTCAGAGTCGCTTTGCAACAAAACCACCAATTGGCAAATTTTTAAAGAGCTAATCGAAAACAAAATCAATTGCAATATCCCATTGAAGACACCTGAGCACATTGAGCAGGCAGTAGCAACTCTAACAGAAATAATACAGGAAGCAGCGTGGGCAACCACCGCTTATAAATTAAATAGCAGGCAAACAAAAATTATTCCGCAGGACATCCTAGATAAAATTAGGGAAAAAAGAAAAGCGAAATCAAAATGGCAAAAACAGAGAACACGAGAAAACAAGAAAAACTTAAATAAACTTACAAAGGAATTAAAGAATAAAATAAGGGAACTGCACAATAGCGAATTCTCAAAACTCATCGAATCAGTATCCGCGCATGAGAATACCAACTACTCCCTATGGAAAGTCACCAACAAAGTGAAGAAAACAATAAAATCAATCCCAGCAATCAAAAAAATGGACAACTCATGGGCCAGAAGTAACGAAGAGCAGGCAGAAGAATTTTCGAAGCACTTACAAAATACATTTTCACCGTATGAAATTAATAACAGCATTCCCGGAGGGCAAACACACGAAGAAGTGGAAAATGCCAACAACACAATTGACAAACGCTACACCATGCTCAGCACAACAGCGCAAGAAGTTACAAACTTAATTAAGGCAACAAAGACAAGTAAAGCACCAGGATTTGACTTGATCAATGGAAAAATCTTAAAAAACCTCCTCCCAAAGGCAATAAGACTAACAACGATAATATTCAACGCAATTCTAAGAATACAGTATTTTCCTGCACTATGGAAAATAGCACAGATCGTAATGTTACCCAAACCAAACAAAAACCCACATTTATCTGCATCTTACAGGCCAATATCATTACTACCTGCGTTTTCCAAACTACTTGAAAAAATAATATATAACCGCCTAAAACCAACAATAGAAAAAGAAAAACTAATACCGGACCATCAATTTGGATTCAGGAATAAACACTCCACAATAGAACAAATGCATAGACTGGTCAATGAAATTTTACAGGCATTGGAAACAAAACAATATTGCACGGCACTATTTATTGACATCGAAAAAGCATTTGACAAAGTTAACCACGAAAAACTTCTTCAAACTATCAAAAAGCAATTTCCAGAACAAATATACAAATTACTTAAATCTTACTTAAACAATAGAACCTTTGTAGTAAAAATAAATGATGCATATTCTGAAATTAAGGATATCAAGGCAGGAGTACCGCAAGGAAGCGTCCTAGGACCAATATTATACACACTCTATACAGCAGACATACCAACAACTGTCAATAGCAAAACTCTAACGTTCGCGGACGATACGGTCTTACTAGCGAGACACGCAAATCCAGAAACGGCTGCCGCACTATTACAAGAACACATTATAAAAATAGAAAAGTGGCTGCAAAGTAAACAAATAAAAGTGAACACCAGTAAGTGCAATCACATAACATTTACGCTTAGAAAAGGAAAAACACCAGACATCCAACTAAATGGCGCCCACATAGCACAAACAAAGTATGTCAAATATCTAGGAATACATTTAGACACACGCCTTACATGGAAGCATCACATAAAATCAATAACAAACAGAATACGTGAAAAAATGAAGCAGATGTACTGGTTAATCAATAGAAAATCTAAATTAAGCCTAATGAATAAACTATACATATACAAAACAATAATCAAACCAATCTGGACATACGAAGTTCCACTATGGGGGATGGCAGCAATGAGTCACATAAATAAAATAGAAACGGAGCAGGCAAAAATCTTAAGAACAATAGTTAACGCTCCGTGGTACGTCAGAAATGAAGACATACGAAAAGACTTAAAAATTCCAACGGTTAAAGAGGAAATCGCCAGATATGCAAAAAAGTATAAAGAAAGACTTGAAACACACCCAAATCAGCTGGTTGCTGAAACGAATAAAACAATAATAGAAAGAAGACTGAAGAAGAAGCATCCTGCAGACCTCATAATAGAACAATAAACAACCTGGAAGATGGAGTCCCGCTGGGGGTAACCACATCCACATGCTATATTTTATCAAATATTAAATTATAATATTTTACCAAATGTCCTAATGGACAAATTGTAAAATGTAAACAAACAATAAATAAAAAAAAAATTATCACCCCATCTTATATTTACTATACAGGGTATAACAGAACATGTGAGATCCACTTTGGAAGTTTATTGTACACCTAAAAACCGATGACAAAATGTCATATAAACATATATTCTATCTGTTTTCGTTTATAAGATGTAAGAAATTTTCTGCTTTGCCGTGATATATTTATTTTTACAGAGGATGATCAAAATTACTACTTATCTTCAAGGCTAGCCTATAGACGTGTTGTTACGGATCTGGTTACACTCTGAATAGTTCCTGACATTTCCCGAATTTCTTGAAAAGCTTTTTCTATTTTGAATATTAGTATTTCAATATTTTCGATAGGTGTTGCGTACGCAATAGATTCGTTATATCTCATAAACGAAGACAGATAAAGCATATGCGTATACGAGATTTTTTCTCTGTTTTGCTACAATCAGCTCTCGAAGTGAGCGCCACATGTTCTGTTACGCCCTGTATACACATGTATATACAGAGACTGTTACCAATATGCTCAACAATCTTTGCTACAAAGGTTACTAAAACTCGTAATGTATTAATTTTTAACTTTCTTTTATCCGCCACTGTATGCGACACTTTCAAAGCTAATACTTATGTTTATGATTGTATTCGGTCAATCAGAAATCACCGATCAGATCCGCATTCCTTCGTTCGGTTATTCATTTTCTCATCTCTGTACCATACACGTGCATTTTAATACACATTCAAAACCACGATCTCTGCACTCAAGATATCGTTTGAACGATCGCAGAAAATCTCGGCCCAAAAGTGGAACGGAGGAAATTCGTTCACACGATATCAGAGAGACTTGACAAGGTGAAACGATCGGAACGGGCGTATAAACGTCCTCCCAGGACCGGTTCGGAGATCTAGTCCCAGGGGGCGTCGGTCGGCCACAACCTCATCCTGCCCGTGGCCTTTTATATCACAGGGAAAGATTCGAGAACACCTGTCCAGGTGCAGGTTGAATAATCCAGTCCAACTCGCAATTCGCGCCATCGAACTGTGCTGTATCGATTTCAGACGAGAATGTTTCTCTTTCTTCTTCGTTTCTTTAATTTTTTTTTTTTTTACGAATCTCGTTTTTCGTCGTTTCATTTGTTCTTCTTGGAATGTTGGCGATCCTGGTAGCAACCTTGCGACAGGGGAATTTAAAATAGAAATGTAATTTTATCGATTGATATATTTTATAAATGTTAGTCTATTTAGATGTTTTTTAGCGTCAACGTGTTTGAGGAGCAAAGAAAATAAGAAATTAAGCGACATTGGTTGTAAAGCGTAAGTTTTTACACGACGAGTAAAAAGAAGTTAGCGCATTCTATGAGTAAAAATAAGAAAAAAAGTGTCACATACACAGGTGGTCATAAGTGCCTTATTAAAAGATTCTAATGAAAAAGTAATTAAAAAGTGAACTAGGTTTTTGTTCGACCAAGTATTTAAACAGCTTGATGATGTTTATATTATTTTTATATAATATTTATATTATTATATATCGGATTTTTAAATTATTGTATTGAACTTAGATGTTAGTTTATACCTTTCAGACACAGACGAAGTTGTTTGATTGTTCGAACAGACTGTGTTACGATTAATCGAAACAATCAAAGTTCTTTTTTTTTTTTATCATAGAATCTTCATATTTTATAATTGGAATTTCTATAAAATTTGAAACATACATTTAACCAAAACTATTATAAAAGTATCGAGTTGTTGAATTTCACTTGTGAATATTTTTAAGGAACTCTGAACTCCAATTTTGTTTATTTCTTACAGAATCTTTAGAAAAGAAATAGTAGACCAGAAATTTAAGAACGTATAAAATTAAATAAGGGCAACATTAAATAGCAAAACGAGTCGTAATGCTTTGATCATGAAACGAATCCATCGATATTAATTGTTTCAACACAATTGATATACGTAAATTAATTTTTAATCCGTATCACAGAGAAATATTTTAAATAAATATTTATACGTATATCTGTTTCTATCGTTTTTTACCGTGACAATAGATGTCATTCGGAGAAGGAGAAGCGAAAGGTTTCTCATTAAAATGTTCGCTGACGAAATTTGCTTTCCACGCATTTTGATATCAACGGGTTTGACAAATTTTAATTATCTCTCGACGAGAATAACATTCACGATGCGACGTTTTATCATTTTTCTCTCTTTTTTTTTTTTTCTTCTCTTTTATAAGTTTCGTCGCTCGACGAGATTTTATAACGTTGCGACTTGGGTCAAGCGATAATAGTGTTGCCGGAAGAAAACTTTAATTAAACGCAACCGCCGATTTATGCAACGATTTAAAAATTCAAACGGAGCTAACGCTTTGACAGGATAAGTCCCATCCTTTTCCCATCTGTCTTCTACTTTAATTATCCTGTGCAATTACGTATAACGATTTTAATACATGGATTATTATTAGGAAATTCTTGTAATGGAATGGAAAGATGGTTTATATCGTTTTCAAGCTATTTTTACTATTATAACGAATAATTTTATTAAGTTGTGATAAATAGAATGTCTGCTTGAAATCTTCAAATCTTTTATTTAAATTATGTTTAGGAGTATTCCATTATTCGTAACTTACGAGGCAGCTCACTTAGCATAGGTACAAATTATAATTACAAAAATTTGGAACCTATTTATATCTTTAATCTGATGCCGTAAATGCAGGAAATCTCATGGACAAGGAGATAATTATTTTCTAAGACGTTTATTCTAAATTCTTCGTTGTCTATTATAGTTTATTACCATCAGAGAGTGAAAATTAACCAGAGAGTAAAATAAACTAAAGGCTACGAATTACCATAAAAGAGTAAAATGATAAATTAGAAATTTCCTATTATACTTTGTCTCTACCTTGTCCCAGAAGTTTTCAAATGACTCACGTATTTCTATTCGAGGAATACTCGATTATCTGCAATCGAGTAATCCGTATATTAAGTTTAGTGATATAGAACGAAATGAAAGAATATGAAGGAGAATGTTAAAGGAGTCTCTGTAAATCCCACGAAACTTAATTTAAATCTCCATTAAGAAGGAACGTGAGGCAAAGTGATGGCAATAAAGAGACCAGACGCGAAAATACAAACAGCGAATAAATAGAGGAGATTGGCAACGTTTCAGAGGTATAAAGTCCTCCACGGGCGGAAACAAACTTCCGAAAAGAATGGTGATCGAGAGGGGCGAATTTTGCGATTCTACTGCACGGATCATCATGAACAGCCTGATGAATGTGAAAGAGGATTAAACGACAAAGAAACATGATGCGTGTGTGACCTAACCCCAACCTAATCCCAATCAAGACTTGAGTAATCAACATTCGAATAATAGGGATTTTGATAATCAAAATTCAAGTAATCAAGGATCTGCATAATTATTATAAAATTCCTTGTAACTTTTTTTCTTTTAAGGTTAGGGCGACGAAATGTTGAGATACGCGATTTATAAGTGGCTATCGACTTTTTCGATTTAGCTTAGATATAGGTTTGTAAATAATTAAGGCTCTTTTTTAATAAGTGCGTCGAAATTGTGAGATATGCGATTTGCATGTTACGGTCGATTTCTTTGAGTTGGATTACATTTAGATTCGAATAATCGAGGTTTTAATAGCAAGATATCGAAATAGTGAGATACGCGATTTCCAACTGACAGCCGATTTCTTTGGTATACTTGACTCGGTTTCTCAAAATATTTGCTCATGGTAAATAGTTCTTCTTGCCTGCTTCCTCGAAAATGAAACATTCAGAGGAAATAACGTAATCGCCCTATATATTCTGCGAAAATCTTGAAAATATTTGTATTGGTGAATCATTAGATGAAGGACTAGGTCCGTTTATATAAATTTATATTTTTAGAAAGATGATCAAAGAAATATTTTCTTTTCATTTTATTCGTTTTATATTTCCATTCATGTTAATCGATAGGAAAGGGTTATTAACAATTTAATTGAATGTTACAGATGTTACAGACGTTGTGAAAGTTTGTCTAAATTGAAATTGAACGAGGATAGAGGTTAGGTGCTATGGTGGGGGATTTCCTGGTTAGTGGCCTTGAACAGTCGATTGATTTCAGACAGGCTATAGCACACGCGAGGAGTTGCTTCTTTAATTAAGGCTTGTTGCAAGTGCAACTCAATTGATTCGAAGCGCGAGCGGCTTGTTTGAAGACTAAAGTGTTGTTCTGTGGTTTGAGGGTGATGGAGCGATACGCGTTGAATTTAATTAAGGAAACTGTTTGCCTTGGAATTGACGATTCATGTAATATTCAGTCGATTAAATATTTTTGTCGTAAAGATTTTTTCAATAATTTTTAATATACCGGTATTCTACTGAATAATGCTATTATACAAATGTTTTATTTAATGGTACTACTAAACATTAAATATCGAGTTTCCCTTTAATTTGACTTCGAAATAAATTAATAATGCGTGTTTCGATATTTTTTATTAAACATAAAATTAGATATATATGTTGTAGTAAGCAGAAGTTTTTGGAAAAAGTTTATTATGGATCTCTATTTAAATATCGCGGACTTCGTTATTTGGAGTTATTATGGACTCATTATTCTGTGATAAAAGCCCACTGAAACAAATGATATTTTGTAACAACATCATAAAAAATTTACCTTTACCTTTCAAGCTATAAATAATTTATAACTACATTTCACATAATATATCATATTATGCATTTACACCATACAGTATATTATACGACAGAGTACCATATACCAATTGTATTTTCATAATAATGCGCATTCTACGTTAATATCTATAACAATTACTAATCTCTAAATTTTTAAATGCAGATGAGAAACAATAGTCACGCTTAATTCCTGTCTGGATAAGCGAATGAAATTTTATTCGTGGAGGATTAACTGTCAGGATTCGTCGTTACAAGAGGAAACCACGTGTCTCGCTGCTTTCCTCGATTTCTATTCTGGAGGCGAGCAGCGAAGCAGGGATGATTTGAACCGTACAACGAGAAGCGGAAATAAGGAATGCAAAAGTGGAATTTACCTGTATATCGGCGCGTCTGCCTCCTCCTTGTACCAAATAACTAGATGCAGCTTGTCTCCAGGGACTGGCGGTTCCACGTCGCATGGTAACTGAGCAGTTCCACCTGCCACTGCCTCCGCATCTATCATTGTCACTGTAATGACAAAGACGGGCTGTGAGTCAGGTACATCATATGATGAGAGCAAAGCGTGACTGCAGTTTGTGTCAAATCGTCTGGCTTAACGATCGCATGGGAACATATTGATAAAGTATTTCGTCCGATAGAAAAATATGATATTTCTTCCCCTGATCTATTTATTAGTTGCTACATTTTTCTAGACATTGTTATTACATTGTATTCAAGCTGCATCAAGTGATGCATACAAAAATACATGATTCCATATAAAATGGAGGACATCTTAAAATCTCCGAAACTTCTCTGGCTGCAAAAATGTTACTACTGCCATATTATAGTCTCCTTCATACCCAACAACTTTCGTTGATAAACTTTTTCATATCTCCAAAAACATCGGAGATATTCCAGTGGTAATTTTTAGTGAACTACCCTGAATATAACACACGTAATATATTTATAAAAGGTATCTACGTATCTACGTAAAGGTATCTGCGTAAGTAATGCTAAAAATGGTCCCATTAAATATCAAGATTTATCGATATGGATATCTGACTGTTTAAATGGATAAAGTCATGGCTCTAAAGTCAGCCCTGAAGTATTACACAGAGTCAGTTATTTCCATAAAAGTAAAGAAAAATTTCAAAACTTCACATTGATAAAAAAAATACCAAGATTATCAGTACCACAATTATTATCTAGTTTCGTGTATTTCTCTGTGTAATAAAAAAATATATATATTTTTTATTTTATATATTTCATATATATATATATATATATAGTCCTTATGTTTCAAACTTGAAAAATAAAATGTGAAAATATCGCAGATATTAATTTTCATTTATCACTAAAATCGTTCTACTAAACCGCACATCAAATTTTTAGAAATAAGATAATCGGATGATCGCAGAAGATATATTACCCACCAATTATCTCGTTTGTTAAGAATCTGACGTGCTTTAATTGCCCTCTTCAATCTTTAGAGTATCGCACGAACGTTATTTTTTAGAGTACTTCCTTCAGAGACCACCCAGTATTCTCATTTAAAAACTAGTCTGTTATTCGACGTTAAGATCAAAAATTCAACAAAAGTGTACTTATTACATTTTTCATCAGTGATCTGCATGTAACGAAAGATGTAATGTAAGAATGTAAGAATTAACAAACTCAGAAAAGAAGAAACAAGTGTATTGATGGACAGAGCTATTCGTTGAAATTTGCGCTTCTAAATATATCTCTTCTTTTCTTAACTGGCTACGAATTTTTGCCAATTGCCCCGAGATATAAAGTTCACGCGACTTCTTGGCGGGCTTTTATGTAAGAAACGAGGGTGGATGAAATGGCTTCACACGACCATCATGTCGGGTAAAAATATAGACAGACTAATTGTCGTTAACGGAGTATCTTGATTGGTGTTGCGTTACACTTGGCCTCTATTTGTCCTTACTCTAATTATTAAGGAAAATTATGCATTCACCACACGTGGTATAGAGAGACCGGTAGACTTTAAAACGGCTCGGTTAATTGCTGAAATTACATTTGATTAATGTCTCTAATTACACTTTCTTCTGTTCTCCTCGTCCATTTTTTCTAACCGTATAACGAGCTATGATATAGCCGAGCGTGAATCAGCGCGGTCACGAACGAATAAGGAAAATTACTATTTGACGTATAATCGTATTGGCATCCAAAAGCGTTCGCTAAAAGGTCCTTTGAGCATTAGGAATTAAGAAGATTAATCGAGCAAAATAATTAAGTAGATTGATTTATTTGTTTCGTTCGTTGCAGCATTTTGAATACTTTTTTCGAAAAGCTTGGTGAGATTGTAAATGGAAAACTGTGAATTCTCAAACATTCGTATGATAATTGAATAATTACACTTTTGGGAAAATAATGGAAGTTAGAAGTTATTTTCGATCCAATTACGTTTTCCTCGAAATAAAAATCCTTCTTATCAAAAAGATTAATAAAATTAATAATACAATAGGTCTTTATTTTCAAGAATTCTATATTCTTTATAGAATTCTTTATAAATTACTTAAACACTTTGTAAATTTGAGGTGGATATTGGATGTAGATGATAGTGCTTGCTGCTGTGTAGGCCGAGAACTTGCACAGATTGAATTGGTTCCTTTTGTTTCTTCTGCATTTTGCAAAGCACGCCGTGGAAAGGAAAAATCGGACTACGGGCGCCGGGATTTGAAGAACCCGAGTCCCGAACGTTCGTAAACAAAGGCGCTAACCACTGCGCTGTCGTCGTCCGATCGTAGTTGCTGTCGAGTGCCGCTACAAATTAATTAAACACTTTTATGTTACTTTCATAATTACTCTAATAATTACTCTCATAAACTGGCCTTAGTTTACTTATATTTAACATTCAACAAATTAATCGAAAAATTACTAAGAAAAAAATTTTAATCACAAAGATTTTAATCACTTCCTCTAACAACTATATCGACTGCTATTTTTTAAATATAATAATGGAAAGATATTTCATCGATTGTTTTTTATAATATCAAGAAAACAAAGGTCAGGAAGCGTAACAATTCACAATGATTTGACGCTGGTATGTCTGACGCTTTTTTTTCGGCTTTCATCGAGGGAAAACGCGAGGCGTATCCAAAACATGATAAATCCGTATCGCCTATCAGGCGCTGAATATTGAAACGTGTCAATGGCACGTCAAATACTACCAAATTGACTATTTATGAGACCAAAGGGAGGAAATTTCGTTTCCTGGTTTTTTTCATCGGAAATTGCATTGCCTTTGTTATTATCATTCCTAGAATTTTATGAAAATCCATCATGAACATTCGATTCTTATTTGAAACGACATTAAATGTTATATTAATCTTTTTAGAGGCAGGATTTATTAATGGTACCAAAAAATTATTGTTTTCTATTTTTTTTTTCTTTTTTTTTTTTAAGAACGCTAATATATACATATTTATATAACCGTTGTTACGGATTTCATATATTCAGGAATACCTGCTCTATGTATGTTATGTATTTATTTCTAAATAATATATTGCTACATTTTTATGCTCGAAATAAAGCATTCTCTTGCAAAACGAGAAGATTATTATACATTTTCTCTGGATTTTTACATTTTCCTTTAAATTCCGTCTATTTCACAAAATCTTCTTTAATTATCTCTTGACGATATTCACCCATAGTTCCTTAAAAAACGTTGATGTTATTTCTACATTTCAATTAATTTTAGTGACAACGATAGTTAATATGTCTCTACGGTGATGCTCGATATGTTTTCTTATTTTAAATTCCACGTTCTACTCCTGATCAGACGATGTTCTAAAACGACGTAGCCGATTTGTCACACGACAGCGACAATGACGGATTCCAGGTCAGCGGCAAACGAGAATGGCCGATTAATCGATGGCTATTATGCAAAATTAATTACCAGATAGAACGCTTCACTACTTATCGTTGAGACGAGGGCGAAAGACCGCGAACAGATTGCTTGACGTGTTTGAAACACAATGTTAAGCGAATTATCATTGGCGCCATTGTGTCCGTCATTCTTAAAATAGAAAATCATCGAATAACCGAGGCGACATACAAAATTATTTGACTGACTACTCTACAAATAATATGATGGAAATTTACAAAAAGCATATACGATCTTCCTCAAAAGCTTTTGTACCCTGTCAAAACAGTTATTACTGTTAGTAAAATTTTATACCCTTTTATTTTAATATCGCAACCACTGGAATAGGCAAAACATTAAGCAATCATTCACAGAAATTTTGCAGATTTATGAAAGAGAATTTTTAAAAATTTAATTGATGTTGGGTTGTACAGAAATTTGTTTCGTTTTTCGATCTAAGTTTAAACAATAGCTATTCCCCACAACTTTAATTAGACTAACTTGGTATTGTTGATTAATTAAGAATCAACTGTAGAGTATAAAACAAACATTCTTGGAAATATATACTTGTTTTTTGTTGGCCTGGCATAAATTCAAACATAATTCACGAAGAGACAACGCCTTATCGCATGTGTCAATCGTCGCGCGGCAAAGATGGTGCTACTTGGATAGAATGTTCTACTCCATCTATCATATTCTCCACAATCTTGCACGTCCAGACTATCATTTATTCATTCCGCTCGTTCAAAACTATCTCAACAATAAGAACTCGTTTTTTTTTTTTTTTTTTGAAAGAGTGTAAAAACGAATTGGAACGTTTCTCTTTTTCAGAAGAACAATTCTACGCCGATGGAGTAATGAAGTTTTAACACGAAGGTGACAAAAAATCATGGAAAGGAACTGTGCATACATTGATTGAAAACAATACATATAAATCAGAAAACAGATCCTAAATTATTGGGTTGGAAACTAAGTAATCTACACCTATCATTACTTTAATAAGTGATCTATAAATATTTATGCAAATTCATATACTTATGGATGTTACGACCGTTCGCGGAGAGACGCGGTCGCGAGGAAAACGCGTCAGCGAGAGACGTAAATTCTCGCTACGATTCTGATAATCGACGCCGTGAATTAGTCGTTCCCCTGTTTTGATTAAGATAACAGAGGTAGTTCAAATGAGTTTAACACTGAATTAACAGGGTTAATATAAACTTGTATATTTAACAATATTTAATATTATAATGAACACGCCACAAATGATTTAACGATGAATACAATTAGTTTGTTACAGTAATTCGACCCGACTTTATGATATTTCTCGATGTATTCGTTAGACTAAGCGACCTAGATTTTATTCCTCTGAACCTCTTAATGCATTCCGTTTGATTCCCCATATGATACTGGTTGCCCTTCGATTTTTTCTTTATCTTCTCTGGGAGATGACCCCACCACGCTCGGGTCACGCCACCGTTTGCGCTTATGATCACGTATGCCACCTTCTTTGTGTAGATAAAATAACGGACCGAAGGCGAATCGACATTTCTAGAACTCGCTGCTTGATGACAACTATGCGCTTGTCGCTACATTGTATATATTTCGCCGGTTCTATAAGATGATCTGTATGCGACACTGTAGTATCACGAGCAACGGTTAGGGACACGGCCTATGGTAAACCTCGTGGCGTAACATGGATATAACTTAACCGTTTAAGTCCCAAGTAGCGCGATCGCATTGTTTAGA
Source organism: Bombus hortorum (assembly GCA_905332935.1). Lineage (NCBI taxonomy): Eukaryota > Metazoa > Arthropoda > Insecta > Hymenoptera > Apidae > Bombus > Bombus hortorum. The sequence continues at coordinate 299,750 of HG995197.1, forward strand.
TTTTGTGTCGAAAGGTCCCAGTACATTTGAACACTACGGACGACTGACGGAATTTTGTATTTCATTGTTATCTTCTCAAAAATTTTTATTGAACAAAACTTGAAATATTTATAAACTAATAGTACGCATATATAATAATATAGATGTATTTGTCTACATCACTTGTTGTTGTAAGAACGTTTAAACTAATCCATATTATTACGCTCGTTAAGTGTCGAAACGTGGATGATTTTATGTGAAGAGCTGATGTGTCGGATCGATAATTTGCAACGCATAACGGATAGCCGGTAGTCAACAACGGTTCGCAACGTTAATTAAAACGCAACGGCCGGTTGCTCGCTCGCGTGGCTGTCAAGAATATTCAGCCGCTCGTTGAGTCGTTAACTCGCTTAAGTGCGTTCCTTTGCTTATGAATATGCAAACGCGTTTTAATGCGCCGGCTATTTGTTCGCGTGGCCCGCAAACATTAAAACACTGGCGTCTCCCGTAGTGCGTCCTCTTGCATCTTCGCTTCGAACGATGTTATTAATACGCGTGGCAATCGATCGAGACGGTACTACGTGCTCGTTCGACGCTATGCGTCGATGCGATTGTCGATCGCAGGAATCTGGAACGAACGATCCTAATAGGGGACAAGGTGCAATCGAGCGAAACAGTCTTCTACCTCTATATACATACGTGTTGTCGCGAACGATCTCTTCAACAGCTGATAATGATGTTACGGGGCTGATTGAATATTTCACGGGGCTGTAGTCTTTAGGAGAGGTGGGATCAAGTGTATTGTAAGTATATTTCAATGTAAAAGATTGTGTACTTCCAGAGGAAATTTCATTCGGATATAGAGAGAAAGACAATAGTTTCAAATAGGTTTACACGTAGAGGAGACACACAATAGTTTCAAGTAGATTCAGATGTAGAAAGGATACACAATAGTTTTAAGTATACTCGGACGTAGAACAGATATTGACACTGACTGGTGTGAGAGTCAAAAAATGAATAATTCTTTTGTAGAATAAGGGGGAAATCTGTTAGAGGAGCAAACGCGACACGTTTAAAAAATTGCCATTTTTAAGATATCTACAAATATTGATTCTGAAGAATACTTATAAGTTTCTGAAGAATGGTCATAAGAACCGTATAGAAATTCATAGAAATTGCTTTACCATATTGTTTCACAGCAAGGAGCAAACATACACGATATTTTATTAAATACTCCCAAAAGCAACGAAATATTACCCAAATTGTAGACCAAATTTGTATGACTATAAATAATTAATAATTTTTTGTTTCAACGTTTCTATTTTCAATTGATTTTTATCAATTTGATTTTTCATTTGATGAAATAAATCGACATGGTTAAAGAATAGATGTGATAATATATCTACTGAGCAAGAATTTTACACTGTGGAAGAGAAATGTTTTGTTTCTAGTAAATGGATTAAATATAGTATTATTTTAATTCTGTCGTTATTTCTTAAAGAATATTTGATCGCGACTTTCGTAATTGATTACCTACAAAGATGTTAATTCGTTCGAAATAATTAGTACCTTGTGTGGCAATAACATTACTTCTTTAAATGATTTAATTATCGAACAATTCCACAACACATTATTTCATACTTTCTGCTTTTCTCTTTTCGATATACCAAGAGACTACTGTATAGACGCTTTTAACTTCCTTTGATGTCCTAGTTGCATTATAATCAATTCCGTGCATATTTTGTAACATTTGGGTCAAGCATCTATTTACTGTAACATTTCTAAAAATAAAATTTGTGTAGCAGAGGAACTCATAAACGAGAAACACTCACATTCGTTTCCATATAACAGCACGTAGAAACGCATTTCCATAAAACGTAAAAGCATGGAAAATAAAAGCTGCCATTAATCAGACCAGTAACGTAGATGATTTATCACTTTTGCAAATTCCATTAGACAGAAGTCGGTCAAAGCAATATTTCTTCAAGTAGCCAGTAATTATCGGTGATTAGAATAGTTCTATTTGAACATTTCTTAAATTTTATCATGGACAACAGAATTGACGCTTCTTTTAATTCTTTTGTCAATAGCTTTTGAATAGATCTTCTTTCTGTTATCCCTTTAGTATTACGAATCTTTTCTTTGCATTTCTAGCTTCATCTCGAATTTGTCCACAAAATTTTCACTACTGTTCACTACAAACAAATCACCAACACAATATTCTGGTTACCGAAGAAACGAAAGAATATGGGTGGTTCTACTGAAGTAAGAATGCTTGCGGCTTTTTCTTGTTAACACTTTTAAAAACGGTAAATTGTACCACATTTGCGTGGCAGAGAAAGATAATAACTGTGTAGACGGACTATTATAAGAGATATCAATTTAATTTATTTATATACCAAAAATTACTTTTTATACATGAAATCTTCAGTGCACTGCTATGTGCCAACTACGAAACTTACTCTACGGTTCATGCTCGATGAATGAATTTGAAGCTATTTATGAATTTTTCCCTTTTATATATATTTTATAATAGTCACACTTATCATTCATATCTATTTTTATTTCAGTCGACTTCATTTTATTGACAAAAAACATCTACCATCTTTGTCACCACTTTTACATCTCAGTCCTCTGACTGTGAACTTATTTCTAAAAAAAAAAAAAAAAAAAAAAACAAAAAAGAAACGATACGTATGGTATTAAGAACGGAATCACGTAAAGAAATTCGAAATTAATCAAGCGGAGTTAATACTTACAAGCGTTAGAAAATGGAAAGTGTACAATTTATCTATTTTAATTTTTAATAATGAACGCAAGATTGATCACTAGTCTGTTTATGTAAGGAACAAATATTCATTGGTTATAATAATGCAATGACTTTTGTTGTTAAGTTTAACTGACAACTGTTGAGATTGATAGCTAGTTCGTTTATGATTAATAAGTATTGATTATCCTATAAGTTAATTATTTTTGTCTTCACTTTCAAGTTAAACTGTCAATTATCAATGTAATTGGTTCATTTATGATATAAGTGATTAAAAATTACTATTTATGTATGATGTTGAGTGTTCAAATTTCGTAAGTAATTCTTGAGAAGACTAATTATCTTTTAACTAATTCTTTGTGACAAAGAGTGTGAGTGAACATTTGCTTTAAAGTGAATAGTTTTAAATACAATCGATTACTGGCTAATGACACTTTTATTGGAATCTCTATCCTCTATAGATAGTTATTAAAAAAATGCCGATAAATTCATATACAGTTATTATATTTATTCGTTTGACCATTTTTATAGCAATACCGGCGTATCCTCTGCTGTGCCTGAAATTTGTTACAATTCATAAAGTAAATGGAGAAGTATGTGGACAAAACCACTGCCAAATAATTTCCACTTCTATAAAATCACCCATATATAAATAACGAACGATGGTCTAAAGTGGATCAAAACTCCACACAAAAGACCAAAAGTGGATCGTTTAAAAGTGGATGATCGAATCAAATTCCACTTTCAAGAGGGCTTCCGAAAAACAATCCCGGTATTTAATTAGCAGCTGCTATACTGAATTACGACAAAGCGTAACAAAGGAACACGCTGGAAATCAAACCCCAACGCTCGAATCTCGAGTTGAAAATGATGAAACGTAGAGAAAATGCAGCGTATTTGGAATACTGTTGGTAATGTAGAATATCGATGTACCTAAAAAACTACTAACGTTATCTAGTTCGTAACACTGCAAATAACAGGGGCGAAGCACCTGTTAACCAATGACATTCGCGAACTAACCGTAATTTTGATATTCCCAACTTAATTTGCAGAGTAAAAAAACGTCCATTTGCAAAAGTTTTTCGGCAAGTATTCAACCGTTGCAATCACGGTTAAAATAAGTCAAAACTTTTAGAGTAGACCGCTTAATCTACTATTTCATGCTAATTTTACAAATATATTCTATATTCACAATTATATTATTTACTAATATAATATGTACTACAATAAATATAATATTTATACAAATACAAAATGTGACATGAAATTCAATTTCATGTTGCTAATTCAGGAAAACTACTGAGATGCATGCTGTGTGTCTTTTTTGCGCTGTGAATTATAGCGAAGGCAAAAGAGGAGTGGCTGCAGTGTTTCATACGAGATACATGATGAATACACACAAATATATTGTGGATATGTTGGTTATGATCGGTAACTACTGCAAGTAAATTTTAAGTTCTACGACATAGGATTGATATTTACCTAGGATGATCATTCCTATGATGCGATTTTTATGCGCGATTAGATCATAAAAGAAAATAATTTTATCATCTACTTGTTTTTAATTCTATATAACGAAGATAAACTGGAATGCCGCTGCTATTCCATATTACCTGCGCTGTAACAAAATCGTTACTTTATATTTTCAATCATTTTTCAGTCATTTTTCAATTAAACCAAACTTCCAGATTGTTTTCTTTCACTATTACCTAGTTTCATACTTTGAAATATAAAAGTTTCCCTATGATATTATGCAGTTGTATTCGTTCCTATTCTACGCCGTAATATTTTATGCATCTTAAACGAACTGATATTCCGAATATGCTGTACTTCCTCTATCCATTAATCGAGCTGCTCAAAAATTTCGCTTCCTCGGTCAGGAATGGGACGTAGGTGAAATAGTTGGTACACGGGCTTTTTGCGAATGTTTTCTCTCGATGCGAAAAGGTCGATGAAACACGGTAATTTTTATGAACAATGAGCAGTAACGAATCGACCGTGGTCGAAAATTTGTCGTTGACGTGGTGCGAAACAGAAGAGCGATTAATCGATGCCTCTTATTAATTATTGTTTTTCCGCGTGTACAATGGTTTAAAGAGGAATATTGAAAATGGCATCGGGTCCGGGCTTCCGAGTCATTTAACATATCAATGAAAAAACCGGCGAGGGACGATCGGTACGGTGTTATCCAGGCGACAAATGTTTTCGAGGGCTTGTCGCTCGAGAAATCGAACTGCGCCGACCGTGGCATTTTAAGCGTCGCGCCGATTTTAATTTACCTGTCGTCGAGCCGATGAAAAATCGCCGCCGATTCGGCTGTATTACGTTCGCGCTCGAACAAAGGCAGAAATTTTTGATTGTTACGGCGTATAGCCAAAGAAAGGCATTCTATTCTTTATTAAAGAATAAAACATCTATTGTTTATTAAAGCAAGAATGAGAATACTGCACAAGTGGACAGAAGATAATATTTTATACAAAAATAGATCGGTAGCGAACAAAGATTTTGGATTGGTATTTGCGTACGCGAGTGTTAATAATTTTTGTATTGGACATCTTTTATCACGTTGATAACAATTGTCTGTTGTAGAGTATATATTATATTTGAACCTCGCTGTCAAACTGATTAATATCGCTCTTTTATCAATTTCTCAATCTCATTACATAAGTACATGATTAATGTTTAATTGTCGAAAAACAAATTGCTCGTTTCGATGAATTCATGCATTACAAGAAGATGGCATAAATAATAGCAAATTCTGAAATCAATTTAAAATATATCGTACGCAGCATCGTCAGCTGTTTCTGCTTTTCGATGTATGGTGTTGATCGACGTGGCTTCTGAGTGGCTTGTTTATTTATTGCTTTTTTCAATTATAATTGAATTTTAAAAACCTTGTGGTTTTCTACTTTTCTCCGTAACTCTATGTACAGAACAAAATTTCGTTTGATCCTTTTTACATTTTACAATACATGTTTTTGACTACAGAGTCGTAACGTACACAATAATTGCACACAATGGTTGCAAAAAGTATTAGTACATTTCCTTATTTTCCAATAGAACGTTTCTTTATCAGATTTTGTATTTTGTTTTCATATCTATCAAATTTTTGTAGTTATACGAAAGTATTACTAACCCTTTGTGCTCGAGAGGCGACTGTCAGTCGCCACGACGTTTCATGCGTTAACTCGAGTGACGACTGAGAGGCGGCAATCCCTGTTTGTGCTAGATTTCGACATCTCCAATTGATAAAAGCGCAGTATTGGTTCGTAAATAGGTTCTTTGTTAGAAAGTGTAAAGTGTGACATTTTATAATAGAGATAAAATATTTAATGCCAAATCCCTGCGAAACTGTGGTTCTGACAACGTCTCCGACGTTAGTTCGGATTCGACGATCATGGCAAAAGTATTATAGTCTAGAAGCCCAGGAAAATGCTTTTCGGAAGTGAAATTAGCTCAAACGAAGATAAACTTGATTTGAACTGTTGAGAAATGAGATCGATTGCATTCGTGAATGAATTATTGATAGAGAAAATGAAAGCAGTGATGGAGATAGTGACACAATATTAGGTGTAAGAAATCGAAAAATTACAATAATAGATAGTGAACGCGAAAGTGACAGTGATGTTCCACAAGATTCTAATAATTCAAAATGGACAGCTTGTGAAGAATCCAGCAAAACACTACCGAGAATAAAATTCATAGCTGGTGGAAAACCTACAGAGCCGCAAGTATTCTCAAATGTCGTACAACAATGTTGTAAAATGTTTTTTAAAATATTTTTTGCTAACGAGCTAATAAATCAAATAACAACTGAATGATACAATTATGCTGCAAAAATGATAGGGAGAGGATACTGTCATCACATTCAATTTGGCATAATGTCACCAAGGAAGAATTTTGACCAAACCAAAGATGCATCTTGGTAAATGCTTTATAAATTATCATACAAAAAAATACAGAAATTAATATTAAAAATCATATTTTCAAAGATGTAAATATAGATAAATTATTAAAATATAATGTTTTTGTACGTTAATTTGTGTATAAAATCATTTTACGCTACCTGTAAGACATGCGTCACATATGCGCTAAATCATCTCAAGTTACTACTTTGCCCAACTGAAAAAGTCCTCGTGCACAAAGGGCTAATTCATACGAAATTTAATATACTTGAACTATACTATGCTTTAATATAGTAATCGTTTGATATACGTATAAATGCTAAAATAAATACACAGTAACGTGCCAATATTTTTTGTAGCCACTATATTAGCGAAAATGAGGACCCGTTGCTCCACGATATAATTCAACAATACCATTCGTTCTCCAGAATTAACTTCAGCATCACAGAAATTCGCAGATGATATGCTCTGATCTGAATTCTCTTTCGCGTTTGACTGAACGTTGTATTATTATCCGGTTACTTGCGGCCCATTTGAAACAGGCGACTCAATTACGTCGAAATAAATGATTCATTGGCTGACGGCGATTCATTAGCGAAACGAATAATCGAATACGATAGCCAGGTATGGCGGTGACGCAGGAGGATTATTTTTAATTTTCGAATAATCTCGAGAAAGACTCACCGCGTAACGGCAGCAGGCCGTTCTCATTAATCAAACTCATGGTAGATTACACGAGGGCGGACTCACCAAGTAAAATTGAACGATGGTTAATCCGGTTTCCACGCATAGGCCAAACGTAGCGTTCCCAAGCGGTGTTCGATCTCGCCTGATAGGAAGAACCAGAAACAAGAAACGGGACCAACGACTCATGGTAAGTCGGTTTTAATATTAGAAAAACAAATTAGCTCGAAATTAGCTAGTAACAAATTCATAAATATTGCTTGGTGTAAACGAAATTACTTGTAACTTTCTGACTTCCTTTATTTAGTCCAAATGTAGAAACAAATAAAAACTTTTCGTGTACGGTGGCTAATGAAAGCATTGCTATAGAAAATTTGTATTAATATAATATGCGTATGATATGAAACTTTTTAAAATTTTGTTAGCGCTATCGTGATTATATAGTAAGATTTAATCTTAAATTTTAGTCTTAAAGATATAATTAGTGTTAAGGATTACAGTTAGGTCAGTTAGCAGCGTGAGGTTTCACTAAATATTGTGAACTATTAATGTAATGAATAACTGTTCAAACAATTGAGGATCTTTACGAGGTGTATGCTTCCAATAAATATCTAGGACCTTCTATGTACTTCATCAGATCCGTATTAAATTTTATCAGTATGAGGACGATAATCATGTCTCTTTACAGTGCTAATGAGATTTCAGAATGTTTCGTATAACACATACATGAAAAGTTTCTAGGACTACTCGAATGTTTTTGTAAGCCACTGTATGTATCATACAAAACACTTTGAAATCTTATTAGTATTGTAACATGTGACACGCGTCTGAAAATTTATATAGAAGCTACAAAACATTTATTGTAATATACCTCGCAAAGATCACCAAAGTATTTGAACAGTCAATTATTCATTATATTTGTTACGTCTGGCGACACTCGCTCTAGGTAGAGCCTAGACCAGGCCATCGCGGGCAAGATGGCAACCAGATGTCTGCACATCCTTACTGCGTACCCTCAATAGCCTTAAGGACCTATCATAAATATCAGGAATTTTCTAGCTAAGGTCCTTCAGACCGAACAAATATCTTTTTACTAAATCGTTTTCTAAAGTTCATTGTTTACTACGGGAAGACACGGGAAAGTTAGTTCTTCTCACCTATGATACTTCTCACTAGCAACTTTCTATCCAGGGCGGCTAAGACCCTTTCTAGTCCACTAACCTTCTTATTATCCAATCAGAAGCAATGTCTACTGCCCTCACTTTCCTAACTAAAATTGTCATCAACAAATCCTCCGCCACAACATCGTCAATAAACTTCACTTATTCTTCATCTTTAGAATAGTCAACATCTCTTTACCGGGTTTTCACCCTTAGATCAATCACCTACTTAACTTATACATACGCACCAGCGTAACTAGCTTCTATATGAAGTTGTTGGAATAAACTGTAATTTATACCTGTTAATTCAGTGTATACTCAATTGAACCACTCCCTATTATCCTAACAGAAATAAGGGGATCGATCAGTTCGTGGCGTCGATTATTTAATCGTAACGGGAATTTACGACTCCCGTTGACGTGCTTTCTCGCGATCGCGTCTCTCCGTGAATGCTCGATTAAACAATATTAATAAGCCATAATATTTAGTCTTAATATCATATTTACAACCAATTGTATGTTTAAGTAAATACTAATTTTTCACTAAGTGTATGTTTACAGTAAATATTTCGTAACTTGTATATAATTAATTGGATTGGTCTCAAACTTCATCGTTACAATCACGAGAGTCATGTTTCGTTATAATGGCAACGAAATCTCAAAATGTTTCATACAATACACATAATATATTCGGAACAAAATTCTCTGTGTTAAGTGTTCGAACATTTTCATGAGCCATGTATATAGTATTTATTTTAACTACAACTATATATTTTTTACTGTCATAAAAATACAAATTCAATTACTAAATACATCATTAAAGTTTAATGTGAATAAACTTTAATTTAACATGATTAATTAAGTTATATTATGAAAGTATAATATACGAGATATATCAACCTGAAATTCAATTTCAGCAGAATTTTACATCTTCCGTGATATCTGTAATTACTTTTAATCTCTTGGAAATCGCAATTTCCACCTTTGAAAATAAACATCGTTTTATTTCTTTCAGCGATACGCGCTGGGGCGAAACGTTGAATGCTGTCGTTTCGTTTTGGGATTTCACCCCCGTCGAGCTTGAGCATTGTGCCTGCGTACAATTCCTACAGGGGTTTTACGCGATTCGCAACGCCGAAAATCGATAACTGGAAAATCCAATCCTTTCGCAATGATTTTAACGGAACAATGAACGACATGGTTAAAACGACGTAGACTGATCAAACATTAATTACCAACAGTAGGGTAATCGTGTTCGTTAATGCAGTAATCACCGCGTAGGCGATACTATCGATTAAATCGTCGGTATGAGAATCGATTACGTTGTTGGCCCGTGCAAGTATACCTATTAATGCGTTTTCTCCAATTGTCAGGGATTTCTGCGGAAAATCATTTATGTTTCAATTATACTTGATATACGCAATGTATATGTACACGTATACAGCGTATACATCCGCTGGTAAAAATATTTGAATGCCTAAAACAGAAAGTTTTTACGCCTATATTGTATGCGTATTATTATGTGAAACATTCCGGAATTTCGTTAGTACTGCTAAGACACTGTTGTTACGGTTATATGGGTTAAATTTAAAGCCAATATGGAAATGTATTAGGTTGTTCCAAAAACTTCTTTCGTTTTATAAGGAAATAACAGATGCACAACATTTTTTGTTTTATATTATTTTACTGAATTATGTATGATCCATTTTATTCCAAAAGAACAAAAAATGTTGTGCATCTATTATTTCCTTATAAAACGAAAGAAGCTTTTGGGAGAATTCTGATATACAATAAAGTAATTATCCATACTAACAGTAATTTCAATTATTCAAACACAAATTAAGATTAATCGATAGTTTCTTCAAATATTTGTGGATTACGCGAGTAACTGCATAGAGTTACATTCTTTTTGCACTTTAAATCATAGGAACCTTTTTCAGTAGACTGAAGAACCTTAGAACTTTACAAGACCTTCTCAGTGAGTATCTGTATAATAGTTTTAATGGTAGATTAATACCATTGATTCTAATAAATTGAAAATATTTTATGAATTTTTATACGTATATTCATGCAACGTTTTTTGAAAAAGTTAGTATATAATATATTCGATGAAGAATAAGAATTTATATATAATTTAATGTATTTTATGAATTTTTAGCAATCTTTTCATCGTGAAACAATGCCTGGATATTTAAAAAAAAAACGAAAGATTCGAAGTGTAGAAAATACGTGATGAGAGTCCATATTTTAATCCTCGAAGTTTTTACATAATAATTCTCACTACACAGTCAAATTATCATATCAGAGACATGTTTTCGATATGGCATTACGAGGTTTTTGCTCTACTGGCCGGACTGTTCGTATCCGTCGGGCAGTCTTGACACGGACTGGAATTGGTCGTTTAGATTGCTTGGTTCCCGAAGCAAGGGGGTACTTTCTTTTGCGGTTGCCATCGTTACAGTTGGAGATTTTATGAGCATGCTTCGCGATGAAGGTACTTTGTTAATGAAGGTGGTATTCGTGAGGTGTGATTTCGATGACGATGCTGGTGTATCAACCATGAGACTTTGTACTCTTAGTAACAGATCGTAATAGATGTCGGTAATTTCGGATACGCGCGCGTCTTCCCCTTCGCATAAATCTTCCAGTTCTTCTTGGAATGATCTGTACTGTTTCCACGCGTCGTCGATCCATGCCTTATGGGCTGTTAAAGCAGCCTTAGCCTGTCGATTGGATTTTTCGAATTCATCGAGTCGTTTGGACGCGGTAGTAAATCGGCCGATTTGGAAACCTCGTCTCCGACGTAAGGAGGTAATTTTGTCCGTATTTTGCATTATTACAACGGATATTGAATCGGTAATGCAAGGAACGAGCTTACCTTGTCGTTTTGATTTGCAACTGATTTGATGGTTGCTTAGCTACGGCGAGAAGCTGCGTGGCTGCGTTCTTCAACCACCAGGTTTTGCTTCTTGTAGATAGACGGCCCCTAGCGTTACTGACTTCGCTGGAGTGGTAACGCTTCTGTTGCTAGTTGTTGGACTTTCGTGGCACTGTATGGTAGTGGGTGTCACTGGTGTGCACTTTTCACTTGTCACTGAATCCGGCTCGAAGGACCAAAATGTTACGACCGTTCGCGGAGAGATGCGATCGCGAGAAAGCGCGTCAACGGGAGTCGTAAATTCCCGTTACGATTTGATAATCGACGCCACGGACTAGTCGATCCCCTTATTTCTATTAGGATAATAGGGGTGGTTCAATTGATGTTGTACTGAGTTAACAAAGCAACTTAGGTTTTATTCATCTGTTCATGCGAATTATTTCTTTGTTAACTCCACCTATATTTCATCCACTCGTTTACAACACGTTTATTCAATAATTATAATATCAGATCGTAGGTGGACTGAACAAATGTAAGGATAATGAATAATCAACAACGAATAATCGATGAAATAATAACGAATAATCCCTTCATATAACTACCAAACAGTTACCATTACTTTGATCGAGACTAATAAAATATTACATTTTAATATTTTCATCACGAACAACGATACTCTCGCAAACCTATTTAATTTCAAATTCTATTTATTTTTTGAATACGAAATAAAAACAAGATTAGTAGAGATGGTAATGAACTCGGCAACAAAACCATGCACAGAGGGATTATAAAATAACAATTTGCAGTGGGAATCAGCTTTTATCGAATATAATACAAATTGTCGAACTAAACCCTCTGATATCCATCGAAGTTGGAACTGAAAATTTTTTTTATACGATTCAATATCATTTTCAAGGACGTTGAAATTAATAAAATCCATATCATTCATGAAACGGGTTTACACGTCGCCGATATTGTAACCAGGAAACCGCTTGAAATGGAGCCTTTGTTTTCTCACTTCCTTTTTTTATTATATTTGCACCTTCTGTTTGTCACACGTACCGCGTGTTACATTTGAATGTATGATTGACGAATTTTATTTCTTTCCCTTTTATCTTACATTCCCCTGTCTCTCTCTTTCTCTCTCTTTTTCTCGTTCGTTACCCCTCTCCGTTTTTCTTTCCAATTCAACGAGTTACTCTGATCTCGTGTAACAGCCTTGCACGAGATTAACTTTTCTGTGTTCCGGAGGAAAAGCAACGAGAAAGGGAGAATGGAAGTGGAACGGGGTGAAATGGGTCGAAAAGTTAGGTCCTAACCACAATCGGTGGAAAAAGATCGTTTCTCGAGTGGTCTCGCGTAATAAAAAATACTACAATTAACGAAAAATGGGTCAACCTGAGTGATATGTATATTCGATATATCCGAACGTTTATGCGGGCTTCTGATATTTAACATGAAAAAATTGGAAGGTCGTGGATTTCTAAAAGGTCGTTACGAAAATTTTTACCAAGTTGTAAATATGTACGCGATTTATTTTCTTTTGCAACGCTTAATTTTATTCCTCTGTAATTTAGTGTTTTAGTAGGCAATGTAATTTCAATTTAGTTGATTTTCTGATATATCTTTTGAGAGATTTTTAATTCTTTGTAAGCCATTTTCATTCTTATGGGGGAATGGTAAATTTCGTCACACACATCCGTTAAATCTCTGAAGCAGTTTTAATCAGATCCTGGTCGAATATTTAATTAATATTACTACAAAAACCGAATGTGCTTCTGCTGAAAAAAAGCAATTTTAATCAGATCCTGATCCAATATTTCATAAATATTACTTTAAAACCCGAATATGATTTTCTGCTAAAATGAAAGAAGGAGTTACGTGAAATAACATGTCACTCTACAGCTGAGAAAATGTCTCGATTCTTACTCAGTTATTATATTATTTTTATTTTTTATTATATTATTATATATGTCCATTTGTGATTATTACAATCCATTTATTTGATGACGGAATTTAATTTTTAATACATTGCAGAATAGACACTTTACTTTTAGTCGTGTCAAGCAGAGTTATTTTTTTCATGATATATTCTTAAGACAATTATTATTTACAAGTTTCGATTATTCATATCTTTATTATTCATAAAGCTATTTATATCTGCCATTGATTTATAATTATACATATTTGATAGATATAAATTTCATTTAAGAATATGAACACAAAACATCATTTCTGATATAATTGTAATGTCTTAAGAGGAAATAAGAATGTAAGATTAACATTATCATACAAAATTACACCAAATGTTGATCTTCCGCCAAATAAATCTCTGTTTCTGATATTTCTACATTTTGATCTAAATATACGTAATTGTGTGTAACATAATATTGCTATACAATATGTGATACGATCATATTCATTGGTTTTTAAAATTTCTAATTATTTTACATCAATAATGATTCATTATTTTTTAGTTAGGTTTGATAAAATAAAAATCCAAGTATTACAATAATAATATTCTAGTTCTGCGAATTATGAAAAAAGATTCATCAAATTATTTAGAAAGGTTGTACAAGTAGGTATATAAACAGCGACAAAAAGAATTGAATTGAAAATGACCTCGAAAATAAATCTAACAAATTCTAAAATCATCGTTTGCTGATAATTCCTAAAAATCAAGAATTCTTCAACTATTCCATATTCCAAATTCTTCAAATATAAATTCTAATGCTTCGGTTATTAAATATATTTCTTAATATTTTAAATACAAAATACAATATTGTTATTAAATTGCATTGTCAAACAATAATACACGATATCAACGTGAAATTCAATTTCATAATAAAATTACAATGTTGAAATTTAATATTAAAAAAGTAATGAAATAATTCTAAAAATTAAAATTATATTAAATTGAACGATGAGAAAATGTGAAAAGCAATGCAAGTTTAGAAGGTAGTCACGAATACGTCTGAAAAACTGGGAAGGTAGAGAAACAGTGCGGGCAAATAGAGACGCGAAGGGAAATAGATATAAGAGTCTTATAAAACGGAGCGAAACTAAATCAAGTTAAACATGGGCGACCCGCTTTGAAAAACGAAGTAAACAGCCTATATCGCGTGGAATACAATAAACGAGAAACAAAAAGGGAACCAACCTAGAAACAAAACCGACCTGCGTAAGAAGTGAAAAATATGGGAATCAGGAGAAGGAAGAAAGTGGAACGACGACGACAACTGGCGAAGAAAAAACAGAGAAGGAAGAATGGAAGGAAAGTTGTGCTAGAAAAAAGAAAACAAAGAGAAGAGTAAAGAAAGAGAGAAAAAAATAAAGACGAGGAAGAAGAAAAGTAAAGTAAACTGGAACGAAGGAAATGAATGAAAGAGTAAGGAGAGCGGGTGTGGAGGCGTGAAGGGGTATTTTATGAAAAGCAAGGATTAGATTTACCAAACAGGGTTGAGCAGCGCGTAGGAAATGAAAGGAGAACGAAATGGAAGTAGGCAGTAAAATTCACTTAGCGCATCGACCGAATGAAAAGAAAACTAAATGAAAATGGTTGTTTGCGGCGGTAAAAGCGGCTGAAAGTTGCCGCAAACAATGCTGGGGGAGCATTTAAAACGACCTCCGCGAAAGACAGGTGGCCTCGGATAAAGGTGCCTCGATTTTCCAGAGACACCTCGTTTTTTCGCGAATCCGCGAAAAAAATCCCACCGTGCTCGACGTTCGACTCACACAAGCAAAAAAGATGGCAGAAAGGGAAGAGACAGAGAGGGAAGGGGGAGAAAAAAAGAAAGGTTGAACTGATTCACGAGGTGCAGTTATTGAAAAGCAGTGGTCTATTCTTCCGGTGATTGTGTTCGGTAGAAGGTATGTTACAGGACTGTGTGAGTTTTCGACGCCTTTTACAAAATATCTTGGTGTTACATTGAATCATTGATTAATTTTTCGTTTCAAATATATCGACCAGATGTAATTGATAATGACTGTTTCATTTTGGTGAAAGTATGTTCTAAAGAAAATGTAATATGTGTTACGTGACTATGTTCGTTTCTAACACCTTTCTCTCAATATCCTGATATTCCATTGAATTTCTAGTTAATTTTTTGGTTCAAGAACATCAATCAGTAATAAGACAATAGATGGGATTTCACTGAATTTTTGACTAATTTTTTGATTGAAGAATACTGATGTAATAAGAAGATTTGGTTGTTGATTTTGGAAGTCGAAGATTAGGTTTACTCTGATCTTTGTTGGATATAGATGCACGAGTATGGAGATTGATGTTAGTTTGAGGTGAGGTTGTTAGTGTTTGATTAGTGTTTACATTTGTTGCAGTATGGTGATTTTAATTGGGGAAAACTAGGTTGGGTTTGTGTACACGAAGTTTGGCGATAATATTGTTGTCTTACGAGAAAATTTTACAATCAGTAAAATGATCCACATATAATTATAATTTATACTTCTCAGAATATGTGCCTGAATATTTCACCGTAGGAGCTACACTTTCTCTTATTATTACATTTAAAAGATTGCAAAGAGTATTTAAAAAAGTATTAGAAATGCTACAGAGTATGGGATATGTGTTTAATATGACACCTCGTCGTAATTTTGCAAAGAAATGCTGCAACATTGCGGTAAAGTTTAGAACGTTACGATTATTTCAGTCATTAAGTCTGTTCTTTTCTCTCACGAGTTTCTACATTCATTTACAAAGAAGGTTTACGTAACGTCAAAAGTAAGTTATTTCGTCAGTTCCTCTATTAGTTTCGAGTCTTAGTATTATCAACTAATTTTATTATCATATATATTATCATAACATATTATCATTATATATTACCATAATATATATTATATATTTTTTATTATATATGTAAATTCTATAGAATTCAAACTACCTGCCGACCGACATTTTTACTTTTGTTTTACCGGCAGTCATTTATTCAATAGAATAGATCACCAAAGAAGAACCGTAATTTAGGACTTAGAAAATTGATTCTCGATTTTCCAGGTAAAATTTGTAGTAGATTTGTTATTAACTGTTATTGTATTTAATTTAATTATTCCCAAAATAAACTCGATTTTCTATATATATATATATATATATATATATTCAAATTATATATATATATATATATAATTATATAAAATATATAAATTATATAAATTATATATATATATATATATATATATATATATATATATATATATATAATATATATATATAAATATATATATAGGAATATTAGGAATATCTTAGGTTCTAAATATATATATATATATATATATATATATATATATATATATATTTAGATATATATATATATATATATATTTAGAACCTAAGATATTCCTAATACGAGACCCAGTTCTTGATATGAGATACTTCGTCAAAGACAGAAGCGTCTTATGAATATTCGGAAGAGGAGCAAACTGACAAGAAAGACTTCTGAATCGGAATTGGATGGTGGCGCAGAATGTTTATTTTGTTCGTGTCCATATTCCAAAGACTATACTGGTGAACAATGGGTTCAAATGTATCAAGTGCTACAGATGGATTATATTATGGGGCTACCGAGGTTCCCTACGTGTGTACAAACTGTCTTAAAAAGGCAAAAGAGTGAGTGACATTTTAATTTTAAGCACTTTTTTACAAGCATCGAGTTTCTACTCTTTTCTATTTTCTCTACTTTCGTAATAAATAATAATATCTACGAAACTAATATTTTTCTGAAGTATATGCAAATAAACGGCGAATGTAAAAGCACGAAAACATCAAACTTTTTCTCTTTCTATAATCCTGATGTTTAATCAAGAATAAATGGGATCTCATATTTGGTAACGTTACTCTGAACTTCAAAGTTCCTATCAAACATCAAATATCTAAGAAATACGCTCTACCTACATCGTCCATAATTATGAAGACAACAGCGACCGGTAGATTCAACCAGACCCACAAAAAAATCCTGTTCTCATTAATTAATTCCATCTTAGCTCTCGCGAGATCTAACCACATATTCTCTCCACAAGTTTCATCCGGCGTTCCCCAACTCCGATATTCTCTCCATGAACCCCAGCAGTTATTAACACCATGTCGCGTCGCGAGCTACGGATAAAAGAGAGAACGCGTCGCAGATCGCGATCCCCGAAACCGGTCTCGCCTCGAATTTAATAACCGAACGTGGCGGACCTTGGGGAGAGGCACGGTAGTTTTGCAGAGAGTGACGAACAAAAGGAAGAACGCTCGAAACTGAAAGAGAAAAAAAGAAACGAGGGTGAGGAACAGGAATAGGAGAGGTGCTTACGTGGATGACTCGTAAACTTTGTCGCTGACGGAGACGTGTGGAAACAGAGGATGCAAGGGAAAGAAAGAACGATATAGAACAAGAGAGGAAGAGAAAGAGAGGGAGGCAGAGAAGAGAAACAGTGGGGAAGACAGCCATACATTAATTACTCGGATGTTATATGCATGCTGATGGGATGCATACAT
This sequence comes from Bombus hortorum, assembly GCA_905332935.1. Taxonomy (NCBI): domain Eukaryota; kingdom Metazoa; phylum Arthropoda; class Insecta; order Hymenoptera; family Apidae; genus Bombus; species Bombus hortorum. Next base: position 317,612 of record HG995197.1, read on the forward strand.
ATGGACACGTGTAAGTAAGTCGTGTGTGATGTGTGTGCGTGCACGAGGAGTCAGAATACTCCCTCGGGAGCGACGGTTCCGCCATCGAGATTTCAGCGTCCCCTGAGCACCGGGGACACCGTTGTCTCGGCCCGTTTAGACACGCGAAAAGGATACGCAGTGCAAGAGAAATGGCAACTGTGTTTTCGTGATCTTTATACGAGAACGGCGAGACGAGTCCCGCGGGGGAAACACGGAAAATGCGAAAGGCTAGCTCGGAGAAAACACAGTTGTTGGGCTGGATCGATTCTTAACGAGAGGGTGAAGTTTGATTATGTCGCGGCGGTGAACAGGTAGCGGAGTGTTTTGTTGAGGATCGGAGCGATGGCGTGTGAAAGAGTTAAAAAATATACCGACGTGCGTTAGTATAATATACATACGTTTGCAGATATATGGTATCATTTTATAGAGTCAATGATGTTTATAAAAAAACTTAAAGAATAGGATAAAAAAGTGAAAGGAGTAAAATTGCAGGGTAAAAAAGTCGAATATAAATTACTATTGTATAAAATTCTTATTAGGAGAGATAAGCCCGATCTTTCACTGATACAAATCTCGGAACTTTATATTTAAGAACGCAGAAAGGAAAGTTGAATGTGACAAATTAACCTCACAGAGTAAAAATATTCAAATATAAACGAACGAACCACTATTGCGTAAAATATTTATTCAAAGGAATAAAAACGATCTTTCGCTAATAGGAATCACAAAGGGTAATTTTATCAAAAAGAAGAGATAAAAGCAATAAAATTAAAGTAGTCGCAGGATGAAGAAATTCAAATATAAACGAATAAATCACTGTCGCGTAAAATTCTTATTAGAAGTGATAACACCGATCTTTTAAAAGATTAGCGTTAGCAGCCATTGTTTTCCTGCATCCATTTAACAAGGATTTTACATGGAAATTTATTCTCTTTTCTTCTCCATCCGTGACAGAGAGCTTGTAAGCACAGTCATAAGATAAACTGAATAACGCGTTCGTTTATCGCGCGAATTGAAAGTAATACACGCTATTGGTCCAGCCGTTGAGCCGGTTTTCTTCGTTTTGCCGATCGTTCGATCCTGCATTTGAATCAGCGTCGATCGAACGGATTGTAATCGCAGCTGTGACATTTTAGTTAATCCCGCCCGTTTGGATAATATCGTACAAAAGCGAATCCTGCATTCATGCATCGGTTAATTTATAGTTGTACGAGTTGTTCGCACGAAAACATCCAGTTTGCAGCCGGTCATTGCGTAAATAAAAGTTGTTATTGCCGTAGCACACGTCGATCCATAGACCAGACTCGTCGATGCTCAACCATGGTAATTTGAATTCGAATTATTGAAACATCGAAACATCGAAAAGGAGTTCACAGAAAATTCCTTTCGTAGTTTTGGCTCGAATTATAGATAGTTTCGGCCGTTTTGATACTTCTTCAAAGTATTAATTCGCTGTCAGATTTGAATTTTTGCCATTTTCTTATGATAATTTTTGGGTTCATTGGATTCTCGATTATTTCAGACAACTAGATTCCTAAGCTTGTTTTTATGGTTCTTGAAGTATAGATAGTTTTGGTTTTTGATGCACCTCGCAGTAATTTTTTTCTATCCTTCCGTTGTTATATAGAAGTAATACATTTAGCATAGAATATCAACATCTTGTTTGAAGACTACTTTTATAGTTTATTCATTCGTAAACTGTCACGTAATACATACTGCTTTTCAAATGATCTACTAAACGTCAAAACTTCATTCTTCAAAAGTTCTTAGTTGTATCTTGAACAGTTCTTCCTAAGCATTCTTTGATCTTTGAACACCTAATGTTCCCTCTACTTCTCCAAGATTAAAGGTCCAATTCCATTGTAATTTTCAATATTTTCTAATATATCACATTTACATTACAAATCGTTATATCGCTTTATATTAGATCTGTATTACAAAAGTTAGAAAAGATTAAATTGTCAGTTCTACGAGATAGGCAAAGATATATGAAATAATTATTTGAAAAATTCCACGTCGAGAATATAGTAAAAATAATTTTTCCCCTAAATCGTGGTTAAAGGAACGGACAAGTTATCAAAATAGGTAACAAAATACCAAGTAGGTACTTCTCATTCAATGCGATACAAAATACGAGGAATAATATTCGAAGAGCGTCTTGTCGAGAATATAGAGTGATTTTTCCCCTCGATTTTCCGCGAAATCATGCCATCCACGCGATTTTCCGACGTGCAACTACTTACTTATCCTCGAAACGACGCAAGGAACAGAAACGAGACTGACGTACCGTTGAAATATTATCATCATAAAAGCGACAGCGAGCTGCACTGCGTCGTTTCTGGATAATCCTCGAATGTCTTCTACTCGACGTTGAGGACAACCCCAATGCCGCGGTTGAGAAACAGAAAGCGTCGCTTACTCCTCCCTGTGTCCGTTTCGTTTTTCCATGACGCCGTTTTCCTTTGAAACACCTCGCCGTAACGTTACGCCACATTATTAATTACCTGTCGGATTTCCTCTATCTCTTCTTCCTTCAATAATGCTCGCATAAAGATACAGTATCGTGTATTGTCTACGGCATGACCGTCTCTTTCATGTGAAATTCTTTGAATATGAAATCGAGACGTGTTTTCTTCGAGGTATCTTTGTGAAATGGAAATTTTAACGGAGGTACTAAGGATCGTTTCAGTGTTAACGCGACTTTTTCGACTTTATATTTAATACATATTTTGGAATATTTTTATTGATTGGAAATATTATACTTTTATGAGAAATTAGTCAAAGTACATGTGCAAATTCTTGTTATCTTATAATGAATTTTTTCATCGCAATCCTTCATTCCCGTGATTCAAATTCCTTTCAATGCATCATCATGGATAAACAAGGAACAAATAGACTCAAATCATAATAATCATCTCATAATAAATTTCCCCTCAATTATATATATGAAAATATCTGACCTCGAAATATAAATTCCCTATCATCAAAAATAAAGAAGACGTAAATGAACTTACCCAAACCATTCGCTCGAAATGCATTATCAAAGACAAACCAAGGAACAAATCGCCTCAGCACAAAAAAAGAAATTATACTAATACTGTACTAATACAGGAAAAAGAAGTACACTCATGGAAACCATTATCATTATTTCGCAATCCATTCTTCCGTTTCAATCCTCTAACCTCAAAGTTCAAATTCCCTACGTATCGCTATGTATCATCAAAAACAAGAAAGGAACAAATAGACTAACCCAAACCATAATCATCATCTCACGACTAATTTTCTCCAACTATAACCTTAAAAATCTTTAACCTCGAAATTCAAATGCTCTAAAATGTATCATCAAAGGCAAACCAAGAAACAAATCCCCCAACACGAAAAATATCCAAAGACGAACTACTAAAAGAATGCGTCTTCCGTACCATAACGTTCCATCAAGAACGCAATATCACACCGGTTTAATCTTAGGATGATGTTTGGGTGCACACTCTTGGTCCCTTGCACTTTGTGGCGATAGACACGTCGCGGATTAAAATTGATCCTCTTTCTCTTGCTAAAGGAGACGCTGGTGTTTTCCTTTTCATTAATTACGCGCCGCTAGTCCTTTGGTACGAACCTGTAGAACAACACGAAGGTCTGGTCTAGTAGCTCCTCTGATATTTGCATTCGGTTAATTATTTAACGAACATTGTGGCGGCCATGTAAATGGCCACGCGGGCAAACACGCTGTAATATGCAGCTGCGCTCTCTGCTCACGTGTTTCACTATACTCTTGGTTTATTTGCAAGGAGACAGCTTATCGTCTACTTTCGGAGTTTTCCCTCTAGCCAGCGCGGTTTAATTAAGTTGCCCGTTAGCGGATACCGTAATTCGCGCGGTTATTTATTTTCCAGCTCCCCTCGGCTCAACTTCCTTCGCCGGTAATGTCTCGCGGCCTCTTTCCTAGAATCTTTTATGCCGCCTCGGGTCGTTAGGGGATTGCCTGTTTAAACGACTTTGTCGTTTTTAAATGTCTTTCTTGCTCCTTTCTTCTTTCTACTATTCTCTCTCTTTTTCCTTTGGCTCCTCTTTGCTTCGTTTCGTTTAGTTTGACTTCGAGGTATATTTAGGGGCGATATGCAAGGTAATAGTAACGTGGTACCGCAATTTATAGTTAAGGCTACGATTAGGGTGGATGCGTTTTCTCACGAATATATATTATAGAAAATGAACAGACTTTTATCAGACTAGCTACATCGGCCTTCAGATGTTTCATTCGTCAGAGTAAATTTTAACGCATTTGCTATAAGCGTAGTCTAAAAAGTGGAAGAGTTGTTTATGGTACTTTTATGAGTTCTTAGAGAATCGTGTTGTGTGTAAATAGCTGAAGAATTTATAGAGAATAGCGAGGCAATCGTGAGTATATTCTGTGAATTTTATGTAGATTCATTGCAAATGATAATGAAATATCACGCGTAATAGTAGTAATAAATAGAAATACTGTTTGCTGTATAGAATGCACAAGTACACAGTACAGAGTTTCCCGCTGCATCGGGAAACCGTTTCCGTACTGGATTCTGCACACGGAAACAATAAAGAAAAGTATCTAACGAACATTACCCGTAGAAATGAAAAGGTTAAAATTAAAGCAGAGAATATGACAATCAATGATAAAAGGTCTTCAGTCTTGTATTTGGATGCAAGAAGATCATTTTGAACATCTCTTGTCGTCATCAAAAGGGTATCTAACGAACATTATCTGCAGAAATAAAGGACAGAGTAAAATAATCAATGATAAAAGATCTTCAGTCTTGTATTTGGATGCAAGAAGATCATTTTGAACATCTCTTGTGGAACTATGCAGATGCAGTTTGTTTAAAAAGAAACCGCAATAACTCGAAAACAAGATTAAATAGGGCGTATGTTCATACGAACCTCTTTGCATTGTCTTCCCGTGCGGAATCCACCAACGAAACTCTGTGTATAAATGTTACGTATTTTTAAAAACCTCTTATATACTTCTATAGCGGTCCCTTCTCTTAAAGGGGTGGTCAACTTACCCTGTGTCGTACTGCCGATTTTGACACAAGCATAGCGGGCCCCAGCAGTGATAAGTGGTTGCGTTGCAACCATCTGTGAGAGAAGGTCCGCTTTTTCCCTCATATGCTTTAAGAGAAGTTGTAGTAGTTACAGTCAATTATTTCCTCTGGGCCCTCCAAGTGTTAAGGATATAAGAAGTGTTGCAATGAACATCTTATAGCACCAATGTTTTACACTCAAGCTTCACTTCTAATTTCCAAAATCAATACATTTATCATTGTCTACAGAGCAGTAAAAGTGTTTACGATTTAGATTCAAACTTACGTAATCTTACAATTTATGAAAAATTTTACAATTTACGTAAAACTACATAAGTTTGAATTTATTGACACCAATCGCTCCTGATCCAGCGAAATTACTTAGCGGTCTACATTCAAAGTGTTAGTTCATCCAGGATTCGGGAGACACGCGACGGCGACTAGGTGGACTACTCTCGGACCGAGACAATTCCTCGTTGCATCAGCGTGCGCGACACACCTGGGGTGATGCTGATGAATGGCTTGAATTAATGGCATATGGCACGCGTAGTATCGCGCAGAAAAATTTTCGCAGAATAAACAGGCCTTGTCCTCTGCCTTTCATCCTTCAAACACCATATGCGTGGCTAGGATTCGTGAGAAAAAAAAAAAAGAAAAAAGAAATGAAAGAAATGGGAAGGGCGCCGATGCGTCGCCGGTGAAAACACAACCAGAGGATAAGAGAAAAAGAATGTTCGCGCTCGTGGAACAATCGGACGTAGGAGAGACAATGAGACTACTGTGTACCGATTTTGTCGCTGCGAGGGTAACTATCAGCAGTTAACGCTCTGCTTTTCAGCGTGTGGAGGCTCCTGTACGCGCTCCGCTGGGCGTTTCTTTCTCTGGCGCTCGAGCGTTTCTGCCCGTCCAATGGATTCCTTTTTGTTTCTTTATCTTGTTGTTAGTCGCTTTTTTTTCTCGCTTTCTTTCGAGGGAAATATATGGGCGTAATGATCACGCCAGGACGCGCATTATTTATTATTTTCATCGTGGCTGGTCGACGCTGGCGATATTTTTGCCAGGAGGTCTCATTGATGGGGCCGGAATCGCTGGCTCCGCTCTCGAGGGAGCATCTTGGAGAGGTGCGCGAAGCAATTTGTATAGTTTTTGTGTTACATTGGAGTGGCTACGTTTTGCGGTGCCGCGCTACGTTGGTTATTCGTTTTGACTGGTTGGTGATTGCTGGATACTCTGCTGATTCGTATTAACAATCTCACTGGGTGGCATTAGTACGATGTATTCGAAGTCACACTATTAAAGTATGTAAGTTTTTGACTGAATCGTTTCTTGCGCTAGACTATCTTTTATCAAACAGTAAATTGTTAAATGTGTATTAATGCGGATGATCTTAGAAAAAAATAAGAAATGAAAAAACCGGCGAACGTTCGCAACATCAGCTTTAATTGAAGATATATTTCTACTAAAAGGAACCTATTTATTAGTTATTTATTTTTAAAAGTTAAGGCATCTTCCAATTTTCATACGAGACATTCACCATGTCGCGAATGTTTGATAAAATCTGGAGTCCTAATAGGATGCCTGTAAGAATAAATTAAAGTACACTTGTGCTATCTAAGATGTTGCAGGAACTGTTCTCGGGAATTTAAACGGACTCAGGCGCATAAACATGAAGTTCTACAGAGTTCCCTTTCGTTCGGATCTTAATAGGACTCTTGATTTCCCAGGTAAACTAATTTTTTGTTCAAGGCGTGCTGTATAATAAGTTAATACAGATTTAAATAACAAATGCGACGAACGTAATAATGTTTCCGCTAATCTTTTTAATGCGTTAATATATCAGTTAAACCACAATTTTTGTTATGTATTTTTATTATGTTAATAATTTGTATTACATTTGATCACCTAATAAGCACTACCACTATTTTACGAAATTGAGATAATTATAGAGAATGAGATAATTATATCTATTCGACATTGTGTAGTTCAAAATTCAAGTTTAATAAATATTCTATTTATGTCTTTAATAAGTTTACAAATTTATAAGTGTAATTTAGTATGCATTAAATATAATCAAACAACGAATAATGAAATATTAATGAAACAATTCAGTCTTTAGAATCTTTAGAAATACCTTGAATGATGAAAATTACTGAAACGGATAAATGAAGCACTACTTATATTGTACTTGTTTGTTAGGTAATGAGCATAAATTGACAATTCCATTGCTCTTGGAGAGTTTGTTTCGCGCATCGCGGCGAACACAGGACGTGCCAAAACTCAGTCCATTATATCATACACCTAATCGCCTTAACTGCACGCTACCATTCAGTAACACCTATAAATAGCCGGTTTGTGTAGTCTTTCAGTAAACCTGTATACACTTTACTATGCATCCCAAGTATCTTCAAACGCGATTCAACCTCGTTCTCCGGCAATTCCATTACTCTTAATCGCATTAAGGTGGCTAGCTCTAGCTCGACTAAAACTTATTTATTCTTTAACACTTTTTTTTTCCCGGGTAACTATTAATGATACTCGGATAATCGCGCGATCTTTTTAAATAGGTATTGTAAAACACTTTTCTAAGGCAAGAAATTATTTTTAAGAATGAATTTCTTTTTATAAATACACGAACATATTAGAAACTTTCCTGCAGATCAGTTGTAAATGTCATTCAGACAATATCTTTATAGCTTATCTATTATACATTAATATATATTATCTATATAGATATGCAACACTAATACGTGCATTGCTATATATTGAGTCTACATACTGAGTCTTACATATCGGGCCAAACATGTTGCACATTTTCTTTAATTCATAGACGAAAACTAACGTACATATACCATCGCTGAGAAGTCTCAGATATACCTACTTTTAATAGAATTTTGATTTCTAATGTGGATTATATATTTCTAATTGCCACAATATGGAATATCTACTTTAGACCCTATTTATGTTTCAACGAAACAGTAAGTATATTAGTAATACATGATCTAAAGATCAAATACCATTTGTTGCTATCTTTATTACATACTTTATTTTCTTCAATTCCGAAGCCAACATATTAACTGTCCTAAGACTTTCGAGCATGCGTGTGTTCATACAACGTTTTTCACTTATTTCAATGTATGCTAGATTCACCTCTCTGAACCCTATGTAAAATTTGCCACAGTTTCGCCCGTATGCTTATGCATCCACCGAAGCTTCGATCGAACGAATCCTTTGGAAAATCTCCCTCCGTTAGTTTCCTTCCAAACAAAACCAACGATCGTTCGATTCGTAATTGATAACGACACCGACGCGTCGCAGTTGTCAGTTAACGAAACCAATTTCATTTACGCGGGCACAGTCGAAGGAAAAAGAGGGACGAACAGAAAAGGGGAGTGTAGTAGACTTTTTCCCCTCGACTGGCTAGAATTTCGAACGAAATAAATCACTTATGCCAGCGAGTCAGTCGAAATTTATTAGTTTCCCCCTGGAAAACCGCGGCAACGCAAATTTCGTCAAGTAACACACCTGTTTCGTTGGTCAAACTTCTGCAGTTTGAAATTTCAGCTTGGAAGGGAATCGCGTTTATCGTCAGCCAGCCGGTATTTACATTTCCATACGAGGATACGCGTGTAACAAGGTTATACGCGAAATGGTAACCAAAGATATTGCAGTACATTGTTATTGTCGCAGTTGGGAATCCAATTTCCTTGAGTGTGCAGGCTAATAATCGGGTTTACAGCGTCTTCCGAGGGCTGAACTGGCTTATTGGGGATGGCCGTTTTTGAAATTAACGACCTACGCCAGGCGCAGGATGCTTAGAGGCTGGATTACGATCCAGTCGACAGACTGCCTCCTTGTTTCGTCGTTTTCGAGTTTGGTTAATTACTTGATGAAAAGACATTTCGCGTTTCTTCGTGCTTCTCGATGACGATGCGTGTAAGTCAAATGGATGACTGTTCGAAATTCTGCTAGAAGGTTTATTTAAAGTTAGCAAATCATTATTAGGTTGTTATATAATAAATGTTGCTTTTTTTTTATGAGGTTGTGTTTCAGTTTTCTTCGGAGAATCTTAAGATTATTTCTTCCATTATGTCGTTCAGAATATTTCAGTTCATCATTCCTCTCATCGATTTGGTAATATCTTAGAAGCAATTCATGTACTTGGAAATATCCACAAACCTGATGTAGATACATCTTCCTTAAAATAGAATGTTTTACAAGGATCAACATTTTATGAACTATACTTTGCGATATTTGGATATATAGATCCGAAGATTTGGATATAACACTAAATACACGATTCATAAAAAGCTACAAAAACGCAGTAACGTATTCATGTATTTTCCAATGAAACATTTTGTTTGTTAAATTACGTAGATATACGTTTCATTTTTATAGTATCGAATTTTTCAAGTCTTACTAAACGAAATTTATTATACATACACAGTCCTAATTAATTAGTATATAAGCGCTATAACAAACACAATGATGTACCGATGCTTTTTGTAGTCACTGTACGCGCGTTATTGATAATAGTCGCTAAATCATATAACACCGATTGTTATACCAACTCGAGAAATTAGTAAGAACGCGACAGTAAGTCTGGCGCTACCGTATTCAAATTAAGCGAGAGAACAGTACCAACGCTATCACCATTGCAAAACTGGTTAATCTCATTATTACGCTCATTAAAACGAATATTCACGGTGTGTAAAGTAAATTACCCTAAGTAAGAGTGAAAAAAAGGGAAAAAGAGGGGAAGGTAGGGAAAAGGAATCGGCTGCTCTCCGACAAGCGGTGAAGCCGGAGCGTTTGCTAATGGATTTAAAGCGAACTCCTCCACGTCATTCTTCCGCTTTATTACGTTCCATTTGTATTTTATATTCCGCCAACGTTCTCCGGTCTTCTAGTTCAGGATCAAACGTTAATCCCAATTACACCAGTGGAAAGTAGACACTGACGTCACAAATGATCTCTTCCACTTTCGTCGCTTGTTCGTTCGTTCTCTCTAGAGAATTTTCAAATGTACAGGGTATGATACCAGAAAAAAGTAACCGAAATTTTAGGTGTAGGCGGAAAAGTAAAGTTACATTTATATATATATATATATTGTTATATATTATATTATATTATTATAGATGTTATTAAAATATATACACATATATATATATATATATATATATATATATATATATATTATATACCGTGTATTATTATACTATAATATACTTACTATATATATATATTATATAATATTCTTATATAATTAATTATATTATTAATAATATAAATAATATATTATTTATAATATATATATATTAATGTAATATAATAAATATAACAGTAAATAATATATAATATATAAGTATATATATATATATATATTGTTAATTGCTAGATTAAGTATACGTTACTTATTAGAATGTTATTAGTAGTTTAAATTTATATAAGTTATTAATAGTTTAAGGCTATATTAGAATTACAAAAAAGATCGACATAGAACAAGCAAAAATGATTAACTATGATTCATAGTTGAATGGTGTAAAACTCTAAATCCCATTTCATGCAATCCATAAATACTGCCGAGATGTGATCTTGTCAGTTGATATCTATACAGCAATTGAATCGTTAAATAGAAGTCCATTGTCGAAGTGCCGTCTTCTAGCGATATAACATTTCATCTATATAGATACGTTGAAATTATGAATCGTAAAAGAACGAGTTCTATGAAACTACAACTTTTTTGTTATAGTGTACCGAGTATTTTGTTTGATTTTTGTTTTTATTTACTTTTATCAGAAAGGACACTCGCAAGCGAAACTTTTATATACAATAAGTGAAATAAACATTACAATGGAGACGATTAAATCCTATGTTATCTATATCAAAAATGATAGTTTAAATTAGATAAATTTACCATTGAAAAATACTCTACAAGTGTTCGAATACTTTCATGAACCTGTGTAATTAATACTAAAGATAATCCCATTAAATATTAAGGCTTACTTTACTGCTGGAATGGATAATTGGGTGTTTAAATACTTCTATGATTTTTTTATAACTTCATTCCTGCACCAATCTTACTATTTATATTCTTTTTCTGTGATTTGTACTTATTTTACTGCCATCCACTCGATTCATTCATTCATACCATTTATTCTTTCCACATTCATTCGTATTCATGACTTTGCTTTCAGAGTATTATAGTGGGGACACTGGGCATTTGTTCAGAATATCACACAATCTTCTATCGTCGAATTTTATTGAATGGAATTGATTCTGGTCCGATATCTTTCGTTGATGGGTTTAAGAATTTCGTTCTTCCTGTGATATGGTGTACCGAGCGTCGTTCTCCATGATTTTGATTGTGTAACTTTAATTTTCTTTTGGTTATTTTTTGTAACTATACTCCGGATGTTACCCCATATGTCCATATTGGTTTAACCATTGTTGTGTATATCATCTGCTATTTATTATTTTCAGTTTCAATCTTCTCCTAATTAGCTAATACAGTTGTTTTGTGACTGACACTGTATCCTTTGTTATGTGTAGTTTATATAAGTATTCTAAGTTAACCTTCTACGTAGTACAATTCGTAAGTATTTCATTTCCGATATAATCACGATAACTAATATAGCCATAATGGTCATTTCGCAGCAGATGCTAGTGAACTGAAACTACTGAAATTGCTAATGAAATTTCAAAACATAATACATGTAATTTACTCATAAAAGGTGTCTAAAAATGCATCAAATACTTTCATGAATCTGTACACATACTCCCATCACGTACACTTTATAACTACTTCGCAACTAGTATTATACATCAGCTACGAATTCTCTAACAGCAGCAATCTTAATGACTAAGCGCAGCGAGTCACCCCATCCGTTAAACGCAGCCTTATTTCGGAGCCTAATTTGCTACACAAAGTGTCGGGGTCGCGTGAAATTGACGTAAACAGTACGGCCTGGTCTTCGTATTATGTGCACGCGTTCATATAGCTGCACGGTGTACCCGCGTCTCCTATCTCGCGTTGCAAACTTGCCTTCAGGCTCCACATATGCATACAGCTTTCGTAAATATGAATTCATTTCATCCTCCCGACCTTAGAGTATCGCCGAGTATCTCTTGCACCGTCGTCCTTCAAGCATCCCTCTTCCAGCCCTTCGTGCCATTTCCATCCCTTCAGAGCCTGTTTTCGTGCGACCTTCCGTTCGTCCCCCCCTCCAAGTTCCTCTTCGGTTCTTATGCTTCTTTCATTGTGTTTCGAGTTCCAACCCATCGTTGTCATTGCTGGTGTGTCTCAATTCGCGCGGGTAATATGCTCCACCAGTGTCACTCTTTCTACCTTTTCACATCTCGTCGCTGTTTGTTGACGAGATTCTTGTTCGATCACTTCTAGTTGGTGGCATGCGAGGTTCTGAGAGTGCAGCTCTGTCTGTTCTTAACTTGCGTCGCTGTTCGTGGTAACTGAGGGTGCGCAAGCGACGAGAGTGTATGTGCTTGGATATATGGTATATAATAATATATAGAAAAGAAGATAAGTAATGATAATTATAGTGGCGGACAGAAGAAAGTTTATGAAATAAGGAGTGTAACGGGATACTATAATTTTGCAAAATGGATTTATATCTAATAAGAGCAATGCATAAATAAAATTACACGCGGAATAGGCTGTTACGGAAGTTACTAGAACTCGTAATGTATCAATTTTATGTTCGATCCCTTCTGGTTGGTGGAATACGTGGTTCTGTTTGCTCTTAATTTGTGCCACTCTTCGTGATAACTTAGGGGTGCACACGCGACAAGAGCGTATGCACTTGTTTTTGAATATATGGTATATAATATTATATAGGAGAGAAAATAAATTCAGTAGTGATGATAATTACAGTGACAAATAAAGGATTGTTTATAAAATAAAAAATGTAATTATTGCTGTGCTATATAGTAGATGACTAATCAGTTTAGATTAAGTTTCTTATCTTTGAAATATTTAATTTCTATTTAAATTCTACATCTCCCTCAATATCATTGATGAACTTCAGCACTTAGACTGCAGAATATGCGTTTTGTTGTAGACCTCTAAGTTTATTTACAACCAAACGGTATAAATTACAGGTCAACCAAAGTAATGAATAAATATAATATAAAATTTTTTAATACAAAAGTGTAACTAAAATTTGTACATGTATTGATTTATATGTATTTTGTATGTAATGTATGTATCAATTGTGTATTAATTTCAAATCTTTTTTTTTATCCGCCACTGAGGATTGATAATGGGTGAATATAATATACACCATAGAATAAATGGCTGTTACCAATATGGTAAAAAATTTTTAGTGCAAAAATCGCTAAAATTCGTAGTGTATTAATTTTAAACTTTTTTTTTTATCCGTCACTATACATAACGGTAATAAGATAAAACTCTGAAACTGTAGCTTTGTCTGTTCTTGATTCGCGCCGCTCTTCATGATAATTGAGGATGTTCACGCAACGAGAGTACGTACTTGGGTATATGGTAGTTGTAATCAACCACACCGAGGTATAGAAAACGATTCTAACCTGAGCTTGTTACATTTGGAATTGTAGATTCGGATAGACAGTTTGACGTGGAGACAGATATACGCTGATTTCGATGATTTCTACCACACTGCGTATGTTTTGAGATTGTATATGGCGTTGCTGTTTTCATTTGTACTATTTGAAGTCCTTATAGGTTGTTCTGCGGAATTCTATTGGTTCAAAAGGTTTTGCTACGTTACAGGTAGGTAGTTCCAGGTATTCAAAGTTTCATATTATTGAGTTACTGAATTTTGAAATCCTCAGGTTCGTGAACTTTATAATCTCCCAGTTTTGAGATTCTCGATTTTTCGAATTTTTAAATATTCAAATTTTTAAATCTTTAAATTTCCAAAATTATTTCTTAATTTTTCCTTTCGTAATTATAGCTCTCCTTCAACGATTCGTTTTAATTGTTACCTGCACTGCAGTCATCAGAGTATTCTCTCTTCGAGTTCATTTAATACATGTATATCGGGAATAAATTATAGACTTGAGAATGAAAAGAAAATTATTCGTGAAAGAAGCTTATATCAGCAATATTTTTAATAAGAGTTTTAACAGAAATATACTGTTCAGTTATTCAGTAACGTCCATAAGGAATTATATTTCGACGTTACTCCAATATTACAGCTAGTAGGAAATAATATGTTATAATTATATGTATTAGGATGATATTTTTAATATCAACTGCGTACTCTGTACGATATATATATTTAAATAACACATGTCTTTAAATACAATTCGTACTTTTTTAATTATCATCACTATGCAATACGTAATAAAATAAAAAAATGTTAATCCAAATGAATGAAGCACAGATGTTTTATTAATTTTATCAAAAGCTACAATATTAAATATGGATAAATCAAATATTCGTATTTCATAACAATAAATATTGTAACATATGTAAGTAAATCGAATCGAAAATTAAGTTATTAAGTTAAAAACCGAAGATTTCGCTGCTGATAAATATTTACATATTTAATATATAAAAAACCATTTAAAAAATGGCAAAATTGAGATACTGATAAAGGGTATCTTGGCAAACAAGGATCTGACATTAATATACCCATAATTATCCACGATTCTAAAGACAGTCTTGGTGTTAGCCGATGGAACATGCGATTTAAATCTCGATTAATATATGCTACCAAATAATCAAACAGCAAATTAGCAATAAAGTCCAATTTAGCCGTGAGTCAATATTGTTACACATTTCCCCATGATTGCGATCGCTCTCGTAAATTCCCATGATATTTTGTTCGATATTCCATGCAAATATCATCAGACTGGTCCATCAGAAGCTGAGAAGAATTCGCATTAACTATGAAATGCACCTGGACCGCGGGGTCAATACATTGCCAATAATGGGACGTTCATTCCTGTTCCTGATCGTTCTTTCGAACATTATATTTTTCATTCATTCATAAATATAAAATATGCATTATATATAATATATAACGCATATATTACTTCATCTATATACATATATGTATATGGAAAGATATATGTCTATTTATGCATATTTGTGGTATTCCAATATGTATTGGAATTCGTTTTATAACACTCTCATTGCTATGGAGGTCAATAGTTTTGTATTGATCAGTGATTTTGATTTTTAATTTTTTGTTTTCGCATGGGAGTCATCATTATAAGCCAGAATTAATTGTTATTAGACAGAGGATGTTCACGCAAATTGAAATTCTTACGAATGTCACTAAAGAAATAGAACTTCAAATATTCAATATATATTCAGCAAATACTATAATTACCCTATATTACACATATTGTATGTATTTCTGCATACTATTGTAGTATGCACATTTGTATTATCGTGATATCTATTAAGTTGTCCGAAAAGTTTCTATCGCTTTATAAGGAAATAATACACGCACAATGTTTTTTGTTTTATATTAGTTTATTGAATTATGCACGAACATAATAATAGAAATGTAACGAAATGGATCATAGCTAATTCAATGAAATAATATAAAACAGAAATAGTTGTTCATCTATTATCAGCTTATGAAACGAAAGAAACTTTTCTCACAACCTAATACTATACTATACTCTACTATACTCTACTATATTATCTACTATAGTACCTACTATAGTATCGTGGTACTATTGTAGTATCGTGGAATAATCATAAGAAAAAACTCGCTAGCTGTACGAACTACAGTACAAATAGAAAGTAGAAGTGCTGACGGGAAATTCCATCGGGTCATGGGCCCGCCCATCGATATGTCCGCGGTCCTTCAGAAAAGTAGTTACTTGAAAGAGGCGTACGTGACTATCATTAGTCATGGACGGCTGCCGAACACGTGCATGTGGTGGTAGTACGAAAACTGTGATGAAAGGATATTTTGGTGGAGAAAGTTAGTTAGTTGCGAGTTAGTTGGAGTTAGTCACGAGTCATGAGTAGTTAGTTGCGAGTTGCTAGTTGTCGATTAGTTGTATTACATTACTATATTAAGCTCTAATTAAATAATCATCGTTTTTCTGTTTCAATCATTGTAAAAAAAATCGATCAAATAAATAGTCACTATATTATTTGCATGTTTGCATTTTTCAGTAGAATCTTTTATTTTACGCAGTCGATTAGGAAGATCATAGCCTGTCATATAAACAGAACAGAAAATTTTTAATTGCAATTCTTATTTCCACTCGTTGTATGCAGAATGATTAAAGTTGATTGGGTTACATTGAGTAACGAAGCATAAATTCGAGTGGTATAATAATTACAAAACTAACACTCAATATATCAATAAAAAATCTATTAATTTTTATCAAGTTCATATGTTTCTTTCTTCGATATATTTATTGTAAATAATGTTCACCGTATTTGCCTCCGTATTTAACATAAAATGAACGTAAACGCGCGGAGTTTGAAATCCATTTTCTTAAAAACGACATGATTATCAGTTATTTGTACATTTAACGATATACAAGCAATCACAAACATAATCAAATAATTCTCATCATATTTCCTTGCGCATTTAATATAAAATGATGTTAAGCGCTTGAAATTTGGAATCCATTCTCTCAAAAACGAGAGGATTATTATTTATTCGCACGTTTAACAATATACAAATACTGTAATCAATTTAGTTTATATGCATATATGCGTTTTTCTCATATAGTTTGACTAATACAGACAAAAAGGGATAGAGTATTTTTTAATAATTAAAATATTATGCTCCAAACGCACATACAAAGAGCTAGGAACCCCTTACAACGATTTAAAAGGTCCACGCTTTAAAGGTGCAAAGAGGGCACCATTACGCAAAGAAAGAAAGGCTTGATTGTATTCCGTGTTCGCGTGTTGCAACGAAGCAGTCCGTCTCGAGAATTTATGTCCCGTAATGTCGTGTATTAAACAAGCTAAAAGAAAATTACTTTTTTAACGAACCGCAAACCTGTGCTATTTAAAGTGCTGAAATAATTACAAAATTTTTCTGCTTTATCCCTTTCCCGAACGTGCTTGCACGAATTTAACGCGTTTTAATCCTTTCGTTACAGCATTCTCTGTTGCAAAGCCAATCGTGTAATACGACTGTTTCAGACATATGATGCCCCTACATTGACTTAATGTACGTAAAGTAATTGTATTCATAAAGAGGCAGTTTTATCATTTTATCCTTCTATAAAGTAAATATATATGTTGTATTTAATTAAAATAGTTGATCACTTGTTAGTTTTAATCTAAAGAGCAATTTATATCATTGAAATATATTTTATAGAAATAATTTCTTTTATATAGCTCTTTATGTTATTAAATTATTCCCAACAAAGGCATTCGCTTCTTTTATTGGTGTTGACTCAAATTGTGTTGAAAACGAAAGAAATAGAAAAGGATTAGACATAATTATGGTTATCGTGTGTAAATTATATTCAATCGTAATATTCAATTATTCAATTTAATATTTAATTATTCTTCATCGTATGATCATGAACTAGTACAACGACTTTAAATTATATCACTTAATCTTTAAGTATTCCATATTCCTTTGTATTTTATACTTCAGTGATAAGAATCAATATATTTAGAATGAGAATCAAAATTTATCGAAATTATTGTATTCATTCATGACCCAGCGATATCAATTGAGAGTTGTTTCATTCACATGTATCATACTTCATGTTCTGCATGAGCAGAAGAAGCAAAAAGATAACGAAGTGAAAATGTAAAGAGGAAGTTCGGGAAAGAAAAACGGGAAAGATTTGTGCGAAAGTTCGTTAACCGGAACGTGGCTGCAGTACCGCACATTCATAATATTCTATTTAATATTTAATACAACCATTATTATATTCAGCAATTATTATTATTTAAATTCAATGCAGTAATTTTATACAATATCTATTACTACTTAATATTTAATATACTGTAGTCATTATTATATCCAGTAATTACTGATAATTAAAATTCAATACACTAACTCTGTACAATAATAACTATTTAATGTACCAGAACCGAGTTGAAGCTTATAATTATATGATACTCCATAGACTAAATTATAATATATCAATGAAAAGTTTCATAAACGTGGAATGCTTCAAAATTACTCCTTGAGAAAAATAAAAATTATTATACACAGCGAATTGAAACTATATAGAGAATTCTGCTTGCGAAATTTTTTACGAGATATTAATAACAATTTTCTTCATCTCGTTCAGGCTACGAGAATATCAGCGCCAAACTAAAAGTTTGTAGCCAAAAGAGGAGGGAAAGAGGTAGAAGAAAAGCTGTTTATTGGTTAACGTAACAAGGCAGCGATGCAACACGATGAAATTATTATTACCCTCTTTTAAAACACCCTGTCTTTGGTATCTGCAGGACTACGAAACGAAGAGGATAGGGGGTGAGTTTTAACACCTAGATGCTTGTGATGATAGTCCTGAAATTTTCAAATGCAAACGCTGAAAGCAACGCAGACAGAACTCTTGAGAGTTTTACTTCCTTATGACGTGCTACGTATTTCTTATCATCCCCTTGTTTCGCTTAAGATTTTAAGAATTAAACATCGCATGTTATTTATATTCGGCGAAAAATGTCTGATACTTTCGTAATCTTAACCTGTTTCGCGAAACAGACTTGGCGTGCGTTAATAGGAAATGAAGATGTTTATGAAACTAGTAAACAACTTTGTTTCATTGGGAAACAATTTGTATCTCTACAGTCATGTCACTTTCTACTTTTGGGTACTTACTACAATTTTCACGATTGCTTACCGAATTCTTAAAAACGATGATAAAATTCTATCATAAAGTTTTCAACTTATCACGTTAGTTATTATCCTTAATCGTCAGAATTTTCATCTTTACCCATCGAATCCTCAAACAATAGCTTTCGGAATGGAGCAACCACTAAAACATAGTTACATTAATTGCAACTTCTAATGGTTACACGGAATTTTCAAATAAAAGTTCCCAACATCCGCAAAATAGAATTACATTAATTGTTCTAATCCTTCAAATTTTCATCTTTACTTGCCGAATCCTAAAACACCTTCCCAAATCGACCATCTCCAAAATATAATTACATTCCTCACTACCTCCAATACTTACACAGAATTTTCAAGCTGTCACCCAAATCGCCATAATTTTCGCTTTCAATCATCGAATTCCCAAACAATAGTTCTCGAAATCACCGCGTCTTGAATTCCACTGACCATCGAATCATCTACGCTAGAAATCACTCTGCGCAGGAAGACATCCTCTATTCTCTTGACTGCACCTGTACAATGCCACAAAATGATTCCTCGCGGGATCTCATAGAACACCAAAAGCGTCGAAATATTCCATTCGTGTGGTTGCCGAGTGTTCAAAAGGCAAGGCTCCGTTAGTTTCTGGATCCTGGACTATCCAAATAAAGTCCGCTAATAAAGTCACAGCCGATGATAAAAGCCCGCGTTCCCCGATGTCGTCGTTCGTGAAGAGAGTTCATCAAGATGCATATGGGTACGCTTACGCGGTGCACCCCACGTCATAGAGCCACCATGGATGAAACGAAGTCGATTTCTTTGGCATCGCGACGCCTCGTTTATTAAGCGGCCGTAACGCTCGGCTTGTTCACGAATCGAGTTTCTTTCGTTTACGTTTTCGGGTACCTACCTACTGGTCGTTAGAGTCGCCATTTTTGTGTGCTTGTGTCTGTGTGGATTTCTTTGTTGTTGCTGCACTGTTATAATTATTCTCTTTTTGTCAAACTGTGATTATCTATACGGATTGATACTTTCGTGAATATAGTTTATAAAATGAAAGGTGTAGAGACGATTATTTTACATACCAAATACTCTAACAAGTACTATATTATAGGCATTTCATGTATCTTTGCATATTATGTTAACCTTCAAACTTTCCCACAATGCACAAAAGTCCGTGGTCTAGTTATTATTAATTTTAGATCCATCAATGGAATCGCTATGGAAAATAAGTAATAATTACATTTAAAGTGTTATTTGCGAAAAATAAGCGTCATAAATTTGATGGAATTTCGTGATTTAATTAAAAGAGATAAAAAAAAAAAACGAAGGAAGCTGATTAAATGCGTATTAATCACGAGGTTAGCACGTTATCTTCCAGTCAAATATTGTCGGAATCAACATTTAATCTCGAAAACATTCTCACTGAAACCATTAAGTCGATGCTTTCAACCTTCACAAATATTTTCTCAGAGCCTCCAAGGTTTCTCAAAACAAACTAATCTTCATTATATAATCTCTCCAAAACCATTCTTCTATGTATAATATATAATCAAAATTCAATATTCTAAACAATTCGGAGTGACTTGAATTGTAAGTCGCTTCGAAAGTCCTAATTACTTGAAAAGTCTAAAATAAATTAAATATTCAAACTTCCAAAAATAGTAATAATTTTTCTTCGTATAAATGAACTTCACAGTGTCCAGTGTGTTTTAAACAACGTCAGATGGGTGATCTATCATCTGAAAATTCCATCATTGGAACATTTTTCTCCTGTAATCATATTTGCATGCGCGATAAAACGAGCAAATTTCCCTTTTATGAACTTTAATCCTGTAACAACATTAATTTTTCGATCAAGAAACGACCAAGTCATCAATCAATGTATCTTAAGCGAACGTGCGCATGCTAAAACAACAAAATCCGTGTACAAGTTTTCGTCTGTTTCTCGATGCGTTGGAACTTCATCAAGTATTCACGTTCCTGATGACTCGATTCGAACAGATAATCAAACAGACGGGCGAGTGAGTAGATCATCGTCGAGCGTATCAACGGATCATTGGCTGGCTGATCCAAGGGACATGAGTCAATAGATCGATTAATATCGATACACTGACGCACAGTGGTATTGAGCTACGTGGAAACTAGACGGAAATATAGATTTGGTTACGCTACACGACCAGATTGACAAACAGGAGAGGCGAAACGCAAAGCCAAGGATCATCGAGATAATTAACACAGTCAAGTAGCTGGTCAAATGATTTTTCTTTTATAATTAAATCTTGCATTAAAATTCGATAATACACGGAAGAAATGTTATAAGATAAGAGTTGGAGAAAACAGCATAGTTTTATAAGATGAAATAATAATATTAGTAGACAAAAGAAGGTTTAATCTTTTATATGAAATTTACTTGCACCTGTCAGCAACTTTCGTATTAGATACTTCTATTCTAGAGCACGTATCACGTGAATTTATCTCTCTTGTCAAATACAATCTGTTTCATAAAATGATAATATTTTTTTGTACAACAAGGCTTGTTGAACACTATTTGAACTCTTTTTTCAGTTTGAATAAGAAGAAACATACAATAAATATATATGAAAATCACAGAAGAGAAACTTAATAAGTATATTTTTGTCGATTTTTTGGTTTTCATATCATTCTATAATTGAACGAGAGGATTTTAATATTACATAATCGGAACTGAAAACGACTTGTTGGGTTCAAAAAGCTATGTCTCTAAAAGCAAGCTGATAGGTTGAGGAAGCAATATCTTAATATCTGCAGCATTGTAATATTATAAAGCCGTTTATGTTTCTATCGGAATTCTTTGCTTCTGACATTTGCATCGTTTAACGTTTCAACTCCTGTATTAATTTTGCATTGAAATTCAATAATAAAATAGTTCCCAAAAGATTCTACCTATCCTTGTCTCCCTTCGTGTCTAATTATTTAACCACTCGAAATAATTACCTGGATATTATCGAAACAATCGAATGAACGAATAACGCGTTCGAACAGATGCGTTCTGTTATCTTATGGAAATCCCGGATATCCGGCCATCTGGATAAATTGGCTGCATTATTAATTTCAGAATGATGATTACACAACAATATTTATAGAAAAGCTTAATTGTTAGTAACAAGTTATTAATTAAAGGATCAGTAGGAATGATTCGAAGTTACGTTGTGTAAACGTCAAAATATTCACGTTAGCTAAGGCAGATTTTAATGTATTATTGGAGTAATTAATCACTGTTTAATACGTTATTAATGATCGTAAATAATAATTAAAACGATATTGTCAATAACAGTCGCTTTAAACAAGTTAAAAGGCATCGTATATTTTAGATAGAAATAAAATAGTCACGCGTAATAACGATTTTCTCCTATCTTCTGTAAATCTAACATATTTCTTAACCATAGAAAAACACGATTTAGTCGACATTGACCCGAAGGACATAGCAAAGTCGAGAATTTCTACGAAAAATACTCTAAAAAATGATACTATCTCAAAAATATCACAGAAACGATCAAGTGATACATTTTTTACGGGTTCTAGAAAAGGTTAATCTCCATTCAAATCGTGTCTCATCTGCTCAGTTTTTTGAAGATACGGACTATTTTTATTTTACTGTATAGCTCTACCGAGAAAAAAGAAGAAGCTTTCTGCGTTCATGTCGAAACAAATGGAAATAAAAAAAAAGGATACTATGGTCTATGGTCACATATAGTATTTTCCATTAGAGTGCCCTCCTTTGATTTTCCTCGTTAACTTAAAGTACGAGGTAAATGTATTGGCGGGTCAAGGTCATTTGTCCACTGCCACTCTCGTGGTAAGGAAGAAGACGAAGAAAGCTTGTAGATTAGGGAAGAAAAACAGAAGAAATAAGGTGTTACATCAAGAAAGACAAGGACAAGGTGTTGTCAAAAAAAAAAAAGAGGCAGACAACGGAGGGTATCTTCGTAAAGAAAAATGAAGATCGTGTTAAAGAGCGGGTACGCCCCTATGCTTCTAAGGATGATCTGTTAAATCACTACGTAGAGTACTGTGCAAATGTCTTGCTATTATATCATTCATAAAGTAGAAATGTTTCATCTTGTTTGATCTGAATATAAGGAGATTTGGTGTTCTTCCAATTTTATTGCCATATCGTAAGAAGTACTTAATATAAGAAACAGTATCAACGAACAGTGTCAAAGATTTATTTTATTATTTCAAAAATTATTTCATTATTTTATGTAACTATTTTCGAACAATTTTTTAACAAACTTCTTCTGCATTTCCTTGTTATCGGTTTTTTTTAGAAACCAATTTATTTTAGAAACCCTTTCTCTTATTTTAAACAATTATATACGTGTTTTAGAATATTATAATTATGAATCTACAACAACAATTTAAAAAAGAGAGTCATATAGCATGAAAAAAAGAATATCTTTAAAAAATCGTTATTTTAATGTAACAATATGTGTAAAAATATGTTTAGTTGTCATTATAAGATTTATAGGGTAGATAGTGAAAAACTTTTGCATAGTATTCTAACCTAGTTTCATTAAATATTTAACTATACAAATGTGGTTATTAGCAACGGACGATGTAGCTTTACTATAGAAAATAAAATTTTGTTACAAAACTCTGAATCTTTAAACAAAAACACATTTAAATACGAGTAAATAATTTGCATAATTTGTTCTTTGGAGGTAAATATTTATTTATTTATTTATTATTATTTAATCCGTGCCTTTCGGCTTTGGATGAGCTATCGGTTTTACATCTTTTTTGCTTAATTACGCTTTTTATATTTTCTCCTCCTTATGGCATTATCACCTTATTGACTCCTTCCTTATATCTATCTAACTAAACTCTAAAGTCTATTCTTACGTATCTATCTCCCCTCTTTTCTACTCTATTATATTGCACTTCGCTGTGTAATCTATTTCTAAGACTATTGCAACTTCTGTATTGCCCTTCTCTTCTCCATTATTGCTTTCAGATCCCTTATTCCTTCTCCCATCTCGTTTAATATTTTCCCTGTTTCCTTTGTCCCTCCTGTTATTTCGCATTCTTCTATTACGTGTCTCAGTCTGCATCTTTTTTCTCCCTCTTCTTTCCAGTATTCCCTTGCATTGGTCTTGTTTCCACATCTGAATCTTGCTAGTATTTTTCTGTCCTTCCACTTCATCCTCCCTTTTAAGTATTTTGGTACATTGGAGGTAAATAATTAACTCGTACTCTTTCCACGAAAGATTCATGCTTCGTTGAAACCGTTTGATCTTCGTTTCAAATTCTGAATAGAAAGAAACAGGAAGATCTTTGACTCTTTGAAGATTCTGTCGTTCGCGGAAGAAGCAGGACATTTTCTTTAAAAGAATTTGTTGGCTGGATTATTTCGAGTTCGTTATTCCTTCTGAAGAATTTCTTAAAGAATCCGCTCAAAGATCGTAGAAATCGTGACTAAATAAAAGTTGAAACTGATTTATCGAATTTTATATCAATCGATTCGTCACGATTTATTTGAAACAGTTAAAGAATTTGAGAAATTGGAGAATCGAAGAAGTTTTCCATTTAAAAGAGGGAAATTATTATTTTACTAAATGTCGAACTTTTTTATAAAATTTCAGATTCAAATTGTACGGTAATCAAAATACACGAGTGATTTGAGCAGGCACCAAACATTTCTTAATGAATCGTATTTAAAATCCATCCGTAAAGAGCAAATTACACTCTTTAAGGTGGATCAGATTTCTCTCGATAACAAACAGAAGAAAGCAATTTTCGAGTGATTTATTCCAATACAACGATAAATAAAATATTATATAAAAGCCCTACTAATATAACAATACGTCAACTATATAAAAATCCTTTTAATGTAACAATAAATTAAATATCATATAAAATCCCTCCTTCTAATGCGACAAATCAAACAACGCATCAAAATCCTTCTGATATAGCAATAAATAAAATATCATATAAAAATCCCTCTATCTCCTCTTTCCAATTTTCCTCCCATCCCTGATTCTCTTTCAATTCTCACTGAATCTCTGCGTAAATTCGAAAGAATCCTCATCTAACAGTCGGATCTCGCGAGTTTAAGATCGGCACCGCGCCACTTCCGGCCCTTTCTCGCCTCCTTTCGTATCTGTTCGCTTTAATTGGGATCAGCTTGGCAGCCACTCGGCGCGAGACAAATGAAAGAGAGCGAAAAAAAGTGACAAGGGGTTCCAAGTACTCGCACGACGAACGAAACTCGTTCAGAATCCTCGTCGACGCTTTATTCCGTCGCTACCTTCCCTTCCTCCTTCTCTTTGCATTTCAATCCCTCGCGTAGACGCGTAGACGCGTAGACGTTTTCAAAACGTATCTTCGTTAACGCTGCAATCTCCGTCGTTCGTGGGGTGTCGTCACACCCTTGCACCCCTCGAAATTCGTACGGCGTATGTGACCAGGCAACCTGGACCTGTGCAGGGTGAGTCATGCGGAAAAAATTGTCTCTTAGGGAGTGCACGACGTGAATTAGTTTCTCGCGAGGGATGTAGTTTTTCGGATTTCGAGGTCGCTTATGAAAAGTCACGGATAATTAAAGTAGAGCCTTCCTTATCCGAACTAATAGACAGACAAAACTTTTCGAATGATGGAATTTTCGGATTAATGAAACTTAAACTTCTCTCATATGAAGTTTAAGTTATTCAAATATTTATGGATTAAGATTAATTTCTTTAAATATTTATGCATCTCGTACATTTTTTACTGCTAAGTTACGTAGTTCTTACAACACATGTGGCTGCACAAACAACAATATGTCGCTACGTTAGATTCCTTTGATATTTCGAATCACTTTTCGAATGCCACGAATGCTTCGTCATGAGGAGGCATCTCTTCATTACAACTTTCGTTTGCAGATTTTGCTTATGTAAAATCGTCATTTTTATCGCTTTCGTCGCAATGAAACCATTTCACTACATCGATATAACTGTTTAACGATTTCATTTATGTAAGTAAGTGCGTAGAATTGATGAAATTAACAGAGAATAACTTTTGTTATAATGTTAAAATTCCAATTTATCCGTAGTTTGTATAACTAATTGAAGTTTACACCTATCAATTTTGAAATGAAGACTTACTCTCTCATGCGACCTCATCAACGAGTATCACGTCTTTACGATCGGTGCATACCTCATACTTGTCAAATTCTGCAATAATCATATTTGTACTAGTAAATGCCTTCTCTATTGCGTAATAACAATGTCTAAACCAAATGAAGGTTCGTTACACGCCCTTAATCATAATGTATACCCGACATATATATATATATATATATATATATATATATATATATATATATAGTGAGAGAGAGAGAGAGAGAGAGAGAGAGAGAGAGAGAGAGGAAAGAAAGGGAAAGAAACAAAGTTTAATTTCGTTCTCATTTTCTTCTTCCTTTCTTTTCTTTAAATTTGGTATGAAATTTCAAATGGCGACGATGAAATGTTACCCAGTAGCCGCCATGAAATTTGTTCGACGAACTTTCGGTTCGAGTTACATTTTCACCTTTCTTCCCGTTTGCGGCTTTCATCTTTGACCGCACATATTTTCTGGCGAACGAGCACCACTGACGTTCTGGTTTAAACGTGCCACACGTTTCTGAGTAATTGTACGAACTTCGGTCATTAGCTCTTGTAATTAGCGCTCCCTCCCTCTTCCTTACGGGCTTAGGAACGGATTAATTCGAATCGTATACGGCGTGCGGATACTTTGGTGAAAATTCTTTTGTAAGAATGATCCGAGAATTGGACTATGAGATGCAAATGAGACGGTCATCTTTTTTATTGACATAAATACTTGTATAATTCAATTTATGAAAACCATGGGTTTTAGGTTTTTTATTGTTACGATCATTGAAAACAAGTATCTTTTTCCCTTTTTGACGAAATTAATATTGGCTTTGATTAGAATAATGTCGCGATTATAAATTCATAGTTACTTTCTCCATGCCATTTTAACTATTATGTAATCATTTACATGGGATACATATAAAATGTTTATATACATATGATAAATCTATACTTTCACACGAAAGATTTCTGGTTTTAAGATTAAACGATAGAGTATTATTTTTAGTGCTCGCTTGCATATATATAAAAGTTGCATGTATGTTCCTCTCTCTCTTATTTTTGATAATGTTTCACGTGCAATAACAATGTTTTTTTTATTAATATTCTTAGTACCTCTTAGGTTACCTTCAGACAATCAATAATATTATCGATATTTAAGTTTCTCAATGCCATTGTATAATATTGACGATATTGTATTGATAATACATATAGATTCCTATAATTGAGAACCTCTTCTAAGCAATTCAAATTGTACTTGAGCTAATGTAAAAGTTTTCTTTAAATTATATAGGTAATAATGAATTAACGTATAGGTGAAACCCTTATGGTCATTCTCTCGCAAAAGGTTTCAACTTCTTCGCAATTATCCTTCGAAATGTAATACTTTACAACGATTATTCCATTGAAGCCGATACCGAGCCGAAAACTAAGTACGTAATAGCTGCAGTTTAGTACCGCCCTTATAAAACTCCCTTTGAATCTTACAATATTTTGTTGCAAAGGTGTTTGTATTTGTCTGTATTTTAATTAAAATAATGTTCCTCTTTCTTCCATGTACAATATACAATTTCTATAAAATTAATTTTTTAACTTATAATGTATTACTATTATATTATGTATTATATAATTATTATTTAAAAAGTGAATTGTGTTTTCTTTATAGTTAATTTGATGTTAATTTAAATATATATTTTTATTAATAAGAAGAAATAAATTATTTATAATTCTGAAGGACAGAAGGAATTATAGATTCTTCCTTTTTTAAATTCGTCAGTTTACATTTTCTTACTTACGTTTCCTTTTGGATTTTTTGAATTGAAGGAACAGTAGTTTCATTCTTGTCACAGGGAGATTGCAATTCAAAAAGGAAGTCGCAAAGAAGAAACGAAACGATTTTCAAATAAAGAAATTCTTGGCGCTCTTCAATTTTCCGAGCAAAATATTCGTTGGATCTCGTAATATTTTCGCGAAAATGTTTCTCAGAGACAATCAAAGATTGTATACAACATTTCATTGCAGAACAAGCATATTATTATTTATTACTACATTTATATAACAATTTAACCTGATCCAACTATAATTAACTTCATATCATTCGGTGGTACTGTCACACGATTGCAAAAATTTGATGAAATAAAATGTACAAGCTAATAAAAAATCGCTTCGTTGGAAAATAAGGATACGTATAAGGGAAGCAATGTAATTTTCTTTTCTTATCCACGTCGCTTCTTTCACTTCCTTTCTTCCTTACTATCTCGATAACTGGATCGAGGAAACGAAACCTGCCTTGTCGTTGAATAATAAACATGCTAGGCTCCCTGGTGGGATTCAACAATTTAAGTTCCTCTTCAATTTACGGTTCGCCACGCAACCACGTGGCTTCAGGATTCACAAAAGCTTGGATTTCAAGTTGAAGCTTAATTTTTTAAACTCAATTAGCTTGCAATTAACAAGCATCGGCTAGAACACTCAGTGTCGTAAAAATTTAACGATATCGTTTGGCAAAGGAACAGTGAAACTTTTTCAGATATATCGTTTTTCTACGTTTTGTGTTGAAAAATGGTAGAATGGATAAATGGAAGAATATGGTAGATAGTAATGTGTAATAGGATAGTTAGTGGAAAAACGAGAGTGCTTGGAATAAAAAAGTATCTGCATAGGAATTTTTAAAATGAAGGTGGAAAGATTAGTTTTTGATATCTGAGTTTTCAATATATTAATTTTCGATACTTTAATTTCTAACATTCTGACTTTTTACTTTTCGATAATTCAATTTCCAATATTTCAATTTTTAATATTCTAGCTTTCGACTACTTAATTTTCGATATTTTGACTTCCTACGTTTCGGATATTTTAATTTTCTACATTTTAACTTCGACAAGTTTAATCTTTTACATCGCCATCAATATATTTATCTTTGGTACGTTACTTTTCGGTACCTTCATTCCCGAGGTTTTCATTTTACCTATACAATTTAATTTTCGACGCTTTAATTACTCAACTTCAATATTATAATTATAGTCGTAATATTAAATTACGGCAATTTTGGTTATAGCTCTTTCCATTAGTTTCGGTTGCCTAAAATAATATTCCGAATGATCGCTGACTGATTGCAATCAGGCAGAGAAACGAGATATTGCCCGTAGGGGTTGTTCGTTGAAATTCAGAGCAGGACAGACTTGGACACGTAGTTTACAACAATATATTTCGTAGCAACAGTTTCTTGCTATAGCGAAGCCTGCGGCAAAGTCTAAAGGTAGAAATCAACTTGACAAGCTTCTGATATAAACTAAGGGCTTTTGACATAAATTGTGAAAGTGAAGTGTTTAGTGGGATAAGGATGACCTTAATTCTTAGTTGTCAACTTGGACCTCATAAGTCAAATTTTCTAGTCTCTGTGTAAATGAGCCTAATTTCGCGTAAATTAGGACCTGGAGATAAAGAGTAAACAGATAAGAATTTAAATAAAGAATTTCCGAGAAAAGAATGCCATAACGTCATAATACATCGTATGAAAATTATAGAGGAAAATATGGTAAACAATTTTCTTAATTATTTTAGAGAAGAATAATTGAAGACTATAAGGAAAAGATTAACATTTAATGGGACAGTAATTTTTAAATTCAATATGCTGTAAACCGAATACATATTATTAAATAAATTCCTATTAAATAAAATTATTTGATTTCGGAATTGAATGTGTATTCTTACCATCCACCTGAATATTTAAGAAATGTTAACCATTATAATATTAATCTATCATGGATACTTTACAAAACTTTTAAAAGACTTATATCTACTATATTTTTGGATTTAATTCTTTCCTTTTCCTAATTAGATATATCAGATATTTCTATTTTTCCAAGTAACATCCGAATCAGAAAAGTAAACTTATATCTTCTGTGTCGTCTTGTGTTTTTAAATTTAAGAGGGGATTCTTGAGTAACAAACGATAAAAGCAAATGATTTTTACGAACTTTTCTAAACTAACTACTAGATTATATGGAACTAGACTTTTTTGAGATGTAAATAGATAGCTTTAAAGTACAAATGTAATTATTTTATTTCGGTTCTCCTTAGTGTTTATTGCATATTATACAAGTCTTGTGATCATCTTTGACAATGTAACCATTGTTGGCGTGCAATATAACATCTGTCACGGTCAGCAGAATGCAAAAGTTAAGTCATTTTCTTCAAGTTAGATAATTTATGCTGGCATTAAACCCATTAAACATTTCCTTTTTTGGTATATAAATTGAGTGTATATTGTTTAAACAAATATTATAAATAACCAAATAAAGATTTGAGGTGCAATCCCTGGAGAAACTTGTTGCAAGGTGAATGAGCCTTTCCGAAATCGATTAAGCAATTAGTTTTCCAGTTATCGTGCACGCCAGTTTAAAATACTGATAAGCAATAAGAGGAATTAAAGTGAAAAAATTTCATTTATACTTCAAGACTATACATTTCAAGAAGGTCCAATCCCATATAATTAGTAATCAGTCTAGAAGAAATGCATAAAAATCACTTGCTTCTATCGTTATTATAGGAGAATTCCCCTTAATA
This sequence comes from Bombus hortorum, assembly GCA_905332935.1. Taxonomy (NCBI): domain Eukaryota; kingdom Metazoa; phylum Arthropoda; class Insecta; order Hymenoptera; family Apidae; genus Bombus; species Bombus hortorum. The sequence continues at coordinate 348,134 of HG995197.1, forward strand.
TAGATTGCAAATCCATCTTACATTTGCAAAGCTGTTTTTTTATTTAGTTATAAGATTAAATATTATCGAGGACCACCATCTGAAACTCTTTATCTATAGAAAGTATTGAAGATTAACCATTTAACCTATTAGACTGAAACCCCCAAAACAAGACTTTTTCGCCGTATTTAATTCCAGAGGTAGTATACTAACGAAAACAGACAGAAGGCGAAGGAACGGAAAAAGATACACAAAGAAAGAACCTATAATCAAACCGATGCATCGTCCCGGGATACATCCCTCAACGAGCAAAGATTTATTTCATTTGGCTTAAAGAAAGAATGTTTAATTCATGACAGCGGTAATTTAGCAAATGCGCGCGACGCTCAATTGTGCCCCGCGCGATCCCATTTCCATAATTATTTCAGGACTCGAAGGCTTTATAAATCGATTACGGCCGATAGAATGTAAATTGCCGAATAAGACTGGCAAATCCTTCCGATCGTTTCGCATTACGCCACTTCCTTCTCTTCTGCTTCATCTTCATTTTTATATACACCTGTTTTCTTCTTTCTCTTCACTCATTCATTCCATGAATATTCTTCTCCTTTCTTTTTATTAATCTCCTTTACTCTTTTCCACATCTTCTTCTTCTCTTTTACACCGTGAGTCCTTCTTATGTTCTTGTTTCATGTCGTAAATCTTTGTACTCTTCTCATTCGTCGTTTTAATATTCTATGTCTCCATTCTTCTACGATTTTATATCTTATTTTCCATTATATTCTATAATCTTTGCTATTGTTTGCATTCATGCCTCCTGTATTCTACTTTCTTCTTCTTTTTCCATTTCATTTCTTGTTTTCTGTTGTAGTGCTTGCCAGTCTTTCCATTTATATTCATGTCGAAGATAAACACACAGGCGATTTGATCAAGCTCCAGACATTTTCAGTGGCATTCAAGCCGAGTAAATTGTCTGACTATGACAATGGTATGGGAATACTTTTCTTTATAATATAGTAATAAATTAAATAATTATCCAATACGCTTTCTACAGTTTCGTACAGAGAATAAAGAAACTCATCAATTGATGGATAAAAAATATATAGGGCTCTATTTAAAAATATACCGATAACCTCGAAATCTCGTGAAAGAATGACCCTAAAAGAAGATTCTTTCCATCATCACGCGCACCTTTCGAAATAGTATAACTTTGTCCGGAGAAATTTTGTCATACAATCTTAAACAAGGCAGATATTTTAAATTTAACTGAGATACCTTCCATAGATAACGATTTTTAAATATATATAGTAATAATTTAAATACCTTCCAAAACTTGAAATATCTTGTCATTTATCTTTTATCGCATACATGCATATCATATACTGTATTTAGAAAAATGAAATTTCTGCACATGATATTAGTTGCACTTTTTCTTTTTCTCCAACTCTCCGCTCTTCTTTTCTCTTTTTTTTTCCAATAATCTGCTTGTCCCCAACCCTTCAAATTTTTCTTTTTTTTTTTTTTCTAATTGTACATTGTTTTCTTCCTTCCTCCCTCCCTTTATTATCTCGCTTCAGTCTTATTAATTCTCTCAATATGTAATTTTCTTATTTATATCTCGTATATTCATATTCTGCTCTTTACTCTCCCCTTTCGTTTTCCTCGTTCCTGACTCATTATCATCGCGATTCGTACGCTATCTTAGAGAGCTTCTAGTTAACGCTGCGCCCCATGAAACGGATTCCTCGTTCACGACGTGCTCCGGAGCCTGAATGCCCCCCTAGAATGTTATATCGAGTGCGCTCAGAGATTCTCTCGTGTTGCTCTCATCTTCTTTGACGCTCCTTATTCCCAATTCAAGAGAAAGATAGATAGAGAGAGAGAGAGAGAGAGAGAGAGAGAGAAATCCAGTCAAATTCAAAGCACAGATTTTTATAGCGGTTTAAAATTGTTACTATATATCTCTCTTTTAGAAGATCTAGCCTGATTTCATAGACAGAGTTTTTGCTTTTTCGAGAAAACTTCTTTGAGATTAAAGTTCGTTATTCATGTATATTAGCGAATAAATAGGGAAAGTTCTTATATTACGATATGGTTGTATTATAAATAAAGAAATAAAAATTTGAGGAAAAGAACTAATAGTCCATTTACGAAGGATCGAAGTTTTTGCTTCCTCGAGAAAGCCTTTTTGGAAATAAAGTCTCTTATCTACGTATGTCAACGAGTAAACAGGGAAGATTCTTATATTATAATATAATTTTAGTATAAATAAAGAAATAAAAATTTAGAACTCTTTCTATGTCTGTGGTATTGAGAACAAAAATGGACTACGGTTTTTCTGGATGTGAATTCATAGCATTAATTTATTCCAATTAACTGCACTAACTATACAAAGATATCGAACATAGCAGCGTTTAATGTTGTGTGTATATTAAACAGAAAATTATTCAGTTTGTCCAGTTCGATTTCGCATCCGATTATCTCTAGCGATTCGAAGCACAAAAAAAACTTTTCTGTATTTCTAAATATTATATTATGGAAAAAAAGTAAAAATTTGTTACAATACTTAACATTCGCTGTTAAAGTTCCACTTAGGTAATCCTGTTCATATAAACATGTATGAATTTGCAAAAAACTTTGTAATTTTCTGATAAAACTATTTTTACGCTATATCAAATATTTTTATATAATAATACTAATAATAGGTTAATTGAAATACTAATCTTTCGATATCTTTTATTGGAATGAGCGTTATTGAAAGAGAATAGAGAAATATTGACACGGAAACGAGTTCCTTTGGGATGTGGCTGAGGTCGCTTGATAAGGTAATTAGAGGCGCGATGATTATCCTGGAGAAAGAGATTGCGTCTAACTCTCTGCTTTCTTGAAGATCGAGGAGGATCTTACCAGAAATGCTTTCCGTGATAATAATGGAGAGGATAAAACGTAAGATTGTCTTGATGGTATATCCAAAGAAAGACGGGACGGATGTTCGTATATTTATGTTCATGATTTTTGTTTCATAAATTCGGATTTAATTAAAATAGAATATTTATTATTAAATTCTATTATGAATATTGTATTTTTTTCTATAATGTGGGATTTTTAAAAATAGATTTCTTGTATTTTAAAGCACTGTAAATATGGAAGAGCTTTTTATTTCGACTAATAATAACAGTAGTAATTAAATTTCAAATAGGAATTATAAATTAAATTAAGTGGAATTTTTTTGTCAAAAGGACTTTATTTATTTGCATACTCGCCAATGTGCTTTTGCACTTTTAAGTTTCCTACAAGTGTTTAAACTGTTTGGTCTATTTCTTAGGAACAGAATTTATAGAATGTAATATGTATTATATATTTAGAAATACATCTTGCATTTTAGAGTCTTCGTTTAGAACTCGATTCATATTTATATCTCCAGCTTACAGTGAACCTACAGCGATAAGCCTTTACTGCTCCAAGTGGAACTGTTAAGTTACGAAGTCAAATTAATGTTTCCAGTGGCTCCATACAGTTCAGGCCTGTTGAGGTGAACACGGCTCGTTTGTGTTATCACAAACGAGGATACTGGATATTATTTATATGTACTACATAGGGCATAGTGTGATATGAATTAAAAATTAGCAAATATTCTATGAAAATATTATTAGGTAATAATTATAAATAATAAACAATATAATAATAAATATAAAAAATATATAATAGATAATAGTTCATCGTGAATGTCGATGACAAATATGTACACGGTATTATAATAGTTATAAATTATTACATAATTAAATATAAATAAAAATTGGAACTTAATTGGCCTATGATTAGCACTAAAAGACAACTAGGCTCCAATATGTACTTAAATATATTAAAAGTAAATTGTACATTTTGAAATTAAAGTAGGAATAATAATAAGTAAGAAATAAAGTAGAACTTAAAAAAAAAAAATTATTTGCATGTTCTTAATAATAACTGTAATATGGAAAGAAAACTGATACCTTGACAGAATTGTTAGATTTAGTGCTAGACTATGAATATTTTTATAAATATATATTCTTACGAACATAAGTAAAAAGACTGAGAATAAACAGATGTTCCATCTATCAAATATTATAACGAGCACTATACTTTCAACATTTTATATATATGTCTGCATATTGTGCGCATTTCACACCTTTATTTTATACCTTTAAATTTGCCAAAAATGCGAAAAAATCCGCAGTTTACTCATGATACTCTAAACTCTAAACGACTCTCAATTCACTCTAACAATTCACTCTCGATATTCATTCGACGATTTGTTTTCAACATCTCTGCCTTTTTGTAGTACACCATAATATTTTCCAAACAACCCCACTCCAGTCCCTTGTCATACCTACCCTTTTATAACATCGATTTAAAATTACGACACAACAGTTCCGCTAGTCCTGTGCTTTAATATTCGAAAAATTCCGAACGATTTTCAAAGCAACCAACCGCAGTCGGTTACATCTATTCAATTTCGTTTCGAAGTTTGCCCGCGGCTATCGTTCCATTCGGGACTTTTATTACAGCCCCGCGTCGCGCCATCCGTTTCGTTCCGAGAAATTTCAATTACTCATGGATTTTTCTCGTGTTCCTTCGATGCTAGTCATTTAGAAATTTAGGCCATCGACCATTTGACGAATGAAAATTTTTATTTTGCCTGCGAGCGTTTCGAAAATCGAAGAGAATGTATTTTTTTTTAATACGACTAGCAGAACATTTTATACGCTAGGATTCTTTAACCAAACGTAAATTGTCATTTCATTTCATAAACATGTGTTTCAAAAACTGAAAAAGATATATTTTTTTATTATTATTAGGAAAACTTCTTATGTATTTGGATCTCTAATTTGAATTTTTATCCTGCTAACTAAGTAAGGAAGATTTATACAGAATTGTTACGATAAACTCATCTAGAAAAGGAGATTCAAATACTAAAAGAAATAGACAAATTAATTGTTAGAATGTTTCATTTGAAAGAAGATGAAACGTGGTTCTTAACGAGCCTTATTGATTCTGATCGCAATCATTTTTATTACCTTCATTCCACATCTCTGCACAGGATTAATTTGATATGCTGTTTACTTTAATGATACGGAACAGGAAATACTTTAAACGGCGAAATATTTGATATATTTAATTTTAATTACTTGATGAACATATACCAAATAAACAAAACTAAAGTGTAAATATGTAGTAATAAAATGTGATAGGTGCTTATTCTTAAACGGTTTAATCAATATAGAGTCGTTACATAATGATATTAATAATTAGTGCACCTGCATTGTCGGTAATTGATTATTACTAAAAGTGATTAAATTTGGTTTGAAGAAAATGTCAGCGTATTGATATTCAATATGCTATACTCTACATGCTAAATTAAGTACAGTTTACACGATGCAATATTTCATGTATATATGCAATTGTAATAACAAATTGTAAATAGCAAATATATATCCAATTAATTAGTGTACACTTTTAAATGATGGAATATTTAATGTATTACTTTATACTTATACCCAATTAAAACTTGTTATTCAAAAATCTCCAACAAGCTGTTTCATGTAAACCGTTCTAATTATACTTATTCTGTTAGTGTCTAGGAAATTAAGGAAGTAATTTTCACAAGTAGTAGATAATACCTTTATCTTTTAGCAGCTGAAAAATTCTTTTCATTAAAAAATTTCTCGTAAATAAATAAGTATTCTCAATAGGTTATTCTACATAAACCCACTCAAATATAAATTATTTTATTATTAACTAAAAAATTGTAGTAATAAGTCTGACAAGTAGTAATTACCACGCTTACCTTTGAGCAGTTCGAAAATCCTTTTGAATAAAAAGTTCCTTTTCAATAAATAAATATTCTCAATAAATTATCCTACATAAACCCACCCAATTGTAAATTATCTCATTACTACCAAAGAAATTGAAGAAGTAATTCTCACAAGTAACAAACAGCGCTTTTACCTTTTAGCAGATGAAAAATTCCATTCAATAAATAATTCCTTTCCAATAAATATTTCCAATAAACTATTACTGTAAACTTTATTAATAATTATTATGAATTATTAATACGTAAATCTATCCAATTACGATTATTTCATTACCAACTAAGAAATTGAATAATTAACTAAACTAATCCTTCCAAATAGCAAACGATACCTTCACACGTTCTAACAGCTGAAAGATTCCTTTCAATAAATAATTCCTCTCTAATAAACATTTTCAACAAATTATTACTGCAAACTGTATTATTAATTATTAGGTATTATTAATAGGCGAACCATTACCAACCAAGGAATCGATAAAATTATTTTCACAAACGGCGAACGACGCGACTTGTGCTCGTTTCACTCGATCCGAAACACGATCACGTTCCGTCGTAAATAGAATGGAGCCGTCCAATGGCTACTTTGGACGCGAGCATAACTTACGATCGCTTGCACGACGATATCTGCTAACGATCTCGCCGTTTCTTTGACGATTAAGCTATTCCTATGTGCAAGCAGCGCGAACTACACTAAACCGCAATGGACCGCGTAATCCGGAGATTGGGATCGTGAGTTCTGGCCCCTCGTTTCATCGAGGAGGGTCGAATTTACCCTTATGTCCGCGCCTTGGTTTCGCGACCTACGAGAAATTGTAATGGCCGAACTTTTGCCCACGTATCGAAGCCTTCCCGTGAAAGCTGAATACTGGAGGAAAATTTTAGATTTAGATTTCCAGATATTGGATTCCTTCTCCTGCGGGAGGATAGTCGAACTAGTCGCTACGATGAATTTTTCCAGCGAATCGTAGATACGGTATTCGCGGGGGAGTTAATTGCGTGAGAGAAGATGAGAGGAAGAGTTGCCGAGATCTGATCAGAGGAAATTTTGGATACTTTTCGGGATGAGAGTTTGGATTATGTTTCATGGTAGAGAGAAGAAGATTTATGGTATAAGAAATACAGAAAGACATCATAATCTTATGAAATGGATTTATATTTAATTGTTATGTTATATTTATATGTTTAATATTACAGAATATATATGACCCTGCAAATTCATTGCATAGGAAACATTCGTAATACTCACAAGGCTAGGAATAGATCGCACAGACTTCATTCGTGTCTATACAATCACAAAAGAAAAACCGAAGAAGTGTAACATTTGCAATAAAAGATCACTTTAGAGTGATATATACTAATTGTATGCTGAGAATTTCAAAACGAAATGCAATAACACAACATTTTCAAGCAACCTCAAGACGATCCTAGACCTGACTAGACTTGACATGCGTTATAAGTATATAAGTATACCCACTAATAAAATGTAAACATTATACATACTTTTGACCAAACAATAATATATCGGTCTAACATAATATTATGTGAGTCTATGAAATACGATTGTATATATTTATGTAATAAAAAAATAACGACCATTTATGATTGATTTTATAGCAAAAATATGTATATGAAATTTGAAATATTACGTACATAAGATAACAAAAACAAAGTTTGTGAAATATTAGAAACAACAACGACGAACTGATATTTATTTGTATTAGATTGTTCTTAAAATTAGGAAATTAGAGAAAACAGATAAAAACTGTTATTAGACGTACAAATAAATAATCCAAAATTTTCAGTGAAAATCGGTTTATTTTTAAAAAATACCAAAAATTAGTGAAAATTAATCAAAATATTTGTCATTGCTTTCTGTAACTTTATGTCATCCATTAGGGAAGTGATAAATTCCATCACGTGTATAATGCCGCGTCTTTAGACAAAATTCAAGCATTCAGGGCACAGACAAAGCAGGACTTTCTGTGAAATTGCTGCGCGACAACACTAGGCCGCGTATGCTTCTATGGTAGTAGACATCGTAATGAGTTTTATTTGGTACACTTGAGATAGAAAAATGACTTGATGATCGAACATTATCTAAAAACACAACATTTTACCATGAGATTCATCACTTGGCTGATAGACGGTTTAAAGTTATAGAAAGCAACGACGAATATTTGGGTTGAACAACTTGTACTTTTTTAAAAATGAACTTTTGAGTTCCACTGAAGAACTTGGATTATTCATATGTACGCCTAATGTAAAAAGTATTCGTACAGTAACTTTGGTTTACTTAACTTCTCGTACTTCACTTTAACGAAATTGTTGTCAAAAGTGTTTGTTTCTAGAAACAAAATTTTAACAAATAAAAAATATATACATATTCTTACAAATCTCCGAACTAATTTCACAGTTATCGCTTTATAGGATAAAACGTACAAAGATGCATGTAAACCAGAGGTAGCATTATGATAGTCACGAATATGTTTTGCACTATGAAACACACATAATCAGTCAGAATGCAATTCCCTCCAACCTACTGAAAAAGAAAGAATCTTCCAAATTTACAGAAATATCATAACGCTTGAAATGCAGGAAATGTATTCATATGTAATCTTACTAAGAAATAGTAAGAAACATAATACTCGAATAGTATTAAGCGAGTAGTAGTATACGCCTCTAACAAATTTAAAATTTCCCCTCTCATCTGTCCTCTTTTCGTTTAACTTCTCCGCCCCAGTAAACGAGTCTCCAAGACACTTCCGGTCACGACGCGACTATTATCGTTCGGATTGTTATTCTTTCATTAACGCTCGACGTATTTAAACAACCGATTGGTTTTAATGTACCGCTAAATTACGAAGCAATTAACCATATTGTTGTACCAACAATACACCTGCGTTCGTTATTCGTCCCTTTTAGACTAAACCGTTCGATCAACATGTTGACGAAAGTGTTTTGAACATTTGTAGAAACATTTTATGAATATCAAATCATATTATGTGCGGCAGATAAGCAGTTAGCACTGTAACGAAACACGATTATCGTAATTATGTCATAAAGTTTGGAAACCAACCTGAAAATGTACATAAAAGTTACAATATAATAGCTGCAAACATATGTTTAGTAAAATATTAACCAGAACTTAATTAATTAGTATGTGAATGGCATAATAAATACGATAGTGTGCTAATACTTCCTGCAATCACTGTACGTTATCAAATTACTTCCAAACTTTACCGATATAATCAAATTAGTCGTGTTTTGTTACAATGCTAATAAAAATTTCAACAAGTCTTACATAATTATACATTTTTTACACTAAGTGTTAAAATACTCCAGTTAGCTGCCGTACATCGGCTGGATCAATCGTTCCGGTGAATTTTAATATCCGAATTATCCCGAAATCGGAATTTACCGTTCCATCAGAAAGATAAACAGCGTGGATTTATTAACGTCACGTCGAAGCCGCGCCAATTTCCTCTTCCCTCCCCCTTCCGCCCCGCGTTTCCATTTCATTCCTTTTTCTTCTTACTCCATTCGCTTGCTTTTTTGTTCCTTTTTTCTCCTTTTTGCGTAGCTTTTCCTTCGTTTCCCTTCTCTCTTCTTCTTTTTTTCATCGCCGCGTTCGTTGTTGTGCCCCGTAAGAGTCGCAATTTATCGCCGCATCGAAGAGGTAACGGGACGCGAATTTTTCATCCCTTGCGCCGGCTCCGTGATTCAGTCGGATCCGCGTGATCTACGAATCCTTCTTTCTGATCGCTCTTTGATGGCGTGGAACGTTGCACGCTCGCATCAATAATCCTTTGTCCAGAAATTGCCCCATTTTTTCCTTCCGTTTTCCCTTTAATCCTCTACATTTTTTCAGGATCGTTCTCTTGCACAACTTTCACACGGTTACTCCAATACGGTGTTGCATTGAAAATGTTAGATGTTTCATGGGAAGTTTGTGGTGTTTTGAGGCATTGCTTCTTGGGTAGGAGAAGTTAGGATATTTTCATGAAAATTTCGTTTAGTTTCGGTGAGTCGCCGTGGTAGAACGATATTTATGAAATGATATATTTACTCGAATTTTTGTTTCTACGTTGTTTTAAGTTCCTTTCGTATTTAAGGTAATTCAACGAAATATCAAGAATTTTAAGATTTCTTCTTTATAGAAGTAAATAGATTTAACATGTTATTTACTCGTGCACACATTCTGTAAACTGCTAAATTACTAAAAGGTACACGACTTGCAATCTTTTTCCAGTTTACATTATTGCATAATAGATATAAGGCATACAGTGTGTTATCATGTATAGGTAAGTGGGGAAAAAGATCCTTAATTATCAATTATATAAAATTTGCGTTGTACGAGACAGTTTATTCAGAGAATTTGTACAACGAAATATATTTTTACTTGGATCTAAAATAGTAAAAAGGTATCAAATTAATTTTACTCTTCGTAAAAGACCGAACTAAGTCAAAGTCAAACGAAACATTAGTTTCAAATCAAAATCAATAGTGATCTTCAAAAACCAACGAACAAAGAAAGACGAATGGAAAAAGAAAGGAGAAAAACAAAATAAAAAATTTAATCATATTGGCCAACGATATTTCGTCGGCGAATTTCTTCTACATTTTACACAAAAATAAGGAAGAATGGACGTGAACTTCATCCTAGTGAGGAAATCAAAGACCTCTGCGAGATCCTCGGAAGACACCTTATTTTTAGCGCCTCTTGGAACAGAGCATCGACAGGCCGAAGGAACATCGCGGAAGTTCAAGATCCTCCTTGAAACTTGAACTTGAATGGAATTCCCTTTTGGGACTGAATTTTTAATCGCCAACAGAAGGACCGCGTGTCTCGGGTTAACCAATTAGTCAATCTTCGTTGGCCGTTATCCAACCGTCGGTTCCAAACTGGAAATGATATATGTACGTATGTACGTGCTAGATTATGAACGTCCGAATGCAGTAATTACAAATTAGCGTGCGTATCGATACGTTTTCGACGAGTTCTCGCTTCGTGCGGCCGTAGTTCTGGATCAAATTTGAATTTCATCGAGAACGATTCGATCAATGGACGAATGGAAGGGAAACGGCCATTGAAACGTTTCCTCCGGTGTTAGTGCGAATTTCCATGTGGAAATTTAGAGCGAATATATTATTAATTTGGAAAGATTCGTTTACAATTAGGGGATAAAATTCGTATGGAAGTTTAGTTGAATTTTAGATTCTGCAATTTTCTGTTTACGTTTGAGGAATTCGGGACAAGAATGATACAAGTGAGGATATTTTTAATTTGAAAGAAATTGAGGGCGAAATTTATTAGGTAATTTAGATGAATTTTGAATTTTTTCGATTATTCAGAAGAAAATGGGACAAGTGTATATTGTAAAGAAAGGCACATAAAAATTGATCACTGAATATGTATTCATGAAGGTATTCAAATTCATAATAAAATCTTCTAGAATCCAAAATCTAGATGAATATTTACGTTAGAAAACGCTAGAGTTGCTTATTTGAGTTATTAAAGACAAATGGAATTGACACGAATTGTATTGCAAAAGTTCTTTTTTTTTTCAAAACTGTAGATTGATCGATTTTATCGTCGATCAATGGAATCGAGAAGAATCGTTCCGTGAAATTTTGCTGTTAGAAGATCTCGAGTTTCTTCATCGAGTTTATCGAAAGAACATTTTGTCCATTTGTCAATTTTAATATGGAAATTTCAATGATCTTTTGATTGTTAAATTTTATCGACGTTGAGTAAAACCGAAAAAGATTCTTTCCCAAAATTCCGGACATTTTTATTGGGCAAAGGTGTCAAACGTTTACACGATGAATTTCACTATGGAAATTCTGGTAAATTTTTGATTGTTTGATTTTGCTGACGATAGATAGAATTGAAAGTAGATTCAGTGGAATTTTCGACTTTTGTGATAGCGAGAGATATCAAAGAGACATTTACAGAAACTTTGATACGTAAATTTCGATGAATTTTCGAATATTAAATTTTTGATTGTTCGATTTTATTGGCGCTTAAGAAGGATCGTTTTGTGAAATTTTTGGTTTATCTTTTGGAGCAAGTGAAAGTGTCGAAAGGACGATTATCTATAGTTTATAACGAAGTTTCAGATTTTCGTTTTGCTGAAATCCATGTTTTTTTATTTTATCGATACATGAGTTTTAGAGAAACTGTTCCGTAGACTTTTGACTTTTTCTGTTCAACGAAAATAATAGAAAGGTTTTATATGCATTTTTTATTGTTAAATTTTAGACCGTTTGACTTTATTGAACAGAATTGAAAATTGTTTCGTGAAATCTGGAATTTTTCATTGGACGACAACGTCAATAACACAAGGAATGTTTATATGAATTTTGGTACGAAAATTTAACTGAATTTCGCGTCGTTTTGTTCTATCAACGATGAATCGAATTCAGAAGAATTATTTGGTAAGAATTCTGATTTTTTAGTTGATCGAGGCATTTATATGAATTCTAACGCTGGAATTCATGTGAAACGTAATCGTGGATTAAAGATATTTTAGAAAATACGGGAACACTTAAAAAAGCAGAAAGATTCATTTCTATCATTTATCAATTGAAGTAAGTTAATAAAGGAAAAATGAGATTCGTAAAAAATCTGCGAGGTTTTCCTATTAATATCAAGGAGATTTCTGTGTGCTCGACTAAAAGCTGCAGATGATCGCTTTCTTCCGCAAAGGAACAGGAAATATTCACTCGGGACTCGTAACCTCATTACGTTCGAATACAATGCTTTGTCAGTCGTCTGCTCGTCGTCTGTTCGTGGATCGTGATCGCAGCCTCAAAGCATCCAAGAATAGAGAATCTTTGCCTCTGAAGCTGTTGAAAGTGTTTTGAAATTAACAAAACTATCGAGAATTGTTTCGAAAATTGAATATCTGATCAATTTTATACGCCATCATTTTTCTATTGCCTTGCCCTTTACGAGGAGTAAAGCGGAGACAAGGAATACTCGTTGCGTATTCGAGAAGAATTATTTTAGAATCGCTTATCGTTACGAATGTTTGCACGAATTTAAATCCGAGGAATTTTAGTTTCAATCATAACATCGCACAATTGATTCTTCGTAATTTTGTTATTCGTTTGTTGTTCTTGCTTCCTTCGTCGTTCAACATTCTTTTTCTGAATTTCCTTTCTATTTCAAAAATCTAAAATTCCAATCTTCTTCTTTCGAGATGTGATTTTCTTATGAGAAAACGCTTTAATGGTACTAATACTAGGATAATAATAATAACAGAAACTAAAATTAAGTTACTCCAAAGTTGTTAAATCTTTCAAACTATTTCAAACTATTTCAGCTTAGCCCTTCCACAATAAAACCAAGATATTTTCCAGCGTGGAAATAAATTCACAAATTAAATTTCATTCTATAAATCCCGCATTTTAAATATCATTATGCGTCACATAATTATTAACATTTATTTTACATATATAACTATACACAACATATATTTCACATATATAATCTAACATGTATAAAGAATTAAAAGTACACGTCTTTTACGTCCGATACTAGAAATGCAAGAAATTTTGATAAAAAGTTTCATTCCAAATTCTTCCTTATTTAACACACCATCAAAGGCTCAATTATCTTAAGTACCCAAATCATCGTAACATTTTAATTTCCATCAGAAGATACACTACTCCAGAATAATATTTAATTAAAAAGAAAGAAGAAAGACGATCAGGTATCAAACGCTCAGGCAGCAGCTCCTAAAAGCTCCCAAAAACTCGATACCTCGTGAAACTGAACTGAAAATCGTGCAAAAAAAATGTCACACAAAAATTCCTACAGTCCTCGATCGTAGTATCACATAAATAGATGAAGCTTCATAACTACGACAGAAATCCATGGCATCAATTAATCGAGGCTCGTTCTCCACGCATGACCATGGCCAACGATAATTTTCATCACGATTGAACCGAGATTATCGATAATTATCATTAATTATCAATAATTCGATCGTCGCGGACGCCAGTTTCTTCTCCTCTTTCTCCACGTCCCACTGTCTTTAAACCAACTTCATCAAGGAGTCTCGGGAGAACCCTTCTCTTTCGAAAAGACATCGTTTAACGAATCAACGCGAGGATCTTTTAATTAGTGCGTCCTTTTTAGACGATATTTGATGATATTTTTTACCAGACACGTTGAAACACGTCTTTCGTTCGTGAGAAAAGTATCTCCTTTATGTTTCTTTTGATATTCTTATGTATGTCTATGTATGTAAATGAGAGATCGGATGTTGCAGAACGAATGCGTTTTTTCGTCTTTATTTATTCACTCTTTTGGAGGACGATTTCAATGCATTGAAGCGCAAAAAAATAAAAACAATTTTGTTCTATTTTCTACCATCGCGAAAAGAACGAGACGTGAAAATTATTATGTTTAAGTGCAGTACTATGTATACAATGTCTATGTGCTTGCTATTCCTGGAAAGGAAAAATTATTTCTTGTATTTTAAGTACAAATATAATTTTTGTCGAATTAGAACGTTTTTGGAAGAAACTGGTAACGTTTCTTATTTTCATTTCAAACAATGGGAGATTTGTCGATATCGATGTCTTGTAAAATCACTGGTTTTCATTCTATTTCTACTCTGAATAAAGAAACATTTCCTATGTGGGAATTTCATAAACTTCAAGAAACGCTAAAATATAATTCAAATATAAAAACATCTTGTCGAGTATATTTTTGTACGTACTAGGTTCCGAGAAATGATAGAAAAATAAGATCACGATCTAAAATATGATATAAAAGTTGGTAAAGACTGTTTGAAGAGTTACTCAATCCTTTATGTATACCTATGATATGAATCGTAAAATTTAAATAGATAATAAAAACATAATACGTTCAACAAATCAATAAATTAATTACCTGTCACATTTAATATAAAAATAATTCATATAACATATTTATTGAAGATACATTTACTGTGAAAAATGAGATACTCCAATAAGTCTCCAAATCTCCAATAAGAAACATTTCATCGAAATCGAAACGAGATTAATTGTCGATTATTACATGTCAAATGGATATTACATAGAGCATAGATCGTTTCAATCATCAACAGTTATTCGAAATAATTCTGCGACTCGAGTAACTCAATTTATTAAGTCAATAGCATCGACGTGATACTTTGTACGGAAACTTCTGGCGCTGAATTAATAGCGACACGGGATAATCCGAAATAATGGATTAATCGTGCTAAGTGAACGTAAACCGTAAACCTGCTAGTTTCTCGAAGAACTTTCTTCGGGATGCAATTAGTCGGTTCTTGGTAGGGATGCGTAAAAACTTCCAATCGACGAAAAGAATTTTTTATGATGGAGTTTAAAATTGAGCGATCACGGAGAGAGAGAGAGGGAGAAAGAGAGAGAGAGAGAGAGAGAGAGAAAGCCAAGAGGATTGAATGGAACCAGTTTAAAGTTGATTAATAGAATAAATTTTTCTAAAGATATCAAGATATTAAGAGAGAGAGGAGAGAGAGAGAGAGTAAGACCAAGTTAAATCTTGAAGTTTAAATCAAAATATCGAAAGGAAGATGGATGAAATTTATTAAATCATACGTAGAAAGAAAGATGAATATTAAAATACTGTAGTAGTATTCGTTATTCATTGTATTTTCTCGATTTTTATAACAAAATAGAGGAACCAAAATTTAAGAAATTTTGAAGAAACGAACACCCAGAATTTTACGTAATCTCTTCTAAAAAGATATTTTATTTGAACAATTATTATTATTACATCATAGACCAATTAAACGCAACCAAAAAAGAAAAAAATAATTTATTCGAGAGACAAAGGAAGAAATATAATAATTTTCAATAAATCTTTAAAAATTATTGCACTCTTTGGTCGAGTCTTAACTAAGAATTTAAATTTACACAAAGACCCTTTACCAGAGGTTTAGATTCAACCAGATTAAAAGAGAAAAATTTAGAATCCAGCCAAATGGTGTTTACCAAAAATTTTAATTTAATCAGGAGATTTTTGCTAAAAATGTAAATTTACTTAAACAGTTTTATCGAAAATCTAAATTTCATTTAATACAAAGAGATGAAAAAGAAAGAGAGAAAGAGAGAGAGAGAGAGAGAGGCGAAGAAAGAAATTCGCTGCCAAACTACCAAACATAACCAAAGGCAAGAACAATGAACGAAAAGAGACAAAAAAGGAAAGGAACATTTAATAATTTCTGATGGATCCTCGGATGACTACGCAAAAGACCAAACCACCAAAGTAGCTGTCATCGAGGATGTTCTCAAGAACCCTTGCCATGATTGACCAAGGTGTAGCGCTCACGCCGTATCATCGTCTGCGCGGTAATCCACTTGTTCTTATCGCGGTGATTTCATGAAGAAGACTGTGCTTGACACCCAACTCGACGAATTAATTATGCATTCCATCAAGCGACGCAAGAAAGCAAGCGAACCAATGGAGAAAGATGAAGCGAGACGACGAGAAAGGAGGAAGAAGAAAAGGAAAAAGAGGAAGAAGAAGAACCGCCGAAAGGAGCCGAAGTTGGTCTCGAGACTGCCTTTGTGGTTGAAAACCGCGCTATTCGAGAGGATTACACAGACACCGCTGCGCGAATCGCAAGACTGGATGGCATTTTAATTGCCTCGATTAAATTAGACGCTTGTTCTCGTTGCGAATTGGACACACGCTCCAGGTACCGTAGTATACATTTCGTGTTCAGCGTGGCTGTTTAAATTTTCCACAGGAAAATACATGTTTATGCAATAATTTCGGTTGATTTTGAAGCGGATCTGAGTTGAGAAATTGTGTATTAGTTAATTTCGCTACGACAGAGGGGAGTTTTATGGGGAAATATGGAATGATTTCTTTTTTACGAAGGATCGCAGGTCTTAGTTATATGATAAATAATTAACGAAATTTACTCGTGATCGATAAATATTATTTTTTCCCATTCGTCAGATGATTTTCTTTGATTCATTGTTTGGTTAAAGCGCGATATTTGTATCTATCTCTTGCCATAAAAATTCTTTTCGATGATACTTGATAGTATAATAATTTCGATTTTATCGATTTATTGCTGTATGGATAGAATTATATTGATCATTATATATGTACCTATTTCATATGAATTTAATTTCTATTGTTCTAACGGGATACTTATTGAAACGAATAAAAGATAAAAATCTAAAACTATGCTTCGAACAATGTCTTATAAGCAAGCTTTATTCATATATTTTCCTTTAAATCAATATCTAAATAATTGGTTAAAACGAGTACTTAAATTCAGCTCGAAATAATCATTTCGCTCGTCAAATTTTAAATCACTATCGTACCTCCCTTTCTATTTCATCACCTTTTAATATCAGACGTTTCACTTTTCAATCAATATTTCAGCACAAAGCGTAACCTTTTTAACGATGCCATAATTTACGCATCGACGAAGGATCGCCTTCTTTCGTTTTTCCCAACACTTTCACGCTTGTTAAACGTCTGTATTTAGGGAGGCCTGCATGTGCATATTTCAGTGAGAAATTTAAATACGATTGTTTTACGGTTCGCTTTGCGAATTACACGATCACGTTAATTCAGTTTAAACAAGCTCAAGCAATAAAATCTGCAGCGACAGTCACGGAGGATGGAGGCTGGGATTCGACAGAAATGTAAAATTCGCGATCGAAACAATACGAACGTGTACACTCGCACAAATATATATCTCGCGGGTATGTAATAAAACGTAAAAGTATTAGTTACGTGTGCAATTATTCCCTGGTATAATATTCGAGACGAGCTTAACATGTTCGTTATTTCGCTATTGATGCGCATGGTGCGGTCGATTCGTTTTCACTTTACTTATTGCTAGGCTCTAAACGATACGACCGAAACAATTGCGGTTTTTAAATTTGTACGTTTTGATAGGTGTACTTAAGAAGAGAAATGGGACAGTAAGCAGTGTATATACAATAGACACTATTGCTTCTTAACGATAAAGATATGTATAATCAAATGTTCCTACATTGAGTATATTTTGATGGCAACAATTCTCCTTGGGGTTTGCTTTCTTTCTTAATAAAAAAAACATGCTAGCGACCGAATAACTGTTTCAGAAATTGTGTAGATATCACGAGATAGGATAGCATTGTTAAAATTGTTAGAATGTATCATAACGTGTGGGACCAATTTCAGGAGTGGCCAAGATGCACAAAAGCAATGAAACAAATTCGTACAAATGCGTGTTGTATCCGATCTTGTTTCGAAGTTATAGCCACTTTTGTGTTTCAATAATCCGCAACTACTTATCTTCATAGAAGCTGTTCGAAATGGCTACCCTCGGTATGTGTTATTCAACATACCTAGAATTTCTGAAAGATTGCGAAATACTTTGACACGACGTCTGCAAGTTTGCACACAGACCGAGGGTAGCCACTTCGAGCAACTTCTATAAAGATAAGCAGTTGCGGATTATTGAAATACAAAAAAGTCTATAACTTTAAAATAAAATTAGATAGAACACATGTTCGTATGAACTATTTTTGTCATTCCTGTGTGTCTTGTCTACTCCTGAAATAGGTCCCACATGTTATACGACACAACCTGTATATGGATTATTTAAAATGTACTTTACTATTTTAAATCTTCATAATAAATTCTTTGTCAAACAAATATATTTCCCCAATCATGAATACATAAATTCCTTCCCATAAAAAATTCAAAACATTTATTCAAAATCATGTATTTACTCAGCAATTTTTCGCTTCCAATGCCTCGTTCTTCTGTCTCATATTTATTAAATCTCGTTTACTCTTGTTTCTCCTTTTACTGTGCTTCTCAAATAAATTGCCGGAAATTTATAGAAGCGGTCGCTCTATTGATTACGCCCCGAGGAGCAGTATTAATTAAGAAACAGCGTGGGACGAGGGCATTCCTTACGCGGCGTGGCAAAACACAAAGATGAAACGGCCCGGCCACCGGTGTTTTCAATCAAAAGTAAATCGTTCCGAGGGTCCATAATTAGAATCGAAAAGGGGGGAGGGGTGAGATCACATTTAAAGATTCCATCTCGTGATGTAAGTAGTTAATCAGCGCCAACATCGTCATCATGATTGCTTTGGGTCGATATTAATAGAGAATTTTTTGCAACGGTATAGAAAATAGAAAGTGAAAGTAAAATAAGTAATGAAAATAAATATTCAGGTACTTTTTATGATTATCTATGCTACGATGTATTGTATATAAAAGGAGGTAGGTATATAAAAGGAGGTGTATATTCCTCCATAGTGAAAGTTAATGCTTTTTTATCATTTAAGAAATATCACTTCTTATCTAACCTGCATTAAAAACATTAAAACTTGTTTGAACATTAAAAATTGTTTCCCGAGGATTTTGAATGAAATTATTGTTGTTATTTCTATATTCAGAGGTAGGATCACAATAGTTATTATTATATTGTATGGATAAATCTATCACACCGTTCTGAGCCGAAAAACCTTTATTGCACACACTTACCTGGGCTAGGGGAAAGAGAAACAAAAGAACATCTTAAAACTATCGATTGAGTCTATCGATTGTATCTAGAACAATCTTCTAGTACTGTTTTTTGTAACTGGCGCATCTGCACATGCATGGCGAGCACGAACTCACGTTGTCATTTTCAACAATTATGTTTGAAATCATTTTTTGATTTTAAAACAATGCTCCTCTATCAATACATAAATAACGGATAATCCCTTCGTTCCATAATTTCTCAATAGAATTTTTATTAAAAGACTATAACGATGACACCATACCAATAAAAATATTCCAA
This sequence comes from Bombus hortorum, assembly GCA_905332935.1. NCBI lineage: Eukaryota > Metazoa > Arthropoda > Insecta > Hymenoptera > Apidae > Bombus > Bombus hortorum. The sequence goes on from HG995197.1 coordinate 367,772, forward strand.
TAATGTTCTATCAAAGTATATTCCTTTAATTTAACTTTATTGAATGAAATAAAAAATGCATGCAAAATTTGAGTCATATTTCCATGTTCACTGCGTTTACACGATATTATGAAGTGATATATTTCATTCTATTCAAGCGGCGAGCATAAAATCGGAAGAGAATAACTCTCGAAGCCAGCGCGCCGCAATAAGAGGATCAAAAAGACAGACGTACAAGCCGCGGCTAATTACACGCGGATAACTACGAAGAGAAGGTCCGCACAGGGAATTGAACAGACCGAAACACGCGATCAATCTATTATTCGCCCTGTTCGAACACGCTCTTAGCGAAGAGAATCGTCGGTGAGGACGACGCCGCTGGAAAAATTAATTATGCATTCCATCCCGGCTTGTAAAGAAGTGTAACACATGTATACACACACACAAACATTTAATAAGAATTATATTCGTGGCCGATGAGGAATGTTGTCCGATAAGAATAGACGTGGAAGAAAAAGGAAAGAAAGGAAAAAGAAATAAAAGAGATGGAGAGATCATGGTTATGAAACGAATATGGAGGATCCAAGAGAATTGTTCGGAAATACAAATAGAAGAAATCAAATTTCTTCTCAGTTAGTGTAACTCATATATTAACTTGAGATTAGCCTATTTGACTTCTAATGTGGTTTATTTGCTTTTCATTTATGTAATTCTCAAATATGAAAAGAGTGAGAGAATTGTTTCTGGAAATAAAGATAGTAGGATGCAAATTTCTTTAGATAGTGTAACTTATACAGTAACTTATACAGTAGTTTAAGTTTTATTACTTTGTTTAATTCGCAGATTACTTGATTTCTGGATATAGAAAAATCGGAGAAATTCTTTGAAAGCAAAATAGAAAAAGCAATTTGTATACTAATATAACATCACCGTATTTGGTTTAAAAAATAATTTATTCGATATTTATGTATTTCACTTATTTGCTATTATCATAATTCTAGACTAGATTATCAGAAAACGATAATCATTTATGAATTAAAGATTCAACCAATATATGAATTTAACATATAAAATAAGATTAAGAGTAGTATTAAACGGGCATATACAAATAATTTTCACACTAAATCTTGTTAATTTATCAACCAAGAAACAATTTATTTTACCGAATATACTGCAATCAATAAGAATAAAGAAATTGATACGAAGAACACCAAAATGTAATTTCATTTTATGAATTAAAAATTAATAATAGTAACGTATCTACGTTCATATATAATAATTTTCACATCGAATGCTGTTAATTTAATCAATCGAAAACAATTTATTTTACCGAATAACGTAAGTAATTCGTAACGCAACTCAAGATTACCCTCTTTATATCTCACGGTACATATATACATATCCATGGAGTGCGCCGATTGAACGAGGGGAAAAGGAATAGGAAGCAAATAGCGAAAGTAGATGAAGCTCGTGGACGTACATAAACAAGAGTTCATCAATCATCCGAGTGCAAGAAACGGGACCAGTACTCATTGTGGATCGGGGGGTTACCCCATGAAATTGAGACATTTTCTATCTTAGTCGTTCTTGATCTCCCTATCTCTTCGCGATCTCCTATCCTGCTCTAATACATTAGACTTGATGTATGAATGTGTGTATGTACGAATATACGTCGACCCGTGCATAAATCTCTCGACGCCTTCGAGACGCTCGAATCTCAGCAAATATGTCACCCCCTCGATGGCAAGATGCGCGATCAGCGGAGATACATTATGGACCTTTCTTGGGATTTAATGCATCGCTCGTCGTGATCCGCGGAGTTTAACTGACAGATGAGTGTTTTTAGTTGGATCGTATTAAAGAGAAGAATCAAGGGATGGGATGGTAGATAAAGTGAGAAAGGGTTGTTTTGGGTGGTAGATTTGAGACGAAAAAGGAGGTGACGATGGTAAGAAGAAGAGAACGCAGGAAGATGACAGGCTCTGATTGCTCACTGAGATATAGAGGGTTGAAGGGTTATTAGTTGTTCATGAATATTTTTTGAAATATTGACAGTTGGACGCATGCGTGTATTACTGTAGGTTTAGATTTAAAGATGGAAAATTGGAATGTGAATAGTTAGATTTATATTTAGGTTTGAATATACAAATTAAAATACTTATTGATTCAAACATTCGAATCAAAAAATTCAAATATACAGATATTCGCCATACAAAAGAATTTTGAATTTGAATACGAATGTCCGAGTTTAACATTAAAGTTAGCTATTCGAATTCGGTATCATATGATTCAAAACCTTATAGACGCGTGTGTATATACAGAATTTTCAAGATTAACACCACTCGCTATATCAAATTACTATGATAATATGGAAATAATTACTTATTTGGAATTTGAACATACTCGTAAAACATTAAATTGAAAATACTCTTAAATAACTTCCATAAATCGTTAGAAATTATTGAACATAAAATTTTTAATTTTTCCCTTTGATGTTGATAATTTGATCTGTTATGTATATGTATATTGTGTATATATATATTGTGTATGTGTATATGTATATATACGCATTTAAAATATTCAGAAATGTAAGATAAATTGCTTTTGGTGAAGCAAGTTATCCTTTTTAAATTGAACGTAGCTCGTTATGTTTTCAAAACAGATAACAAGAATCGAGAGAAACAAGTCACGCCAAGGAAAGTCTTTGCGTTCTCCTAACAAGTTTTCTTGCTTTAACTACAGCCCTTAAAAGTCTAACAAACTATGTATTACAGAAAATTCCCCAACTCAAACGCCAATTACTCTATCATTAATCACGTGCTTGACAATCGTGTTCGATAACAAAATTCCCCCTCCTTACGCTGAAACTATTCATCGATAGCCAATTACAGTAATTTCCTTTCTTCTCGGGCTTTTATCCTTCCATCGATAACTTTAATTACCATAACACTAGGGTAAATGATAAGTTCTTGCATAATTTACATGGAAACTATGTTTAAAACGTATTAAAATCACGCAACATATTATTATATCAACTCTTTACGTGACCAACTTATGGCAATTATGTTCACGTTATGGAAATTATGGAAAATGATAAAAAATGTAGGAAAGGAGAAAAGATCGTGACGCTGGATTATGTTTTAGATTTAAAGAGTATTAAGAACAATCTAATTTTTATATACATAATTTAAAATTTAGTTCTTTTAGTTTTTAGCGTATTTTCTCAATAAAATATTATTTTTTATACTTCTTATCACATAGCACTTTTGTTATCTTGGAATAAATTACCCAATTGGTATATGAGAAAAATGAGAGACCTTATCTAGACAGTTTTTTACATGTTTTTGGTCTTTGGTATTAATTATCGAGAGAAATAAAATTATCACAAAAAATAGAGATGAATTTGTAATTCTTTTTAAACAGATTTTTCACGTATCTGAAGAAATAAATGAATAAATGAGAAGAAAGGCTATCCTTATTATAGTCCACGAGGGGAATTCTAGATTACTCACCTACAACAAAATATACAATAAAACATTATTAAACAATATATTAACATTAACATTAAAATTCACATAAATAACAATAAATCCATAACTAATGAACTTACAATCAGTATCCTCGTATAAATATACTGCAATAAGCATAACTGAATCAACGATGAACATTTTCAGGTATCTGCAGTATTATTTATTATTTTTACTTGAAATATAAAAATCAAATAATATACAATAAAAGGCCACAAATATACAGCAATGAGCATAATTAAATCAACAATAAACATTTTCACATAGCTACAGTATTATTTATTTTTACTTAAAATGTAAAAATCAGATAAAATATCAGATAAAATATACAATAAACGAATAATATTAATTAGATAGAATAACTCGATAAAAATCAAGCAGTGGAAAGACTGGAACAAACAACCTCAATATCCCTTCCGAATGAGAGGATATACGCACCCCTGGGCATCGAATAATGCCGAGCAAGTCGAATTACCGGCGAACATAATCAGTTTCGTGAGAACCGATAATTGGTCACGCGGGCGCAAGCGAATTATCGCGTTTATTGCGCGCGATAACGTTATGCGGGAACTGCAGACGTTTCGTTTATTTCCGTTCGTAGAGACACGCCGCGATTACGTTTCTTCTTTCGTTATATCGCGTGTCGACGCCTTTATCTCCGCGCGTATTATACTGTTAGGAGCGTTAGAATTACCGGAGGCATTTGATCTCTTTTTTAGCCGCGATAATGTTGCATTTGCATACTTACAATTAGTTGATTGTCCAGGATTTCGTACAATTCATTATCTCTTTAAGCTTACCTTTCATGATAAAAGTGTATAATATTTTTTGGTTTATTTGCTGGTGTTTGATAAACCTTGCGCAAAATAAGTTATATGCGTGTAATAGGATGATTTTGTACGAGGCCTCGTTTTAGAAATCTCGATTTTGAAAGTTTATCAAATCGGGATAATATTCTATCACGATATTATAAACCTGCATACGATGATATTTTATAATTTGCTCCTTCTTGTAGAATTACAAAACCAAGCACTTTTATTTCATCGTTCGTTTTTCACGTGTTGGAAAATTTCGCTATTTTTATCGGCAGTTTGTGTTCGTTATCCCCCACTTGAAAAGTTATCGATGTTTCCACTGATTGTGTTAATACTTACTAATTTCGTGAACGATATCGTTTATGGTAGATAATAAAAATAGAATGTTCAATCTCTGAAAAATGAGAAATAAGGTATATAGAGAAGAATAATAAAGTAGTATAAAGGAAAAAAGAATAGTAATGAAAATTAATATTTAACCAAATGAATGATTTCAGAGTATTCCAGAAATTGGAGTATTCCATTTCGAAATAATCATGATGTTTGGCAGAACTGTCGGGAGATAGGCCAATTATTTGAATCGTTCATAATTTCACGTTGGCACGCCTTATTAACAGTCAACATGCGCGAAAGAACAAAATTCGGGTGAGGATTACATGGCTACTAGACCGCGTTATTAACATAACGTCATCGTTGAACGCGATATTAAACGGCTCGTTATTATTCAAATCGATGCAATTACGGTTTTATTGCTGTTTGGTGCGGTATGATCGTTTCAGAGTCGATGAACCGTCTTTGGAAATGCGAACGCGTGTCGTACAATCATTCAACCCATGAATCTTATCGTCGTTATCTCTTTGTCCAAGGTAAATTTCAAAATCACCGCTTTAACATTCTCACGATTCGACGATATCTCTCGTTCAGTAACGTTTTAATACCTTAATTGTCTCGTTAAACAGATTCCAAGATATAGATTTGTAATTTTGTTAACACCGATGAAGAAATTTCATTCGCTTCTCTCATTCTTTTCTGAAATGAACGATTTATTGTTGAATTGTTTATGGGTACAATGATTGAAAATTGTATACAACGATTTTTTTATGGAACTTATGAAACATTTTGTACACTTAATTTTTTAAATCTTTCTTCTTCCAACTTGTTTATAAGATAATGTAGTATGTTGTTGAATAAAAAAATTTTAATTAGACGTACCAGTCCATGTTCGTTTTTTAATATTGAAGTAAATAATATTGAAGTAAGAAGGGAACACGCGTATCATATCTAATTAAAAATTTAAAAAGGAAAATCAGACAATCTTGTTTATGTACAAACGCTATGTATATACATTTTGAATATCAAACAAGACCTTTCGATTAAATCTTTCTGTGAAATTAATTAAAGTGAACGCAATCGTATTTATTAAAGCATTTCAGTATCTCGCGATCTTTCATGGACGAGAAAGTAACGAAATAAATTAGCAGCCGACTGAAACGATAACCCACAATCCACGATATAATAATCTTCTTAAACTAAGAAAAAACGATTGAAATTGAATTTTGCAACTTTAAAGAGAAATAAAAATTCAAAAGGAACATGCTACTAATTTACAATCTTGCCGGAGATCGTGCAAGCAGGGTATCATTAAATACCAGCAGTCGTTTACATGTCATTCCTTTTGAAAGGTGAATTTGCAACGCGACAACTTCAGGGGTGGGTTTCAAGCAAAAGTCGGTTGGCAAACACCAGTCACCGTTGCCAATCAGAAATTATTCATGATTCGACCTAATAAGATTCAAACTTTCCCAGCTGGCAGACATCAAAAGAAGCAAGACGATAACATCCGTCTCCAGCTTTCGTCCGTAACACCTTCTCGTATCAGAGCAAACAACCCTCGATAAACGAACTCAAACGACCAAGCTTGAAAATAGTACTACTAAAAGGTTCGCGTTTAACTGCTCTACTGGATGTGCTTTTCACGATTACTACGTATTATTTAAAAATCTGCATGTTAAGGGTGATGTCGTTTTGATAATTTCGTTATAAAGATTAATTAGAAATTAATGTGAAAAAAATTAATATCGGACATGAAGTTAAATAAAATCGACACTATTGAGGTTCGTTTAGTTTAATAATTTTTAAGCATGTATGACAATCAATATTTTATGTTCAGATCTGTTTGACTAGTTAAACATTTTCAGAAATATCTTAATCCTTTCACTGCGGAGCCAGTACGTCGTGCGAGTACAAATTTAGGTTGAAGACGAATTGTTGAGACTTATAATTGGCATGTCGTCAAATCATTATATATGGAGAATACGTATTATTTGTTATTATTCGATATATATATATATATATATATAATATATTATAATAATAAATAATAATAATAATTATATATATATAATTATTATATAATAATAATAATTATATATATATATAATTATATAATTATAATTATATAATTATATAATAATAATAATTATATATATATAATTATTATTATTATTTATTATTATAGTAATAGCACACAATTTGACGAGTATTTTTGATTTTTTTGAAATTGTAACATATTGAAAAGGATTATTTAAAAAGGTAAAATATCATAATATAAGTGTCGCAAATGATTCTAAGTATTTTTCATTTTACTCTAAAATTAAACCTAAACGTGACGTAACACAAACTATATAAAGGTAAATTAAGCGACAGGAAATGAACAGACAACATTTATGAAAGAAGTATAATATAATAATTATTGATAATAAATTCAAATAATCAAAAATAACAAATAAGGAGTGAATGAAAAAATGGAACTTTGTGATCATCTAACAGAAAGTCGAAGATATTGTCATTATTACGATATTAATTAATATAATTAATTAATACAATAATAAATGCAATAGATAACTTACTATATCCAAAATTCACACGAAACGACTCTTTTTAAGTTATTGCAACACCCCACTATTTTAATCGACAATGAAAGATTCGATGCTTTTGAACATATAATAAAAAAGCGTATCGATCGTATATGAAAAAGATGTATAAAAAAAGTTACATAAAAAAGTGTAAGATGCCGGTTTTAAAAAGTATTTATAACCTTAAAATTTCGTAAAAAATGTGCACTTAATAAAAAATTTCCTTGGCCATTATACATGTGCCGCTTGAAATAGCGTAACTTTATCCTGAAAACCTTTTTCATACATTCATAATAGAGCAAACATTTAGATATTCTGTTTTCCACGATTCACCCAGTATATAATCCTAGTACAACTTCGAAACCGAATATTTCAGTCGTTAACAACAGAGTAATGATCGAAAATCAGGATCGATCGAACGGAAGGAGAACATAGGAGTCATCCCATTCCCCGTGACTTTCAATCAAATATCTGGGAACTCGGTTGGGTTCAGAATGGAACGCGGACGAAGAATTGGCACGAGCGTCTCGCAGAATAAATTCGCTTGCCTTTGGTGAATCGAAGCGTGTTCCAGGCCGGAATCCTCGGAAAGTCGTAAACGACTAGTGATCGTAGGAGATCGCGTGACGGTCAGTGATGCCAGTATCTGGAACGTTTCTCCTAGATGTCGTACTCGCGAAAGCACAAACGACCAGATGGAACATGTTCCGCAACAAAGCGACATTTCTTTCTGCTTTGGGAGTTTAGTGTCGGATATTAAATGTAAAATTCTTGCAGTCTACTGGATCTCTTTAGTGCATCTTCGTACGAAGGTCGGAAGATTTGAAATGTTGGAATACGACTACGGGAGGCGACTAATAGACGAGCATCGATGAATCAGAGTTTCTCATTGTCAACTTGTTTGGTATTTTAGTAGTTTTATTTGTTTATTTATTTATTTATTTACCTATCAATGGGCATTAATCCTATAAAGCAGCAAAAGGAAATAAATATAGACGTTACGAAATTACAAAAATTAGGTTACGAACAGAACGAAACAGTATACATACATAGTACATACATACAACAGTATGGATACAATACGTAAATAATTATTTAAAGTTGTATAAGGAAATCAGCTCGATCAGATATTACATTAGCATATCTACATACCCTGATCTTTCTAATATAATATTTGCATATGATATATAGTAATATTGTATATAATAATATATACATATAATATTTCTAATATCGTTCACGAAGAATTCAACCCGGAAATGTTTTAAACCTCATGATGGCTATGGCTAGATAAAATATTTGTGGTTCTTTAGGTTTCCACTGTGTCTTTGTGTATATTGCGCTTTGTTCCGATATTTCATGAACATCCATCCTCACTTTTCTCGTATTATCAGCTTGTTGCAGTGTTTGAGTTTCTTGGAAGTTAAATTGATTAAGAATTTCACGCAACGATTTCACATGAGAATTTGCAAGTTTCTTGATTCCATTACCTGGGTACACGATTAATTCGTTGACGACTTATTGAATTTAAAAATTGCTTTTCTATAAAAGACCTTTTTCTCCTGTAGTTTTCGTATGTTTCAGTTTTCGCGTGAAATAAAAAACGAAACAATATTTCGTGTGTATTGACCTACGAATTATGTGCCATAATTACGGTTTGTTTGAGAGAACTAATATTATAGATTGATACATATGAAATTTTGTTTCTCCTTTTCTTTCACGTAATATTTTGGACACAGTTTTATTAAAAAATGTACATAGTTTAGCAACTAATAAAGTTGCGTGATCCTTAAATACATATATATTTTCTTTAAATAATAATATATCTTATAATCGCATATACGATCAGGACTCATACGACTCATTTCTTCCAACAATATACATAAACTTACATTCTCATCCAATTTTAATTAATACGAACTTAACGAATAAAATTGTCGAACATTGAACAAGTTTGATATTCCAATTCACCGTTTCTCTGCGAATTCTCTTCGAAAAACATTAACATTATGCGCGAACTACATTTTGTCCATTTAATCAAAATATACGAGTACTTCTTATTCTATGAAGTATAGAAATATCTGGAAAAATCGAGTTTTAAAACGCTGTTTGAAACACCGAACAGTTTCGTTAAACGGAACGATATATTGAAATAGAATTAAACGACGGTATGATGTCTGTCATATTATAGGAAGATATCCATTGAGCTAATTTTTCTTGTTCCATACTCGATGGTTATCTTTTGGAGAATGGCGCACGAGTCGCGAAAGGGGTTAATTTGTTACTGCAAGATGCGAGGCGAAAGTATCAGCAGCAACGGCAGCAGGACTTTCGAAGTAAAGCTAACGGAGTTAGGTAAATTTCCAGTTCGACGAGAAGTTGATATTCAGAAGCGGTATTCTGTTTCTTGGTAATTCTGTTAACCATCTCGGACAGTTCTCGAGTTCAAAACGTAGTCAAGCGTTTTAATTAAAAATCGTGCGCTCGAAAGTGCGTAACGTTTTACGAGGTTGCTACTTCGAGTGGCAATAGTAAGTAGAATTGGCCTTAACGATCCACATATATCGAGAACCTTGAAGATAATTGTAGTAACGAAACGTAAGAGATGGAAGATGCGAGGCGTTGTAATGCCATCGAATTAGACTTAAGTAAAATGTGTAATGTTGTTTGTATAGATGATAAATATGCAGTTAGTAATCTCGTAATGAAATTTTAATTTATCTGTTCATCAACGTAAGAAGGTGTGGGGCGTTGTAATGTCATCGAATGAGTTTTAAGTGAAATTGGTAATGTTGTTTGTGTAAGTGATAAATTTAGTAATTTTTAAATGATGTTTCTCTGTTTATGTGAACAAAATAGTAATTATGTTCTTAGATTTATGAATTTGTACGTGTTTTTAAATTTCTCTCACACTTAAATACATAATACATATCCATTGATATGGAAATTCAAATTTTCAAGTTTTCAAATTGCAAGCGCAAAATTTAAAAATTTCAGAGTTTCAAATATTCAAAACGTCAGTTGTGAAATATGTAATAACTAACCAAATGTTATATAATACCTATACTACTCATATTCTCTAATTATTATAGTCACGTTTTTTCTTATCTCTATGACCACATTAATATGCCATCATGCATTGGTTCGGTTCATTGCATTCGTGTGAGCCGCGTTTGATTAATTAATAACCAAATAACGAATAAATTAACAACTGACAACAACGCCATGTGGTAATTATTACTAATTATTGATACTATTTTAATAATCATGTGAAAATGTATTTTATCCCTATAATAGATTATCATAGATCATTACAGTAATTAAACCTAATCCAAATCTCTGTTATTCAAATATCCATCAGGCACGAACGACATAAAATCTGTAAAAATTATTTACAGTAATTATAGTAAAATAATTAAGTACAGAATTTCAAAATTCTGTACTTAAAATCTAAATGAGAAAGTTTTAGATGAATTCGATAGGAATTTCAAAGAAATCTACCATCAAATAAATGTGCTAGCGTATAAATAATTTGTACAGGCATTCATAAAGTGTATTCGATCGAAAAACGATAAATATAGTAGGAAATCTAACGACACGAATATCAAAAAACTAAAATGGAAAGTTTAACTACATTATTTATAAAATTGACAAGATTTTTATATTATAATATAAAATACGCGCATAGATTATTTACATTTCAATGTTTCAAACGAAATAACGATCCCAGATGTTCCAAAAAGTTTCTGTTGATTACATATTTTTTAATTTTATTTTTATCTTCGGAAATGTCCTAAAACTTGTAAACAGGGATGCACATACATCGCATCCCACCACATTGTTGTCAGGTTAAAATCAAATTCGATCTCTCTAACGTGGAAACAATACCGCATACAATCAGATATACATCGATGCCGATATCGTTAATCGCAGACGGGCAATGGCACGGGCTTGTGAGCCGCGATTAATGGACGCGCGAGAGCCGCTGATAATTATTAAGCGTCGTGCATCCGGCGTTAAACTTTAACTTTATCGATCGTCGAATACGCGACGACCATTAGCGATTGACCGCCGCGCCGGTTCCTCGCCGATGTCTCTTCAAATATTTGGCCGAGAAACGTTCCAGTTGCAGATGTAGACTTGGATACGAAATGCATGGGTTGCCACGAAAGGAATTAACGTAGGTAGCGATGTTAAGGATGGAAGGAAGTGTACCTTGGAGTCGTGTTGCCTCGCGAAGGCACACGATGTACGGGTCACTGATTTGGCTAAAACTTTGCGTACGATTAACGTGTACTCTGTATAATGCGATATCAAGTGTGTGAGTCGAGCCATCTCGAGTTTCACTTGGGTTCAATTCAATGGAAGTTTAATTAAGATTTTGATCGATACGTACAACCACTGTCATGACTGTACATTACTGTCAACATTTGAAAACAATCTAAACATTTATGCAGAAGTTACGATACGTTGCAAACATATGTATACTTCATAAACGGTTAATTACTCGGTATATTAATAAGCGTGGATATTTAATGGGATCGTATTTATATACTTTATCGTGTTGTATTTTACTGTATTTTAATTTTTTACTAACAAGGAGATGGCAAGAACCACGAAATCTCATAGGAGTTGGCCGTATGAGTATTCGATAATAAGTTTTTGGTAAAGTAAAGTTGATGGTAAAACAGTCCCAAAATAATTTGAGTGTACGGTCTTCTATTTCCGAGAATTCAATAACTTTTTTACTTCTTACTTTGTAAATTCTTTTAATATCAATACAATATTATGTTACTTTTTTATATTAACGCTTTACAATTTATTGTGATAAATCTTTGACTATTTTTACTTGTTGTAGTACTCCTGCATATTCTTACAATTTACGAGTGAAGCTAGAAATACAAATATTTGAAGCACATGGAATTGATGCACCGAGAATATAATTTCTCGATTAATTTTTCGGAAACAAAGAGTTATTTACACAAATCCTTTTTAGGGTTACTTTTTCATCAAAAGCACCGAAAGCATGTACAGCCAACTACTCATTCGAGATTCCGCAGTTCTTGCCATCACTTTGAAAATGTGAATAATATGAAAATTTGTACTTCGTAACGATTACAGTAATTACAAAACAAGTTAAGGTGTATTTAATTTCTCTGTTTGCACGCTCACCACTACAAATACATATCAAGAAATATTGAATTATTCACAATCTAATACCGATTTAGTACTCGCTATTAAATTACCAATAGAAACGTATAAAATGTACAAGCGATCTCTCTTCGACGATGCATATCGAAATTCCATACTTTAGCTTCAATATACAACGAATTCTCTTAATAATTGTGTCATGTATGCAAATAACTTTTACAACGTACATTCCAGGATCTTTTAATTTGAAAATGCTACGAATTTTTCCTTGAAAAATCTTCTGGCGTATACAAATATTATTCCATTTATGCAGATATACATATCAGTGTAGTTTACAAGCATATATCAGCATAAGTACGACCATCTATTAGTATCGAACGCTATAATGGCACTGGAGCCTCGACAAGAATCTCGTTACAAATTAGTAGAAGAGACAAGGCTTCAAAGCTAGGTGCACTTCGATATTTAATAACTATCGGCGCATCGTGAAAGTAACTTAACGTGATTTATGGTCATCGTTGCGGCGAAATAGCCGATAACTGCTTGTCGGATCAAGGCTCGCCTGTGTGAGTCGTGTTGTTGCACAGAAACACAACAGCTTTCAGGTGACTCTCGAACAATGGTTATTATGTTAGTGTACAGGATCGATTATGTTTTCCTTGGGACACTTCCTTAAGCTAAAACGTTTAACCAACTAGCCTCTGTTTCATCAGTCCCCGATTTTTCATTCAAATAGATGGAACGGGGACTATAAACACCGTTGCGTTGATTTGTATAGAAACTAAATGCGTCGCAGGAATAAATTCACAAGTATTAACTCGTGATTGATAATTAGTTTAATTTAACAATGTGAAGTATTATAAAAATTATCTTCTAGAGGATTTGCTTGGTCTTTTTATGGAATATTTAACTTCAATTTAAAGAGGTAAAATAGAGTTCGGGTTGAAACAAAAATTGCTATTTTAATTGCTGCTTGATGTGCATCAGTTTTGTAAAAATTGTACGTGTTTCAGAGATATTTCAAAAATATACACGCATTTTTATATATTGATATGTAGATTGTTTGATTATTTGGAATCTCACAAATTGGAGAGAAAAAACATTAATTTCTCGTTTGATATTTGCTCAAGAGGCAATATTCATAAATCGAGCGAAGTAGATGAAAAAATATTTGATGTTTCAGTTTGCATATCTGTTCTATAAAAGTGGAATTCCCTCTTTTAAAAAAAAGTACTTTCATAGAATTTACCTGCATACATTCTGGGCGACATTCACACGTCTCTGCGAGTCTATATGATTACAATTATACGTTTCATAAAATAGCACGCCGAAAGTTTGTTAAACATCAGTTTTTGATTTATTCATATTTCATTTATTTTAATAATTATTTTCGTGAAACGAGAAGAGAAATTTCAATTTAGGAAACATATTTTTTTACCTAATATTAAATACCAAATCGTTAGTCATTCTAGTATATATTTGAAATTCATAAAACATCACTGTCTTTGTTTTATTTATAGTCTTTGCGTATACTCTGAAGAAAGAAATGATAATGTAGAAAAATCGCTGAAAAGGAGCATTCAGACAATCAATATTATTGTCAATATTTACGGTTCACAACATTGTATTGGCAGTAGTACATGTCGATCGTCTATAGCGTCCTTGGCGTACGATAATATTCAGAACCTTAAATATTATATAACATTTTTAATCATTTTAGAATATTATATAGATAACCGGAAAGATTGGATGCCAAGATAACAATGTCTGTTACGGTTAATTGTGAATAACGGAAGAAATGTCTTGAGTTAACTTCAAATGGTTTCGTTTTTAGCTGTGACTATGCGTTTGAAATCTTTCGATTATGCTTCCAATCCGCCTTCAATTCCGCTTTATTGTACTATTCAAGCATATTCTCCGAGTCAAGCTACTAAACGCTTTGATCATTTCGCCGGTTTCATTCTGAATCTCTGAACAAACGTTCACAAAATCAGAGCGCACTATGCTTGTCATTCTTTTGTCGAACCGAATCTAAATATTTGAACGTTCAATCGACACAGTGGATTTTTTAAATTAAAAGATTTAATTTCTTTTTAAATATTCACATTCAAAAGTTTTGATATAAATATTTATAATTCGAATTTAGGGTTCAATTATTCAATTACGAGTTTTTAGAATTCGAATTCTTGGATTCAAATGATTGAATTTGAAGTTTTCAATATAAATATTTAAATTCATACTTAAAAGAGTACATTTTTAAATTGAAGTACTCAGATTTCAATATCTGACTCGAACACTAAAAACTTTAACATGTGCATTTCGATATTTAAAATATTATGTAGGTAAATGTTATGATGTACATATTACCAATGAAACTTATAATTCCTGCAATATTTCTCGTTTAAACAACATTTTCATAAGAGCGCTTTTTCATCCCACTTTCTACTCTTCGAAACGTGATGTATGTGTCACCAGTAGAACAAGTACATTCCATACAGCGAGCGTCAAACTACATAGAACTCATATGCAACCTCTAATTGTAAAATTCGAGCGAATCCGTGCAGCACAAAACGAGAGAAACAAACTCATTGGGTCGCACACTGATGCGTATATAAACACGTACATGATTTGCAACTGAAGGGTTAAATCCAATAGAGCTCGCACGATAAATACGCCCTTAACTACATTCGTGTCAAAATGAACACACAAAGCTGGCTCAATATCATTGGGCATTCAAAAGAATTACAATACCCTCGAATAACATTCCACCGTGAATTTCGACTCGGCCGCGAGCAGATTATTCATTCACAGGAACTCAATACACTTGGTCACTGTTAAAAGATTAATTAGCTTCTCTATCGACATTAATAGCTACAGTGTCAATATTCATGTACGTACTATGTAGAAATATTCAAACCATACGTAATATCCTGTATAGACGCAATTCCACCAGATATTTGAATAGCGAAGAAATGAACTTTTGTTATATTTATATATTCGAACTTGTAATTTTTATATATTTTTACTTTTGGAATTATTTTTAACTGTTAGTGTAGAATGGGAAAATATTGATTTTTTAGAGAGTTTCTAAGATAGAAGATCTTATCTATACGACATAGAGCTGAAAGTTTGGAAAGGACCAGCAGAAATTAGTGGAAAATCAACGCGAGAGAGCTGTTCATGACACGCGTGCTAAGCTTTTCGAGGACGAATGCAACGCATCGGCGTGTATACACGCGCGCGTGAAACGCGACAAGGGGTGGAGAGACACGGTTTGGAAGGAAGCCGGGGTTGGAATGCGTGAATTCGAATGCTCTCCAATAGAGTTACGGGCCCAAGAGTTTCCTAATTCCCCGAATTTCAGGCGGCGTTGAGATTCTAAGTGCAGCTACAAGGTAAGTTACGAGGCCGTGAGACATCGAGGAACGGAGTGGGCGAGTAAGAGAGACAGAGGGGGAGAGAGAGGGTTGAAGGGATTGGTCGAAGACAACGATGCGAATGGGTGCTGCGGGGACAAGCTGCGCCTTGATTTCATCGGAATGGCTCGAGGAAACCGAGAGGTGTTTAAGCATGCGTCCGTAATGAGACAAGGAAATTCCTAATAACAGTAAGCAGTTCCGAATGGGTATTTGGAAAATTTCAACGTCGCCTTCTGGGTTTACGCGCGCTTCCGAGCAACGAGATTCGTTTCGTTGGAAGATGAGGAAACGGCAGGTTTTGAGATTCTAATTATTTGCAACAAGAATGTTGAATTAGGATGTTTCTGTGTAAGATCGTTTAATCAGGAAGATAATTAAAATTTTTCTGTAGGTAATTGGTTGAGGATGACTTTGTTAAACATCTCTTTCTGTTAAATCTATATAGGATCTGTTAAAATTACAAAATTAATGGTAAGCGAATTTTTTCTTTAGTATTGGTACTAGCACGTAGATGTTCGTCCAATGTACATGTATATTATCATGTTTTATTGTTATAATAATATATAGTTATATATTTTAACGTATGATTATTGTAATGTATAATATACGATTTATATGTTTAAACGTTGGATTGTTTTTATAAGAACTGTAAATTCCTACATTTTCTCATATCTTCGCTATATCGGTAGTACATTATGATGTTATATCTGGAGGAAGCGAGTCTTGTCAATACTTTGAATGCACCAATTATAACTCTAATATATATATTTATTTATATTCTTTGTAAATTTGTTCCATTCTTATTTTTCGTGTTTACTTCGTAGAAAATTTAAATTCTATTGATAATTTAAGAATACCTCATAAACAGCTTTTATATTTACGATGATATTAAAATTATTCTCGACCTCTTTGTGTCAACACGAATCTCTATCAATAATTTTACTGTCCGGAAGCACACTAAGATTCTTTCTATATTACTCATACAAGTAGTTGAATAAGTAAACGTCTCTCTTGAAAATATAAATCTTCGGTTTAATCTATGAAATACCTTTCTTGCACTTTGTGATTCGATATGGGAGTATTATTCAACAGATTTTAAATCCACGAGCTATTTAACCATGTTTGATCTATTTGCTTCAACGCTGAAGATTTCTATCGTGTACATTTGAACCCACGAATTATGACAACCCTCTTCGAGTTTGATTTACTCGTGAAGGGTTCTATTCAATAATGAAATAGCTTTAAGAGCCACGAGGTCTAGGATCTGTCCTTGATCTATTTGCTTTGAAGTAAGAAAGTTTTATAAAGAAATCTCTTGATTCGAGAAATATTAAGGTGCTCCGTTCTGAATTCTCAGCGCTTGTGTGTCATGCTAGATGATTGATGATCATGCTAGATTCTGGATTCGTGAAAAATTGAAATGTTCGAGATGGTACAGAGTAATAACTAATAACTAATATATGTAGGTACGTGTTTCATGGTGCAACGCCATAAAGAACAATCCCAGTGATACGGCGCTGCGGGCTTGTAATATCAAGATAAATACTTGATGCATACTTGCCTGTCGTATAAAAACTTCGTAATAAATTCTGCTTATAGAAGCTTTTTACGAGATGCGAAGGTTATCTTTACTTCCTTCTATCTTACGTTTACCAAGCTCAGCAACCACGAATGACACGAGGATATGTATCATTCTTCGCAGTAATGTTCAAGATACAGTCTTTTAATATTTATTATCTCGGAAATTCATTTTTAATACTCGTAAGGATAAAATAGAGGAAGTATGAATCAAAATAGATGAGGAAATTTATGAAAGGTTATAAAACGCTACTGAAAAGTATCGATTGAAAATTTATTATTAATTAATATCATTTGATTACAGGTAACTAGAATAATTAGAGTTAGTTTTGAAATGAAGAGACTACTCGATTTTAAGTTACATAATTTTAATTTCTACTTTTGTAATCCTACATATTAAACGATATATTCCATAAATTTACGACGTTTATCGCATAAAATACAATATACGAATTAGGACGGAACAATCGAAAATTAATGTTCTGTAAAAAAAAATATAAAAAATAAACGGAACATCAAAAAAATAATATTCTTAATAACGTACAAAATTTCCTTTATTTGTTTTATTTAAATGATTCATATATTTATTTTCAATCACAAAAACATAAATCTGCATTCAGTTCGATTATGACATAGATGAAATACTGTATTTAACTTTATCAAACGAAATCAATGAAATTCAAGCGAAATCCGCTCTATTCATTTCGTCCGCCAGAACATTAAAGGAATGCTTCGGTGAACAAAATATTCGACAAAGAGCGAAATCAGATAAAAAAGGAAGAAGGAACGACGTGGTGAATTTCCTCTCGAAGACTCTTCTAGCTATTGACAAAGAAACAAACCGAGAGGAAGAGAAAGAATAGAAAAGGATTCGCTCTTCAATGAAACCGCAAGAACGTATCGACGCAATCGATCACTCGAACATCCTCCAGCACCATGAAACTTCGTATCACGTGGATTCACTTGATATTACGAACAATGTAATTTCCCAATATTTCATTCCTTAGACACTTGAATAAATAGTACTTTAAATATCATTTCTAGATCAGGCGATTATTCACTTTTCGATCAGGTGAAGTGAAATAATATTCTGCATTTCAATTGTATTGTCACTGTGTCTCCGATGTATTAATGCGTTTATAGCTGATATAATCTTTATTGTCTCTACCATGGTAAATACTCTTCGTATACTAATAAACGATTTATAACATATAACAAATGGTTTTTCGTCTGAATCGATATTAGCGAAAAGACGAATTAATTCATGACACTAGTTATGAATAGTTCATCTATCTGGCTAATCAATTATTACATTTATTTAATTAAAATTGATTACAGAATTGAATTAAATTGAATTACATGCATGTCACCTGTATCGATTAGCAATTTCATTTTGGGAACTAAATTAAACAAAAATTAAAAGTTTCTATATTCCATATTGATGTTAATCAATATTTTACAATTCCAGTTCGTCCAATATTATCCACAATATATATTTTATTCATAATATAGAATATGCATGTATGCGTGTGTGTATGCGCACGCATATCACTATAGAATTAAATCACTACCATAGATCAGCTTAAGCTTAACGGGTTCAAAATACACACTGGCACAAACGACGAACCCCTGCGAATCCAACTAAGTACATACACGAATGCTACTACATTCTCCTTACCGAGAAATCCGAACAAAACCGCCCTTAAATTCAACCCTGCTTAAACACAATTCTCCTTATCTCCGAATCGCATCAATCACGCGTAACCATAGAATCCCTGCCGCCCCTCGCAATCTCCAACATCCCACTTACGTATTCGAATGCACGAAAATTCGACGAACAGTGCCGGAATCACGATGTCCGGCCACGTGACACGTCACCCTAAGGGCACGCGTAGCTATACCACGAGGGGAAAGCATTGATATTTTTATGTCAATAAGGTTGGACCGCGCGTCAAAGGGAGATCATACAGAGGCGAGCATAATCAGTGACAGAGACGAACGCGTAGCGCAGAGTAAAAACGAATAGGATAGGGGCAGAAGGTAAATAAAAAGCGAAAGTGCATGTAACTGGCGCACACTTCGATTCACAACAACGGAACTGGCGTGCATTGTCGATGAAGCCAACACCTGGTCGGTTCCGGAAAGCGTGCGCCGGTCGGTTTTTTATTTTCGCTGCTGTTCGTCGTTTGATAACAAAGAATCGCGTCGAACGCTCGCGGGAGGCTTGGGTGTAAAGGCCGGTTTCGAATGGGAGAAGGATGGTGAAATGAAGAAAGAAAGAGAGAGGCAGAGAAGAGGAAAAAGAGGTAGTGGTTGAGACGAGTGAAAAGGGTGACTCGAATAGGGGTGGCATATGCAGCGGTAACCATCACTTGACGGATCCAGTGCTCGCTCATTTTGCCTTTATGCACGTGCAAACGCTCGTGGAAGTTAAGTGTACGCGAAAAGTGCCAATTTTCGAGGGGTGCGTGCCGCGTCCTATTACACCGGACATGGCCGATCAGAAGCCCACATCGACACCCTACCTCACAACGTTTAACGAGTCAAGTTTTTAAGCTTCTTTGATAACTTTAAGCGTTTAAGTGTTTTCGTATGCGCTTTGAAAATAATTACCAGGGATTAGTTCACAGTTCTAATATTTTGGGATTTTTTATTGATTGTAATTACTGAACTTCTGTGTTTGTTAAAGGGAGTAGAAACTTCAATCGAATTAAGTTTAATAAAGTAAAAGAAAGATGAAATTGAATTTAAATCTAATTTTGGATTATTTTAATCTCACTGATATTTGCAAACGGAGCGTTTGCAAAGATGTCATTGTTTGATTAATTAAAAGAGATTACAAGTATTAAATCAAACAGATACAATGTTTGAAGGGTAAACTACATTACCTTTAGAAAGTTTTATTCCTGTGAACAATTTCTTTGACAATGATGCGAAAGGCGAATAGCGGATACCGGTAAATTATAAATATGACAAGATATATGCTGAAACTGAATGAAATTTTCAAAGGAACTCTTTGTATAGTTTTCCGTTTATAACTATATATTTAATACATACCTTTAGTATAGTCCGTATATAAAGACTCCATCATATAAAAACTAATAAATTTTAAAAATAAATAAATAATTTGCAAATAAGATATACTATTCTATAAAATGAAATTATAAAAGAATGCAATGAAAACAATACAAGATCGTATGAAAATGGTAGATTCTGAAGAAATAATTAAAATAGAGATAACGACACGAATATAATTAGCTACATCTAGAGACTGTTAGCACTGATTTAACTTCTTTATCGTTAACATGATTACAAGATCTGATTCAAATCTGATATATATATAATATACGTGTCTGGAGTAGTATCTATGACAATATAGTCGATGAAAGGGGTATAAAGTGAATCGTAAATTCGATCGGGTATTAAACGGCAGCAGGATTCTGGTATCGATACCTCTTGAGCCACATATACTCGCGCCCACTATCCTATTTTACTATCAGAAGTTTAGAACTGTACTTGCAGAAGATCGTATGAAAATGCACAAGTTTCGCCGTTATTTATTTATTATCAATAAAAACTTTCACTTTACTCTCGTAACTGCTTCGTACGCTTCAAAAGTTTTGTACAAAGTAAGTAAATTTATCGTGTTTTCTAGCACTGCTTGAAATTGAAATAAATAGAGGTAAGGGTGATAAATTAATGAAATTTCAGTGCTTTATTTAGAAAAAAGGGCCTATTTTTTAAAAAATGATGTATTTTCTAGACAGATAGTTGAATTATTATGAAATAATTCTTTAGTTTGTAACTATAAGGAGAACAAAATTCTTTAAAAATCACTATAATGATTAATACTATATTAAAATAATGATTTTTTTATTTGTATTATTTTAATAGTTAACGGAATAATTAAATTAGTAGTGGATAATCTAACAAGCAGATCATTTTAACTGTAGATCCATATTCAGTTCAAATATGAATTTGCATGAGTATAATTAAAAAAGTGGGACCTGGATAGAGAAATGTTTGATTAATTAAATATTATAAAGGATATTATACTTTGAATATCTTATACAATTTTACATATCATATGAGATTAAATTCGACATAAGCCCATAAAAATTCGCAGTTCGATAATTACAATGGCTTTCATAAAACTCCTGTTTATATTTGCAGAATACATAAAAGTTTTACAATGCGAAATTAGAAAGAAATGTTGCTTATGAGCCATTTCTTAAAATGTTTCTCCATTATTGTCTACGCGGAAAAATAAATTTCGTGTTGAAAATTAACAGCGTCTATAAAGTAGATCGATAAACGTCCGAGCGTCGCTGGACGAAACCAGGCGATAGACGTTATGAAATAAAACTCGGTATAAATGTCAAATGAACTTCCTTTGAGAGAACTAATTAAAATGCCAGGAAAAGCATCGATATTCGTTAATGAGGATATCAATCGAAGGCCAATTAGCTAAGAACTGATGACACACAAGTATCTCGTTCATTTTGTCACTTTCGTATGACTGCTGACCTCGAAACAAACATTGTTCCGTTTCTTTCATTTTTCGTGTAAAATCACGACTTAAATAAAACCTTAATTAGTTAGTGCTAGATTGAAAATGAAGCGTCGAATTCAAGCCTGTTTGATCTTCGATATTTTTCGTCTTCGAGTCTTAAATTGGATTTAAGATAGAAATATAATATTATAGATATATTCTTAATTCGGAATAATAGTAGATTTTGATACTATTCGAATTAAAATTTTAACAGGTTCGAACGAAACTGTATTTATCAAACTGATTCGAATTTTGACAGAATTGTATACTATTGATAATATTAACCGTATAGCGCCTACAGAAATTTCCTACCACATAGATTTTTGACTTTACATTCCAAAAGTTATCATCACTATATAATATTATTTAAAATTTTCTAAAATATTACTTCTCGGATATAAAATGGAAAATCCATCTAGATATATAAACTTATATAAATATCATTTTAAAATACACTTAATTTTTAATATCGAATACTTGATATCAACGATACTAATAAATTATTAATAATAGCCCAATGTTAATCACTCCTTGTTTACCCAACATTCTTTCTCTCAATTAGCTGATATACCTGAATCACAGGAAATTTCAGAGATAAGGGTGGGTCATCGCTCTCGATGTCACCCATAAACTTCGATCTTACATGATTAATTAAGCGACGGTCGAGCGTGATTGAACAAGTGCTCGGGGTCGGACCAGGTTAAGGGGGTAGAAGGGGAGGCATTATGGAGCCGTTACAGCTCCTAGCATGAGGCAACAATGGGTCGCTTGAACAGGAGCGAGATGAAATTATTTGGTCGATGCGCAATTATTGAGAGCTGCTTTGTAACGCATGCTTGTATCCCGCAGGCGTTGCGCCCAAGTGCGACCAGCACCGCACCACGAATATTGTTCCGGCTAAATTGCTCTGCGTACCGTCTAAATTCTATTCCGCCTAAATACGCAATCGTCCAGCACACCTCATCACGTTCCTTTTGCTTCGCTATGCGGATCTTCCAATGATAGATACGTCAGCTCTCTTTATTCTCTTGGTTGAATTTCTTCATCATATTACACGAGGATCGTCCAGAATGTAATATTCGTTTTGACATAGCAACGATACAAACGCATTTTAAAAAGAGTTTTTTGTCTGTAACTTTAGTACATGTATATACACATGTATCCAGATATTCGTTATAATTACCCTTTCCCTCCTTCTTTGAACACTTATCGTAACGTGAGATCAGTTCTTGTACACATATCTTCAATATGCTACTACTTCCGCCACGAGTTCACATTTAGTAGTATTAAATTCAGGTCTTATCTCGACCATATAATCTTATATAATCTTATTACCGTAAATGCTATATATTGTTGTAACGACGGTGAATTCCTTTATGAACGAACGTTTTCACCATTCAAAAAACGTAAAAGTGCAATGGACGGTATTTAGTCATCCGCGGTATTTTCAATTCGCATCGCCATGATAAACGAATAGAACTTCGACGATATCAGTTACATAGGCATAAAATTTGATATGATTTAGGTCAATACATAAATGAAGCTGAATGACATTTTATAAGCACATCGTGTTATTCTATACGGCTGCTATATGTAAACAGATATTAATATTTTCTGCACGATCCTCGTAACTCAGTGAAAGTCTGTATCGAGACATGATAACAAAAAACCATGTAGTGAAACTATTTTATGCGAATTAATATTATGTTAATTGTCTTTTGAAACGGCGCTTTATTCTTTAACCGTGGTTGAATCAGCTGACGGCTGTCTTCGGACCGACTCGGATAAAGAATAAAATACAGTAAAATCAAATACCGTTTGCACTTCATTGATGGAACATTCCAACTCTCTCGTCTTATTTTACATTTTTATGGTGGAAATTAAATCGAAATGTAGAAATGTTTATCAAGGTGAAACGAGGAAATCTAAGTTTCGTTTCAAGTTTTCTAATAACTAGAAGAACTTACCTCTATTCTATTCTATTCTATTCTTCCGAATAATTCCTTGCCTTACCAGCATACTCCGAAAATACTTTCATAAAAATACCTAATTTTTTAATTCTTTTTTTTTTTTTTGTAACCTACACTTATAGAGAAGAAACGCATGAAAAGTCTTGGTGTAACTGTTATTATTTACGAAACTTATTATATATATTACTGTTACGCCCCCGAGGCTTACTATAGACCGTGTTCCTAACCGTCGCTCTTGGTACTACAATGTTGCATACAGATCGTCTTTCGACATGATCGACAAAATATATACAATGTAGCGACAAGCGCATAGTTGTCGTCAAGCAGCGAGTTCTATAAACATCGATTCGCCTTCGGTCCGTTATTTTATCTACACAAAGAAGGTGGTATACGTGATCATAAGCGCGAACGGTTGCGAGATCCAAGCGTGGTGGGGGTCGTCTCCCAGAGAAGACAAAGGAAAAAATGGAAGGGCAATTAGTATCATTTGAGGATTCCAACGGAATACATCGAGAGGTTCAGACAAGTAAGTTAAAGTCGCTTAGTCAAACGACTACATCGAGAAATATCATAAAGTCGGGTCGAATTACTGTAACAAGCTAATTGTATCATCGTTAAATCATTTGTGATGTGTTCACTATAATTTTAAATGTTGTTAAATATACAAGTTTATATTAACCCTGTTAATTCAGTGTTATAATCATTTGAACTACCTCTGTTATCCCAAATGAAACAGGAGAACAACTGATTCGTGGCGTCGATTATCGGAATCGTAGCGAGAATTTACGCTGACGCGTTTTCTTTGCGATCGCGTCTCTCTGCGAATGGTCGTAACATTACATTGTCAATTATTATAACTGTTACTGTTATTGAAACGCGAAAAAATTGGAGTCAGCCCCAGTTCATTAGAGATAAAACTTTTCTGTGTAGTTTTCTTCTCTCGAATTAACTTTTTTAAATTAAAATGAATCTTCAAGGTAATAATTCTATTTGATTAAAAAGTCTAAAATTGTTAAAGTCAAAGTCCACAACTTGCAACTTATACAACTTATCAACTTACCAACATTATTCATTACGCAGGAAGACTCTGTTCATTGTTACGCTCACTAAATCACGACGGACCTCATCTAACAACATCGTCATTCTAAATTCCGCCTTTAGTTCCACCCAAAAACGATCTACCGAATCTCAAGTATTGATGTAATACTTGTGTGTAGTAGTATGTCAAAGGTTCCGACGGTTCTGGTGATCCGTGTACAATAAAGATTCTTAGCGGTAATGAAATTTTAAGCCTGGACTCACTATCCAAATATCGGATAAGGGATTGAAGGACCAGGAGCAGCAGCGGAGGCACTTTATATCCTGACGTCGATAGTCTCCGGGAGCTCACTTTGCCTCGGTCCTTTGACCGTCAGGTTCGGTGGCACGATGCACCGGGCAAATAATTCGCCCCTCAAACGATTCCATCGATCGTTTCCATCGTCGTTCCTCTTCCGCTTTTCGCAATCTCTTTCTCCCTCTTTTTCAATCGCTTCTCACCTCCGGCCCACTTCTTTTCCCCTTCTCTGCTCGCCCGAAATAGCCACGTAATCGGTTCCACGGTCTCCCTTAAAGCGGCCAATAAATCAGGGAACAACGATTCGTTCGTGTATTCAATCAACAGGCTCGAAACGGCGGAGAGGTTTCGATTTTCGAAGGGTGAGATCTCAGGCCGATGGTCACTTAACGCGTGATTAGACTGGTAACCGAAATAGCGATAGGCTCTGGGGTTAATTATTGTCCTTCTATCTTTTGTTCTACGGCAAGCTATGAAGACGTATAAGTATGACTTAAGTTACAAAAACGTATTAGAATATGATAAATAGTACAATAAAATTACAAATATAAAATAGTAGAATGAAATAGTTTTGCATCAAAATAAGAAATTAGTTTCTGACTCGAACTAAGCAACTCGCTATGCTCTCTTTTTTATTTGAACTCACCGACAGAGTGATTTATCCGAGAACGAGCAAAAGGTCTATGAAAGCGAGAAGCCATACATTTTTCTGGTCGAATGAACAATGACATCGTTTAGTAGAAGATGAATGGAATATGTGTGATAGTTACTCACTCCAGTATTAGCAATCTTGACATATATGCCGTTCGATCGCTTTATGATTTCCCGCTATCTCGAACCTCTCGCTCGTTCTCCGTATTCTTTCTTGTTCGCTACGAGAACAAAGTCAAGCTGAATAGTATATCTGTCTCGTAATAAACAACTTGTCGATCTCGATCGTGTAGCTTATTTCGATGCAAAAATGTACATGGTTACATGTACAATAAGAGTCGTAGGTGAGTTCACAATTTAAAGACACGAGATTTATTCGTAACCTTTTCAACACGTGTTGCATAAACTGAAAAGTGATTGGGAAGATATGAAACATATAAGAATACAAATTACGATAAAAGTTCTTTTATCCGAATTCCGTTTATACGAGCCGGTTTTTGTTTACTGTCAGTTGTATGAAATTGCTCGAGCGTATTTTCAATTATACGAACGCGTGTTCTGAAATTGTACGCTTCTAGCTTTAGTCCGTGTGTTTTGTCTAAGCTGACATATAACTGAAGACAATTTGTGTCGAAATTGTTGTTCAACCTTGGGTATCCGAACGTCAACCTCTATTATTGAAACTCGTAGCAACAGCTGGTGAGATAACAAGTGAGCCTTTATTATGCGAACTCATCTGTTATTCGAAATATTTTGCCCTCTGACCGGTTCGAATAACCAAAGTTCTACTATAATAGCAATATGGTAAACTATAATAATAAAAAGGTATAATAGATAAAGTAGAGCATAAAGTATAAAAGCAAAAAAAAAAAAAAAAATTAAAAACAGGTAAATCTTTAGCCATATAAGTCAACGTTATACAAAGCTTACTTTTGCAAGACGTATAACGTATACTTACTTTCGAATCTCACTATAAAATACATAAAATATAATCTACCGTCTGTTCGATCTGCGCAACATACGTCTCTCCAATACATTTCAGTACAAAATACAAAATGTAAAGCAAAAATACCTGAACGTACCCATCACTCACGAGTTAACCATCGGTGAACGTTACCATATCAAAAACACAACAATACTTTTTTAAAAACGAGTGCAAAGCGACCCTCCCCGACGTCGACAGGAAGCCGCGTCTCCCGTGGAGATTTCCATTCTCTGAATGATTCGGTGACGGAAACGCGACCGTCGTTCCGAGCTAGATGGAACAGCGATAGGTCGAAACGCGTTTATAATTTAATAATGGATCGGAGGGTGTACGCCGGTGGGCCATTCCAATGGATTCTTTTCTCGGTCGGGCCCTGAATGCGTGTCACCTTTATTCGTAATAACGCTCGATGACAGGGGACCGGTGGCCATTGTCACGCCTGTTTAACTGACGTGAACAGGCCGTGGCTCGTCCATCATTCGTGCGAGCTTTCGAATCGAACAATCGACTCGAACCACGAAAATCCCCGCGCAAAAACGTACCCTCATCCAACATAGTAATTCTCCGAGTTTCCAGAACGATTATCAAATCTTCCCCAGATTTCGAAATTTATTCATTATTGACGTGTTTGAATTTCTTTTCTCTGTTTTTGCACTTTATGTTAAGCGCAGATGTTTATATGGATGAATGTATACACAGTGGCACGAAGTATCGTGTTGGAATAATTTATTTAAAGGTGGAAGTAACTTTTTAAATGAACGATAATTAATTGGACGTGGACATTTTGGAAATATACATTATTTGCGAAAGGATTAAGGTTGCATGTAAAAGAATAAAAATATATACGCATGAGGCGAAAATTCCACTAATTAATACTGTGACAAGTGATTTATGAATTTTCAAAGATTTCCAAATTTTCTGTCTTTCTCATACTGTATATCGTGTGAAGGAATCTTAATCCCCCCCATATGTTACAACGATGACACACGTACAATGATGATTATTTTAACGTTTAATTGTAAGATACGAATAGCTAATTATAGAAAAAATATTTTGAAAGCATATATTGGAATATATGTATCAGAATATGTTTATTGGAATATGTGTATTGGAATATATGTATTGGAATATATAATTTTATACTAATATATTTGAATAATCAATATAATTAACTGAATTATTTATATGCGAGTTTATGCATAAATGTTGACTCTTTGAAGTGAAAATAACTAGATATTACTTCATGAAATGTGTCAGCTAAGTCTGTGAGTTAATTTTTTATTCTTTACACTGACCTTAACTCAATCTCGTATTTTACGATGCAGCCACTTAGGTATACGGTTGAATTTGAATGCGATGCACGAGCCCCGAAACGTGACTTGTTTGTGGGGAAAGTATTCCGCGGTGCCGGAAGTTAATTACAACGTTAAGGGACGTTCTTTGTAAATCGGATCAAAGCTCGTATTCAGTAATCCAAAACCGCAAAAGTTGTGGGCCGAAGTTTCCGTTCCTTTGTGTTGCTTCCTCCGACTTTGGCAGAGCTATAGCAATCGAACTTCTATTTTGAACACGATGGTAGAATTGAAACAATTTTACATATATATAAAAATGTTTTGTTATCAATTAATAAGATCCAATTAACTGAAATTTAGATGCCGCTTGAGCTAATACAAGTCCTTATCCTATTGATATAAGTATTTCGTAAAAAAGAACAGACTATGTTCATATCGCATAAACAATTTTGCCAAAGAAGTGGTCATATATAGAATAATCCTTACTAGAGAAATTTTTTCTTTACTTTCATATTTCGGAACTTTCGTTCTCTCATTCTGAACAATATACATTGCTTAAAACAAATATAGAATCACTCTTATGAACGGTTTTACTGCACCAACTAAGCAAACAGCTATGACAAAATATTATACGCATATTATGATAAAAACTAACTTTATGACAATTTAAATAATTATTTAAGGATATGTAGAGACAGAAAGAATGATCTTCCAAATATTTAGAATAATACTTCTCACAGTTTGCAAAACGTAATCCTTTTTCGTAATTTATTTTCACTATCAAACAATCAAACTATTACTAATAACACAAAACGTAATAATACATAAAAGATACGAAACGAACCCAAACAATTATTCAAAAATTTTTGAACCACACGCTGCAACATCCCATAATTTCTCATCTGAAAACTCTTTTTTCTATAAAACCGATATCGATGCAGCCACTCAAAGCATAGGAATAATTCAACTTCGAAAAACAAAAGAAATTTCCGAGCACAATTTACTCAAACGAAAAAAGGATCCAAAATAATACGTTTTTCCAGTTTTAATTCCCCAGGGAGCGGAGTCCCAAGGTCCTAAAGATCGTTCTTTCGACGAAAAACGCGCTAGTACGAAGCGTTCAGCGATAATATCGCGTTTTAATTTCGATCGAAACAGAGAAACGTTGTACGCGAGATTTTTTTTTAATGTTTCGCTCGCTGATCGGTGTCAAAGGGTAAAGGACGGAGGATTTCGAATAGGAGGAGCGGCTCTGTGTATTTATCGTTTTAAAACCGTTCGTTAAAGCGTATGAACATATACTTTCCCCATAATCCTTCGATTCGCCCTCTCGAACCAGCCATATTGTGCTCTTTCGCGGATCTGTTTGCTTCTCTATGCGCACGATAATCTATATATACTGTCGATGAAAAGTTCGTGAGTCACTTATCCCGACGAGAGGGAAACTTTGGTTATTTTAGCGGAAAAAATATAAAACGGGAGTAGTATAGAGTATAGAACATTTGTGTATTTTCCTAGTATTTTTACTACTATTTTACTTAATATTTCCTTAGTATTTTTTGATATAAAGATATTTTAAGGTATTGTTTTTAAGAAATTGTTTTGAGCCAACAAATATAGATATTGATTCCGTTCTTTTTGACGAATTGTAATATTTAAAAATGGTATTGTAAGGTGTATTCTTCTGTTAGTCTTAAGTATAAGGTAATGTTTAAGAATTAAAATGGTTTGAAGTAGAAATGCCGGGAACGAAATTAAATTGGAAATAAATGGTAATTCGTGTTCTTCTATTTTGTTCGACGGAAACCATACCACGTATTAAACTAATGCTTCTTATTACGATAATAGTAAAGTTTAATTATTACAGCAATGTAAACATTGAGAGTAGAATTTATATACGTCCATACAATAATTTTTATCCTGAACTATCACTTCTGAAATAAATTTCTTAAATTAATTTTAAGCTATTTCAATTTCTCAGAGGGAGGATCTCGAAGCTGTAATAAATATTCTACGTACAGAACAATCTCTCAAAACTGAAATTTAAAAAATACAAGAGAAGTAAAATGTAACCACAGGAAACTACAAATAATAACATTATTCATTAACGCATAAAATACAAATTTTACAATTTTAAAATATTTTAGAGTTACATCCTACATAATATTTTAATATCATCTTTAATTCAATAACTTAGTTATTATATAACCTTCTATTTATCTTAAGATCATTTTACACCCCCATCGATAATAATTTCTTTCCTTCTTAATGAGAAATTCGCATATTTTCGATGTTCTTATAACAATTGATCGTGAATTCTTCGGCCGAACTTCCTCGATTCGAGTACGTGTTGCAATTGTATGTGCAGTTATCTACGACAGTTGGCAAGCTCACCCCTTCCCACACGTCTTCAAGTATATATCTATATATGTACATCGAAATGAATTCCAAAATTTACCATTCGAGCGGCGCAGAAACAGAAAAGAAACCGCGAAACATTTCTGGCTATTGTTACGACACAATGGACCACACCCCCATCCCTCCAAGTTACCCCCCTTTAGTTCTCTGTCTCTCTCCCAGGCTCGTATTTAGCTAGATACGCTGGCTGTCGCAATGTAAGGGGTGGGAAAATGGGGGTCAACGATCGGGTCGCCCGATTAACACGTTTACTGATGTAATATCGCGTTATCGGGTACCATACTGTATGTTAATAAATACCTGTAGACCCGTTTTCACGCTGTAGAGATCCTAGGATTTCCCTTTTTTCGGGATTCCTACTTTTTAGGTGTTGTAGTTTATGCTTCAACTTCGAGAGTGAGTTGGTTGTGCGGGAGAACAAGAAACGTGTTGGAATATGTTAGAATAATTGGAAAGTTGTACCATTTTGCCCTTCTTTCTGTCTTCTGGGAAAATTTAATTCTTTGAAGTGGAATTTCTAATTATTTTTTAATAATAATATCCATTTCTGTTTATGTCTGTCCTTTACCGATCTTTTGCACAATTGAATTAACCTTATTTGGTGGGATTTGAGAAGTTTCGGGTTAATGGTTATTATAGGTATATAGTTATTTTTACTATATATAGTATATGTACCCATATATATGTTAATAATAATAATTATACATATATATATGTCGGAGATGAAAAGACATCCGAGCCTTTCTTTTGGAATGTTTGGGAAAGTCCCCAATACTTTAATCCAGACTTTTTATTATAGCCGTACTTAAACAATAAAACTAAAATAATAGCTGTTTATGAGTTAAGTCAATTATGATTGCCCGAGATTTATGACAGTGGGCTTGGGCTCGAAGTGACATAATGGGTCACTGAACGTAGCCACGGTCACGGGAGGCACGTGTACCTAACAGAGGTATAAAGTAATTAAATAACTCTCCTTAAAAACAAAGATTGACCCAAGTGATACACAGAGGTACGGAGAGGAGTATATAAGGGCAGTTCCACTTGGACTGGGTCTCAATCCGATAAGTTCGACTAGTCCAGTGAACACGTACGTCGAGTTCCAAATCGCAATCGTCATCCCGTTGACCGCGTATTCGTTATCGAACCTAAATTCATCGTCATCGACATCTCGATTATTCAATCACCGCTATCACTTGTTAACCTTTGTAATACATTCGCTTCAACAAGTATCATCTGGTATACAACAACGATGACCAACTCACAAGAAGATTCATTACACGCCCCGACATCCAACGTTACTCCGACATATATAATATATACATACACATACACACAGATGTATTAGAACATCTTTATTATTAATATCAAACGAAGAATACAATATAGATGATGTTCTATTTATATTTTGGACATTTTGTTTTAATTATCTCATTAGATATAACATTACTTTTCGTAATTTGTGTGTTCACTAATATCACTAATTGATAAATTATTATGCGATTACACCAGAATTTTCCATTTAATATATTGATAGATTTTTCCAAAGTCTACAATCTTCTCAATACGTAGTTTCTATCCTGCCAACAACTTATACAAAAATCTTCAAAAGAAGCCGTAAAACTACCTTCATTGCAAATTTGTTTGATCGATCTATCGATTGATTTTATTCGACGATGCGAAATTATAGAAACTAACGAAATCACTATTAAATCCTATTAAAAAACTTTATTCTGGATATTTTTCTTTCTTGGTTGATATTGCACAGAGTAAAAATAAAGGTATTAACGTTTAGAAAGGAACTCGAAGGAAACAAAGATATTGAAGTTAACAGTTATTTTCTAAGTGTATAAATCATAGACTAGTTGCCTCGAAATATTATCGTTTTAATTGTATAGAATTTAAAGTAGGTATAATGGAATTACGTCTCTGTTGAAGACAGTTATTTTCTGTGAAATAACACGGCTGCATTATCTTTAGAAATTGTGCGTTCAAACGACCGAAGCGAGTTCCAATGAATTTCTAAAACTCCCCCTGCCGCGTTCGCAGAACACGGCCAGAAACTTTCTGGAATTCTATGAATGCATGCAACGTTTTATCCCCTTTTTCTATAAATTGGAAAACAGACTTGGCAACGGGTACGACACAGATATAATCTACTTGACGTACAAAGAGAAGTCGAAGATTTGATTTCGTAAGGAAAGAAATTGCTGGAGATAAAATACAGTCAGATACTACGTTGCAAAGTTCTAAATAAAAAATGTATTATTTGTCTTATTTGTTCGCCGTTAAATGAGATTGTGATTTATATGACAAAAGAGAAATTATTATTAACAAAGATTCAGGTATTTTAGTGTTCTTTTTAAATACACGATATCCACGATATCCTCGAAAAAATCAGAAAAAAAATAGATCTTTTCAGATTCTCAACTCAAAATAAAAATATTCATTCATCAGTTTGAATTCATTTCGGGTATTCTTTCCTTTCTTCCAATTTCACATATCCTCAAATATGATAAGAACTGGTCATTCGTCAAACTCAACTCACAAACTCTAATTCACCCCCTTAATTCTATCAATAATCTTTCCCTTAAAATTGGAATTACTCACTTATAAAACTCAATTCAATTCAGACACTTCATCATATATCGTATACCTTACCCTCAAAATTTATAATATATATCGAAATGTAAAAAAAGATTCGTCAAACTCAATTCGACTGGAAAATCATCCCTTTGATTCCAGGATCTCTTCGAGACAAACATGTTAAATATAATTCAGAAATTTATCATATTTCCCAAAAGCAGGACAAAAAAGTACTTAACTCGATTTATTAATAAATTCAAATTTACAACATGGAGTTGTTAATATATAATATAATACAACATAGATGACTTTTGTCGATATGGTAAAGAGTGAGTACAAAAGTTACTGAAATTCATGGTGTATCGATCTTAATCTTTCTATTTATCCACCAATGTGTCTTCTTTCAAGTGCGACTATATATTAAATGGAATGCAAAGACACAAGATCAGTATATACGCTGTGAATTCCTTGTGGTAGCGCATGCGTGCGCCATCCACAGTCTGCATTGCAGACACGTGCGGTTTTAATCCCATGACACTAGAGATAATATGACAGAAACCTTGCATAAAATCGTTTTTTTGACATCGTTAAATATTATGGTAACAGAAAGTTCAGATCGTGATATTATATGTAAATACAAAATAACATATTCATAGGTAGAAAGTATGTTTTAATAATACCAGTCGATCGTGATACGAATGAAAGTGATCTATTCGGAGTTTAGCGTAACGAAGTTCTAGAAACTCTTTTAAACTTTTCTGAGCCCAGAAGAAAATTTTTAAAAGTCCAGCAGGAAAAATCTTGTTTAAAGTCCAGTAAGAAATTTCCTTTGTTTTATCTGCCTCTTCTTATACAAGGTGATCCGTGCAACTGAGACATTTCAGAATCTCCTTCCCGTTGTGATTATGGTATTTTACAAGAAAATGGTAGAGGTAAAAGGAAAATGGTTCAAAGAGGATTACTTTTCCAGGATCGTATTCTTTCTGCAAGTGTAAGAGTGTATGTATATTGCATTGTAAATAGTTTGACGATTCCTTGAAAGGTTACATAATATTTTCTGGTATATTATAGTATATTCTGATATACTATATATTTAAATTAAACGGAGTGTTGAATAGCGTAATAAAAGGTCGCGCATTATTCAACCCACAGTAGGTACTTCGGTCGTATCAAATAACATGGTGAAATATTGTGACAGCTCTTGAATAAACACAATTCGTAAATTTGTAGGAGTCCTGTGTCATCTCATAAATATAACATGCCTCACAACTGTCATTTAGTATATTCTTTATTTGGACAAACTATTCATTAGATTAAATATCTAAGTTCTTTCGTTTCTTTTCGTTCTATTTATTCTATTTTATTTTTTTATCCTACCTTTTTATAATTTTCTTATTAAATCTTTTGTATTTTTTCTTTTTTGTATATTCATTTAGGGGAGAGTCGTGTAGTATCGACCGGCATACACTACCAACTAAAATTATTTCTGGCTTTTCTCACCAGATATCAGCACCTTTATTCGAATAAACAAACGAATATAATAATTCTGTGCAACATATTTCGGAGGCACATTGTTTATTCCGTTGTTTTCGCTGTTCTGACATGTTAAAAGTATGCGTTGATATTTCAAGTATTAAAAATTATTTTCTGGAGCAGATATTTTGTTTCTGAGATAAGTAAATAATTATTTTCTATTATGTATATTATATTTACATATCCATCTGTATCTATCTACCATATCTACCATATACTATCTACTAAGTGTAATTACCAGTCCCAGTTTTGCAACTTTCTTTGTATACATTATAATCTGAAGCGTTTCACGTGTTTCTCGTCCAGTACTGACCAATCAACTGTTGACTAGAACAAATCTTTTTTATCTGTTAGTTGAATATGTTGACAACTGAAATTAAATTAGATTAGAATCCATTTTATTACAGACTCATTTGTTGAATTTTGAATTTCATCGACTTTAAGCCAAGATAGAATAAAAATCCTTTAAAACA
The DNA here is from genome assembly GCA_905332935.1 of Bombus hortorum. Classification (NCBI taxonomy): domain Eukaryota; kingdom Metazoa; phylum Arthropoda; class Insecta; order Hymenoptera; family Apidae; genus Bombus; species Bombus hortorum. The sequence continues at coordinate 402,952 of HG995197.1, forward strand.
GTCGGTACTACGCGACTTTTCGCCATACCTTTCTTTTCGCATTATATGTAGTTGACAAAAAATTCATATCCAATATGTGACAGATTGATCGTGAAAGAAATGTTCAAAATAGGAACTGTCGTTTATTTGCTAAGTACATATGTAAGACAAAATAGGTAGAAAATTCAAAAATCGAAGGTCTTTGAATTTAAATGGAATATTCTGTCTACCTCGTGCTGTATCTTATCATGTCATATCGTAGATGACACGATCGTTCTTAGAAACTCCATTGCACAAGTGCGGTATGCTCTTCATCTTATAGAACGTTACCTTGTCAAACTGCATTCAAGAACAACTTCATCAATTTAAATGTTTCTGCATATCATGCGCATTCTATGCATTTATATCTCTTTAAATTTCTCATAAATACATAAAAGTCCGAGGTCTAGTAGTAACGATGCCCTGATCCAAGTCATTAACGTTCTAATCAACAATCAAACTCATTCGAATCCATTCTTTCTATTCTAAACTTGACCCAAAATCTGCACAGTGCCGTGTCTCCAGAAAAGATGCACCTTACGAACACGTACAGAGAAACAGAATTTCGAGGGACTCATTAGGTTTCACGGCGCGCGACCGTCCAGATCGGGCCTTCTGATAATACACGGGGTAGCCGTAATTCTTGGGGTCGATATGGCGTTTAAACGAACCCCGATAGCGATTCCCTCCCTTGAATGATATGAATATCGTTAATGGAGCTGGTTGAACATGATGCGGTCGTATTTCGGAATCGTGCGATTCCCAGCTCTACGTGAACGGAATGAGGCCGACTTAACCTCGCTCGTTATGTTCGCTAATTAAATTATGTGCTCTGGAATTTCGATGGTTTCCACCATTCTAAAACGTACGATCACAGGAATCAGTTGTGTATTCACGTGCATTAGAGTGAAACGAAAAAATCAAAATTATGCAGTTTATTATGAAGTAGTTAGTTATGAAGTTAGTTTACGACGAATGAATTTTTGAAAAGGTGTAAGGATCTTTTCTTTTTTCAAAGAAAGAAACAGTTTAAAATTAATAAGATTCACTGAAATTGTTCATATCTGATATTCTAATTATTTGTAATATTTCGGCGGAGGGAATATCTAACTAAGTAGACAAATTGAGCAAGTAGATCAAGATTTATTTAGTAGACAATAGACGTATATAATAATTAGGAGTTAGATGGTAGACAGTAGATATGGAAGAGTAAAATGAGGACGAAGTAAGATTGTGTGCGTGAGCGGATGGATTTGTGTGTGTACATGGTCTAACTGAAAGCGCAGGACGATAGGAATAGTAGTAAACCAAGTTCCTCTTATGGCTGAAAATAACTACAGATATCACTACTTGTGATATTTCGCTTATAATTAATTTTGTCTCATACTTATTTCTAATATACTGTTAATTACAATACCCTTTAATTTATTCGTATATTATAAGTTTATTAGTGTTCTAGGATGAATTTTTATTCACAAGAATTCTTAGTACATAATTGATTAACTAATATATTCGTGGGATATAATTTCAAAATAAATTTAATAGTATTGTATTAAATACTTAATAGATTCGAGGAATATTATTGATTAATTAATATATTAGAGGATAAGAAAAGTATAGATAATTTGCTGAAAATAACAAGTAAATTATTAAGATCACAGAAGATATATAAAAGCGATAAAAATAATTTTTGAGTGCCTTACAGCATCTCAAAAAATTTACCGATTGAATTCAGAATTTAACAATGAAATATATACCACTATAGACGGCAACTATTGTTCTCTATTAGAAGTCAGGAGTAACATAATCAAATTTGGCACCTATATCTCGCTTTACCCCCACTCACAAATACGCGCAATTCTGCGGAGCGATTCCACCGTCGAAACGGGTTGTAACTTACGAAATATGACTTTGGTAACGTTGCACCCGCTAGTTTTGTTTTATTTCTCCCTTCCTTTTTTTTTGTTTGTTTTATTTTTCGGTCCCCTTCATTTTGTTCTACCTCGTAAATCTGCCCGTTGTGTCAGCCGACTATCTCGAAAACGCGAATTTAAAAAAAATCCAGCGTGACACGACGTAGAAACATGCAACGCTATCACGTTTCGAAGCGTCGCGTCGCGGTCGCGTCGGTGATTTCAACGACATTGGGATACAGCTCCGGGAAATAATGAACTAATTAAGCTGAAAACCCCTGGTTGGCTGTAGGCCAATCGTTTCCAATTTGTTGTTTGTTGTTAATATCCCTTTCTCCCTTTTTTGCTTTAGTCTCTTTCAGAGAGGGCTAAAGTAGATGTCTTGAGCATTTGCAATATTTATTATAAATTCTCTATCTTGTAATATATGCATCATCGCTTAAAAATCTTAGGACATGTCTTACCTTCAAGAAAGCTTCAGTATCTACTTAATATACAATAGATTATAAAATATCAAATTATATGTATTTCATAATACAAGGTTTAGGTACAGTGAATATCAATATTGCTCAAGCTACGCAACACATTTCTACAGGTATAACCATATTTTTCGACATTAACTAAGAATGTACATCGATAACAAAAAATTAATCAGTTCCCCTATGAGTATAGCCATATTTTTGAAAATTAAGTAGCAGTATACGTAACAAAAAATTAATCGATACAGTTAATTCGAACACAAAATAAAGGAAAAACAGTATTATTCGAAAGTCACTACAAAACGGATTGTAGTGTATTTGAATGAAAGAAGGTCAATATAATTTTCCTCGAATAAGATAATACCCACCACAAATTCGTTTCACTATCGTAAAGCTCACTATTCATAATTCATAAAACTCACTATTTCAATATAAAAAATTGCGTAGGTACTTTTTGCGAACGAAAATCCCTAAGACAACAGCCTAGAACCCATGGAAGCATCACGAACCTAAAAGCAAGAAATTATTCATACTCCTCGGCCAGGATCTTGCGATCGATCATCATCCACGTGCTCTTGCGTATGTGTACACGCGTCAGGCCAGAAGAATATCAGACGGAACATAGTAGCGCATTTATCCACGACAGGAATTTCCCTTACACGTTTCCACCGCACACAAATCTGGTAACCTACGTGCACACATCGGACAGGGATCGCGATGCCACGACTGCCTCAACAAATTACCAAAGGGCGCCGCCCGGAGGCAGCCGTTGAATTCTGCCCCTATCGATTTATGCTCGTGGCGTGCGGTGTCGTTTTCGAAGCTACGGGTGAAACTGCGCGAGAAAAAAAAGGAAGCTACGGGCACAGAGAAGGGGAAAGGGGGGGGGGGGGCGGAACGAAAAGGGGGAAGAAATGGTGGCAGGAAAAAAAAACGATTCGTCGAGGGAATCGATGCAACGAAGCACCGTAGTGGTTTCGACGAATCGAACTAAGAGGCGAAGAGAGAAAAAAGTGAGTGGGAAAAAAGGAAATAGACGTGGTTCACTCGAACGAAGAGGAGAAAACGGGACAAGAATCCAGAAATATCAGCGGGCCCCGCGTTTCCTCACCACTGTTTCGGCGAGTCGATTGATTGTCGATGGAACATTGAAGCTACCACCCAGGGAATCGTATCCCGTTCCGTCAGGAAGTCAGCCACTTCGTATTAATCTCGGCCAATTATCGATAAACGGCTGCCGGCTAATTATCCGCGATTCATCATTTCGACGCGCACCCGGGCTAAAGTGTGCACGTGGGATTATTCAGAGTCTTTTCGATAACGAACTACACGTAATATGGGTGTTATATACGTAATATGGGTGAGTCAATGAGAAATGCATACTATCTGAAATAACTCGTTGATTATTGGTTTTATCGAAAAATATCTTGAATAAATTATGTCGCGTTTTAAGGGTGTCATATCGGATGCATGCAATTTTATCTTTTAATATCTTATATTTCCTGGGATACATCTACTCGGGGAGATTTTACGCCACCTCAGTTATACGTAACAAGCTACGAAAATATACAAACAGAACATTAGTCGGAAATAGAGCAAAGAAGTGAAATTCGGAACAATTATTTGTTATATTTGTAATTTTTTATTTATTATCACCTATTAGGACGAATCCAAAGCATATTGATGAGATAAGATAAGTGTGGTCGTTTGTTTTTGCATAAAGAATTAAATCTTTGCTATCTAATTCGTTAACTACTATTTTTATCAAAATACGTCTTAAACGAGTTATATTGCATTTTAAGCGACTCAAATTTATGGTATCATATTTTATTTCCTAATATTTTGTACTTTCCGAGATATCAGGTGGACTTTGAGCTTTTTAAATGGCAACTTACATCGCCTATAACATTAGTCAATTACGCTGGACATTCTTTGGAAAAAGGTATCTTAACTTATTTACACAGAAGAACCATTAGTTTAATAGGTATTTTAGCTTTTATCCTTTATTTGTCAAATTAAATGAAAGACGAAGGAAGACGTGAAGCGGTATTCTTGTATTTACGTCATCTTTCTTTTCCGTACGTTAAATTTCACAATTTGAAGTTAAAATATGTACCAAAATAATGGCTTTTTGGTATATATAGGTAATAGCTTTTTATAGAGAATAGCTAGCTGAATCGATCAATGTTATAGACAATGTAAGGTGCCATCTAAAAAAGTCAACATTAACTTGATATCCCACAAAATATTAGATATAAAAAAATTAATTTGCATCCATTCTATGAGTCCCTTGAAATGCAGCATAATTCATTTAAAACGTTTTTCGATAAAACCAATAGATAACGAACTATCTTGCGTAGGACCTTCTTTTTCGCTCACCCTGTGTGTATGTATCATGTATATTCGAAAGGAATTTCTTGATGTTAGAAGGACAGGTATTAAGTATTGTTTGAGAAGAGTTTGTTATGTGAAATTTTCTTACGAATAAGTCAAAATTTCTTTTTAAAAATGACAATGTTGTTATTTCTGTTTTCAGAGGTAGGATCACAATAGCTATTATTTTACTCTTTGGATAAATCTATGACACCGTTCTGAGCCGAAAAACCTTTATTGCACATTCTTACATGGACTAGGGATAAAAACAAAAGAACATCTTAAATCTATCGATTAATTCTGTCGATTGTATCTAAAACAATCTTCAAGTTACTATTTAGTGTAACTAGCGTATCTGCATATGAATGGCGAGCACGAACTCACGTTGTCATATTCAACAGACAACTTCCTTTATTTGTTGCAGATTTGATACGAAGATTAACGATCAACTGGTATCATTGATTCAATTTGAATAAATGAACTTAACTATTGTTATGTTGGTTAAGTTTGAATTAATTAGGTTTATGTCAGGGTACTTGATTTTATTTTAACATTAACATTTGAAGTGTTGATTCAGATGAAGCAAGAATTTTTAACGCTTCACAACTGGACTCGTTGTTAGGAATCAGTGGTCAAGAAATTAATATTTCTTATTTACTTTATGGCCAAAGTTGTAACAATAATAATTGGCAGTTAATTAACTTCTCAACGTGACAGTGTAATATGGATTGCTTAAGTAATTTTTATCTTTTAGCTATGCAAAAGTTCATTAAGTGAATCAACATAGCTGTAACTTGTCTTCTTAATACAATCAGGTTATGAAAAGTCCGCTATTTTTAAAACAGCTAAGTCTGTATTGTATGGAAGAGTCTGTTTCTCTTTATTAAACACGGCGTGTGTATACTTTTAATCCTATTATTCGCTTTTACAACGTGAGCTGTTCATACTGGAACAAGTAATTTATTTCCACTGGATCAGTTCGTACGCAATCCTATAAATAATAAAACTTAATTAATACACATTTGCATCTTTGCTACAATAAAATGAATTACCACTAGTATTTTGTGCAAATTTACCATAGTACACACAATTAATTGTTAGATTATTACACAATTACTGTTACGTCGGCAGACTCTCTATCTAGATCAGGCCATACGCCACGAGGCTTTCCATAGATCGTATTCCTAAACGTCGCGCGCGGCACTACAAAGTCGCGGACCGATCACCTCATAAGACCGGCGAGATATACACAATGTAGCGATAAGCGCATAGTTGTCGTCAAGCAGCGAGTTCTAAGAAAGATCGATTCGCCTTCGGTCCGTTATTTTACCTACCCAAAAAAGGTGGTATACAAGATCGTAACGCGATCGGTGGCGTGATCCGAGCGTGGTGGGGAATCTTCTTCCAGAAGACAAAGAAATAATCGACAGGCGATCAGTCTTAACTAAGCAGTCTTAACTAACAGTCGTATCTGAAGAGTCTTAATTAACAGTCTCGTCCGAAAAGTCGCATCTGAGAAGTCGCATATCACAGAAGTCGCATTTGATAATCGTTCAGTTTATCGAATTCATCGGGATATTAACTGCATTCCTTGTTAAACCATTATTTGGTTATTGTTATAGTTGTCATAGTTGTTGCAAATATACATATATATTAACCCTGTTAACACAGTGTTAATTCATTGAACCGCCTCTGTTGTCCTAACCGAAACAGGGGAACGACTAATTCGCGGCGTCGATTATCCGAATCGTAGCGAGAATTTACGCCTCTCGCTGACGCGTCTCCTCGCGATCGCGTCTCTCCGCGAACGGTCGTAACAATTACTTAATTAAGTAATCTTTCTTTTAGCAAAGGAAATCATTGATAAATTCCATTTCTAATTTCATTAATATTTAATATAATTTACTAATAATAATTTTATTTCTTCCATTCGTTCGAATGAAATTTCCACGAAAGGAAAAATCTTTATTGAGAATCTTTCTAATTAAATTGAGATTTTATGATAATTCTACATACCCATTTGATATTGAATTCTCAGGAATTTGGTTCTCATAATAAGATTTTTACAGAGGAAATAAAAATATTAATATAGAAATTTATTTTACAAACGCTATTACGGAAGATAATACAAAATTATTACCTTTAAATAAAATTCACCTTCAACCTAACAGCTAAACACACACTTTCCACCGTAAGAAACGCGAACAGAAAATTAATCCACGTGTTTCATTCACTCCAGGCCTCTCTATTTCGGTGAAACAAAAGCAGCGCGAGAAAGTAGCACGACTTCAGGATCATCTCCTGCATCAGCTTCTCGAGGATCGACTCGCGGAGCACGATAACCAGGTCGATTGCGCTTCTTACGCTCTCTGAGGATCCTTGCTACCGCTTTGTTTCCGCGAACGTTCGCTGAATTCTCGGGAATCGACGAAATTTCGAATAGATGCGTATTCGAAAACAAACGTGCAGCCGGTAAATGAGAAAGAGAGGCAGGAAAAAACAGGGCGGAAGAAAGGGAGAAGAGGGGCAAATCAGAATGGAAAACGTCGAGTCGAATCGCACGATCGAGCGGCGCATTGTTTGCGCGCGGACTGAACAGCTGAACGGGGTAAAAAGCGGCACAAGTTCGACGATCTTCTGTTTCGTCGCGAGTAAAACGCGCCAGGTATTAAACTGCCTCGCGCTTACTGCGCTACACTGGGTGGGCTAGAAATTTTTTAAAAAATACATCGTGCGAAAAGAATTTGGTATTTATAGATTCCAGGCAGCGTTTTCTAAATTTTGTCCACTTGCGACCGGATTTTACCGGGGAAAATTTTACGCGACCCTAGTTATACGTATAAAGATACATAAAGTAAATAATACAAACAAAGCATTAGTTTGATAATGAACCAAAGAAACTTAATTTGAAGCAATTCTTCGTTATATTTATAATGTTATTACTCATTACCACTTGTTAGGACAGACTCAAAACATATTGGTGAGATAAATGTGTTTGTTTGTTTTTGCATAGAGGATGAATACTTGGATAAATATTTTATATAGGAGGGAATTTTAACTGTTTTTTGGAGTTAATCGGTATTTTGATTTTACAATCATAAATGATCGTCATTTTGCAATATGTATAGTAACTTTATAGTAAAGAGTTATATGTGTCTTTAAAGCCATTTTAAAAATTGCTAGAAATTCTGTCTTAATTCAAAACAATTCAATTTAAAGATCGTTTAAACGATTTTTTAAAAAGCTGCTGTTATGTTGCAAAGATAGTTGCAAAAATTATTTCGACTCATAGTTTAGGAGGCCTTAATTTAAAGGATTATAGTGGTTATTTGAAAGGAGAAAACTCGCTTAATCAACGGAGATGTTAAAATAAATATATTTCGTGTAGTTTACTTTAATTTTACTCTGTTGTGTTCTTTAGGCCATTTTTATCAACTCAATTATACGTGTTTTTATCTTTAGAAAATGTTTAAGTTCGTGGAAAAAACATGAAAGAATTCTTTGACTTTTGCTTTGATTTTATGGTAAATTTTTTTTATTACAACATTGAACTTCGAAAAATAATAGTAATTCGAAGATCATAGTAGGGTTAAGTACTTGTACCTTGTGGCAACGTGTTAGTATATAATTTTAGTTATTATATAATTAGTTATTATATAGTTTTAGTTAGTATATAATTTTATTATTATAATTTTACGTGTGTAGTATATAATTTTAGTTGCTAGTGTAGATTTCGAGACATTGAAAATGCGTTGGCGAAATCAGGCTTGGGTTACATTTGGAAAGAATTTGTATTATAAATGGTGGATGAATGAAGCTGGTGGAAGCGTACCAGTAGAAGATGATGCATTTTAAAATGCTGCTCTTGGAAATTTTGAAATTGCGAGCTCGTCGGATCTCTTTGAAAGAGAACGAACGTTAAAGAATTCATGAGCAAATTCAAAATATAATTTAGTTAGTTAGTAGTTACTGTATACTCTAAAGGTTCTTTTTAAAGCTTTCTGTTATCGCTTTTGTAAAATTAGCAGTGATGAGATTATTATCAAGATATCTCTGGTTTTTTCTTATTTATATTTTTTTTTCTTATTTATATTTTTGTTTCTTACTTGCGAATCGTGTGATAATTTGTGTGACTATTTAGAAAGGAAATGTGATAAAAGGAATAATATCATTGGCAAGTTTACATGTTTATAACGGTTTCTATAAAAGTATTAAATGTTTTATTTCTATAAAAATATAAAATTTATGTTTTGCGTTAAATTTTACGAAAAAAATTGTACTTAACTCTTAAATTAACTCTTTTAATTGCAAAAGCGCGATAGAAATACACTGATGTCACCGTCAAATGTTTCACTTGCATAAAAATTTAGATACTCTGTTATTTTCTGAATAGAATTTAATTGCATGGTTGACGTATGACGCTACGATATATAATGGCATACGACATTTCTATAAAACAATTTAATAAGATTCTAAAGTATTTTACAAAGTACGTAATTCTATGCTAAGAAGTGCTCGGATTCGTGTTAACATGACGGGCACATGCAAAGGACATGTTCCGTAGAAAATTAAACTAAATTCTGACATCAAATGAATAGCATTTTAATTATATGTTGTGAAGGTCTCATTTACGTTGAAGCGACAGAAACGTGAAATGTCCTCTCTAGAACGCAGGAAGAAAAATACCAACTTTATGTTTTCAAGAATATTCTTTGCTTTGAGATTCGGTCATATTTCATGAATACTTCATGAACATAGGAATCTTTCGATGCAATATCGTGAAACTCTAAAAAAGGAATCTATAACCTACAATTTATAACTAATCAATTTACTACTATAATAAATTAGTAAATTATTGTGCAAGAAAAATATCCATCTTTCACTTCTTTTTGCATTTAAAAATACGCATTAGAATCTTCATATTTGCTCGTAACGTAATAAATTACTAAAAATATTTCTACTACAAATTTCAAACGTACAGAAATTCTAACATAACAAATTTCATAAAAGAAGTTCTAACTCGTGCCTTTTCCACAACTTTTCATGAAGCAAAGTTTATTAACCATCCAAAACAAACTTATTTCTTTGAATCCACTAATATTCTACACAGTTTCCAAACATGTAAAAACCCTAACGTAATAAATTTCAAACAGAAACCTTCCAACACGTGCCTTTTTCACGATATTCTATTAACTACGATTAATTCACTATTCAACGCAAACTCATCTCTCTTTATAATTCTAAATTTACACTCTTTTTAAATTCACTAACAGTTTCACAGTCTCACGACCGTATCCCTAATCCACATCTATTTTTTCCTACACTTTACAGCCACCGTGGAAGCTCGTAAATTTGTCAACCCCTATTTCCAGGACACCCGTTGCATGCACGCGGGTACAAGAGGATCGTCGCGCACGCGAGCACGCGTGTCGAGGATTGTAAAGCGAAAAGACGAACAGGTTATAAGGTCGCGTACGCCGTTTGCGTCACTGTTTGCAGACTTTGTCCTACCTCTTCTCCCCATTTCTCACCCCCTTTTCATCCCCCTCTGTTCCATGCGCCGTAATCCACCGGGGCAAACTCTGTCGTCTATTACGCTGACGTAGTTTGAATTTTCATAGTTACCCTTTCGCGTGATTCCGCTCTCCTACGGGGATAGCTTGTATCCGATGGTCTACAGTCTACATAATCTAAAGTTTCGGGAAATTGTGAAAATCTACCGCTCGCTTAACCCACCTGTACCTGAAACCTACCATCAGCCGTTCGCTGGCAAATTGAATTCAGTCGATATTGTTCGTTTGCCGACTTTGATTCCACGAATATCGGCGCGATACCAGTCTCTCCATGATACTTGCCGAATTCGATAGGAATCTTCATAATCACCGTTCGAGAAAGCTGTTGGAATTATCTTAAGTTAATTTGATTTTTTTTTCATCGAAGGAAACTAATATTTTGGAAATTTTATCGGTAGGGCTTTCGTTGGTTCTTCGAGTCCTTTAGTTTTTCGAATTCTTTACATTGTTGAAATTTTTTGTTGAAGTTCTTTGAACCTAGTTCGAAAACGGTTTTACATGTTGTTCAGCATTTGATAGAATCTTGCAAGAGAACAACTGTTGAAATCATTTCCAGTTAATTTAATTCCTTTTTTGACGAGAAAAGACAAATAACTATATCGTTTGGATCTTATTATCAGGATTTTAGTTTTCTTTGATCATTTTGTTTGAGCTATTCGAATTACATTTCGATCAAGTTTAATTCTTCAAACGAATGTCGATATCATTTTTAGAAGACGTTCAACGTTCGATAGAGCTCTACATCATTATTGCAAAAGATAAATATAGTAGACACGAATTTTGGTATTGTAGTATCGTGGACAAAAGGCCTAAGAGATATCGGGTGAAGCATAAACAACAATGTCGTGAGATAGCCGAGGCGCTGTCAGGCCCATCAATGTAATCGGTCCTTCAATTGAATAGTTTCGTAGAAAAGGGCCTACGTAATCCTGACCACGGGCAAATGCGGAACACGTGCGTGGTGAGCCTAAGAAAGGACAAAGGGATGCTAAGGGAGAAAGACGAGTTAACAGTCAGTGTCAGTGGAGAAGCCAGAGAGTGTGAATCGAGAAGTCAGAGAGTGCGAGTTGCGTTGTCGAGAGTGTTGTTAGTGTTGTCGAGGGAGTGTGGTCCGCGTGAGAGAGAGCGTTGGATCCCTGGTGACGAGAGTTGCAAATTAACTATTGAGTTGTCTAAATTATAGTACGTTATTGTGATTAGTTCACGTTAAACAACCATCGTTTCCTGTTTAATCAACATCTGTACAATCCATTCATTGTAAATTAACCATTATAGTTTACGATACTACAGTATTAGGATTTTTACAACTTTTTGTTCTTCTTCTGTTCTTGAATTCTGTTTTTACAAAACGTTTAGAATTTGACAGAAACCTTCGCAATTGCTATTAAAAAAACGGATATCGAAATAATCTGATGAATCCTATTCAAACCAGCGACACCGAACTTCATCGACAGCATCTTTGATCGACAACATTTAATCGACGGCGGTATTAATCGACAACAACAATGTTCGACACAGAGTTTAACCAATTGGTTACAGAAAGCTGGAGCAAAGTACGAGTTTAGTTTCGAGTATTATATCAGTGTGGGTTTTAGCTTTGTCCACGTAGAGAATACAATGTATCTCGATCACTATTGTTATCGGTTAATACTGTCGTCGGCTGAAACTATTATCGGTCAAAGTTGTCGTCGATGAAGTTGATGAATAGTTGTCGGTAAAAACAGTATCGGTGAGATCTGTATCGTTGATTTCAATGAGATCCAGTCTGGTGATTTTTTCAATTTTTTCTATATTTTGATAAAAGAGTAAAGAACATTGCTCTAATTTTGTCATCAGATTCATCGTGATTTCTTTGAATAGTTAAAATTCCATGTCATCTGATGTTTTTCAGATTTTCCAGTTATATCTCCTTTGCTCCATCGCGATAGTCGAGGACATAGTAATTTTAAGTGTAATTTTCTTTAAATGAACTTTTGTAGGATTTGTACAACTGTTGTGTTTTTTATATATACGCATGTAATACGAAGATAAGAGAAGTTCTTTAATTAAATAGTAATTCTACACAGTTAACTCGCTATCACACTAAGCTTTTTAATGGTTACATATGTGGGGGTTAGCTGTTCAAGACTTAAATATTTTGCTAAATAAAAACTTTTATCATTGTGACAATGTCTTTAACCTTTAATATTACGAAATCAGATAAAGATTATATTACTAAATAATTCGCAGAAGAAAGAAATGGTTATATTATTTTTAACTTATACAAAGTAGCTTCCTAGAAAAACTTGATACCATGAAAATGAAATCATACGATGGAATGAAATAAATCGATATATCAATATGCAAATACTTCTACAGCCAGCGTACTAAACTCAGCCTTCGCGTTTTACCTACGCCGTCTCTAATCTTGTCTACTAGTAACAAGGAATAATCAACCGCACTCATAACCGTGAAATATAGCTGCTGAACTCGATGCAGAGCTCGAAGAAAGAATCGTGGAACATCGAATGAATATATACGAGCGACGATAAACTGAACAAGTTACGCGATGTATTGAGAATCGAGTTCCATTGAAACAAGTTGCCACGTCGAAAGGAGGGAACGGAATGGCCAGGAATCTTCATGCACGTGATGTGACATGAAATCATCTTGCAACGAAACTTCGTCGATATTTCGGGCGAATTTTGCTTTTTGCTACTTTTTTCATTTTTTTTATCGACCATACGATGAAATACTATTACGCGGAGTTACGCGGTGAACACGGACGATCCCCGTTCCAAGAATCTTCGTTGAATCGACACACAGTGCGACACGTAGTGGATAAAAATCAAAATAATCATTGTTCGATTTTGATGTTATGATTTGATGATTATTTTTTATTTGATCTTATTACCGGTCCGTAAGTAATTGATATGAATATAAGCAGCAATTACTTCGAAATTAGTAAAAGAATTAGTAAAAGTCGTTTGTACGTCACAATCTAATCACTTGAAAATTAGCTCGCTCATTCATTATAAATACATTCTTGTTTGTCAATTATGATTAATAATGGAAAATGCGGCGGGATTCGGAGCAGTCGTCGTACGCCGTGTTTACAGACAACTGGTTTCGTTTCTCTGGTTCCAATTGCAAGGGGACGACACTTTCTTGCGCGGTCACGGAAAATTATGTAGTAGTAGCATAGGCCTAACTGCTGCTCTCTTTCTCTGGAACGCGATCTGCGGCGTCTCGAGCGTGAACGTGGACGACGGCGCTGGTTGTCCAGGCTCAGCGCGTTAATTTGCGCCTGCATTTGGTTTAGCTTGTCCTGCATTGCGTCCGAGACGCGGTTTTGTCGTTCGCAGTCCGCTGCCGCTCTTTCTGCGCTGTCCGCAACAATCCGTCCCGTCTCAGGGTGGATTTCGTGTACCCGATCGGCCATCCGGGTTAGTGTTTCGGCTTTCGCTTCCTCCGTGGTGGCCAGGACTCGCTGCACATGAACCCGGTGTAGTCGGCTCCTCCAGAGTATGACGAGTTTCTTTAGATCCCGATAGAATTGGGATGGCGTCCTATTTCCTATGTGTTTGCCCTCTAGCAGCTTTCGCAATCTGGTGGAGTCTGAGTCAGCCAGTCTCTTAATGAGTTCCTTCCTCAGGTGTTCGTACTGCCCCGTCTTCGGCGGGTCAAACAGTATGTCCCGGACTAGCTGTATACACTGTTCGGTAAGATTCGCGACAGTGGTGTAAAATTTTGTCTTGTCGTTGGCGATGCGCGTTGCCTCGAACCGTGCTTCTAACGTAATAAACCACAGCTCGATTCTTTAGGGCCAGAATGGCGGAGCACGGAATAGTTGGTTCACGGATTCTACTCTGTCCGCAGCACTCGTTGCGCGCACTTCTTTGTTGACACTCGTCATTACGAACACTCGCGATTTACGATAACGATGTCTTTATGTGGCACTAACACGTTCATCTCTTTCGTTTTAGATCACGTCGGGGTCACCAGTTTGAGGTAGTAGGACGTGTAGGGTGCCAAAGAAATATTCGACGTTTTATTTAATAATGCGTTTATTAACTCGCTTAACGGCTTCGTTACAAGTCGACAATTTATTATCGACTCTTCACGTACGATTGTCGCTTACGACTCTCGATTTCGACTGCTCAATCACGATTCTCGATCATGATTGATCTCTTAATCCCTTTCTTTTCTTTTTGTCACCTCACGATATCCCCACTACACACGCGTTTGTTAGGAATCCGCGATCGTGGTCACGTGCGCCTTCTTCCGAGTATTTGGCGGAAGGACCGTACATCGATGGCTTATTAGACCTGTAGGCACTTATGCTTCATCGCGGCCTTGCTTATGTTTCGTCGGTCTCTTGTAAACAGCCTGTCAACGGTAGTATACTACGTACCGACGAAACCGTTGGAACGAGAGTTTGCTGTTGAGTGCCGCCACATATATATAAGAATTTTCCTTACAAAACTGTATTCACGAGAAGTTGATCTACTTGAAGAAATTAATGCAACGTTTCAATTTTGTTAAGAATTTCTTAAGTAAAATTGTATTACTTATTTCTTACGGAATAATTTGAAACTCTTGATTGCATTACAAGTTATGTACCTTCCCTGAAGGAAAAAATTCGTAGGAACTTGTTGCTGAATTCTTATAGAAGTTCTTTCTAAAAAATTCTATAGCCTCATTAAATTAAAGATTAAAAATAATTCATAAAAAATCTGAAGCGAAATCTTCTAATTATTGTTATTATCATTATTATTATTTATTTCCTACGAACAGTGGAAAATAAGTATTCCTTATATCTAACATTGGTTAGATAACCACACCAGATACGATATCAGAATCTGTACGACAAAAGAATAATTCGTTTCTAAATCGTCCATTCTGAATTCTTCATTTCATCGCAACCAACCTACCTAAGAGATTATTTATCATTAACAGAGATTATTATTCACACACGTTATTAAAAATTAAATATAAAGCTCGCTAAAAGACCTAAAAGTAAATCCATGTCAACAATCAGGCTCCACGATTACCCCGAAAGTCGATGAATTACGGTGGTCCGCTATTGAACGAAGGAAAATCCTTAGCGAAATTCGAATCCCTTTCAACAGGCGAATCTTCCCGGAAATGTAATTTAATCTTTGTCAGGGCGCAACGAGAACGCAGACAAGGACAAGCGGGACGTAAAAAAGGCGAGCGTGTTGCGACACCGATCTTCCCTTACCCATGTGTCGTGTACGACAAGATCGAGCGAAAAATCTGACCGAAAACGGACTGTGCTGGGAGATGGTGGTCGTATAAAAAATTCGAAATTTATGCTGCTTCTGTGTTGAATACTGACGAGGCCAGACCACGGACAGCCGAAGGGCACAGATAAAACGCGCGGCGGGGCGCGTTAAAGGCGGAAAGATTCGCGTCATATTTTTTGGGCGAATCGTGGAACCGGGTTACATTTAGCGTTGATCTCACCCCCTTGATTTTTCTTCGAAAAAGTTCGCGCCCTCGGGATTGAGCTATAAAAGCTTCTCTGAATCGTTGGATAGGGTCTTTCACGAATATTCTCATTGTTGTAGTTCTTTTATTTAATTATTATTATTATTATTATTATTATTATTATTATTATTATTATTAATGTTATTTATTTATTTGATACTTTTGAGCTATAGGAATGTATTCTTGTTCGTCGATTATTTGATAATAGAGATACTTTTTATAGAAATGCCTTTTGCGTTATAAGGAAATATTTTCAAAGAGTTCGATTATGACCAGACTCTGAATCGGATTAGACGAAAATCACGGTAAGATTCACCGATATCTCCTATTCACACAACCTCCAAGTCGCAGCTTATGCAACAAGATAATATTCATCTGACTCTGCTTTATGAATACCGAAAATATAGAACCCAAGGACATAAGTACAAGTTGAAGCCACTGTCTTGATATCAAAGGACCACATCATTAAATTATCTAAATTGTCTCGAAGAAACCAACTGTACCACAAAATCTAACTAAAGGACAACGAATCGATGATATCGTTGTTAATGATCCAGGTGTCGATGCGATAGAAAGTCGAAACAGAAAGAAACTATTATCGTAGAATTATAATTATAAATAATAATTGTAATATATAATATAAATATAATATATAATTATAATATATAATAATTATAATTAAAAACAAATAGAGTAATGTTCGGTCAGTACAGAACACGATCAAATATTTCCACAGCATCGTAAACCTAGTTTCCTAACCTAAACAGGGAACACCGAACGGAGCATTGTGTAACAAGAATTACGAAGTATCCGTGAGTCGTATTGTCACGTTCCATGCGCACAGTCCTGGTCGAATTAATATTCATCGAGTTGCATTCGTAAATTGAACTCTTGATAAAGGCAGTGATGTGCAACAAAGAACAAGAAGCCAGCATGGAAAAGTTACGAGGGCGAAAGAAAAGGTTTCCGCATACTAACAAAATGAGAAATCGAAATCGTTCCGCGGAGGAAATTTAAAATTTATGTTGACGTCGGATAGGAATAAGAAAAGGAACAATGGAGAATGATACGCGGCAAGAAAGCGACGAAAGATGGAATGAAAAGCGGTTTGCAATTGTGTAAATGCTCGAACGAGCAAAGTCCTCGATTCGAAAAAACACGAAGGAAATTTTTAGACTTTCCAGATATGAAGACTTTTCTCACTTCGTACGTATAGCGTATAACAGGGTAGGGCGTGTAACTGGAACCATTTCGATTATCGCGTAAGTGATCATTTTAACGAAAAATGTTTCAAGTAAAAGTTGAATGTTTCGAAGGGGATGTTATAATTCGACGTGATTAGTTTTTTTTCTTTTTGTAGGAGCATGCGTAGAGGATATATGAAAGATACATGAAAGAGGTATAGGAACATATATTTTTTTCTTGCATATGTCGATTTTTCGCAACGTTCTGCGTCAGAATGTATTAAGATATAATATTAAAAGAGTTAACAATTTGTGAGATATTTTGGATTAAAAAGTGGAGATATTTCATATAGAAATCTGAAATAACTCATGAATTATTGACTTTTTTGCTGACATTGCTCCTGTACGCTTTGTTAGACAAAAGTTCCGAAGAAATGATTCATTAAAGAAAACAACAAAGGTTTCGTATAAAAAAATGTGCGTTTGTTCCTTTTCATATAAAAACAATGCGGTTTCTATTTTTTAAGCAGTATATTCCTGTTTTGTATCAACTCTTTGAGACACCCTGCATAATAATACATTAGGGTACAATGTCAACATAACTCGTGAGATACTTCAGATTTTTACACAAAGTATCTCGCTTTTTCGTTTAAAATATTTCACGAATTTTTAATTTTTGTAATATCATATGTTAATACTTTTTGATGTAGAATGTTCAGAAGAATCGATGTAGGTAAAAAAACATGTGTAGTACCATTTAAAAAAATTAATTTAACCTTCGTATATTCTGTACGCATCCTTTTACAAAAGAAAGAAACTGATCACGTCAAATTATGTCACTTTTCAAATCATCCAACTTTTGTCTGAAACATTTTCTGTCAAAATCATTACTTATGTAGTAATCGAAATGGTTCCATTTACATGACTTACCATGTATGACTCTGGTTCTTCGTTTCTTTTGGTCATTTCCAGATTACAAACGTTTGTACGTTTATCAGATATTGAAAGGAGCAGACATACATAGAATTTGTATATATAATATGAGGAATTTTTTATTTGAAATAAAAAGTACTCGTTAGTAAAAAAGTAAATCTCTAGAAAATATCTAAAAAAAAAGAGAGCCAAAAGACTTTGTAAGTTCCTTTCTTTCGACCTCAAGAAATTTGTTAAACGATACACGAGAAAGAACATGGCGATTTGGTAAAGCAATAAATTAGAAGTGAAAATAATGTGACGTGGTTGCAAGAAAATTTCCAAGTAAAACGCTCGTTAATCGGCTTCTTTACTTGTTGCAGATGTTCCGTGGCATCGCTTCCATCTCGAAATCGCTTGTTTGCATGTTCGACGCAGTGGAATCGATGAATTGACCGATTGAATAAGATAATTAATTGTAATTTCGCACGATTTGTTTCGAAGGGAGAAAAGAAGAAATACGATTCATGAAATATCAAGGAACGAAGTACGAGAATGAAAACAAACGAGAAAGGTAACATCAGAGATCAAATTAGGATCGGAAATGAGAGAAACTATTTTATAAAATTACTCTACAATGAATTTTATATTAAGTTAAAACTGTGTTTACCTACTGTAATTACTTTTGCGATGTTCTAATAAAAAATTATAAAAGTACTAAACGAATCATAAATGAAAATGAAAATATAAATTAAAAAAGAGAGATTTATGAGATAATACACAGAAAAAACTTTCTAAACTTTCATAAGAATATTGTAAAGTAAGATAAACAAATAGTTGAAAATTCGCATTCTTTTAGAATTCACAGCGTAGAAAGTCAACAGCTATGAAGAAAAAAGAAAACGACAAAAGCCCGGTGGAACAATGAAGTTCTGCAAAGTTCGTTAATAAGTTATTCTTGTTCTAATGTATCTTTCCCGTTTCTTGTTTCATTTGTCTCCTTTTTTTTTTTTTTTTTTTTTTTTGTTTCTTTATTCGAGAAAAAGCATCGTAAAAAGCAGTTTGCTTTTCTTTTTGGTATTTGGTTAACCAGAAGCTTGTCACGAAATTCAAACAAACTCTTCACGGTGAACCACCGAAACTTTCGAGGGGAAAGGCGAAAAAAAAAGAAAATACAGGAAAAGGTAGATTCTCGTATTTCGGCGAGGTTGCTTTATACGATTTCGGTAATGGCGCGCAAGAATTCTCTTACAAAGTGGAAAAATATACTCACGAACGTTTGCTTCGTACGGCTTTTTTGGCTCGTGATTAATTGCTGCTATACGTACCTGCGAATAGAAAGATGAGAGAACATGTAAAAAATCAGTGATAATAAGATACCGTTTTGTTTGTAAAATCAGAGGTGAATTAGATTTATTTAATGGATCATGGTTGACGAACTTAGGCACTTAATATATTAATAAATATTATTAATAAATTTTTATTATCATATATGTAAATAATATATATATATATGTAATAAATTTATATATTAATTTCTAAATTAGGTAGTTTTTCAATTATTTTCATAACAAGTATATTTATTTACTCAAGTATCAACGACGTGCATTATTAAATAAGCTAAACTTTTTATCATTTGAAATAGATATTGAATATAAAGAGTAGTAAAGAGCTTTTCAAGATTAGTAATGTTTCAATATTCGGTCTCTATAGTCATGAAGTCTCGTTTTAATATAAGTATAAAACAATTGTTTTAAGCTATGTATTTATACCTCTCTCTTTCTCATTGTAAGATAAAAAGATATAACACATAAGTATCTCTGAAAGATACATTATTTACACTTACTACGTGGAACTAGAAAAGGATAAATTACAAAATTTATAACTTGATATCCCGCTCCATGCGATCTTCAAGAGAAAAGAAGACATACGTAACTGGATAATTTGAACTTTGAAAAAAGTTACAAATCGTTACTCGTTATATGTATATAATAAGAATAAATATTATATAATATAATAATAAATTAATAGAGATTGTGTTTATGTAATAATAACAATAAGATTAACGATAAAAACGATATAAATCGATTTCAGCTGAACTATGTTACGTATTATTCACTTAAACGACCACCAAACTTCTACAATCCCAGTATTCCATTCGGAAGCTTTCAAGTGAATCGAATGTACAAGATTTTAAGAAGAATATACACGATAACGTCTAAACAGGGAACGGCATTATCTTAACGTCATCGTTGAGAAAAGAAACGGAAGTACATCGGGCGGACCCGCCACTCTCTCTCGTAATGCATAATAATACACAGAGAGAGAATGATAACGGCCGGCCACCTGTTTCATTCGAGTTCGCCGGCCATTTTGTCGCGCCACAGCTTTCAGCCGGATTATGAACAGCCGTGCTTTATATCACAGTGGCGCGCGTTCCGAGCGAAGAGAAGCGAACGGAGTAGCGAGCGGAACAAGAGGCAAATCCTTCAGCCTGAGATCTCTCGAGCAACTCGCCTTACGAAATGATGCTTATGATAACGTAACTAAAGCGGAAACAGGTCGGAGGATTTTCTTCTTTGCTTCTCCTCTTTTTTTTCTCTTCCGCCCATCGTATACAATAGCATGCTAACAGTATGTTTATGCGGATGTATGAGTTGTTTTCACGTAAAACAAGTATAGGGGATGAAAAGAAGATTTGGATGATGAATAGAGAGTCTGAAAAGTGTTTGTCGGGAAAAGTGAATTTCGATTTTGGTTTCCTTCGCTAACCTCTTCTTTCTATTTTGTGGCAAGCCATAATGTAGAATAGAATTTATGTACCTACTAAAGCTATACTTTTGTAAATGTTCGAACTGTTTCTTACAAGGAAGGTACAACGTGTGAGAAAGTTTAGTAGATTCATGATCTTGATTTTCTTCAATGCTTCTTGTTTCTTTCTTCTCCTTTTTAGCCTTGGTGTACAATATAATGAACGCTAGAAGTATGCTTCTGTGGATGTTTGAGTTATATTCTTGGAGGAGCAATATAGGGGATGGTACGAAAACTGGGATGTTGGACAGAGCATGTAGAAAGTATGTGCTGAAAAAAATGGATTTTGATTTTGGTTTCCTTCGTCAATCCTCGTTTGTTTACTTTGTCATGAGCTATGATTTTAGAGTAGAATTTATATACTAGAAATATGTTTGTGTAAATGTTTGAACTGTTTCTTACCGGGGAGGTATAAGTTCGATCGATACGAAGACTCGGTTCATGAATTTTGATTTTGGTCTGCTCCTTTGTTTTCTGTTTCTTTTGTTTGTCTGATAAACTATGGCGTAGAATGGAACTTGTAACAAAGCTATGTTCTAGTGTGTCTTCTAATTATGTAATTGTCTTTCCAGCTATACGCGATATCTGCAACAAACTTGTACTAAAAATCTCCAACAATCCCGCATAGAACCAGCTTGTTTCCAATCGATACAATGCCATAAGGACATCCGCAAAAAGCGGATCGTCACGAACATGCCGTAAATCAAGCCTCGACTCCGGAGTTGTAATGTCGGACGATACATCGCGACGAAAAATTTGACCGGCTAGCTGGGAAAGAGTTTCATCTTCAAAAAGTGAAAAAAGAAAGACGTATAAAAATAAAAAAAGATAAAAGACTAAAGAAGAAGAGAAAAGAGGTGGATCTGAAATTTATGTTTCCGACAGGCAGTGCTCGGTCTTTCTGAAGAAGCCACGTAGAGAAGAGGGACTTTACACCTTGGCGAACAAGGGCTGCAAGATTCCGAAAACGTTTACCTCTTATCTCTCTCTTTCTCTCTCTCTCTCTCTCTCGTTCGTTCGCTCACTCGACTCGACACTTGACTTGGAGGGCTGCTCGTGCGAAGGTAAAAAACGAGGAAAAGAGTAAACGGGGGAGAAAGAGAGAGAGACAGAGAGAGAGACAGAGAGAGAGAGAGAGAGAGAGAGTGAAGCAGCGCTTCTTTTATCAACGCTGGCGAGAGCTGGCTTTGTGTCCGATGAAAATCGTGTCAGAAACGCGTGAAAAAGCTCATAATGTATGTAAACGACCGGTCAGACCGGATTGTCGGTCTCTCCTGGCGGTGTGAATTCGCGCTAAATTTCAATCGACGTCAGCTCCAACTGAAAGAGCGCAATTAACTTCGAAGCGAAAGGAAAAAAAGCAAGAATTGAGGCGGAATCGTGCTTCTTCAATGTGTGTTATACGTTATACAGGCTGTCCTAGTAATCATGGTACGATAGGGTGATACCAGATTCTAGATGAGTAAATGAATAGAAAATATAAATTCACATTTTTCCATATGGCATTTCGTTTACGATAAAATCATATTTGAATAAATTCTTTTGGTATGTGTAAATTTGGCTAATTACCGACTCCAGTCGTATTCAATGAATATAAATAATCAGCAGTTTTTGAGAAGATAGAGCTTGAATGTATTTCATTAAGAATGAACTTAATATACTTACACTGACAATTATACTTATTTGGACATTTATTAGGACAATTTACGATGTTAATTTAAATCGAATTCTTTTCGCTACATTTATTTTCCAATTATTTTATTATAAACCTGTTAATCCGTCCCTCCCTTACTGTTGCAGACGTCGCCTGTATACTATAGTCGTTTAAGTCCATGCCGTCCTTTTCAGATTTTTGTACTTTTAAAACTCTAACACAAAAATTCTTGAATACTCTTTCAAGTTTTTCATCATCCAATATCTCCAATAGCTCTTGCCGCTACGTGCAACCTAAATTTGTTCAAGGAAAGTAAAATTTAAACGAAAGTGTAGAAAAAATGAGAAATGACATAAAATTACTGATAGAAAACGAAGCAATATGCGGGTAGAGGGTTAATTAATTTTATTCATTTTCACGGAAACAAAGTTAAGAAAAAATTCCACGCTACATTTTGCGATTTATTTTTTTTTCAGATAGAGACGTTTCTTTGTCAATTATTTCGCGATTACTGGGACACCCTTTGCGAAAAAATATATGTAGATTCTCTTGACTACAGTCTGGACTGAGACGGTCGCTGTTTGATGTAATTTCGTTGCTCTGGGATATTTTGCGGCTCCTGCTGGTAATCACGTGACCGAGAATGCGGAGAATATGGAAATGAACTGTTCGCGTGGAACGGTGTGCGAAAGTTAATACTGTAGCAACACTGCTTGAATTAATTCGCTTGTAGTCTTTCTATCGGCTTAGAGGAAAGTTCTCTCTCTTTTTTATTTTTATTAGAACTCGGAAATTAAATAAGCCCGGGATAGAGAAGTTCTGAAATAGTTAAACTGTTACCATGAAAGATTCGAAACTTATAGATCTATATCAGTGCTTAAACACCAATTTATATTCCACAATACACGCAGATTATAATAACTAATTTAGAAAATGAAATTCTTATTAATATAAATTTCATAATCAATTTTCTCTCCGAATACAGTATCAATTTCTGACAAATTTTCAAACCACTGTAATCGTTTTCAAAATGAACGAAAGTCTTTTTACCAAACCAAACATTTTCTTTGCCAAATAAAAGATCAACTTTTCCAAATTTTCCAATCTGTGCAGTAATTCTCAAAACGAACAAAAGTCTGTATTTCCCAAACCAAAAATCTTCTTTTCAAAATTTTCGAATCACCGTACCCATCAAAATGAATAAAAGTACCCACCAAAATCAAGCATTGGTAGAAGATTGCTGCCATGACGCTAAATTAACGACGCTAAATTTCGACGAATAGTATCTGCGTGATACAGGTGAGGACGCGTGCAATTTCCACGACACGCGAGTTTCCCGATATTACGTTTCTAACGACCGTCGACTAACCAAGGAGCCCATAAATAATGTTGCCCGTTCGCTGTTATGGAACGAACCACGTTCAGATATTAGTTACAAGCTGTGGACTAATTTCCAACTGGATTGATGCCGAGTGAAAACGGCTGCGGGCGATTCGATCGATTCTGAGGTGAATTCTCAACGGGACGTCAAGGTGATTCCAGCTTCATCCCTGAAGCGGTAATGTGAAATTTGTCGTCGCGATTAATTTCCTAGGATAGCGTGGATTACATGTTGGAACGATGAGAGAGGATTTGCAACTGGCACTTGTTTACAGGGATATACTGGTAATGGCATTAACAAGCATGACTGATATGATCATACGTGCAGACGTTTCTTTATGTTACTCGAAAATCATCTTCGAATAGTAGCAATTACTTTAACAAATCTCAGGCTTGTGTAGACGATGGAATATCTCAGTTTCCATGTTCTTAAATATGAATATGTTTCTGTTAAATTTGCTGCATATGGTATGGAATTCTATAGAATTGAATGAAATTCTGTTAAGTAGAAACTGGCTTGTAATAGTGCTTGTAAAGGTGATCTTGAAATAGCAGGAAATATATAATTCAATCCATTTGTGAATAGGTAGATTTAGGAATATCCAAGTTGTCATGTTGTTGGAGTATGGAATGTGTATATAAGAAATTTATTAGAAAGTCATAGGGTTTGTAAAGAACTTCCGGTGTCACACGCATTGGACAGATTCCAAAATTAAGAAGGTCAAATGTTAAGAAGAATATGGAAAGAAAAAGACAGAAGAAGAGGAAAGAAAGTGAGGAAATGTGTTTTGTCAGGGGTTTGCCGGTAGAGTTGTAGCGGCACTCGACAGCAAAGAGCTCTTTCCAACGGTTTCGTCGGTACATTGTATACCACCGCTGACAGACTGTTTACGAGAGGCTGACAAAACATAAGCAAGGTCGCGATGAAGCATAAGTGCCGATAGGCCTAATAAGCCATCGATATCGCTTCCACCAAAACTTGGAAGAAAGCGTACGTGACCACGATCGCGGACGCCTAACGAATGCGTGCGTAGTGGAGATATCAAGAGGTGACAAAAAGAAAAGAAAGGGATTAAGAGATCAGTCTTGATCGAGAGTCGCGATTGAGCAGTCGAAACCGAGAATTGTAAGAGACAGCCGTACGTGAAGAGTCGATAATAAATGGTCGTCCGTACGAATCGCGAGTGGAGACTTGTAACGAAGCCGTTAAACGAGTTAATAAACGCACTATTAAACAAAACGCCGAGTATTTCTTTGGCACCCTACACGTCCTACCATCTCAGATTCATCAGTCATAGTCAGACCTATTTATTTATCTACCTTGTACGTTTATGACATAGAAGAATCCAAATTTTTATGAAACTTTCAAAATGTATGCAACATGTTTCTTCCTCTTTACAAACCAATTCTGCTTAACATATAAGAGTAAATACTCGAAACTTCTTGAGTCATTCGCTGTTAAAAATTGTTTCTTACATTTCTGCAATCAAGAAGAATCGTAAAATCTTGAATTGAATACAAACGAGTTTAACTTGATAAGATTCTATATGGATTACAAAGAACAAATAGATTATACAATATAATACAATAAAATTTGATTAGATCATATATATACTATAAGCAAGAATTATAAAAGCAATATAAAAAGCGACAGATTCTAGAGATTTTAGTAAAGCTTGTAGAATCTACTATGTGCGACTAGATCATACTAAACTAGACATTACAACATTAAGTTCAGGGTTCCTCGATGGTCCCACAGGTTCTACACAGGGCGCCAAAAGTTCCAGGGCACCAAGGATTTCAGAGCTTCCGTAAATTCTAGAGATTCTGAAGGGTCCAGGAGTCCAGAGGTTCCAGAGATTTCAAGGATCCCAAATGTAACGCGGAATTTGAATAATTTCACGGATTCCAAACATTCCAACGATTCCATTACGTCCGATAAATCCAAGATTTTAAATGATCCATCTCTATTTTGAACATTCTTGAGGAGTTATGTTAGAGCACTTAGAAAGCCACGAAACCCTCAGAATTTTGAAGTACCTAAAATCCCATCTTTCCTAAAATTCATTTCAGCTCTCAACTATCTGAACTCTCGTAATCTTGAGGAACTTTGAAACATTCAAAACTTTGAACATACTTTGAAAATCACTGAATCTCGGTGTAACATAAGTAATAGAAGTTACTATCGCGTTCCATGACTTTCTACTAGATAAAATTCGATTAATCCCGATTCATTCATACATCTAGTTTGAATTCGTTGTTCCTAATTCTCGACTAATCTTCGACTGGTTGATTAACTGTCGCATTTTTCTTGATAATTTATTCCTAGACAAATAAGTTCTCTCTTCCTGTATTCCTATTTCTGTGTCTTCCATTCGATGTAACTATTTCCAAAAGACATATATAAACAGATTTACAGATGAAGTTTCGGATGGTACTGTACTTTTCGTTCATGTGACACTTTTAAATAATAGATCCAAAAATATTCTACATCTATCGAATATCAAATATGTATAACTCTTTAAACTAAGCACCTTTCATCACAAATATCCTTTGTCGTTTTAAACTAAACATTCTTTACTCGATCAAACTAATAATCTTGTTACCAAACATTCGACAAAATATGTATGTTATATATATAACATATCTTGTATAATGTTGGCAAAGAATACTATCGTTTCTTTAAATTTCAATCTCGATAATTCGAAGAGATATAAAAATCTCTTCGAGAACGCAGGTGACACGAAGTCAGTCGAGCATCCAGAGAAACTTGAGCCGAAACATTGAAACATGTTCGATACGAGACTAGAATTTTATCGTCGACTTCGAGAGGGAGATTAGCTAATCAAAGAGGCTAATGAGTCTGAGGAAACTTGGTGGGAAATTGCAGGTGACTTTTCCATTGGAACCCGGTCCAATCGACGTAGACACACCTGTTTCGCATAGAAGAGTAGCTGTAGCGAAGTATAATTAAAACGAAACATACCTTGGAAGTACTACGAGACACTCCGAATGCAAAATAATCTAGAGGAATAAGATTCTAGAATTATGGTTTTAATTATCGCCTGAATTCGTTTTGCAAAATTTACTAACTAATAATATCGAGAAATTGACGAATTATTATAATTTATTATTACAACTTGTTAGTATAAAATCTATTAGTTTAGCTAAATATAGTTTACATAAAAAAACGACTGAACATAAAAAAGAATCATGAAGTTAAAATATATCGATGTAGTTTTACATTTTTTCTTCCTCAAATGTTGTAACTTATGTATGCTGAAACACGTAATTATAAAAAAAGTTACGCATATAAAAATTAACACACTGTGCGTGCGATACATATTCATAGAGATACAACTCACGTTCATAATTTTGAATAATTAAAAAAAATAATAAAATAAAGGAGTCTCTTTTCAAGATTGTACAGGACTGTGTCTATTTGAAAAACATCGCGTTGAAAAACATCGGTCAAAAACATCGCGTTATTAAATTTAGAATAGAACTTGAACATTATTTTTTATCAAAATGAAAAATCTTTTTTGATAAATATAAATAGGCCTTTGCAATGCTTTTAGAAATTTCCAAGTACGATCGAATCAAAGTAAAACGAAAAACGAATAGTAGAAGTATTTTACATAGGTAATACAACCGAAAGCCCGTATAGAAACGGGGTTGCAAGCTTAGCAGGGCTTTCGTGCGTTTAGTAACGGTGTAATCCTACAACCGCGTGAATCGTTGATTTAATGTAATTTTAATGAATACGAATTTGTAAGGATTTCTGTTCGCGGTAGTAGCACACAACGCATACTAATAAACGATGAAATTCTGAAAATAAATTGTTATCCACTAGACAGATAATGTAGGTACTCTCATGGGACGTGTTCATTTTTCCACATAATACTTCTCGGTTCAAAGTTACAATTATTACTCGTTTTCAAGCAGAAACTTCAAGTTAGTCAGCTGTTAATTTTCGAAAGAAAATAACTTTTAAATTAACTGTAAACTCGATTTATACTTGGGGAGTAAATGGGACATCCAATACTTTGCAAAATATATCAAATCTGTGAATATTATGGCACATTGAAGAGAAATCCTAAGAACAAAATTATCGTAAAAACATTTATTTGGGAAAAATATTGTAAAACGATAATTATAATAGAATTTGTAAATATAATAGGAATTGTAAAACGATACACATTTGCGATAATTATAATAGACGATGGTTGATCAGCTGATTATTTATGAAACAAATGTATTCAACGCTTTGGAGAGGATGAACGAAATCGTTCGGTAATAGAAAATAAATTCGAAGAACGAGATTATAGTAAAAATAAGAGAAGTCTGTGATTATAAAGAATAATATTAATAATAGCCGCCGGGTTATCCAGCTATTTGTCTGTAAAACGAATAATTTCCGAGGCTTTGCGAAAAATATTAAGTTTCTAAATAATCAAACAACGAAAAATTCAAGGAACAAGATTGTCGTAAAGTAGAAAAGAAGATACAAAATTATAAATATATAAAATTATAAAAATACGAAGTCAAAGTTAGGCAAAGGTAAAATACGTAAAGAAGAGATCCGGGAGAGATCTTAATCAAGAGCGGTGAAAGAAACATTCGCCGAGCACGTCTGCATAAATTATGCAAGATCGCCAGGAAGAAAGTAATTAAGAGCTCTAAAAAGAAAATTGTCCAAGGACGTAATTATCTTGACCCAGTTTCCGGTTCCAGCCTGCCATAAATAATGCAACTATCTTCCCTTCGGGGGTGAAAAAGGAACTTTTCTTCTGCAAAGTTCATATTGCGCACCAGCGATCGAACTTTCGCAGCGATTCTTTTTTTTTTCAATATTTAAGAAACTATTGCTGTAAGCAGGAAACTACAATATAATACTTGATTTTATGGCTAGCACTTTCTTTCGCAATTGAACTTACATTTCTCAACTTTCATTTTTTCTTTTTTCTTTTAAAAATAGGAACTTTAATAGAAATTTATTTTAACTGGCTGTATACTCCGTGTAATTGCGTTATAGAGAAGAAGTTTTAGAAATTGGAGAACGTCTATTTGGGAAAACTAATGTTTCTTTCTCTTTTTACTAAACAACTGTTTATTTACGATTTTCAAGGGGAGACATTTTATTCCGATTTAAAATAATTCAAGTTTCATTTCAGATAGCTATTATGCTGTGATGGGCTCATATTTTTATCTGAAAAATATTGGTATCTGTAACTTTCAGAAGAGGCTTTTTATTTTAATATAAAATAATTTAAATTGTATTTCGAGCATAATAATACGATGCACTGGAATTTTCGAATAAACAAATATTTATATAAAATTTTTACTAGAGTATTATAGTTGTGTTTCAGCTTTTTATTTTTATACTCCTTTAAAATCTTAAAACAAATCTATATCCTTATTTTTGTATTATTAAGTCATAAATGAAAATGATAGTACAAAATACTATTGAATAAACTAACGAAATATTATGAAATATGAAATTATCTGTTTAGACTAAAATTTATTTTAAAATTTGTATTAAAGACTATAACTAATAAATTTTCTATTGCTTTAATATTTATACTACTAATTACTAATAAATACTATTACTATAAAAACGCATTGTCCTTCTATCGTATCCTATTCCAACCTAATTATATAATTATTTAAAAATTATTTATTTCCAACCTTCCTTCATCTTTTAGTAAAGCCTTCCATCTTCGTGAATTTTATACGTGACAGAAAACACATGATATAAGATAAAAAGACTTTGCTAGACAGAAGTTGGAAGAAATAATAGTTGACGACGAGGGGGTTTATCTCAAACAAGACTAGTCGGGATTTAGCGGAGAACGTATTTTGTAACCGGATCAGGAACTGATGCAAGAAGTGGTAGGCGCGGAGGTTTAAAGGCGTGCCAGTTATCGGAAATCTTTGATACGATGCGGAAAGCTTTGAGTAAATCAATCAAACGCTTGGCACAAAAGACAGACTGTTCTGTTTTCACGGCTGGTTAAGCTGCACGAACTCTGCTCGAATAAACCAAACTGAAATAAGCTGCCTTTTCGTCTCATTTGTCATCAACACCTTTTGTAAAACGCGACCTCTTTAAAAATTAGAGTAAATAATCGTGTTTTTATTATTCTGATTCATTTTATTAGATAACGTGTGATTGTACAATCTATATATAGACCGTTTATTTCGAAAGTGGCGTAAAACTTCTCTTCCTTTGTTTCGACGCATCGAAATATTTTTTTTTGCAGAATTAACTAGAACAATATCTTTTTTCTGAGTCATGAATGGACACATACCACTTTTACGCCCAATACGCCAAAATTAGTGAATTGTACGGTTCATTAAATTTTTATTATTTATAATTTATATTAAATTAATATTAAATTCTTATTATTTAATATTTAAATTAAATTAATGTTAAATTTTAATTGTTTAAAATTTATGTTCTATCCACTTTTGTTTATAAATAAGAACAGGAAAGAGAAAATACTGTTACTTCATTTCAATTTACTTACTTACAGTAACAGTTGGCTTGTAAGATTAATATTAGCTAGATTCTACATATTTTTCATTTCGGATCGTTATGTGGAACTGTTTTGAAGTACTCGTAATACACTGGAACTATGTGGAGCAATAACTGCGTCATTTCCTTATATTCTATCACACTGCACATATATACTTCGATTATTGTAATTTGTTGTCAACATAATTCTCTTCGTAAATGATCAGTTCAGACAAGAATCCAAAGTAACCAGACGCGTCGTATGTATAGGGGGATTTCGTCGAAATTTTTTGGAAAGTTTAAATTCGCATTAAAATGTTCAATAAATAAGTTAAGTTTCTCAACATAAGATAAAGTGTTTATTCTGTTGGAGATGTTATTCTGTTATTTGAAATAAACATGAAAATCCCTATACTTTCTTCAATCTTAGGTTTATAGTTGAATAACAAGCCGATATAAACGTAAAGCAATCATAATTTAATGATAAGTTAAATGTGATAATAATTTGCGATCATATTATTGAATCGCATTTAAATAACTTGTTTACATTCGCACCTGAAATTTTATGTGAGACAAAGAGAATAGAATTATATTCGCTATCATTTGTTTTTTATTGTTGGTATCTCGGATGTTTGAACAGGCTACAGATAAAGGCTACATAAAGTAAACAAATAAAACAAAGTACACCATATTATCACCAAATCTTGAAGAAAAGAATGCATTTACACGTGAAGATGTTAAAGAATTAAGAGATTATGGGCAGAAGAGAAAATTCTCAAAAATTCTCAGAAATGATGTACGCATAAAATACAATATACACGGAAACTCTATAAATAACAATTTCACAGTGGCAGAAATATTTATTGAGAAAAAATGATCTATGCAATTAATGCGACAAACAAATAAAAAACATAAAAGAGAAGAATTACATGTTAACAATTGACCTTCCTATCTTTTCTACCTTTTCCTATAAGATTCCCTATCTTAATTTTATAGAACGCCGACAATAATAACTTCCATCGTTTTCAACTTAACTCCCAGAAAAAGCTGCATTACTAATGGGACCAATACATTTACCCAATACACCGACGTATCCACTTACACCTAACAGATTTGAGCAAGTAGGCGGAGGAGAAAGTAAAATAAAAATAAAGAGAGTAGAAAGAAAGAATAAGGAAGAAACAGAAAAGTATAACTCTAGCTTTTTCCTCTTAAATATCATCAATTATCTCCGATTATACTCGTGAAAGCATAAAAGGAAAAGACAAGGATGAAGGGAATGGAGACGGAAGGTCAACGGGTGGAAGCGGATTGCAGGCCTAATAGATCACGGCTTAGCGAATTGCCGCGAGTGGATCGAACCGTAGGCAAGTGAAAAAGTAAGCCGGAATAGCGTCAGAGAAGCGGCGAATCTCTGGCGGTATAATGAAGAGGAGAAACGTGAAATGGGGGTTGGAAACGCGCACGGGGGCCTCAGCGAGCGATAAGTCGCGGAAAACGAACTAATCAAGGCATTAATCTCCTTTACGTGAGAAGGTACCGTGCTCTCGCGTATATATGTAAATGAATCTAATTCCTATTCTCGTCGGTGGCTTCGGTGGAAAATGGTGGCGTCGTAAAAATGTAAATCTTACTTTGAATAATATTCCCCGCTCTCCTCGTCTCTCTGTGCGTGTCTTCAAGAGCTATGGCCATCAGATGGAAAACGAAAAGAGAGAGAGAGAGGGGGGAGAGAGAGAGAGAAAGAGAAAACATGTACGAAACTATAAAAAATAATATAAAAAATAGAGATGAGTAAAAAGTAAAGATGTAGAAGAGAAGGGAGGAAGGAAGGTTTAATGTAAAGAAGGGGGAGAAAATGAGAATTAGGCAGTGGATAAAGAAGGGAAGAAATAGCGAAGGTTGTGATGAATGCAAATAGGAGAAAATAGGAAGAAAGGGGGGAGGAAGGTAGATATAATAGGACAGAACGATCTATAGTTTTGAAAATAAAAAGAAAAGATAAGAAACGTAGATGAATTGAAGCAATATTAAAATACGAGATACCTAAACACAGAAGAGCAGAAGAATATGACAATAAAAACGCTATTTCTTTCTTCAATTTCTCCTAAGATTTGTATTGTTCATGTTATTCTTTTGCGATAAATGAACTTATAGAAATGTGTCATTTGTGTTTTGAGAATCGTGTTTTAGAAACGAATCGCAAGAAAAGAACGTTCAAGAAAATCATTCCGAAGCTTTTCGTAAAATAAAGAAAGTTTCTAAAGTGTAAGAAAATGAAGCGTGTACCCTTTAATTAGCGTGAATAAACACGGAAGAGAAGGAAACACACAAAAAAGGATCAGCTGGGAAGGAAATCGCGAGGAAAGGGCAAGTATCGAGTGAAGAACGAGGGGTTGAAACGGCGAAAACCAATTTGCGAGGAAATTAAATGCAACGTGGGCAAAAAGGAGGCAGGAAACATTAAAGTAGAGTAACGGAAAAATGTGTGCAACGATGAAGAAGATGGACGCATAATGAATAATCAACGGGAAGGGAATAGCTCTAGGGGATGAATGCATCAGCAGCCCACTTTAACGACCTTTGCTTCAACCATCCTATACCCCTTCGGGCGCGTTTTCAATTCTGTTTACTATATAAACCATCATTGTTATACCGTACTGCAAATGGATTCTATTAAGATGAAAGATATTCTGTTATCAGTTTTATTATTCGTAACTTGCTTACGATATCGTTATTTGAATACTGTTCGATAATGCAATACAACAGTTTAATCATACTTCCTTCAAGAATTATCATTGTGTGAATTTTCTGAAATTTTACTAAATTAGTTGTATAAAATGTCGTCCAAAAATAATATACAGCAGTTTAATTGCTCTTTTCTTGAGAATCGTAATTATTTTAACTATATGAATCTATCCTTTTTATATTAATTTCTAATTTTCTATATCTCTACCTTAAATGTTGTATTTTGTGAATATATTGTATATTTTAAAAACTTCTTTCTTCTTTAAGAAATTCATTTTTAGATTTTAATCCAAACCTAAACAACGTAGGTATACTTCCCTTTTATTTCCTCTTCAAACGTTATTCATTCCGTAATGATGAAAAAAGTTACTCTCATAAAGGGACAAATTTTTCCTACTCCTCTATTTAACTTATCCTAAATCTTTCTAATGACATTTAAATGGGCAAATTCTTCATCAACACTTAATTATTAATTCACCATCTTTCATCAACTCTTAAAAAATACTTTCCTCAAATTTCTTTCTCGCTTGTATTAAACGCCGAATTTTTATACAGGCACAAAATATTGATCGATTTATCGTTTGCCTGACGATCCAGGTCAAGTATCGCGTTCTGTACAAGACCAGCAGATGTCCTAAAATACTTACAAAGAAGGATATATATACCCAGCCTTTCTATCCTTCATTCAAAAGCACGCCGAAAGTACCTCCGCAACGTTTCTTCCAGACATTTCGCTGTAACTCGAGACACCCTCGCACCGAAAACGTCATTCACCCCCGTTGGAAGAGTTTATTCGACCGTAAGAGTGAACGTGTCAAAGAACGATCGAGCAAGAAAGCAAGATGCAGAACATGAACAGGCAAAAAAGACGTCTACGATTTTACGTGTGGCGTTCGTGCGAAAGGAACGTTCCCAATGGAGACACTGGTTGGCGATACGGTGACGCAACTCGTTCGATGATGATGCACGCTACACGGTACCTAAAA
This sequence comes from Bombus hortorum, assembly GCA_905332935.1. NCBI lineage: Eukaryota > Metazoa > Arthropoda > Insecta > Hymenoptera > Apidae > Bombus > Bombus hortorum. The sequence continues at coordinate 436,993 of HG995197.1, forward strand.
GAAACTCTGGAAGTCAACCAGATGAAAAAAGAAAGGAGGAAAGGACATGATATAAGAACAAAGAGAGGGGGAGTTACGACGAGGCCGAGCGTAAACTGTCAGCGTCGGAAAGGATGATAAAAAGGGGGAACAACGGACAATAATCCGGCGACAGAAAGAACGGAAGTAAAAAGGAAAGTGTCCGAGTAAACTCGGAAGCGTTCGTCGCATAAAACCGCTGGATACACCGGAGTTAATCAGGGAAGAAGGTGGCGTGGTGGGGGGTTGGACAAGTAGGAAAAAAGCAACAGGAACGTGGAGGAATATCAGTCTTCGGTGGGAGAAAGCTGTGTAATTAAAAGAAGAGAAAGAAAAACGCAATTGGAGAATGGATAGGACAATGTTTAGGTCAAATGTACATGAACGCGCACATACATTAAAAGAGAGGGAGACAGAGGGGGCGAACAAGAGAGAAAGGGGGAGGGAGAGCGAGAGAGTGAAAGAAATAACAGTACAACCGTGTTACTGAATGGTTGGATCAAAAGAATTCAGACTTGCAGAGGGTGGACAGCGTTCAAGCGGAAGAATTTCGTGGTTGAAAGTAACCTTGCTAGTACAACGAAGAGAAAATGGAAAACAGTGGTCTAACGATGGATATTTTACGAGAGGATAAGCTTATTTTACATTTGAGACTGGTGTCTAGCAGAATCAAATCGATGTTGACGTGGTGAAGAATAACAAAGAGCGGCAGAGGACAGATAAAGATAACCAGCGTGGGAGACAGGTTACAGAGAAGGGTACTTAGGTATGTATAAAGCAGCGTCTCTAAGGGACGTTTCGGTCGCATTAAATACAACCTACAATGCGTGGTACCGGGCATATCTTCTCCCCGCCCCCCTCTCACTCTCTCTTCCTCCCTGACACTCCCCCCTTACTTCCGTGTTCTCTCATGCGACGTACTAGCTTCTCTGTATACCACTTTGAAAATGGCTAGCCGAATTTTTCATATACCGCTCGTTTTTGGAGTAAAAGAGTGTCGTATAAAGAGGTACGTAGAAACGTCTCTTTTTTCGAATCATAAATATTTCATTCGGTATATAATGTTCTTTAAAAATCACTGTATTGCTATGTATGTGGGTTTTGATCGTTCGGGGTCAGTCTCCTAGAGATTATTTAATTTATGATAGAATTATTGCTTGGGCAAAAGTAGTCTAACCTGACATTTTTTTATATAAAATTTGCAATTTAATACATCATTTTTGGCATTTAATATATCCGAAATTATCAAAGGTTCCCATTATTTTCGTTTTGCAATTATAAAAAACGTGCTGGTATTTTTGATGAAATTAATGTTTATTTGTATTAACATAAAAGTATAAAAAATCTGGAATCACTGTATGTTACATAGAAATTAAGAAGATGTCAACTTAGAATTCATTTATCTCAGAATACCGTTTCGTGAAAAATTAGTTGAAACAAATAACGCTATTGTTGATATCTCTGGAATTAGTCTTGAATGATTGGTAGAATTAGCGAAAGATTTAATATGTGAGAGAATGAGAAACTGATTCACTATATTTGATTAACAATATATCTTCATCATATTATATGAATTATAAACATGTGTATAGTAGGTATATTTATTAAAATATATTACAAGTTGATAATACGAATGTTATAAAAGTGGACGGCTTTTTAATATGACATAGAAAACAGTTCTCTATTCTGGCAACGAAGAGGACGTGTCTTAAAAGTTCAGACATAGACAAGCGCCTCCTTTATTTACGACTTCTTATGCACCGTTGCTAATATTACTCAGACCGGCCGATCAAAAATAGAGGAATATCATACGTGACGAGGCATACGGAGTCTGAAAAGCTTCCAAAAGAGTTGTACACACTAGAAATAGGACAATGGGAGGAATGGCAAAAACGAGACGTACGCTATCAGTTAAATATTTGGCGATATTCTTCTTTAAATATATTTGACAGATATTGTAACAGAAAATTTGTTAAAAAATTATTTTCTTACTTTGACTACGGAATCTAGCCTTTTTGCAATCTTATGCAAAATTTCTCGTTCTTCCTGCTTCTCTCTTACTATACTTTTCCCACCTACTTTAAAAACATAAAAAAAGAATACTTTAATTGCCACGAATAAAAAATTGAAAAGCGAATAACATTTTCCACACTTCCTTTATCCTAGCATCCCAATATCCAATATCCCAGTTAGAAGAAGAAGAAACAGAAAGAAAAACGAAAGAGTTGCACTCGGGCAATATCACACAGAATTCCTCTTTCCCCTTTTCTATCTTTTATCCTGCTTTCCCACCTATTTTGAAGACATAAAAAGGAATACTAAAGTGACCAAGAGTGAAAAATTAAAAAATGAATGCTTTCATACAATATGTCTCCCCAAGAAAAGATAGAAAACGAAAGACAGAATAAAAACGAGAAGAAAGAAAGCTGTACTGGTAAAAAAAAAAGGAAGAGAGAGGAGGAAATACAGCTTGAAACATCGTAAATGGGAACGCTTGACGGCAGGTATGAAAAGTGTGTGGATTTCCGCGGGAATACAGGTCGGTAGAAAATAAAAATAAGCGAGACAGCACCCGGGATAGAACAGTGAAGAGGGTAGTTATATAGGCGTATAGCTTGGCGTCTCAACGACGCCTTCATCCCTTTAAACGTTATCCCGTAACGCCTACACACCCTGGAAGGCCGTTCGATGTTTCTCGTGTTTACGCCAACCGTCTTTCTATTTCCTTTTTCTTTTTTTTTTTTTTTTTTTTTAGAAGGGAAAAGACTCTTTCACGAATGGTGAGAGTTGTAAGACATTTGGAAGCAGTAAGTGGATGTTTCTTACTTTTTTGACCAAATCACAAGAGCATAATTTACAATTGAAAATAAAAAAAAGATTAATTAGTTTATCCTCATAGTGTAGAAGCAACTACACGGGAAGAATTAACACGTAACTAATTATTTAGTAAACTTTAGATATTCTTCAAAAAGGATATTTACTATCTACTATCAACTTACTTAGCATTAGTATAATAAAGTATTTTATATAAACTTACCTCAAAGATATTTAATACAATTTACAAGAAATTTGGAACGTAATAAGTTTCATGTATCGATGTTGAACTTTTATCAACATACATCACGATGAGATTGTGCGATAAGAATCTAGATATTTCTTTACTTATCTGTGATTATTTACAGTAGAAATAAAGTAACTACGATTTATTCTTCGTATTCTCTATAACAGAAGATCTGCTACCACGTATACATACATACATTCAGGTTGCGTTCAATATTTGCCTCAAATTCAGTAACGAAGTGTTTAGAGCCAAGCTTCGTACATTTTCACTTGTAGGTCGTTTTCTTATAGTTTGACCGAAAAAAGTAGTAGAAAAACATTTCGTATACGTTGGAGAGGAAAATAGAAGGGATTGAAATAAAGAGGGAGGCGGACAAACAGAAAGCGATCTCTAGTGGGGAGGAAGAGTGCGCGACGAAGATAGTAATTTGAAGAAATGAAAAATAATATGGACATTGAGTGAACGAGAGTGGAGATACGAGAGGGAAATGTAATGAGGGACAGCGAACAAGGAAATAGGGGTACCTAGAGAGGAATGAGAAATATTTGATTCTTGGAATATTGAGGAACGTGCAGAGGGTGAGGCTGAGTAAAGTGTGTCCGTAATTTAGAGAGTAAATTTGATATGAAGAAGGAACAGAGTTTTCTTAGTATTATTGGTGGAATGCTGGAACGTAATTATTTTCTTGTGAACTTTCAGTAGAGAATTTTGCTTGTTTATAACGGAATCCTTAGCAAGTTAATGATTCCAACTGCTAGTATATTTAGATATATTAAATAACTACCATTTGTAAAATATGAAATTGGAAAATTTTATTTTTATTCTTTGTTCTACAATTCAGATTCCAGGAATACATTTCTTGTACTCTGAAGCCCTATAAATACGTAATGACTTTCGAAATTTTATTTCAAATAAGCAGTACTTACAGCAGGGCCCCAGTATTAATTTCAGGTCTTGAAGCGTAATTTAATCTAATCATATTGTTGAGATAAATGTTCTCTGTAAATAAAAACTGTTACATAAGAATAGCACTTACTGTATCTTATAAGATGTAAAATATCGTAGAATTTTTTGGAGGAAGATTTTTATTAATGAGCAATTTAAACTTAAATAATACTACATTTGGATTGAAAAGTTTGTCCATTGTATAACGTCGTATGTACGTGTAACATGTACACTTACCAACAAGTGTGAACTTGTTATTACAACGATCATTACTATATGAATATAAATATACCAAGTGTGCGGAAACTTATGAACTCGTAGTATGTCAATCTCGAAGTCAGTATCCCGCGCAATATCCCCTTTATTCGTACGTTTCTTACGCAATTTCGCTTCTCCACCCCGGTTCTCTCTTAGCGATCCAACTACTTTAATCGTATTATAACGTTAGAACCCTCGGTCAACCTCCTGTAAGTCACCCAATAAAACAATAATAACATCAGCTACTTCGAAAACAAGTAGCGTTTTTCATTTTGGATAGACATTTCGAGGAAGCATTGTGCTATTTTTACCGTATTCGAACGTGTATTCAACGTAATCAACGTAACCGCGAAAGACAGGAATTTACGAGCGCAACGTGACACCCGGTCGAAAAACCTGTCTCAACACGTGCTCGATGAGGCAAATTACGACTTTCGAGGGGAAAAAAAGTTCTTCAAGTCGATTCTCCAAGATTGGTGGAGCAAGAACGAAGATCGATCGAAGAAATAAAAGCGCACACGCAAGGAGTGGCTGGAGTACGCGAGGTTACCGCGGAGAAAGAATACAACGAAGGATTTCTACACTTACGACGAAAAATAAAACGTGCAGACTATTCTAAAAACCCGAATGCTCACAGCGGTTTGCGAGAAAGTGGAAAGAAATAGAGTGGAAAGAATGGAAAACAAGCCGCTGCGTAAATTAGAGGTGCTAGGTATGAATACACGTAATTAATGATGGAAAAAAGGAAATGGAGTTTGTGGATATGCAAGTTGAATGGTTAGTTTAAGGGCGACGAAGTATGTTCATGTAGTACGTGATTCTAAAAATGGAAAGTGAAACGGTATTCAAGAGAACCGACGGCTCTAAAATTCGAAATTAAATTCGTGATCTATTGGATTGGAGAAAAAGTATATCGGTGTAAGAAATATTACAGTCTTGAATATTCCAAGATTAATTATACATAGATATTTAAAGAAACTAGAAAATGACATCGAAGCTGGAAGCCTCTAAATGGCAAAGAAATATATACACTATATTTGTGATTCTTTGAGTTTCGATCGCATTGTTACAAATCTAAAAGATTCTACCCTGAGAAATTGAATTGGGGGATATTCACCAAACATCGGAACAAAGCGTAACGTGCTGATAACATGATTGGAACTCGAAGAGTCACAAATATGTCATTTACTCGTGAAAGATTTTCTAATCCTAAATAACACAAACTCACTAAAAAACCAAATACTACTGAATTACAACTACGTCAAGCGAACACGAGCCATGCAAAAAATCATCAAAAACACAAGAAAGACTTCCAACATAAGAAACCCAAAACGAACCACAATGCAGAATCCAGCTAAACGAATAGAGAATAAAAGCGGTTACGGGAATCAGCGTATATTGCAGCACCATAAAGTGGTTATACATCTAAAGCGATGATTCCCAGGGTGCTGGAGCCGCGTTGAACACAAACGACCGCGGGATTCGCGTCGAAATGTTGTAACCCATTTGCTTTCACGCGAAACCATAGTCTCTGGTATGAACACAAGACTCGTTTCCATGCGACATCGACTAGAGACGAAACGGGGAAATTGTTAGCAGTGTCTTTGCGCTTGCACGGGCGGACCGGTCTGTGACGTTAATGCAGCTGCCACAAAGTTTCGTGTAAAGCTGCAGGCTGATTGCAATGGCTTACCAGAAGAAAAGGACGAAGACTTGCCCAGGATTATTCGAGCGGATGAAGTTTGCTTTTGATTCGAGGCTGCGGGAAGATTATCTACCGCGTCATAACTACAACGTAGCTTTTTCTTTTTCCTTCTTCCTTTCTTTTTGACGAGACAGGTTCAGTCGCGAATCGTGATTTTGAGCGAAGTTTTTGTGAGAATAGTTCTATTTTCTACTCATATTCTATCGATGTTCTTATTTTTTCTTTTACAACTCTTAACTGCTATTCCATCGAAGTATTTTATAGTACTGTGACAAATTATATTTGTTCAAATTTTACTAGAACTTTCTATACCTGATTTACATATGATCGATCTACGTGTCTATATGGTAAGGCTTCTGTAATGTATCTCTTTTTGAACTTTGATGAGACTATAATTTTCCTTGATCACGTGCCTTAGTAATGTCACGTTTACGCTACTCTTGTACATTATTTGATTGGCTGAGTATCATAATAACGAAATGTTTAAGTAAAGTTTGAAGGTTTTAACATTTTTTCGAAACTTATTGTAAGTATCTGTTGGCCGAAACTCTTCAGCCTTATAGTTATCATTTTTAGTTACAAACGAAGATTGATGCTGTGATATACGGAAAATAAGCTGTTCAAGTAATTTAATTTTAAATTCGAGTTAAAATTTGTGGCTGGCTTTGTTCGTGAATAATTGCCTCGAGTAGATCCAAGGAAAAGGAACACGCAAGTTCTAAATCTCAATAACAGCGACAAAGTCACGCCCTCGTCGTAAATTCGATCCACGTCGCGGTAACGCAACCCATGCTTGATATTTGAAATTTTTATCGTATGGAAAACGAATTAAGCTCCTTACCACGAATCCTACTAACCCGGCAAGCACTCCTTATCATAACAATGAGATGATGAATAAATACGAATATATAAATAAAGATACGCAAAAATATATAGAAATATGGTAAGAAATAGAAGAAAATCAGTATTTTTTTGTAGGAAACAAATACATATATGCGTGAGTATTTAAATATTTTATATAATTCATTGTGATGTATTCTGCCGTGTTAGTTCAAATAGGCGTATCTGGCGAAAAGCTGGTTTTAAGAAAAATGACTTTTAGTATTCAATAACTAGGCATCGATTTGATACACGTCTATCTAAACTGTTATGTCTTCAGTTTACGGTTTTCTTATTTAACATGCATATAGATAAACTATTTCTGTGCTACCTGGCAGCAATGCTGTTTGATTTAAGCGGAAGTTGCTGATATGCCTTTTTGACTTATCATGGTAGTATTACACAGAAGGATACTATGTTATAAATAATGTACGTTAACAAATAAATATCAAAAGTTACAGAAAATATTTGCACAGCACTATATTTATCACAGCACTTACGTGCTAAATAATTTTTATGTATTTATAGGAAATTTGAAAGTACACAATTGCATAGAAAGAACATATTATAAAAAAATAAGGTGTATAAAGTATAGTGCTTTAAAATTTAACGATTTATTTAAAATAAAACAATTTTCTATGGAGGTCTTAGTTTTTAAATTATAGTCTGAACAATATGAATTTTACATTAAAATCAGTAGTTCGTTTCTTAGATTGCAAAAATTTGAGAGTATGAAACTAAAAAATGTAAATCCAGATAAAAAAGAAGCTTAACTGAAAAATAAGAGTACATGCCAATACTTTTTTTTAGTCACCGTACGTTTATCACGAAATGGTTAACACTGCTCAACGAAAGCCAGAGAGCTTGGCCACAATCGACAACCGTAACAACTAATATTTCTCCATTTTCTGCGGCTGTACACCGATTTCTATAACAGCCTTCATCGCTCTAATTCGCGATTTTCTGTACAACCAGGAGAGAATACGGTTTTCCCGGTTTTCCACATGCCCGCGGCCACATTCCATTACGAAAACGGTCCACGTGGAAGACTACCGGTCGAGACAGTTATACGAGAACGATATTACCGATTCTTAGCGCGAGTCAGCCACAGAATAACGTGTCTCTCGTGTGTATAACTGCCATTGACCACGATCTTTCTTTCCTCGTTGTTGTTTCCCGTTTTTCTGTCTGATTCGATAACAATCACGAGCGGTGAAATTGAATTGAACAGAAGCAGAACGCAATAGAAAAGCCTATTTCACCCCCTTTTATTTTCAGTTTGTTCGATGCTCGCATGCAGCTCTCAATTTGGTTGTAACCGACGAAAACTAGCTGACTCTCTTTGAGGTTATCGAGTTTGTTTAACACGGTAGTCGTTGCTGCGCTCGTCAGCCACGTTGATAAATTTCTCCGAGTGATAAATAAGACAAAATGAATATATATAATCGTTTCATCATTAAACCTTATATATATATATATATATATATATAATATATAAATAAACTTTTAATTATTTATTCCATCGACGTAGCAACAAAATTCAGTGAATGTAATTTTTTTATAATTATAATTTTTAATTATTTATAATTTATTATATATATAACAAATTATAAATTATTTTATAAATATAATTTTTTGTTTATAGTTACATATATATTCATTTATTATTATATATATAAAGTATAATGATAAAAAGATAAGATAAATTTCATGAACCAAAGCCCACGTCGATATATTTTCTTTTTCATTCGTATCTTGGGGCTTAATTGCAGTGTAAAGTTTATAAACAAAATAAAAAATTACATTCACTGAATTTTATTACTACGTCGATGGAATAAATAATTATAAGTTTATTTTTCCAGTAAAACTGTGCTTTACAATATTTCCTTAGCCTTATGAGTTTCTTTAGCGAATATAGCTATGTATTTCTGAGCATCGGAACGATGCATTTACACACACAGGTACATATATCGTTGATTATCGTTTTTATTTTTCATTTTCGTTTAGCTGTTTTTGGCTCGCTCGTTTGCATCTTCACTGTTTCTATTTACACTCTCACTTTGTTCATTTATATCACCCCTGTACTCCATTGCGTCTGCAATCTCGATTATATTTCTCCTTTCTTTTTTCTTACTACTAGTAGTAAACACTTTGCTATGATACGAAATTTAATATATCCGAATGTAATTAATTATTATGTAAATACTGTAATACAAGATACGGCGGTGTGTAAATACTTTCCGCAGCCACCATAGATATTCTAAAACTATGCGACTCGCACGAATGCCATCAACCCCATAAATTAAAGTGCATAGAAGAATGCATTTCACGACCAATGACAAATATTAATCTTAAAAATTTTCTTTGGAATTTACAATTATTTGTGCCATCTCTTTATTACACATAAATTTATAAACACGAAATCTATCTGCCGAGATGTCGAATGCTAATTACGTAGGTGGATAATGCGAAATTGATAACTTTATAAAAAGTAAAATTGATGGATCTAGCTTTTAAGAAGCTCGTAATGTTTTAACACACTTTCTACGCCAGAAACTGAACTCACACAGAACCCAACTTCCGCCGCAACAATATTACTCTCATCCTACCAAATATCGCATGTAATTTAATCCCTCTATCGTAACACTTGCTTCGACCACAAATTCATCAAATCAAACCAGCCCCTAAATCATCCTCCACGAGCCATCATATATACACCTAATAAATAAAATCAACGTAAACCAAATCACCGCTAATCATCCTTTAGCATACTAGCGCATATCTCACCTCTCCGTTGAACAGAGTCAACAAGTCACAAAACCAGTAACAGCGAACGTCCATCATGGTTAGATTGGACGTCATTAGTGTCTTCGCTTGTTTCCAGCTTGTGCATTCCGAGCTGGATGTCTGACGGTCGTCGATCGTCGAACAATATTCATGATTAGCGAGGCCAGGGGCCCAGATCCGTCACACTACAGCCTACGATTCTTTTCTAATAATTGGTAGGTGGATCGAGGATTGAATGACGGCGTATGATATTCTCCCGCGGAACGAGGCCTTCGAATCCATTCAGACACGGCATATCTCATTCGAGGGAATTATGCAGTCTATTGTTAGTGACGGGCAACCAAGCGTCTCGCGCCGTCCAATCAAGCATGAATCATCCGGTTTCAGTTTCCTCCTGCATCTATTACCCGACGCTTGTCAGCCGACTAATTTGCTGGTTAGTTCACTCGCCGCAATTATAATCGACCCGCGTACGATCCACACGCGTGTCGATGTCATTGTACCATCGACTGTCTGCGAATCTCGGATCTGTTCTCTTAAAATGAGGTACTAATCAAAGGGTTCGGCAACGATAAGGCAGTTATATTATTTAACTTGTATTTATTAGATGAGTTACAATTTACAAGTTTCTTCCGACTAAACGTTGTCAGTGTATTCTGTAAGTCAAGATAAGGAAAAAATGTCATATAAATATATGTCATTAGAAGCATTTTTAAAGAATTGTAACAGAAAGATGATATACGAAATGTGACGTTATAACACGGATGTGCGTTACTATGCTAGAAGGTACGAATTGATCAGAAACATTTATATGTAGTAATAATCAGGAGGCATCGTAATACTACGCCTCCATTACAAAATGTTCAGAATTTCTGTCAATGTAAGGTTGGCAACAGCAAAAAATTACATTTATTCATACTTTGTACCGTAATAACGCTATGGATATAATATCGTTGTTTTGTTATAATCTATCAACGATGCTTTCAATGATACATTATATTCACATGATATTTTTTTCGTATCTTGACCTTTAGAAAATACCGATAACGTTTGGTCAGGAAAAACCGAGAGTCCCTGTTATAGGGTCATAAAAGTGTACAGTTCTACAATTTTGAATTTTCATTAGAACTGCTACGAGTAAATTGTGGATTCTTATGCGATTATATTTGTATATTTCTGTAAACATAATTTTAAAAGACGAAATCTAAATATATATTTTGTTTTTCGTCTGATCCTTAGGGAAAGTGAGAGGCCGGACGTTTTGTGGAAAATTGGAGGTTGCATCGAATTTCAGGAATTATATATTGCTAATGACTGGTAACTAGTGGAACGCGATAGTGATTATTGGAATTGTATTCGATATTCATGGAGTTTATCACGTATTTCAGGGGCATTGTTTTACAGTGAATGCATGATTGGTAAATACAATGGCCCTTTGAAGGGCTTGCGTGAAAAGGAAAGATGTCAAATGAAAAATGGGACGCGAGCATGCTTTTAATGATATACTCACGTGTGAATGGGAATTTCAATCGTTCCGTATAGTTTGATGGATGTGATTGCTTATTTGTTTTCTGTATAATTTTCTGTTTTAATTAGCAATATTTGATCTCATCGTTTGTATGTATTTGTTTAATAATTTCATTAGTAGCTTTTAAATTGAAGTAAAAAATATGTTTCTCTGCGAACAAATCTCCCAAACAAGTTTGTGTATGCAACTCTTTTAAACAAAAGTAAATAAAAATAGGTGACTCGATATATCTTCAATATATAATCAATTTAGAAAGGGATATTCATTATAATATGTAGCGAATGAGATAAATCTATTCTTAATTTCTATTTGTTTCATTGAGTCCATAAAAATACGAATTTGTATAAACATCCGTAATCTGTAACGTAAAAATATCTGTAACGAATAAAATACTTCCATCCTTTTTAACCACCCTTCCTACCCCATTCCAAAGAAATAACCAAACGAATCGAAAGCACGATAAGTGGTCCGAACAGTTACCAGGCCGTTAATTGCACCATTTGCAGGAAGTAATTAAAACGCAACGATAAACACTCTCGATTTAGCGGTCCCATTATCCTAATGAAAAATACGTGGCGTTAAGTGTTTCACAGAAATTACCCGCCAAAAAGCGCCAAAAAGCATCGCGGGACGTGTTCGTTTCCCCCGATATTCTCACATTTCAATTTACTCATCCCCCACCTACGAGGTAACCATCCAATTTTTTCCTCCGTCTAATAAAATTAACTTGTTCACGCACGATCGCCCTGATTAATTTTCACGCACGTAGCAATTTTCCCGCGAAAAGAAGATCCGCCCACGCGGCAATAACCACGAAATTTCATGCCGTCCAATTAGTCGCAAATCATTCGACCTGACCGTCTATTATCCGACGATTGTCACCCGACTAATTCGCCGGTTAATTCCTCCTATCCCGTAATTATGGACGATTCAACGCAGATTTTCAACGGCCTGAATGATTTTCCAGTTTCGAGACCTGTGGTAAATCCAATTCGATGACTGCAACGTTAAAACGAACTTCCAGTCTGAACATTTAATAATCTGCTCGTGTTTTATGGTGGAGTTATAATTAATTTTTTGCGAGAAATGTGTGTGCAAGGTTTTCGTTTTAGTTTCTCAAGTTCTGGATGTTAACAGGTAGACAGTCGCAATGATTAGAATGATTACGGTAACATTATCAGAGGTAAACATTATTAAAATCCTTTATCTACTACCATAGTATTTTGATAAATTTTCCACTTATATTATACATAGATTTGATGGCGAAAACGATTGTTAACGGTACTGGGGAAACGAGAGGCAAAGGCGTGAATCCCTATATATAAAGACAGGCAGGGATTACAGGGGCGGATACTCGTCTTTACAGCTTTTGTAAAGAAGGTTGGGTTACGACACGGTCAGGAAGGCGGCGCGTTTCCCGCTCAAACAGTGAGAATAACCAGGAAAGTTGATTGAACGGGGCTTCTTAAGGAAGCTCTTCGCTGCCATTCAACCGCTCGATAGCCGCAATCCGCGAATAGCGTCAGGAAATTTGCCTGATTCGAAATCCGTCTCATCTGCTACTCTTGTTCCTTTACTCGGATACTTAGACAGCCATCGGAATGGATTTGCTCCGTGACTACCGAGAGATGCAATCTCACGAAAGAGATTGGTGATTAGGCTATTATTCGTGCTCGTTCGATGGGAATGATACGGATGTACTTTTTTTTTATTTTCTTTTTTCTTTCTACTATCACCTACCCGGCTTTTTCTCTCGCGTCTTTTTTCGCCCTCTGGATAGGTCAGAGAAACCATCGGGATTGGCTCCTACGTTCTTTCCATGCAAATCCCCAGTTTCCACCTTAGAACGACGTGCGGACGTTCTTTGCTCGAGTTTCATTGCTTCTTAGAGAGGTCTCGATGGAGTCGCAGAACTTGCCTGGGAATTAACGAAGAAAGGAACATGGTGGTCACGCGTTCTTGAGGTTTATGAATAGTTCGTCGAAGACCGGCCTGCACCAGGACGAGTTTGCTTTGTGTGGAAATTTCGCGGTGAACTTGTGCAACGCGTTTTCTTGGTTTTTTAATAAAGATTTGAGAATTCAGAATAATGATGTTGCGGACATATATTGTGTGCGGTATATCATGAACGGTATTGCGTAAGAGATGTGGGGACAGTTTTTAAGAAAGGAAATTGAAAAGAGGGTTAAAGCGTCAAAAGGATTAGTTATAGAAAATAGTTACTATCAATTTTTGTTATTATTTATACATGTAATACGCTTAAACTTCCATAGTTTATAGTATGCCGTTCAAGCCTCTGTATATTTTCAAAGCTTCGTCACACGACTCCATTAGATGTTATGAAAAATTAAATAAAAATGTGAAAAATTTTCACTACATTATGCAACTTCCATTGACTACAACATTTATGGTTAAACTCAAATATAGACTCGGATAGGTGTCATTATGATGTTTATATTGCAATTTGAATTTCTTATATTATGTACATGATAACAAGCGACTAATGAAATAAAAGTATTTTTTCCTTACTTTGGATTCAAGTTATTTTTAGCTCACTTTTCTCTATTACACTGCATTATAGTCCACGTTACTAAAAACTAACGTACCTTTAAAATATTTTCTCAATAAAATATAAAAATTCGATATTCTTTTAATGATATAACTCTTGTCCTTACCTATAATGATTGATTTCAATTCTGACTTAAACTTCAATTCTGAATTAAATAATGAGTGTGTATTTACAGTAATCACTCCCAAATAAAAGATCCAATCTCACAATTAGAGCACGTCTATCTCCCACTCGTGTCGAACGTTTTGAGCCGTACGTCTCGTTACGCGCCAAATCCATTTACGGTGTCAATAAAGAAAAAAGTCGAAAATAAAAAATTTAGCGCCGGTCGATTCAAGTTTAAACCTAAATCGAAATTCTTTCAGCGGATTTCCGATTCACCGATCGCATCTTTGTTCTCATGTTGCCAGCACTTCTCAGCCGGTCTGCCTCCGTCAAAATCCTCCGAACTTTTCTTCGGGATCACGGCGAGCAAACCAGCTCTGATTCGCCTAATGAAAGTTCTGGGAACTGTTTCCTCCGCGACAACGTCCAACTTCCGTGCCGGCTCCTCTTTTATTTCCTCTCGATTCCACGGGACTTTTTTCCGTCAAGGACTCGCGTCTTCTTTGACATCGTAATTGCGTTCACCGGGCCGCCGCCCATTCCCCCTAACATGGGATAGAGAAATTACGAGGCAAAGCTACGGTTCTAACCCCCGATTTCGTCTCTGTGATTCTTGCATTAGGACCGTGCAATTACACGAGACGTGATCAGGCAGTTGTGCGTAGCGTGTTATACATCCCTGACATCCCTGCCATTTCAGCCTTGATGATACATTCACTTTTCATTCTTCATACGTTTCGTACTTTCCTTTTCTTCCATTCTCTATGTTGAGATTATTCTGCTTTGTCACTTCATCTTTTTATTTTCAAACGTTCTTACTATTTTACCTCCGGATTTGTCGAAAACTTAGCGTTTGATTGTTAATATTTGCTTGAAATTTTAATTGCTGAAATTCGTTTGAATGTTTCTGTATGTTTTATATTGTGTTTATACTATTTCCTTAGCGCATTCTTTCGTATTTTCCATTTTCTTTCTTGGTTTTTTAATTCTTTCGATCTATTTGTACGTTATGTTAAATATATTTTCTGTGGGAATTTGTCATCCATCATTAGCGTTGTTCCATTTGAATATCGAACGACCTTATGATTCTAAATTGATATATCAAGTTAAAAACGAGGCCCTGTTAGTAAAGAGTCCTCTATTCAACGACATTTTCTCAGTGATCAGCGTTGATTCTCCAAGAGCACCGAGTAATTTCGATGATATTGGATGATGGCCCACGAGAACGCGTTGAATGGAACGGTAAATGATAAAACAGCCGTTGGTGGCTAGGCATTGATCGGTTCGATCGAGCATCCAGCAGCGATTCAAGATATACGTGGAATACCCGCGGTTAACCGTGATTCGATGGCACCCCATGAACGCTGTTTCGGCCGCGATTTAAGGCGGATTTGCATAATGAGGTATTCGTGTCGCTCTTCCTCTACCATATGTTCGCGACGACAAAATGGAATCACACGTTCTCGGATTTTTTCCTGTTACTTGCGGATTCACGTGAGTCTATTCATTAATTTGAATAATTATTTTTTTCCAGAATTATTTTTATATTATTTTATATATCACTTTTTATATTATTGACACTTACGTTTATATCTATATATTTAATTGTTGTATTTACCTATATAGTATTTGTATGGAAAATATCTTTATCTAAGCATTTATTATGTGTGTGTGTTAGAAAACAATTCTAAAAAATAAGCAAGAACACATTACTGATTACTTACTGATATACAATTTCTGTTTTTATTTAATATATCGAAACAGAATATTTTTCGAAAATGGTTCGTTAAACGTTCATAGAGGATCTGTCGAAAGTTCCTTGCAAATTCTTCGATGATATGTTAAAATCTCGTTCGATGGAATTTATGAATATTACAAACTCGCGCCATTTATCAGCATCATTACACAGTCTTCAGTTTCTAAACGTTTGATTTATTATATCATGTCTTCGGTGTTTCAATAATAATTTATCTAGAAAAAGATATGAAAAAATTGAATTTTAATCGTCATCGATTAATCACGATAGCGCGACGAATCGGAACCGTTGATGTGTCTTGCTAATCAATAGCGATTTTCGTGTTAATGTCGTGCAATCGTACGTTTGATTCTTATTTACACTTGTGTTTATAAAATACTAATTGAAGTAAAACGATATATTCCCTTCTTCGCAGTGCAAAATACATTTATTTTCATTTTTGAAATAACCTTTGAGAATGAAACATCAAAGCTGGATAATAAACTGTTCGCGTTTTCTGTTTCTGTTTGTATCTTTTTCGAAATGTTTATTAATACTTTCATTTAAAAATAAACAAAAAATAAATTGGTTTCTTTTCTAATAGAGTTATTTAAACGGTAAAATCAATTGAAGCACCATATAGAATATGTTGCCATAATTTCATCTCGCAGCCTTTAAATTTTCAACAAAATATTAGTAGTCTGGGTTAATCATATTTCAAACTTGAAACAATATTGAACCACTTACCCGTATAACAATTTGCACATTTTTTTATCGAGTTACGACATTGTATGTACAGCAGCTACCTGAAGTTTAAAGAAAAACCTCCTACGAAAAATTTCCGTATAAATTTCACGAGATAATTTTTTATACTATAAACGTATTCTATAAATCACAATACATAGTTGCTAACGAAGTTTTAATAATTCTATCCATAAATGTTCTGAATTTGATACTTAATAATACTTGATTAACGATAAAGCGAAAATTTACTTGTGGTTTCATAAATAATTTAAATTACTCGTCTCTGAAATCACACGTATATTATGACCATATAGTGACAATAGCTACTAACAAATTTCTAATATTTCTACAATAAATCTTTTTTAGCACGTAATGCACCTATATCAAACTAAATATCATTTTTTTTTAACTTAGTCGATGACAATCAATGACGAAACAAAATTTCGTTATTATTAATTGTTTCGTTCACTCGCGGAGAGACGCGTTCGCGAGGAAGCACGTCAACGGGAGTCGTAATTCCCGTTACGATTTGACAATCGACACCGCGAAATGACCGATCCCCTATTTCGATTAGGATAATAGGGGTGGTTAAATGAATTAACACTGCGTTAACAGGGTTAATATATTATATATTTGCAACAATGAAGTAGAAACTAACACATAGTTTAACGATAAATGCGCCCGATGTATTAGATATGTTCTGACAAATTCGCGATGCTGTCTATTCGCCTCCTCGAAAAAGACTAACTTGAACGTTACAATTGTTTGGCGACGAATACGATTGAATTATGACAGAAATGTAATCCGAATTTTTGGCAGCTCTCGATGCATGTAGTTTGAATCTGCAGATGAGACTGATCGCCCTTCGATCCTTTCTTTTGTCTTCTGGAAGACGAACCCCTACCACGCTCGGATCACGCCACCGATCATGTTACGATCTTGTATACCATTTTGTATAAAATAACGGACCGAAGGCGAATCGATCTTTCTTAGAACTCGCTGCTTGACGACAACTATGCGCCTATCGCTACATTGTGTTATCTCACCGGTCTTATGAGGTGATCGGTCCGCGACTTTGTAGTGCCGCGCGCGACGGTTAGGAATACGATCCATCGAAAGCCTCGTGGCGTATGGCCTTGGTCTAGATAGAGAGTCGGCCGATGTAAAATTAATATCAAACATAATATCAACCACTAGGCAGCAAACCGTCATAAGCGTCGATGTAAACGATTTCGGAAATCCAAAGATTAAGCACAGCCGGAAAAATGAAAGAAAATTGGCACACAAGCTCAGTCGTTCACCGGTACAAGCTACAAGCTACAAGCGGTACACAAAACCATTTATACAGATTTGTTACAATCCTCGTCGTTATCGGTTTAATGCGACCGGTTATTCCGCTTTTTAATTGTCTGAGCGTAGCCAAATGAAATCCCTCGCCGTTTAAAGGTTTTTGGGGGATGGAGGAGACGAAAAACGCGATCGCCGAAAATTGAGTTTTACACGTTGAAATCAGTTAACACGCGGCTTGAACCGGTGAATTTTATTCTGCGATTCTGTGCGTCTCGTCTCTCTTTGACGCATCGATGTTTTCATCCTTTCTCTCTTTCTCCATCGATTCATCCATTCCTCCTGCTCGACTTCTATCCGTGGCTCAATTTTTCCAGCGCCTATCCCGTATATTACAGTTTATCAATCGACATGGTCGCGGATTAAGCATCCGAATCCGTGGCAGCCGAATTTTTATCGGCTCACCGCAGCCGCGTTGCTATTTTCCCCTCAAATATTTCGCCAGTCCTTTTATAAACGCGGATTCCAATGATAGATTCTTATTGGAAGGATGACTGTTAACCGTAGCGTGAGACGATCGGTGATTAATCCGGAAACGAATAAGGTTATAAGGAACTTAACGTCACACGCGTTAATTATCTGTTGCTTTTTCCATCAGTTTTTGAAATTGATTTCATAAAATGAGTCGTGAGGAACGTTCAGGTAATCAATATTTAAGGTTTTCAACATTGTATTGACAATATATATCTGCATATAAGTATATAATTATATATATATATATATATATATATATACATATGTCGGAGATGAAAGGACACCGAGCCTTCCCTTTGGAATTTCTTGGAAACTCCCAAATACTTTAATTCTTATAAGTTAACCCAATTATAACTGTCTGAGATTTGCGATAATAAGCTTGGGCTCGAGGCGACAACTAGTCGCCGAACGTAGCAGCCGCGGTCACGGGATGCACGATTTATTTAACAAAGATATAGAATAACCGGATAGCTCTCCTTGAAAGAAAATATTTCTAGCGGCACGTAACAGTAAACATTTCGATGGTCGGTGCCCCATGGCTGGCCACACACAGACTCTATTCTTTGGGCAAGATGAGTGCCGAATGTCAACGCATCTCCATAATATATACTCAGATAACTAGAGGACCCGCTATAAATCATAGGATCTGGTTACCTAAAGTTCTTCAAACGGATAAACAGCCTTTATCCTAACAGTCGCTAAATCTGTCACCTACTGCGGAAACCCGCTTATTCCACGAACGACGCTTCCCGCTAGCAACTCCCTCCCTCAAGGGCGGTTAGCATCTTTTTCTAACCACCAGCATGGGAATTAACCAATTAACAGCAACGTCCATTTCCCTCACCTTTCGAACGAGAATCTTCCTTGACGAATCCGATGACCTCGTGCCCCTAGACACACCCCATCATAGTTTTCCTCGACAGCGTCACCGTGATGGGAATTCATTCTTTTTCTAGGCTCTGAGCAGTCAGTCAAGTAATGCCTTCAGTGCATAACCTTGTGTTACGGAGAGTACGCGGAGTCAGACTTAGACTCTGAGATAAAGTACATCTACCATCCCGTTGACCGCGGATTCGTTATCGATCCTGAGGCCATTGTCGTTAGCGTCTAAACTACCGTCGCGACTTGTACCGAACACTTCCATCAATAAACACTACTTCGACCGAGCAACGAACATGAGTAACACTAACAACAATTCATCGAATGATCCTAACTCCATTCCTGACATCAACCCGACATATATATATGTCGAGTTATTATTGGAGTTTTGTGTTAAATCATCTTTTGAGTTGTGAGCGCGTATTAATTCCTCATTTGGATTTACCATTGTTCAGTTTAATTAAATTATGTACACAAATAGATATAACTTTACAAGATTTAACATTAAACAATTTAACGAACGCTTTTAACAATATTCTTGGGTTCAAACGAATCCACGGTCAACGGGAAACTCTTTGTACAATAATCTGTATTTTCTCTTATCGCAGAATACGTTATCTGTATCGCTTGGTATCTTCTGGACTAATTGCCCGATATCCGTAAACTCGCCAAGGAGATCTCAATAAAAGACTGCCTGGATCTCATTTGTCAATTACATATTGATTAGAAATATCAACAAAATTCCACGCACCGTTGCTAGGTAGTCCTGCATAGAGCCGACATTGCTCCTGGCCGGGGCTTGTCCGTTAATACAGCGTGTACCTCAATATCGGAACTTCAAGTTAAACGTTCATCCCGAGACCGTGGCTACGTTCAGCGACCAGTTGCGTAACCTCGAACCCAAGTATTCCGAAAGAAATGCTCGATGTCTCTACATCTCCGACATATATATACAATATATAAAATATATATGAAAAAAAATATTGACAATAATCGTTGATCGTTTAAACGCTCCTTTGGGCTACTTATCTGAATTACTTTAATATTATTAGTTACACTTTACGTGTCACAAGTTACAAGTTAGCAGGGTCAATAAAGAGTCTTGAACAATAATAACAAGTTTGTTAATTATTAATGTAGAAACTACAAAAATGATATTTCATATATAAATATACTGGAAGAAAAATTTTGAAATTATAAAAGAAGATCTGCAACTAACTTACAGTCTTAAGATATGTATAACCAATTTCTTCTGCCATAGAGAGTGATGTAAAAGGGACTACAAACAGGTGCACAGTTGCACTTTCCAAATACACCGATGCAGAAAAATAAGAAAAATATTACAAACCATTTAATTTCATCCTACGGCACCTTTTTCTATCTACATCCCAATTTGTTTTCAACAAAATTACTATCAATGTTTGGTAATAATTCTGTGTTAAAAATGAAGTGATAAAATAACGAATAAAACCTCGAAGAATTTGGAATGAACTATTTTTCTTTATCGTCAAGATTCCTTAACATTTTTACTGTCAAGTACAAAAAATGAAAGCTTATAACTCTTCGGAACAAATGTCGAATGAAATATACAGCATATTTTTCGACATAATCGATTCGTCGTTTGATAGTTTACATTGACATTGATACTGTACATTCTGAAAGAATAACGACCGATATAAAATCATCACAATTTCAAAACTCTTGCCAAAGAGGGGATCTTCAGAAATCCGATATCTAAAAGCAACGTACAAATGAACGAACCAAGCTACTATCGAACCAAAATGAATATCTTTATTCCCCACGGGCATCTCTAGCAAACATAGTCGTTATGCAAAGCGTAATCCGGCAAGACTTTAGAAAATTCTTGGTCCTTTGAAACGTGCACGTTGGCAAAACTTTGGCACAGCGTTTGATTCTAAGCGGAATCTCGTGTCGTGAGGAGGAAACTTGCCTTGCGGCGTTCAGTAAATGTAATATCGGTAAGAGATCGGTCGCGATCCGCGCACGCTCGGTCGTTCGAGGCGATACGCTCGCGAGGAGAAGTTCCCGTCGCGCGGAATAAGCCACTTTGTCGACGTCGACGTGGCTCGTGCGCGGTTTAATAAAGATGAGCTTATGAAAATTTATGACGCGCCGTCCTATTGGCCCGGCAATTTGAACGTGATGATTTGTTTTATTCATGAGCGATCGTTTCAGATTGTTCTACCCACTTCTTCGTTCACCGTATGCCTGCTACTGGTTAAATAAGAAACGCGAGGAACAGTTCGGGAATATGGATGGAGACGAATCAGCATGAAGGAATTAAATTATAGCGGTGTGCGATGACGTCGTCAAGTTTCAGCCTGATGGTTATATCTACAGTGAATGGAGAGAAAGTATTTGAACATGTATTGCAGAAAACTTCAATGTCCATATTTTATGGGTTATGTAAAACATTTTGAAATTGCATTGACACTGTGTTGAGACACGTGTGTTATTATTATATTGGTCAAGTTTTAAACCAACAAGAAAATATATATAAGAATTGGGAGGTACTTATTGCAAACTTATAGAATGTCGATAGATTCTGTGCACGAAAACAACTGAAAAAAAAGTCCATATAAACATATGCCATATTTGATCTTGTCTTCCAGTTATAGCAAGTTTTATTGGAATAATTTGCTCGTTGATGGATGGAACAAGGATGGAACAAGGATGGAACAGGACAGTCAGTGGTAAAACGTCCCCAGATACGGTTTGTTTAGGAAGAAACTCGCTATAACTCGAAAACAAGGTCAGATAGGACGTGTATGTTTGTGTGAACTATTTTTATTGTCTCTATATGCAGAATCCAACAATTCGACGAATGTGTTCCCGATTCTACGGGACATCCTGTGTAGTCCCATTGAATATCGAAGATTATTAATAGAATAGTCAATTGACTGTTTAAATACTTTTGTAATTTTTTATACAAAATTTACGTTTAAAGCAAATATCTTGTAACTTCTAACTTCTGAGTAAGTTTTTAAAAAAAAAATTACAAATAGAATTTCAAATAGAAAGTTTAAAGTAGAAAGTCATTACTAATTTGATCACTTAACGATAGACGGATTTTTTCCTTTCATAATATAAGTAATAGTCTTTGGACTATGAGGATCTGTAATAAAATATCGTTTACGCAGATTGTTCAATAATTAACAATACACTTTTTTTTAAAGAAAACACTTTTTCAATTTAACATCCTTCTCATTAAACGGTATGATTTTATTGTATGACTATGAATGATACCTTATGAAAGTTAGAGAAACGTGCCGTTTATTCTACGTTATTCGACTGAAAGTGCAATTCATCCGAAGTTTTGAAGTAAATAATTTTAAACAGGCAAACTGTAAACTACTAGAAACAGTATTCAGTGTTTTATTTATTTTTGAGTGAAATGAGATCAACGGTTGTACCGTTCCGATAATCATGATCTATGGTGTACATTTCAAAATTGTGAAATATCGTGAAATTGAGAATATGTATTAAAGAGAGGTTAATTTAATATTATATTAAAATTGAATACAAAATATTTCGAATGGAAAATATCACAAATTTAATGAATACATATATACATAGAGAAAAGAAATATTTTCCATGAAATTTATTTCTTTTCTCTCGTAATTTCTCTTCTTCTTCTCTTAATTTGCATTTATTGAAAACAGCCAATTTTCAGGAGATAATATTAGTAACAAGTACCTGCTTAAATAATTTTAAATTACTTCTCGGTCGTTCTTCTAGAAAAATCTGGATTTACTGAAATGTCTTTACTAGCATGATGTAAAATTAATTAGCGTCTTTTACATTATTAAATATCAGGTGATCCTGTATTCCTCGATTTTCTCGTTATTTAGTCACGAAAGAAACAATAATTCACGTACGATATGTTATTCGACATTGTCGATTAATACACTTTCATGAACTTATACTTACAAAACGTTGCTACTTGATTAAACAAAATTTAATTACGATTAGGAAGTAAATAAACGTATTGTCTATGTATTTTATTAACAATAGTCATAAAAATACTTGTAGAAATTCAACTAAGTTTGAATCGAAATTGATTTATAGAATATACATATTTTAATAAGTGTATCAAACAATGGTGTACGATAAATATTTGTACGTCAAAGATAGAATTATATGAACAACAATCCTAAAAATTTCAATTACAACATCGTGTAATTATATAGTATATATAATTATTAATTTATGATGGAATTTCTGTCTCTTTTTTAAATAATAAAAAGTAAAAATTATGGAGCTGGTCGAACTACAAAGAAAGAAGCATCGTCGAACATTTTGTTTTGCTACTGCGCCACATTTGAAGAGACAAGACGTAACATAAAAATATTCAACGATATGCAATCAGTTCTAACAATAGAACACAAAGTAAAAAGAACTCTTAGTTTCCTAAAAGGAATAGATCTTTCGCACCGCCTATACAAGTATACAAAACTGTTCAAGATCGCTAACTAATCATTTACTCATTATAGCAGTCGCTAAGGTAATTGTGTCAAATTAAGCATGTAAATACTTACTAAATTTGGATATCTATATATTTATAGAATACATGTAATTGTACTCAATTATATCGTACCAGTCAAACCGCGAGTACTAGCAATTTCTGTACGAAACAAAATTTTATGATTTTCACCATTCTGCTGCAGTCGTTTATTCTGGAATACATATTATGTTCTAATCATTGCTTTTGTCAAATACAATTTCATTTTGCAAAATTATAGTGTCTTTTTCTATAAATTTCTTATTTCCCTATTCATTACAAGCGTCAGAATTGGAGATTTTTAGCAGAAACGGAAAACGTATTTCATTCATTTATCATTTAGGGGGGGGGGGGGAGACCGCGGGGGCACGCTACAAAGAAAAGCAAACAGTTGAAATCAACAGCAGTGACAAACGAAAGAAGATAGTACGATATCTCGTCTGTAACATCGAAAACGAAATATGAGCTCGCAAGGTATCTGGTAGAAGGACGAGAAGAGGTCAATCAGTGATTGGTATCCAATTTAGCACAGAGTGCGGAGTAAACGTTCGAAATTAAAATAATACGGCATTTGTCGATGTCGTCCAGCCCGTTCGCCTCTTGAAATATTAAATCGATCCGCGTCTCTAACGGTGTCCCATCAATCCTCGGATCACCCATCGTCACCCGGGAATCGCATTAAATCGACGCTCGACAACATTTTTCGGAAAAATTAATAAGCACCCTCTGACAAATTTATAGCGGCGATTAATCGTGACGTCGATTGCCATTATGCTGCACCCTTCTTTTTCTTCTGCGCCTTCGATTCTCGTTTCGAGAATTAGTCTAACGCCAGTTATTACTTTGTTCGAATTAATAGTTTCGCGAAATATTTGAATTATCTGAATTGAATAAATGAAATGATTGAAGATGTTTTTGAAAAGAAGCGAAATTTCATTGATTGCATTCTGAGCTTTTCTAAATTGCGAATATTTATGAGATTTGTCTTATATTATTTCTTAAGAGCCTCGTTTGTAGGTATTAGAACATTTATGGAAAGATAGGATAAACCTGAGAAATTAGAAAATTATCGAAGTGTTGTTGGAGATTTGGAATCATAAGTGACTTAATTGATTTAATTGATTTAATTTATATTTAATTTGAAATCGTGTTATAAGGAGTCCATATATTTGATATTACCATAATACTCTCGTCAATTTGAGAAAATAAAACTAATCTTTTCTTCTCTATATTCGTTGCGTTTTTCAATCACTAATTTAATCAATTTTGATATTCACGTTATTATTATACTTGTATTATTCAATTTCCTATATAAATTGAATAAATTGAGTGTAAATAACAAATGGAACAAAAATTCAATGTACACGTTAGATAAAGATCTTCTCCTGTTTGATATAAGCAACACGTTTTGCTCGTTTATTTATGTAAATAAATTTAAATCGCCGTTCGTTATGAAGTTCTTAAATTCAACCATGGGACGAGAATTAGGGGATTACAAATTATCCAGCCAGCTCCCGGAACCATCCGGCCTAACCTTCGAAAATTTATCGACGTCTTTCGGCTCGTGAATTTCACCGGCTGCTACGAAAATCGAACATGTAATTTATGCGGCACCGGACCGGCGACGATCATTTTCCACAGGCCTGAAACTTTAATGGAACCTCCTGGGTAACCGTTCTCTGTGACCTCGTCTCGATGCTGATCGCGATCATCTACTTCTCCGGATTAGTTATACTACCAATTTGTTAGAAATGTTTAATATTCCGAGATAATATTTAAATCGTTTTCGTATCTATGATATTTAATAAAGTAATGTTTCCTTTCTTGTCCCAGATGTTTCATTAGCTTTATCCATCCACTTCATTTTATTATTTAAATCTGTACAACTAGAATGTTGTTTGCTTATGGGAGAATAAAATTGTAGTTGTGGTCGCACTTCCTTATTTCAATTTCGAAGTTGCAAATTAGTAATTGTTATAGAGAAATCATTTGTCGTTAAGATAATTTATTTAAAGGTGTTTTAATAAAATGTTATTAAAGTTTTATTAAATTTTGTATTATTAACATGTATACATCCATGTAATATTGTATTGCAACTATCGTGACTTGTTCATCAAAATATAAATAAAAATTCATATCTCTTCGTGAAGAATGCAACCTAAACACAGATTCATTTCAGCCTCTAGACATCATCCCGAGTGCTTCACTTTGAATATTTCATATATTTTTGCATACTATGTATATTCCGTGTACATTTAAATTTCCCATCTATATACAATGTATTCCCAGGGTAAAATATATCGCCAAAATCCTGCAAACTTTTCCACAAGTGCGACACAACCAGTAACCCAAAATGTGCTACGAACAACCCCTTAAGCACCTTCATATCCGGCATAAACAAAGAAACCCAGCCAGCAACACGAAACTCCCACCATCCTCAAACCGCCAGTCTCTCATTTAACCACCTAGTTTTTTCTCCTTACAAACCCCTGCAGACGTAATAGCATGACTTCTATTTGTCGTGCGAATGTCCTCAGACAAACGCGTCTCTCAAGATACTCTTCCGCTGACAGAGAGAAAAAAAGCCACTCTAACGTATCTCAATGCGAACGAGCGGAGTACATATGTACGCGAGGAAAGCGCGAGAGGAAAATAAACAAAAGAAGGGAGAGGTAGAAGAGAAACTCATAAATTCGCTGACTGAAGACACCGGTACGGTGAAGTAGCCTGTAGCTCGAGAGAGACCGCTAAAATGCGACTGGAAAGGTGCAAGTATCCAGCAAGGGCACATACATCTGTGGTAATTAGTCTCGTTGAGTCGACGGCACGCTTCGCTCGACGCAACCACGTACCAGCCTACTTATAGCTCCTGAAACCGTGTGTCCGATTTAATAAAGCTACGATTTTGCCGGTGCGACGACGAGGCTGCAACCGAGAGAAGGTTGAAGAACGCGGCGACAAAAGGCCGCCCGATGAAACTTTCGCGTCGGAACTTTCCCCATTCGACGACAGTTACAATCGGCGACTGCGACTGTGAAACTCTCTGTACAGTACACTCTGCGAACGTAGCTTGTATTGAACGTTAGTGAGCACGCGTAATAATTTGCGCCTCCGAGACTGCAGACCTCGGGGTGGAACTGTACAGGACAGAATTGCGATTGTAGATTTTTGAAACTGTTGTATTCGACTCTTGTTGCAGTGCCAGTTTTGTTAAATGGAATGTTATCAGTTTTCTTGGCTTGTTGTTGGCGACCGAGCACGGTAAAAGCTAACCGCGTAATAATTTGCGCTCTCGAGACACCAGATCGGACCTTGAAGTGGATTATAAGAGAGAAGTGCAGAGGAGAGAATTGTGTTTGTGGGATATTTGAGCTTGTAATATTCGATTCTTGTTGCATTGTGAAGTTCGTTGAATTGTAGAAGCTTCTTGTCGTGTTCTTTGAAACTGAAGAGAGTGATTGTAGGCTATTTAGGATTGCAGTCGATTGTTGTAGAATTGTGAAAGGCATAGAATGAAACTGTGGATGCTTCTTGACTTGTCCTCACTTGTTCGTTTATGGACTGTTACGACCGTTCGCGGAGAGACGCGATCGCGAGGAAACGCGTCAGCGAGAGGCGTAAATTCTCGCTACGATTCGGATAATCGTCGCCGCGAATTAGTCGTTCCCCTGTTTCGGTTAGGACAACAGAGGTGGTTCAATGAATTAACACCGTGTTAACAGGGTTAATATAAATGTATATTTGCAACAACTATGACAACTATTAACAATAATTAAATAATGGTTTAACAATGAATGCAGTTAATATCTCGACGAATTCAATAAACTGAGCGACTTTTAATGATTTCGTTAAAACCTCTAGATATACGTCGTTGTACTTTCAGATGATACTTTCAGATTTGACTGTTCAGTTGAGACTCTCAGATGAGACTCTTAGTTAAGACTTCTCGAATCAGACTATTAGATGCGACTGTTAGATGAGACTGACTGCCTGTCGATCATTTCTTTGACTTCTTGGAGACGACCCTCACCACGTTCGCGCCCATGAATACGTGTGTCACCTTCTTTGTGTGTATGGAATAACGGACCGAAATCGAAGTTTCTAGAGCTCGACGTTAGATAAGAAATATGCGCTCGCTGCGACATTGTATAGATTTCGCCGGTCTTGTAAGACGATCCGTCCGCGACACTGTAGTGCCGCGCGCGACGGTTAGGAACACGGCCTATAGCGAGCCTCGTGGCGTAACATGGACATTTCAGATTATTGTAGGAATATGCGGTTTGTAGGATGGAATTATAAAAATTTCTTATTCAGTTTTTTCTGTGAACAGTGTAATTGTAGATACGTGAGGTCATAGTGAGGTATCGATTGTAATAATATTGTGAGATATATAGAATGCAATTGTACGAGTTTCATAGTTTGTTCTTTGCTTTAAAGAAGAGTTTGCTTACGCATACTTCAATCTGCTGTATTCCATTCTGATTAAGTCGTTCCTATTTTTCTTTTTTCTTTTGGGTTAAATATTATCAACATATGTGAAATCGTCCACCTCGAATGTTTTAATTCTTGAGAAAGCTCGCGTTGCACGCTGGGAACGAAAAGCAGAGGACGAAACAGCATGGCGAAATGTAAAGGGTTGAACGCACGATAACATTAGATGCGGACGATAATTAGGGTTTTTGCGGCTCTTTCCTACCTTTGACATCCGCCATGAGATGCGACTACTTTTTAACAAACTTCTA
Organism: Bombus hortorum; assembly: GCA_905332935.1. Classification (NCBI taxonomy): domain Eukaryota; kingdom Metazoa; phylum Arthropoda; class Insecta; order Hymenoptera; family Apidae; genus Bombus; species Bombus hortorum. Next base: position 465,291 of record HG995197.1, read on the forward strand.
CTCTCGAGCTTTTTCCTCGCGAGTTAGGGAATGGAAATTCCGGATGATGTGGATATTGCTGTACACCTGAGGAACAGGAAATTTTTCCAAAAATGTAACCTAGAAAATTAAATGCTGAAAATGAGAATATGTGAGTTTATATGAAGGGTGGAAGTAGGAAGTAGTTTGGACCTCTTAGGGATTATTCTATACTGATGGATAAATATGAGAAAAAGTAGGAAAAATATGAGTGCGTATAACAACATATTTAGTTTATAATTATTACTCGAAATTAACATTTGAAAACCATTCTATATTTATAGTGCTTCGAATGGAATTTTCATTCCATAAGGAACGCAGTTTTTCTGAAAGTTGTTATTATCACAGCTTTAAAAAATTGGTATAGAAAACACGATAGAAGAACACAATGAATTATGACAAATACGAGAAAATTCATTACTGATCTATTTGCCAAAATTTAATTGTTTATTTTCATGTGGGAATACGAAAATCCACGACCGCATTACTTTCCGGATGTATCAACCTAACAAATGTTTTTAAAAGTTTTCCATATATCATATATTTAGAAGAAAATAATAGAAATTCTTATAATATCATTAGTCGAATATACCAGTAATTGTAATATTCGTCTATTAATTCAGTGAATTATTATAATAGAAAAATGGATGAAATTGGTGTTTGAATTTTGAATACAAGCAACATTTTTATGCTTTTTAGCTCGTATTACTCACAAATGAGGAATTTTTTATTTTCGAACACCTTTTAAATATCTTTAAAATTTTGCACGAAGCTATGAAACAATGTAAATATCCTGTATCTTATTAAATTACTTGTTTCTTATTTAGAAAATAGAATATATTTGAGATCCAACGAAATACGAAAGTCGATGTTCAGCTTGTATTAGAGAAGGAAAAAGGGATCCAAAATTTCTTTCTATTTCAAACGGTTCCAATTTTATTTCACTGAATGCAGGGCAAAGCTGCTAAGACACTTATGAGAACTAGATAAAATAAGTCAAGCTTATTTCTTATCTAGTTTCATTTATTGTTATTGAAAGAGATAATACGATCTATAATATACGTTTCCACAGACGATATACGAAGCTGTAAAAATATACTGTCAATTCTATTTTAAAGATCAATGGTATAAACTAGGGGCTATAATTCAGTTTCGTGTTTTCTTCGTGTTAACACATAAATTCCATCGTCTTGTTTTCCTTTTCGTTCTGTACAATTTTATCTTTCTGTTTCTATCCATTTCTGTTTTGTTTATCTCTTTATATCGTCAATTTTATCTATTTTTGCGAATTCCTGTGTTTGACTTCAAGTACTACAGTGATTAGACATATCGCTAATAAATTTTGCAGATGGAAAATGGTGCTTAAAAACAGAACTATATTAAAGTTATTACTAAAGACCATTAATAGAAAGATATTAGATATGTATGATATATTAAGAATATTATTTTAAACATTATTTTAAAAAATATATCGTTGTTAAAGATTTTAATAGACAATTTAAATTTTTTGATTAAGGCATACTGATCCACTATTTCTTATTATCAATTTGTCATGGAATGCGATAGAAACAGCGCGCTGGAATTGCGAATCAATCAAACTACATCGTAAAGTTGTTAAAAAATTTCGAAAAGAACACAATATCACAACAAAATAGATGAATAAGAATATAAAGTAAAAGCAGAGAGTAGAAAATGAATAATCCACAGTCAGTACCCGTGACCAAGAAATCTAAAGTCAATTCTCTATCGCCTGATACTTTACTAAATTAGTAATTTGTAATCAGACCTGGTCCCGAATTTGTTAAGCAGTACTCTCAACGAAGCTACCCTTTCTTATCGAATAATCGCTGGTGGAAAACGTAGAACGTAGATGCAGCCGTCGAACAAAAGAGCTTTTTTCCTCCATTTCGTTCGGTCTCTCATTGAAATTCCACTGCGTGCGGATCGTACGCGAATCGCAAAATCGTTCGAAACGCTCGCTATCGTAGGATATCGGTTTCTAGGAGGTTCTTACGGCTGGTACACGGAATTCTATTGTATTTCTATATTTCCGAACATGAGCGGAATTCTCCTAAAAATTGTTTCGCGCATGCTGAAAATATTACATATATCGGCGCAGAGCAGGTTGCAAAAAGGGAAGCGAGTCATGCAAGGTGTTTCAAAGAGGTATTCGATGATTTGAGATCGTATAGAAACGCGGAGAATAAAGAAACAGGTATGTTTTGTCGAAATAAAACTCTATTGAATTTAATAGACGAATTTGAAGTTAAGGTATAGCGATACAGTTGTTACTATATCACTGGATGAATAGTCTTCGGTTATGCTATTGATTTTTAAAGTGACATTGACGCTATACTTTTATAACTACAGTGAAAAATATAAATGCATGTCAAATTGAAAAAAAGAAGTATTAACCAAGGGGATGAAAACTTACTAAATGATAAATTTGATGTTGAGGTATAGCGATGATAAGTTTTCCTTGTTACTATAAATCAGTTACACGTAGAAAATACAAATGAATAAGGAATTTTGAAGAAATAGAACCACGAAGGGAATGCAAATTTAACAAATAAGTATAATATTCGAAGATAGTAGTGTTAAGTTCTTGAAGATTTTTCTTTGTGTTATCACAAATTAGCTAAACGTTAATGAAATAAACGAACATCGAATTTTAAAGCAGGAGAATGAAGAAAGGATATATTTTTTAAATATCGTATGAAGCTTAATACGTAAATGTAATATTAAAAGATGATAACGATAAGCTGCTTGCAGTTTTCCTTTGTGGAAAGACTTATGTAAATCCTATTATCACAAATCCTATTATAAATCAGTTAAGCATCGAATTAATAAATGAATATCGAATTTTAAAAAACAATAATGAAGGGGACAAAGAGGAAACGATACATTTATAATATAAAGTCGCATAAATAAATTTTATATTCAGGAATGTTAATAAAATGACAATTAAATGCAAATAAAGTAAATATATTTCAAATTTCAAGGTAGGAAAATCAAAAGGAGAATAGAGAAAGGGTAAGTTAAAGAATGTATTGAATTTAACGGACAGATTTGATATTCAGACAGAATAATGTTAAGCTAATTGAACTCTTCGAGTATTATTATAAATCAGTTGATAAAAACAATGAATGAATGTCAAGTGGATCATGTTTTATCCGAAATTATGTTATGTGAGACTAGCTTATATTAAGTTTACATACGAATGAGATAAAAACCGTACAACCAAACTACTACATCATACGAGAATCATAACATTTGACCGTGTCAGGTATCATATTATTCGAGAATTGTCTTCAGACTACATGCTGTAGTATATTTTACTTTGGTCTGGATTATAATAAATTGTTAAAACAATATTTTCGTTTCATGTGAAAAAGATCATAATATGTGTTTGATGGTGGTCGAAACGATTTGAAAATCTTTTTGGGATATGATCTTTTCAACAATCTTACAGATGAATAAGTCAATACGAATGTTGCGTTTAATAAACACGGTTCTTCCCTACAAACAAGATTAATTTCTACGATTAGATCTGCTGGTTGCAAGGGAAATGAAAGAAGGTAAGTCAAATCATAGATAAATTTTCGGAATATTCGTTCGAAGCTGGAACGAACGAAATAGGAGGTTTCAAGGCACGATTTATATTTTCTAATCTGCCATGCCGGAACCTTACAACTATCTCGTTCGCGTGAATTACAACGCACGATAGTATTTTATGTCGGGAGCCAGGTCGCGTGACCGGAATCGGGGATTACTCGGGATTAAGCGGTGTTCCAGGCACTCGATGATTGTTTGCATTGCAACCCCTGCAAGCTTCCAGCTTCCGGGATTGTTTATTTCTCCCCCCTAATCGATCGTTCCCAGTCCGGGTTGGTATCGATGGATTTTCCACTTCTAAAATCCCGAAAAAATACATTTTTTGATTCTTCTGGAAAAATTGTTTTGGTAACTTTGGTTTAGATAACTTGGACAAATATATCTATTTATTTTGTGTGTTTATTTGTTAGTTTTAGATGTTGTTGTAGTTGTTACTAGATAGTTATGAGACAGCTGTTATTTTTTGTTACATTTAGATAACTATCAAGCAGTTAAGCATGCGTTTAGATTATATGTATTTACATAGCTATTGTTAGATAGACTGTGGATACTTATGAATTTATGAGGAATTTAAAAATTTATAGAAAATTGTGCACGTAATACGGAAAAGTATATAAAATATTGAAAGTATAATATCCACTGTAATATTTAGAAAACGAAACAAACCCTTATTTTCCTATCATGGTGAATACCACATACTTTGGATATTTAAAATTTTCTAATTATTATTAATATTAAAATGCATAGATATCTGGAGTCGAATGATTATCAATATAACCTGCAAGAAACTCTTGGAAGTTTGAAAAGATGTAAAATGCAAGGAAGTCCGAAAACGAATCGACAAAGATTGTACGTGAGCTTAGTAGAGATTTCCTCAAGGCTATGAATAGTATCTGGTGTCGAAGTTTTTGCTCATACGATAGATAGTGAAATTGTGCAGGCTAAGTTTGGAATTAGAGAAGTTTTCAGTTAATGTATCAGATAGAACAAAAGAGTATAGTAAGGAAGAGAGAGGAGGGAGCGTCGATGAGAAATACTTTAAGGCAAGAGTTTTGATTGTCAATTTTTCAATATATAGAAAACATCCCAAACTTTTTCTGTTAAACAACATGTTTCCCATATAAGCATCAATATCTACTAAAAAATTGTTTAATAATAAGAATACCAATTTTCTTCGACATCACTTGCTCACCATTTATACCAGCTAATAATATCGTATTTAACAAATCCACGGTCTCCCATTCTCGCAATCTAACTTACCATGCAAACTTTTATTCCGATCAAACACAAAATATCGACTTATTTAAGAAGAATAGCAGTAATATATAACTATTATTCGCACCAAACTATTAACTAGTGGAAGTAATTAATAATTGGTAATTAAGTATTTTTAATTAAGTACTAAAATAGTTAATTTTTTTTTTTTTTTTTAAGAAAAGAGAAATCTGCCTAATTAGAAAACTGAAAAGTTTCAAAAAATTGTATTTTGTAGAATTTTAACTAATATCATTTAACTGTATAACTGTTCATTCGTTCTACTGTTTCCTTTTATTTATATCGCTTTGGGAATATAAATTGAAAGATTGATCTGCCGCTGGAGACTTTTACATATATATATTACATACCTGCCCCTACATGAGTGCGTGTTTTAAGCCCAATTCGAGGGGCTGACGCTCGCGGCGGCTAACGATCGTGATCTTCGACGTGCATTTCACGCGAGAAGGGGATGTATTTTTTGTGGCGTTGCGCCGATGCAATGGGAGATTTCTTCGTGCTGACACACTTTATAGAAATTTTTTTGTCAGATTTTCCTTTTAGTGCCGAAAGATAAGTGCAGTAGATTATGGGGATGAATGTAAGGTAAATTGCAGTCGAGTTTGTGAGTTGAAACTTTAAGTGTATGCATATAGAGCGTACAGTGGCCTGAGGAAATTGTTTTTATAAGATGTTATATTCTCTCAGAGTTGTAATTTTCCAAGCATCAGGTATCAATTAAAAAGTTGTAAAGAAATAAAAGTAATGTTATGTAAAAAGATTTCGGTCAAATATATCCTTCGTTTAATTTCGATCGAACTACTTCAACAATTTTTTAAATAAGGCCATGAATAAATATCTATGAGATGATAAACGTAATTTGTTTGTTATGTTATTTTATTATATCACGTGCTTCGTTATTCTTTCTATTTAAAATTTCTTCCATTCTCGCCTTTGGGATTATACAAAATGTATAATACCACGCTCGTTTTCATGCCAGTGAATATTTATCGTTAGCATTATCGATAAAGCATTTCTTGTCCTTAAAATATAACAATTAGCCAAACTCAATCCAACTCTAATTCAAATTTAACGTTAGCAACAAAGTAACAATTGCATATATTGCCGCCAATTACTACCTTGCAATCTCCAAGTTATAGCACTGCAATTTAAGTTAATAATTATGATATATTTCAATCTAAAAGCATGCAACATTCCGTTTAATATTATAATCATATAGATATTAAAGTAGGTGTGCAAATTTCGCCATACTAACTTTTAAAATATTACGTATTTTCTAAATATTTTTTTGATGAGTTTTCCCGATGTTTTATATCTTATTTAATTATTGTCTGAGTAATTCCCAAAAATATGTTTAAACTGCAGATGTTCATGGGATTTTATTCAAATTGCAATAATACATACTTCGTAATATATATAAAAATGGGGGTGGTTTAAGTCATCATTATTTTGGTAGCAAACCCTTTGGTAGTTTAAAAACTACACATCTTCAAACTGGGCAATATTTCATCTATTTCCAAAAGAATTATCTTCAGAAAAAAATTTTTATCTCCGTAGCTATTAAACATACGAACTTTACTCTTTTTATTATAATTGTAAAAGATTGTGCTCTTCAATTAATTTACTACTCAATTGGTAAACTAATTTTTAATGGAAACATATTAAAATTTTCTTCGCTTTGTAAACTTGACATCTCCTTCGAACCTTGAAAAATTTGAGAAAATACTTTAACCCTTGTGTTATAAACAGTGTTAATGAGGTCACACAATTGCACGTTAAAACTATGTATAGTAATCTCATTGTTCCACCAAAAGAAAGAAGTCACGAATCTCACAAATAAACCAATAATTCCTACACCGATTACTACGAAATAGCAATCACGCCGCCATCTTGATGAAAGGTAATGATAAGTCAAATGAAACGATAAAGCTGACCGTGGCTATGAAATTCCCGAAGTCTTCTACAATAAAATTTATACCTCAGTTCAACACGACCAACCGAGCTAAGGGTAAATTCAAGGGGTGTGCCATAATCGTGGCTCCAGCAATCAAACGAATTAACCCAGCACAACTTCCTTCTACTGTCCAGTTTATTTTCACGAGTCGATGCTTTTAAATTACGAGAATCGTTGGATTAAACGTTAACCCTTTACCTTATCCGCTTATCCCAAAAAGTAGCTCCTAAAAATATCAATTTTATTTTATATTTCGTAATCTGTGCAGATGGACAAAGAAACAGTCGAAACATCTTAGAGTAATCGTTATTACGTAAGAAATTATTACATTATAAATTATATAATTTTTATTCCAAGATACCTGATGAATTACATAAAAATACGAAGAAATTTGAACCAACCTAGACTTAACTTATTATTAGACTGCGTATTTTTATGCAAATTTATATTTTTGAGAATGTAGTTAAAAAAATTGGACGTCGGTGAAAAATTTGTTATACTTTGGACGTTTTACATATTTTTCATATTATGTGCGTTTTGTGCAATTATTTTCAAAATTTCCTATAAATGAATAAAAAAATGCAGTCTACTCATGATAAAATGTCCTGCTGCCGAGTTAACTCATTCGATTAACGAAAAGAATTAAACCAGAAGCTCACAAGACGCATTTAATTAAACGACACCTTTTATAATCGAAATAAAATTGTCCCTCCATTCGGTATTATTCCACGCGTGATTTTTATTCTACACGAGCGTGATCGATCGAGCATGGCTTTTACAGGAGCATCGATAAGATCATTAAAGAACAAAAGAGAAAAGTTCAGAGGAGAGGAAAGGAGCCGGTCTGTAATTCAGAAGTGGGCCGAAATTATGTTGGGGTCTCGACTAATTCAGAAATTGCCCTCCCCCGTGTAATTACAAACCGAGTGTCCACCAGGTATCCCGCTTTATTATCCTAATTTACGCGCGACGGCGCTCCTTATTGCGCAATTAGGCGAGCCGGCCCCGGCCGATGCTCGTCGTTCGCGATACCGCGCTGAATTTATGGCAGGGACACGCCTGCGCGAACGATGATGGAACTGAATGGCGGTAATTGATATGGAGCGGTGAAGGGTGATTAAGATAGAAGTGTACGATATTGGTTCTCCGTCGTGTATCAATGCTAGTAAAATCGTCTGCAATGCTGTGTGATTTAAATGCGGTGCATAGTAGCACAGAAAAGAAAATTTTTTATTGCTAAATAATATCTATTTACGTGTATGTAGATATTAGTAACTTTCGTATTAGATATTTTTCTCTATGTTTTTGACAGTTGTCTATTTTAGTGTACGTATATATACGGTATCCAATTTTGATCTGTTGTTTAGGTAGAAAGTGAATGGTTTCGATGGGATCATAATCTGGTGTAAGAAATTTTCCTATAGATGGTCTTTTACAAATTTTAAAGTCTTTTTTAAATTTCTAATGCACCAGTTGTTCCGTGTTGAAATTTTTTGTAAGAAGTTATTAACCTAGCAATGCCGAAAAAATATTAGTTTAACAGCTTCTACTTTGTACAAGCAATCATATAAAAGACAAGGGGAAAAGATACAAAACCGAGCCTACGTCTCGTATTTCATACGACAGGTTACACAAAACGATAGATAAAATATCTGCTAAGTTAATGACTTTTCGACATGAAAAGGTTAATAATTTTTTATAGAGAATGTCAAGACGAATCAACTAGCGCATTAAAGATTATAATGTTTCCCTTCAAGAATATGTATGCCATTTTCATATGGACTGTACGTGTGCATCTACAGAAAAATTACACTAGATTATGTCCCCCTCAAAACCATTCAATTTTTATCTGAACATTTTTCTATATGTGGCAGATAGTTTACCAGCAATTCACATTTGCAGACGTCCTGTATCATATTTATGAACTGCTCTTGTCAAACACAATTCTATTTTGAAAAATTGCGATGCAACTTTCTCTTGCCCGCTACTGCATACATGTCATATTTATCTTATGTTTTTATAGTTTTATTTTATTTAGCAGTATATTCTATTAGATCTTATTTATATTTTAGATTTTGTTATTATTATTGCACATTAGTATCTTTTTATATCTTGGATTTTATACTTTACCGGACTGTAGATGTTTATATCTCAATGGGAAATTTAAATATACAGAAATTTATAAGATATAGACAATTTATAAAATATATAACTCAATTTTATATGCCATGTGAGTATTCTTGGTGATCAAAACAAAAATATTTCAAGTTGACATCTTCGATGTATTTTATTTGTAGCTATTATGTTGTCATTATGTTTCATGTCTTATATTTTTTAGACTCGAGACGCTTGAAGACTCGTTTACCAAAATGATATAATGACTAGGCGGGGCGCTAATGATACCGGATAATGAAAATAAAGTAAAAATTGTGCGGTAAGTTAACTACGGATTAAATTTAATTCTTCGTGTATTCTGCGCACATTAACTCAATTAAAAACCATCAAACTTGTGCCAAAAGAGGAATGGGATATATGACAAAATACATAATATAAATTGGAAATAAATTTCCAACCATATATTTTATTAAAAAGTCATTGAAATTAATGAAAAAATTATAAAACTTGTACTTTTCGACATATCTTATTTAAACATTCAAACTGGTGACGACAAAATCGTAAAACGCGAGCAAAAAACATCGAGATGAAAATACATAAGAATGCATAATGTAAGAAAAGGGACAAGCCTTATTCATATGATTTATCAAAAAATTGATCAAAATTTCTTTGAAAAGCTACAAACTAATTATTCTAAACACGATATATAGGTTTATGTAATGTCAAAAAGTAACAAGGTCTAATTAAAAAACCGATCAAAACAAATGCAACGAAAAACGCAAAGTATCGATACAGGGATCGAATACCGAGCGGCTTATCTGGAGAAACGCCATACATGAATATTTATCGCGTACCGATCGTTGCACCACAACCTCTTGTCAGGTTTACCTGTACGCAACAAGAGTTCACCATGCATCGAAGTCTCCGGAAGTTGAGCATCCACTGATCAATGCGCTCACGGATCGATTCATCCGGTCGGCTTAACGTGCTTGTTCAGTTTTCACGAGACTCGAAGCGCTGGTTCCTAGCGGGACTTCGCGTTAATCCTTCAGTCAACTCTATAATCTTAGCGAACGTGAAAACCCCCATGTCCCAGAGGAATAACCACCACCGCTGACCACGCGAAGCCTCGTAGCTGCTCTGCTCTGACGTTTCCGCGACTTCTCTTTACAGAACTATGCCGACGAATTCTCCACCAGATTAACTTATTGTGGTTAAGTAACATTATGGTGGTTTCTATTATGTGGTTTGTATATGTGGAGAATAGACAGTTGCTGGGTGCAGAGTGTGTTAGGGCTAATTTTTGTCACGGTTTTCTACGTGCTACACCCACAGTCGGGCTAGTGAAAATTTGCGAGAAAGAGTTTATTGCGACATCTACATCGGTATTCTTAAAATTTACGAGTATTTAGGTTCTCTGCTGGTGTTTTGTTTGGATTAATTGCATGGTTTGTGGAAAAGAGAAAAGAAATTTAAAAAAAGATATATACATATGTATATCGAATCGAGTAACCGCTTCGTTTTCCGCTTATGTATACACCATAGAAGTATCGTTAGAATTGCTTGAAGATTATAAATATACACGTGTCTAAATCTATTTAATGAAAAATCTATACAGAAACGCTTGATGTGCTCTTTTAAGAAAACGTGTTGAACTGATGTTGTTCGCGTTATTGTGTATGAGCACTCATCTAAATGGTAAATGGTTAAATTGGTAAATGTACAGTGAAAATGAAAGAGAAGAATAGAATGCTGTAAAATGCCTTTTTATGTGTATGACATAACGATTCTTATAACGAATTCAAGTGTGTGGCATAAAATAGGTGTCAAAATCGTACAAGATCACGAATGAAAGAAATAGTACCAGGATAAAGAAAAATTACAAGGACAATTTTCCGGTACTTTTAATATTATATTCGCTAATATAATGGGGTTGGTTCGTAGTAACGCGAATCAAATGATTTATTCATAAAAAAAAATGAAAATGGAGGAATGTTTTTAGATACATATCTTTCTTTCAACAAATCAATCAACAGTAACAAAAGATTCAACCAAAAAATTAGGAATTTATGAAATTACCAATAAATTGCAAAAATTACAACTATATCTTATAATTCAAATACAAAAATCACGAATACCTTAAAGAAGTATTTCCCAAAAGTTCTAGCATAACCAAGTAACTTAATTCAAGCCATAAACTTCCACTCTAAATTCAATTTTTAAGAATCATCTTTCACATCAAAGATCTCGATCTCTTCCTGAAACTGCAATTCCTCAATTTTGATTCTCCGAAATCCCAGCGAAAATAGCAACTGCAAATTCTCAACCCTGACGCGCACAGAAAAATCACCTTAGAGCAGGCATCGCGCGGCACCATTTGCTACTATGCACGCCGTTTCATCCCATCATGAACGAAGCAACATTTATCATTGGATAGTGGGTGGTCGCATTAAAGCTCGAAAATTTCCGAAAAATGCACTCTTCGAAATGATCCATGAACGCGTTACGTTCGCGCCGTTCACTGAACGAGCCAGCAACTACGCTGAAGCAACCACGAAATCCCACCCTCGCGTTATGCTTCCGGCATTCGGTATAGCGTTTTATCGCGGCAGACGGCCATAGCAAGTTGTCATGAGTTGCAGGCAATTTCGTTTCCAACGTCTGGCCGCCCTTACCGCCGTCGACGCGTTCAGCGACGAAAGAAACGACGATGAAGAAGAGGAAAATGGAGAAGAGGAAAAGCGACGACGGATATGTAGATCAGCGCGGTAATAAGTGGAGAGATATGCGATAGGGGTTAGGTAGAATGGAAAGGGTGGCATGGGATAAAATTGTTTGTAACTTATGACAGCTTCCATGGTAACCTTCGTGCCGCGGGTTACGTTGGTCTATGGGTGGCGTAGCGGTACGATTAGGCGAGCTTGTCGTATGTTGCAGCCAATTTTTTTCTTAACTCGTGACTGGCCGACGCTTTCGTACCTTCAGATGAATTGGAAGCAAAAGAATGAACGAGGGTATGAAAAAGTGGAAGGTGAAAATTAGAGGAGTGGGATAAAGGAAGATTATAGGAGGGAAAAGACGAAAGAAACGAGAAAGAAATGAAAATTAGCAAGTGGAGAATGGAGGTAGCGGAAAAATAGGTTACAGCAGTAGTCTTGGTTTTGTTTGTGTGTTTGCAAGAGGTGAATTTTTATGAGATATAGATATGTATGGGAAATTGTGAATCATATAATACAATAATAGACTTCCTAAAGAAATTAAAATGAAAAAGTATATATAATAAATATGCAAGATTCTTACCGAAGAAGTATTCTATATGATATTCAGCGTTTTCCTATGACGAAAATTTTTTTCAATTGCTTTTTTCCTTTGGAAGTTAACATTTTTATGCGTGTCAATTTGTAATGAAAATGTACAGAATATTATCGAAACTGTTTTAAACAGAAATGTTCAATTTCAATGAAACTACGATGGCACACGTATAAATAGAGAAGTGCTTAATTATATTATGAAAGAAGTCTCTTCTTATTCCTTCTCTATAATGCAGGACTCAACAATACATCTTATATTTTGAAATATTATGAATACAAAACGACTTTCAAATTTTTACTTAATTAATAATTATAAAATAAATTAATTTAAATTTACTATGAACATCTTGCTCATTTATATGCTCCTATTATACGTTCTTCCGAAAAAACCATCTTTTAAAATTATTCCCAGCTGTGACATTTTTCAATGTAATACGATACACGACACCTGCACAGATCGCATATCACCAGCTAGTAGACTCGTTCAATTTAGATCTGTAGGATTCATCACATCTGTCGTTAGATTCAGCAAAAGTCTCGTTACACTTATGAACAGCGTAATGTCAGATTACGTGTAGGAAATACGACGACGAAGGAAGGAGAAAGGAGCAAGATAAGAGATCTGTGCAGCTGTCACGCGTCACTTTAATTTCGTACCACAACGAATAACCATCCACGCGAATACCAAATTTTTGTTTCTCGTCTGCGCGCCATTACTCGTTTGCTATCGAACCTGGTACCACGCGTTTTTCTGCCACAATTCCCTCGAGGGACTAGGAACGGGTTATACGCCTCGTTAGAGGTTTCCAACGCAAGTACTTACTCGTTTCAGGCGTATACGTGGCAAGAAATTAAACGCTGATCGCCGATTTCCAACGGCCCGTTTCATTGGCATGTTCGCTTTTTGCTGCTAGACTAATCGCTGATCTGACGCTGTTAGACTCTGAGAAACGGTACGTGTGGCTGCTGGCGCCGAGTACAGGTTGCTAGGTGCAAATAATTTTCTACGGAAACCGCGTTTTTCCTTTGGTTTAGATCTATTTTGCGGAGAACGAAATACAGTCAAACTAGGATAAATCGAACTTTTCTAAATCGAAATTTCCATAAAACTATAGAAACTGTTAATTTTCTTCCGTTCTGCTATAAAAATCTTTATAAGATTTATATCTTAAATACGGCCGTATCTTTATAAGATACGGCCGTATTTCGATAACTCTAGCTTCTATAACTAGAAGATTCGCATAAAAAAATATCGTTATATAGCAAGAAAAATATAATTTACTGAATAGAAGAGATAAAGCACCAAAGTCATGTAACGAAAAATTCATATGAGCGATAAAATAATTTTTGATTGATCTGTGGCATTAACAATTTTATTGGTTTAATCTATATTTTAACAGCTAAAATATATCACCATAGAGCGCAACTTCAGCTGATTATTAGAAGTCACGAATAGAATAAAAATATTTTGTCTGTATGTCTCGTTTCGTCTTAACATGCATATCTATACCATGAAGGGTCGTATTTTAATCTGTATTCTTGTCATGTCACACCACATATGTACTCCTCACATCCGAGCTACATGATGTAAATTCACTTCGTTCGTGTCATTCACTTTTACAAATAAATAATTGACCTACGAAGGTTGTTATCTTTTTTTGAGCCACTACGATTCTAAAGAGATTAGATTCCTTAGAAAATCTTCTAGTCTTTGAAGAAATATTTTTTAAGTTCTTTCCACTTATTTCCTTTATTCTCACTCGAAAAGCTCAATAAAACAAAACCTCCTCAACTCGAAGATTTTCGCTCTTTTCGTGATATTGAAGCTATCGAGGTTCGATTGTATTTGCTGCAGATGGTTGAATTTTGTTATTTTGTGAAAAATGCATGGTTGAACTCTCTATGGTTGTGGTTGAGTAAACGTGATGTGAATGGAAAATAAGATAAGTAGAGAAGCAGGTATAAAAGAAAGGATAAAAAATGAATAAGAGGCATAATGATCGAAAATAGAATAACAAAAATACTATAGTAATTATGCACGAAATATACACGAGAAATTATTACGAGCGTGAAAGAGATGTAATTACGAGAAAGTAGATAATTATATACGGAATAGCAAACTATAATAATTTAATAATAGCTAATTTAGATATAATTTAGATATTAAAACTAGAATAATTACAAATGAAACTTTTATACATGAAAGAGTGTGGAATAAAGTTCTATCTACTGAAATAATAAATGAAGTTATTGCAAATGAAAAGATTCCAGAATGTTTTCGGCGAAAAGGAATGGTCGATGCAAGAAGCAATGTGCGATTAAATCAGTCTGAAATGAGGCCAACGTCAAGAATTGTCTAAATAGAGCCGTAACTATCGTGGCAACAAATAGATGGATGTGATAAAAGCTTCTAGAATATTTGAATAAGTCGTAAATTAATCAACCAAAGTGAAACGTGCTTAAATTAAACCGTCTTGAACAGAATGAGTAGAACAACCTCAAACGAAACAATTGTAAGTAGAAACGTTAAACCCACTCGTGAAATGTTGTGAGATATTTGAAGATACTATTTGCCTTTGGGAGAAAAGTTTCAATTTTCAAACTTCCAAATTTCAAAATCTTTTATTAGGTCAATCTTAATTAATGCATAATTATAATTTTCAGAAGAACCTACAGGTAGAATCTTATTTAATCAATCTGAAAGAATGAATCTGGTTAAATATCGTTTCTTTGACGTCGATGTTTATTCAACATCAGTTATAAAAACGAATTTAAAATTGCTTAAATTGTGTACGAACGCCTTTCATTGTGCAAACACCACGCTCGGCTTTCTTTTATCATCGAACAACGCGCATGATAATTAATGCAATTTCCCTTCCATAGAAAAATTCATAAGAAGAACTAAATGTACGATGAAAAATTCAAATAACACGCATATATTCCAGTGAATAAATTACAAACTGTAATCTATATAAAATATACAATACACACAACCACTGTCTTTAAATCATTCTTAAAAATATTCATAAGGAAGAATATCTATTTAACCATTTAAAAAATTTCCAAATATTGAATTAGAATTAAGTATCAAAATTTATAATAACTCAATAATCATCCTAACAAAGTTTCCTAGCAGAAGCTTGTAATGTGAAATTCTATTCTTAGTCACAGATCGTTCGTGATTTCTATTGGAAAACGAGATCGAAGCACGCAAATTACGACGAACGTCGAACACGCGCAACTGTAGGAACGTGAGAGTAGCACGTTGAAATCGAGGTTTGTCGATGGCCTGTGGTAATACGGAAACGAGAAAGCACACCGATTCTGGGCAATTAAAAACGACATGTCGATCGACTGAATATTTATGCATCGTTCTATACCGCGAACTTAACCATGCAGCCAACGGTATTCAGCTTTACGGACGTAATTCCACGATTTTCTCATTCATTCCGCCAATCGACGCAAATGAATACGCGGTGTCGTGTTTTCAACATAAATAAATATCTCTTGTTCGACCAGTCGGACTTCCCGTATACGGTATTTCTAATTTTAAATAAACTACTAATTTTTCGAAAATTATGATAACAAACGTGGCGGTAAAATAAGGTTCGAATACGAGAGTGACAGAGCTGTGAATAACACCTAAGCGTCGAACAAAAGTAGTATTTGAACCTTTCTCAACCTGAGAAGAGCTGCGATTAATTTCTGTTATGCGTCTTTGCTCGCAGATGTTTTAGCGCACATCTATTGTCAATTGTATTCCAAATTTACACTTTGTCCTCTATCTTGTCTATTTGCAACTATCAGTAATTAATACTATCGTTTCAAACATTTAGTAGTAAGGAAATAATTTATAAATTAACTTAGAAATTGATGATGGACAAATTCTTAAGAAATACACCAAACGATAGATGCTTATTATTTATATAATTATTATATGTTACGTCGGCCGACTCTCTATCTAGACCAGGCCATACGCCACGAGACTTTCGATAGATCGTATTCCTAACCGTCGCGCGCGGCACTACAATGTCGCGGACCGATCACCTCATAAGACCGGCGAGATGTACACAATGTAGCGATAAGCGCATAGTTGTCGTCAAGCAGCGAGTTCTAAGAAACATCGATTCGCCTTCGGTCCGTTATTTTACCTACACAAAAAAGGTGGCCTGATCCGAGCGTGGTGGGGGATCGTTTTCCAGAGGACAAAAGAATGGATCGAAGGGCGATCAGTCTTAACTAATCAGCCTCATCTGCAGATTCAAACTACATACATCGAGAGCTATCATAAAGTCGGGTTGCATTTCTGTCATACTTCAATCATATTTGTCGCTAAACAATTGTAACGTTCAAATCAGTCTTGTTCGAGGAGGCGAATTTGTCAGAACACGCATTTATCGTTAAACTATCTGTTAGTACCTACTTCATTGTTATAAATACAGAATATATTAACCCTGTTAACGCAGTGTTAATTCATTTAACCACCCCTATTATCCTAATCGAAATAGGGGATCGATCATTTCGCGGCGTCGATAGTCAAATCGTAACGGGAATTTCCGACTCTCGTTGACGTGCTTCCTCGCGAACGCGTCTCTCCGCGAGTGAACGAAACATTATATATATTACATATAATTGTTATATATTATGTATTATTATTACATATAATATATGATTATTATTATTTGCATATAAAAAATAATTGTCGAAATTCATAGTAAACTATTTCTAGATAAGTGAATAATTTAGTGATATCTAACGATTTCCGGTATCGATAAAGTACAATTTCAATAAAAAAACAAACTAAGAATATCTTAAGGAAAAAAAGAAATGAATCAGGCTAGCACTTTAAATGATTCTACAAGAAAATATAAAGCAGTAAATAGAATTCTATTACATTCTTTAACGAGATACCTATTTGTCTCTGAAAGAGTTACACCAGGACCCTCCTCAGCTATTTCACTCTTGCCTTTGGCGGCGATTTATTATGCATGTTTACACGCTGTTTTACAGCGCGGATTTATTCATGCGACTGGATTTTTTTCATCGCTTCACACTTTCGCGATTTTCCATGGCATTTGTTGCGCGTTGCGCGATCATCGTCTGGGAATCGATGAAAGGAATCCCGTTTTTAAGCGCGTCGGCTCATCAACATGGACCGGTTTAATCCCCACGACTGGACACGGCGATAAAACTGGCCGGGCATTTAGGATTCCGGTCGAATTTTCATTTCAAGCCGGACAGGGACGCGGCTGCGGACAATCGCTCCTTTTTCCCCCGCCATGGATACAGCCAGTAAACAATCCTTGTCGACACCATGTCGGAAAACTATCGACTGTCCAGGGATAAAATTGAAAATTTGTTTGGACACTGTTAACCAAATTTACGGAAGCTTATTTTTGTCAGACGGACCCCGATTATAGAAATATTTCAAAAAGCAAAATTACACGTGCTTTTCGCTATTTTCGTACCGGTCATTGTTTCCGGATATATATTCAAACGATAAATAAACTTTTGTGAGATTAAATGCACTTTTATAGTACTGGTCATTATTTCTTTTCGGTTTTTTTTTTAATTCGGTCGGAGGTACAGTATCATAGGAACTGATTAACATGTTTATCGTGCGGTCAATTTCTGCCGACTTTCTAGTTCAATCGTATATATTTCTTTAATCATAGCTATTATTAATTTAAATTGAATAATGAAATATATAATTAATTTTACTCGATTACTTTCTATCACAAATTATGCGTCGTACGTATATTACAAATTCGGATTTCATTAAAATTACCGATAGGGACTTTATCAACACTGATTTTACGAACAACAATTCATCGATGCTGGACTTGATGGATCAACAACCTTGACCAACAACAGCTTTAACCGCTGACGATATTAACCGATAACAATGACGATTGAGATATATGATATTCTCTACGTGAATAAAGCTAAAACGCAGACTGATATAATACTCTAAACCGAACTTGTACTTTGTTCGAACTTGCTGTAAACAATTGGTTGAACTCTGTGTCGATCGTTGTTGTTATCGGTCAATATCGTCGTCGATTAAAACTGTTGTCGGTCAAAGTTGTTGTCGATCGAGTCCGGTGTCGGTGAATTGTTGTCGGTAAAACCAGTGTCGGTGATTTCAATGCGACCTACAAATTCTCATATAATGGTCACTGGTACATTCAACAGACATCATGTTGAATGCGTTAAAAGGGAATCTACTCTGAATGTGTCGTATCAGAGTTTAGATTAAACTTCAATCTTAGTTCGAATTTTTCCGACGATTACTGATAAAAAATTTTGTATAATCTATTCACACCTCACATTAACTTGACAGTTTTACATTAAAATTATACATTATTGTGACAATTTTAAAATTATTCAAAAATGACAAGTATTAATTTCTAAAAAATCATATGTCGGTGGATTAAAGTTTTAATAAAGGGGAACAATATGACTGGCACGTTCCATTACGCCTAACCTATCATACCATTCCGGAAACGCTCGTCACATCTGACAATTCACGAAATTGGACCAAACGTAATCGGTCGAACGAAGTTCGTAAGTGTCCCTGAACGACGGTCTGGTTCGTGCGCCATTTTCGATGGCTCGATTTTAGAAAATCCTCGGTCGCCGGGCGTCGTGACCCGCGAAACTCTTCGACAACTATTTGGAACGAATTCCGAAACTGTCCGATTAACCGGAAGGACGTGCCGGAAGTACATTTCTGGGAAACTGATGCAGCGATCGTAACCATTCTGGTGTTCGTTCTGTGGTTTTGCACGGAGAACTATTCAGAACTAGCGGCCACCGTTGTCGAAACTGTCAATTTCCCCGGAACAGTCAGTCTACCGTCAAAAATACACCGAACATCCATTTTCTACCGAGTCTTAACTTCTCTACTAAGATAAAGTTTACGTGAAAATCGTCGTAAGGCGACGAAAGTTCATTAAAAATTTATGAAACGAATTGGCAGCTTGAGCTTGGCAATTTGAATATTGTGATTACTTATTCTTCGTCTTGTCGTTAAAAGATCAATTTACACCAGCTATTAGTTCCTACCTTTGCTATTGGAGATTCTAAAATTCTAAATAATTATTCCTCTATTTGAATATAATTCTTAATTATCTTGTTACAGTTAAAAATTGTAATCAATCACAATCCTCCTTTCCAACGAGGAGAGAATAATTCGCTTATAAAATGGAGGCTCTTCTATTAAAAATTTCACAATTCCAAATAATTATTCCTTTATATAATTATAATTCTTAATTCTTCTATTAGAACGAAAAATTCAAATTATTCATAATCCTTATTCCGCAAAAATAGAGGTTAAACGTACGACGAATCTCTATAAATAAAGAAACTCTAAAACGAAATGAATATTCCGAAATGCAAAAACATCAAGAGTCCCGTTATAAAAACGAAGAAGAACAAATTAAATACTAAAAAGAAACATATTCCGCGCGTAGCTATCGGAACAAACGAAGCAAAAGTCAAAACAAAACGAAAGAATACAGGAAACGCGTAAAAAGAAGAAGAATGAGTGGCGAAGAAAAGGATAAACTAAGAAAAACAATGGCAGATAGCCCGGAAATTCACTGTTCGTTCCGTAAAATCATGGTCCGCGATTCGCTTCGTCGTTTTGTTCACCACGATGAATTCCCGCAACGAAGCAGGTAAGATTAACCTACGTCATCGTGGGGGATATAACAGCTCGATGGAAGTTTCTCTATGGTTCCTTTACCACCGAGGGACCGCTACTTAGTGCATGAGACGCGAAAAATTCGAATTCATCCTGAACGATTCTCTTTGCGCTGCCGCACCATCAATCTTTGCCCCTTAGTTCCTGTTGCTGCTGTCTTCGATTGGACACATTTGTGTATCCAGCGAATCAGTTTTTACGCTTCGTAATCGATAACGCCCGCGAACAATACCTCAGAACGCTTACAGTTCCACGAATCATGCTGAAATCCATTTTAACCAGCTTCACAATTCATTTATTTTTTTTATATGTATACGAAGATACATTATTGAAAATATATATTTAATATTAATAAAAAAAAAATCAGTATATGGCATGAATAGTCATTTTAACTATATAATAAACGTTAAAAATGATCTCACCGAATAACGAGGATAATTAATATATGTAACGTATTGTATTTGTATTATATATACTGTACGTAATTAATTCCCTCGTGATCTTTCCTAAGAAAAGTATTTGTACAAAATCGAATTTATTATTATACTTATCTTTTACTTAATTAGACAAATATAATAACTCTCGTATCGCGTAATAGTACTCTTATGTGATTATAAAACATTGATCTTATGGAAACAAAATGTAGAACGTTATAAAAAAACGCTTCATTGGGAAATAAGAATTTGTACAAATACTTTTTATAACCATTGTACTTGTACTAAACATCATGTAATTTTGATATCTATTTTCAAATTAGATTCTAACTATATCAATGTAATTACGATAGTCAGTCTCATAACGGTGCTAATGAATACTTACAATATGTCGAAAAAAACACACAATTATATTGAAAAAAGGTGTTCACAAATCGTCAGTCAAATGTATCAAATACTAGCCACACAAAGCAACCTAGAAGTCTCTGTGGACTCTGTTTCACGCAGTTTCCAGTGTCCCAGAGATCATTCACAGTAGAAATATGTTAACAGTGAGTAATGAAATCGGGCTGGACGGGATTCAGTGGAGAAAGAATCTGTAACCCGTGGCAGATTTTTCACGGTGGCATCGGCTCGGACACAGAAAGAGAGAGAGACAAGGAAAGGAAGCCTGTCAGGCTGGAGAAAGATACGAGGGTGAAAACAAAGCGCGAGATGAATGGCACTTTTCGCGTGACGCCCGCGAAAAACGTTTGTCCTGTGCGAATCTTGCAGCTCGAAGCTCGTAAAAATTTCAACAAGAACGCCTCTTCCGGAGCCGCTCGTGATTCCAGGCCTCTTTCTCTGTCTGCCTGTCCGAATAGAACAAACAAGATCGTTACGTCGAAGGAACAGTATAATGGTACTCGTAAAATCACTCGATTGTTAAAGTAAACGCGTTTTTGATGTTTCAAATGTCGCGCTCGAGCCAATTTCACCGAAATATTTACGTGCAGAGACTTGGAAAGGTTAACCTGGATGTGTCACAATATTTTCTCGAATATCTTTCAGATTGATGTCGCGTTTCCTTTATTTGATATATATCTATCATTATTGTATTCATAGTTAATTATCGTCTATCATAAGAAAATTTACCTAATCGTATCGTACTGACAGGATTATTTAAAACTGTTTAATTTTCCTGTACGATAGATTTTACCCTATTTTCAATCATTTTTAAAATATTGCCGTTACATTCTATTTCAACGTATTTCTTATACTGAATTTCATTCTAAAAATACTTTTACTTCTTTTCATTTTAAAGATACCTTTAGAACTATAATTTTAATTATTCAGCGATCGAAGGGCCACGAGATGTTTCAATATCGCTACACAATTGCGAATGTTTCATTAATTGATACATGCACGATAACAATGATCATCAGCCTGTTATTTCATAACAAGGAAGGATAGAAAGTTGTACGAAATGGAAGTATTAATTGAATTCAACGACGCACAAAATACACTGTAACTTGTTACTCTTCGTATCGCGGCTGGCTAGCCACAAACGTGACTGAAATCGTTTCGCTGCCCGTTAATTATTTCGTGCTTATACCAGTACCCGTCTCTAATTAACGAAATTATCGTTAATCGAAAGAATGAGCTGGTAACTGCTACGTTTCGTTTGTTGTTGAATAAGATTGTTCTTTAATGAAAATTTAAATTAATTGAAGCTTCGAATTTATGCGGTGTTAAGTGAGATTAGATAACTTACAATTACATTTGTGTATCATCTTTCCAAAACAATCGTTACAAGGTAATTTTATTACACCTTCTGGATCTTTTCAAAGTCGTTCGCGTTATTGGTTCATACGCCAGTATTTTTGAAATAATCAAATATTTGAACTTTCGAGTTTCCGACATTTCGAATCTTCGAAGTTTCAAATCTCCAAAATTCCACATTTCCAAGGTTTCAAATACTTTCATTTTCAAACTTCTACATATAAACTTTCAAATTTCTAAATCTTACAATTTTCAAACCGTCAAATCATTGATTTCTCGAACATACAAATTCCCAAATTTACCTTCTACTTACACGTCCATTCGTAACCATCGGAAACACAATTTGAAAAATTCACCGGAAAACAGCTTCGACTTCTAACACGTCCTACCCCGCTTGAATACATGCACCGTGCAATCGTACAAAACTGTACAGGAGCTAAAAAGCACGTAGAAAATGAAAAAAAAAAACAAGAATCAAGGAGTCAAGAAACCAGGAAACAAGAGGAACACGAAATGAAAGGAGCAAAAGCAGCGCGAACCAAGGCGGGGGTAAATAGATAGAAATCGGAAATAGAAACGGGTGAAGTGGCGTAAACCAAAGAGAGGGTAGTAGAAGAGAATGGAGAGAGTACGAAAAAGTCAATAGAGTTTTGTAGGTATACCAGTGGGAAAAAGTGCTTGTACGTCGCGTATCGCACCGCTTAATGACCAGAACAGTCGACGAGGACTGAAATTAAACCGTGTTTTCTAGTTACTTACCGGCTGAAAGGCTTTCAATTCCAAGGGTGAGCGACGAACGAGAGCGAGAAGGAAATTTTTTCTGTCGACTGGAAAAGAACTCGAAGATAGAGTAGGGCGTACAATGGTAGTTTTCTTCGCGTCTGACACGTAAAGAAACCGTTTGTTTACCATGAATTATGTCACTCGATATCACAGTGAGTGGGATAAGAAGACAGCCGAAGAAAGGGAGGCTTAATGCCTTGTAGACCGGGCAAACTTCTTGAAGTGTCGTGTTTATGGAACGTCTGAATGTTCGGGAAAAAACACATCGAATAGGTGGAAAATGATTTTACCATTCTCAAATTTTGTCAAGATATTTTCAAATTTTTCTAACATATAATATTCCTAAATTTGTCTAAAATTGTATAACCTTGTTAAGAAGAAGAAATGTATGATAACAGTTTTTTTCAATGAATTTACTTAGTTAAATTTTGTGTTTTTGCTTAATCAAGGTTTCATTTAATATTTTTTGGATCAGTATTTTCTCCATTTAGATTCTATCAAGAGAATTTTGCGGACTGTTGGCGATTTCAAGTACACGACGCGGTAAGAGTATAAGTTTGATAAGCACTTCAAGTACCATTTCAATTTGAGAGTTTACATTTCACACGAAAATTTCATTTGTAAATTCAACAGGACTTTACTTAATGTAAGACACTCTTAGCACGTTTCATCTGGAATCCGAGTTACTATGTAGATACTTCGATATACCTACATACGATGGTACTATATACGACGATACTGAGTTACCAAAAGAAAATTAAAAAACAAGAAAATTTAGAAACAGATTGCACAATAACATATATACGTATGCGGTACAGAAGTTTATAAATATATTACAGAAAAATTTGTATAACATAGATTATATCACATATGTAGCGCTATTACGTGGGTCACTGAATATGTTAAATGTTCCAATCATGGCACAAATTTCCTCTTCAAGCTATTTAATAAGCCTATTACGAGACAGTGCCATCGAGTAACCAAGGAAAGGTCATTAGAATCCTCGGGATTTATCTAAGGTACAAGAACAAATTTCTCATTGAAAGAATTTACCTCTCCATGGAAAAACCAGTTCAACACACGATTCAATGCGAACCTCAATCACGCTACGGTCGAGACAGAGGAACTAAAAATGGTTCGCAGCAGGGACACCGGAAGTCGTCACGTCAGTCATCCGGCAGTGAAAAAGTCTCTCGCGTTAACGAATCGTGAAACTCGAAATATCGGAGGACAAAACGAGAGAATTAATTGACCAATCGAGAAAGAAACATACTTGACCCTTTTTGTCTGTTAGAAGGGAAAAGAAGGAGGAAAGATCCACGTATTTACGAGTACGAAGCTCGATGAGGAAAACAAGCACGACCGGCTGGAATAAGTCTCTGGAGAGTTGAACGACGAGGAGGAGTACTTTTACTTCTTGTAACAGGCTCGCTTTGTCGCACTTAATTTCAGAGATTTACGAATCGATAGAAATTTACGCAAGACACTGGCTGAATTTTATTCTCGTCCCCTCTCTCTCTCTCTCTCTCTCTCTCTCTCTCCTTCACTTAACTTCGAAGGCAGCTTGAATGGGCTTTAAACGGATTTATGCGTCGACTACTGGTATACTATACTTCGTCATTTATTTCATAGACTTCGTTGTTTCCTTCGGCGACGATCGATTCGTCTATCGTTCTGTCTGCTGGTATAGCGACGAATTTACCTGGTCAATAGTTTCGATAGATTTATGGTGAATCATTGAATGTAATGTTAAGTCTTCGATTCGTGACAATGACCAAATATAGTAAAAGATGGTAAAAAAGTGTTCATTTATTTTGGAACTGGAATTTTGTTTAATTGCCATACAATATATCGAGCTATTATATTTTTCATATGTATTATAGTATTTTCTTATTCTTGTACAGTTTACGTCTTCAAGAACGAATTTACTAAGGTTGTAAGAAAATAATAATTTGTAATAATAATATCTTTAGCAAAACCGATTTTGAATTTTGCTATATATTATATTCTCTTTTAAAAAACATTCTAAGAAGTATATTTCAAGTTTCTATGAAATTGACGGAGAAAACATCTCCACTATTCGATAAAAGGCTAATTTTAAAAATCGAAGAACTCAAACCAACAAATGGAAGCAAAGAAAAAAGACACGAAAGTCAAAGCGATTAACGAGTAAATACTTCCAAATAAACCGTAAGAGTTAAATTTATTCAGTTGTTGGTATTCTGTAAGCGTTCCAAGAGTGCTCGGGTAGTACCGAAGCGTCAAAAAAGACTAATCACCTTATAAACCCGTAATGGGTTTCATATCGAAATTTGTCTATGTGGAACGTGAAAAAATTCAGAGCCTATCGACGTTCGTGGCGTTCCATCGCGGAAAGTAGAATTAATACATGACTATCGTTCGTAGAAAAAGTCGGTTTCATACTGCTGAGAGGCTTTTTGTCGGCCAGTGAAACAAAGAGAGTCCGGAGGAAAAGTTGGTAAAAAGAGGTCGGCAAGAGGGAGACAGAAGATAAAGGGCGAAAGCGTAGAAAAAGGGAGGGGTGTATCTTCTGGGGCGCATCAATCGCGAGGAACGCGAGAATTATCCCGAGTGAAACCGCGAAAACTAAATCCTAGCCTGGGGAAAGGCGAAATTAATGCTTGCGGCTTGCTACGACAGAGACGAGTGCAATTGAGGAGGCCAAGAGGGAAAAAAGAAAAAAAGAAAGTCCCATAATCTTGAGAGGTTTCTTACGAGGACTCGTGAGGATGAAAATGGACAGCCAGGTCGGCTGAAAGGAGTCAATGTACCTTCCTGCGTGCGTCACTTGCGAAAAACACGGGTTCTTTACGAATCGACCCTCATTGATACTCCACCGCCATCAATTATGCCACCGTCTCGCTTCGAACGCACGGTGGCATCTTTAGGCTATAGCCCCACTGTGCTTCCCCATAAACATCCCTCGCCAACCCTCTTTTTCTCCAGCGTATTCCTTGCGATACGTTCCATTTCTACACAAGTTTCTCTCACTAGTTTGTACTTGTTGTCTTTCGCTTTGCCGCTTCTTCTGCTTTGTTAAGAAGTTTGTATAGGTAGGTATATATGAATTTGTGTAAAAGTGTATATGTCTATAGGTTTGGTTGTTACTTTGTAACTTGTTCTACAGTAGTTCGTTTTCTGTTGTTGGTTAAGCTTCCTTTGGGGTTTCCTTGGGAATTTTTTGACGAACTTCGCAGCGTATTTTATCATATCCTTTTGCGACAATCAAGCTGCTGATGAATATATTGCCAAAAAAAATGAGGAAAATAATCTTCATTAGTGTACTTTACTAAAGATCATTCAAATCTCCAAAAAATATAAAAAAAGGCGTAATAAATCTATAAAATTACGAAGTTTTATTTGTGTTGGTATTTGGGATATTTTAATTCATTTATTTTTAGACGTTAAACAAAAATGTGAAGAAAATGCAGCTGTTTAACGCGAATTATATTACTACGTGTAACGAAGGAAGTAAGAAAACAGTAAACTACTACGTACAAGTGTGCATAATTTTGAACAACATCTTGTGAAAATATCAAATATATCTAAGGAAAAATCTACTCTTCTTATATTACATTCTTCTCGTTAACTATAAAGATACATTTTACACTATTTTCGAGACACTTTAAAACTACTTGAAATACCTATTTCTACAATCTTTATTATACCTGCTCCGTTTAAAATTACTTCCTAGCTGTGATCCTTTAACTCGGTTTATTATTAAAACAACGAAGAGATATTAATAAAATTCTCTGCAAGCGTCATATACATCCGTAGAACCTTACATGATCGTCTCAAAGTATACTCTACGCTATTTTCAACATTCCCCAAACATACTAAAAAAAGATCTAGTTCTACAACCTTCATTCTATTTTCTCCGTTTAAATTTATCTTCTATCTACAATGACTTAATTCGATTTATTATTACAACAGCAAAAAGAAAAATCTGGTCATAAGACCGTATTAAAGTCTCCAAAAACTTTTCGACGTTACATCACTTTTACATAATCATCGCATTATTTCAAACACCTTAAAAATCTCGAAGAATCTACTTCTACGATCTTAATTCCATTTCCTCCGTTGGAATCTATGTTCAATCTACAATCACTTAACTTGTTCGACTATGAAAATAAGTCGAAAATATTCAATTAACTTATCAGATGGCCACAGAATTCTACCCTGGAAACTTTCTCCCGTTACCCCTGTAAATCTTCCACTTCTCCTCTACCATCGTTCGAAATACGTTCATTGATCCTTCCACTCTGTTGGGAACCTTCTTATTCTTGGTCATTCCGCTACC
The DNA here is from genome assembly GCA_905332935.1 of Bombus hortorum. Taxonomy (NCBI): domain Eukaryota; kingdom Metazoa; phylum Arthropoda; class Insecta; order Hymenoptera; family Apidae; genus Bombus; species Bombus hortorum. The sequence continues at coordinate 492,586 of HG995197.1, forward strand.
ATTCCTTTCCCCTGTCGGCCATCCTTCGTTCCGGAGGAATGGCACCCGTTGGACCGTTTAAAACACGAGGTGGGCGCGCGCACTCTTTCCGGAGAAACTCGACATCCGGTACGTCAATCCGTGCCCGGTTGCTCCTTTTAAGAGCATCGATTCGACTTCCGTACAAACCACCATCGAAACGACTGTTACTTCGTTTGTTCGACTTGTCGGCCGACAAACGCAGAAACTTCGACGACTGGTCCGGTTGGAAAAATTAAGTCGATAAATCTGTAATCACGTCCGCCCCTTCGACCGTGCCAAGCGAAATTATGACGTTCACAACGGCTAACCGGCCACCATGGATCTGTCCCAGCTGGTTCGCCCTTCTTTTCAACGTGTAAAACACTCTTTCCTACTCCGGTCGAAGAAACATTGCGGTGTCGTAAAATAGTTGTTCGAGGTTGAAGTCTAGATGGTCGAGTATTTAGACGAATGGACGAGAGACGGGGAAGGGTGAGGATTTGGAAGTTTGGTCAAGGTTGTATGAAGTTTATATCGACTATAAATTTAGTGTATTCGATAAAAAGAGAAATAAATAAACGATAGAATACCATAGCTTTCTCCCTTTTGTAATAGAAGTTCTCTTATTCTTTTTTCTTTTTTTAACATGTACAATGTAAAATTTCTTGCAATTTTCGTTATAAAAAAAAAAAAAAAAAAAAAAATAGAGAAAAGAATGATAGACACGACCTAAAGGATAAAGTCCGTGTAAAAAGAGAAGGAGAGAAAATAGAAAATAACCGAAAAATACAATAACACAAAAAAGGACAATAGACAAAAGGACGTCACATGTATAGTGCACAAAATATACTCCAGAGTAAACGAAAGAAGAAAATAGCAGAAATAACCAAGAAATCTAACGACAGGTAAGACAGTAATGCATCGTTTGGAAAATACGAGAATCCAGACAAAAAGGAAGAAGCGTCAGCGAAAAATAACCAATTCTAAGAAACCTATCAGAAAAGCAACAGAAAAAAGAATGTTACGCATCTGTAGATATAAGATGCATAACCCGGGAAATAGAACATACTACGAAGAATAGGAGAAAACCGGCAAACCGAGAAATCGAATACCAAAAAAAGAACCTTATGGAAAAAAGTATATTACATGCATAACCAAGGAAATAAAACACTGTGAAAAGGAAAAACGAAAGAGCGAATCCGACATTCCCATTCCTTATACAACCCTCGACATCCTTTCAGCAATACCTTGCCACCTTTGCTTTATTTCCCAATAATTCGCACAATAACCCGGCTGCATAAATCAAGCAACGCGGCCAACTGACAGCAATTCCCTCGTCTCACGATCCAATCTCACGAACGTGGAACTTGGAAATCGTTGTTACCCCATTCCTGTTCCGGCTGAACGGTGCGAGCGCGAGGGACAAAACGTTTCACGCGTTGCACTCGAAGCAAGAACGACCGATTACGCTCTCGTCGAACGAATTTCGTTGCGCCGTGTAAAACACGATGGCGACGATGGTGGAGGAAGAAAATAAGCGAACACGAGTCGGCCGCGAATCGTTCGGTGAAATTTCGTTTGTCCGACCTTTATGGTCGTCGTATCCCGTTCGATTTATGAAGTAGGAACCTCCATGCGCGGGTCCTCGAAGTTGAAGAGTCGATATGAATATTTCTAGGTCTCCGGCTGAATCTCGATATTCGCTCGCGACGAACAGAAGTATTGGAAACGCGCAAGAAGTTTGGACAATCGAATTGTTTTACTCTGACTCTTGACTTACTTGGCTTCGGTTCGTGCCGATATGAGCGTGTTCGATAAGAGTCGAAGAATCGGGACTTTCGTTATTTGGGCAAAGGATATGGAAATTTTCAATCGATTTTGGGATTGGTTAAGATGGGTTTAGTGATAGTGAAAACTGAATTAATCGTTGATGTGTGATATTGAGCTACACCTGCGCAGAGGTTGTGGTTTCTATAGAAATATCGATTAGGTATATTGTTATATTAGAATTATGTTTCTATAGGAATATTGATTATTGATATTAGGATATAGGAGGAAGATTGATTATATTCGTAATATAGTTTAGTACCATAAAAGAGAACAAAATACAAAGAATGTTTAAAAAACAAATTGTTAAAGCTGTAAACTAAATGTACAGTAAAAATAGAATATAAAAAAGGAGGTAAATATCAATCTCCAGCCTACAGTAAAATTACAATTTTTTATCAATCCATAAAACAGGTTTCCCTCGACCGAAGAACGCTTATCGTTCATTGTAAGATGAAGTCGATTCTTGCGACGTCTATTCCCATCGGGTTGACACGAACAAACCCTGACAAATCTCTGTTGACTGGTGACAGACGAGCGACACGTGTGTAAAGACTCGAGACTTGATCCTTACAGACATAATCTGATCGTAAAAGAAGCGGAAAGGGCGCGGTGTCGAACATCGATGATTATTTTACGAGCGTTGAATTTACGAGAATCTCCGTTTTCTCGTATTGTCACCGGCTTTTATTAGACCTTTCAGATGTTTGTTCGAGAAAAAGAGCGTCGTTCCGATACGCTTAAACGATTCACGATTTCTTCGTGACCGGAGAAATTTATTAGTGATAAGGATGCATACGGAAGAACTAGAGAGAACTAGAAATGTTAATCAAAGGAACGTACGACATTTTATGGCGAATTGTGATTTTTTGGAATTCACGCGCGAAGTTGTAAATTTTTAGTGACGATAGTAGTTTGGAATATTTAAATGAAAAGATTTAAAGGGTTTAACAACAGACGTTAATTCGTCCAAATGAAAGATACAGAAATTGAAGATATAATTTTCGTTGTACATTTAAAGGAAAAAGGTTAATTTTCACAAAAACGAAGAAACGGGAGAGCCTTTTTCTGGTGCACGCACGAAACTGGCACGGAAATGACAAAGGTAACAATTAAGAAAATTCAAATGAGATAACTGGATATAATATCAGCGAACACACCTGCATTTTTGTCGAGCATAAATCCAGTTTGTTCTCTTTCTTTCTAGATAACATAACAGTTGAAATGTGTGACATGTTAAATATGAATAAATGTTACGGTTATATAATATACATACGCGGTGGCATAATTTTTTAATGGAAAATACCGGATCCAAGAGAAACGCGTTATACTGTATTTAATAGTACATCATATTACTGAATTGTACAACAAATAAGAATGCAACGAATGCGAGATTCGTAACTTTTATAAACGCATATAATGTACGTAATTTTCATGCCACAGCACCCGTATATCACGCAATGGTAACTTTTTTAATTTTCAGGTAGGCCTTTATCCATTTCCATATCGAGATTTTTATATTTGCTGCGTGTGCCTTTTGATCTAGTATGCGTTTTTATATGCGTGTTTGTAAGCAGCATAGTTGCGCAGTACGAATTTCAGAGTAAGCATAGTTCGTTAGTGCCAAAGAGAAATAACGTTACTGCGCCTTTGAGCTAGTAAGCTTCTAATGATTTCAAAGAAGGCATCACCCTTTTCATCATTACGTTGCGCTTCTTTCGTATATACTTTTCCAGTTTTTTCAACACACTTTTCTTGTTTTTCTTTTGTAAAATATGATTCAGTAGCTTTTTAAAAGTTACTTACTTAACAGATTCTTACTACTGATGAGTCTTCTAAAGTGTCGAACTTACCTCAAGCAAACAAAATCATTTTATCACCACAAATCGTTATGAAATATTTTACGAACAATACACAAATTCAATTTCGTTTTTATAATATCTTTTATTATATGAACACTAGAGCTGTAATTCACAATTCAAACATTTTCCGTCATTTAAAAAGTAGTTAATTATGAATTAATATTAGAATATTTAATTCCAACAAACCTACAAATTTAATTTAACTTTTATAATACTAAATTTAATATACATATAAATTCAGTTCTATTTTTATAATATCATACTTTTTGTAATGTAGAGTTTAAAACGTGTAAAAATTCGTCGCTATTTACAAAACAACGTTAATTTCAGCGAATAATGAAACGTTTAATAATCCACAAATCCAATTTCATTTTTATAATGATGCAGGCATCCAGATCCACGAAATCCCTTCAAAGCCCTATCAACTCACTTCCACGGCGAAGAAAAACGAAGGAGGAGTTCAATTTTCTAAAACAAACCTCACAAAGAAGCTCTTCGAACGATCGATTCATTAATCCATCGCTTATCCATTATCCCTAACGCTTCGAACTTTTCTCGAGCTTTCATTCATCTTCACAGTGCGCGCACTCCTGTGCACCTAAAGCCCTTTCCTCACCGGAGAGATACACCACCGCCACAACGGGGGAAAAACCAAATTCATAAATCATCTCTCTCGATACGAGCAACTTCGTGCAACGCGTGAAAAACTCCAACTTTCTCCCTTGAAATAGAGCGTTCCCCTTAAGGAACGAGGAGTTCACCAATCTCTCATACTTTACCACCTCGCTTCGAACAGCAAAAAAGTCCTAAGAAGCGACGAAGAAAAGAGACGAATTTAAATCGTCGCTTTTATCATTGTCTTCAACGTTATGCTATTGAAGTCCCGATTAGTTGAGGATGTAAGTTGTTTCGAGTATTTAAATGGTTGAAGTATGATTTGGAAGGAATACAAATTTAGAAAAATTTCATTAGCGAATAGAGTGGTGTTACGTTCTTGTATCGTATAGAGAATTTTGTGAATAATAATAATCTTTTATTGATAGTGTTTCGTTCACTCGCGGAGAGACGCGTTCGCGAGGAAGCACGTCAACGGGAGTCGTAAATTCCCGTTACGATTTGACAATCGACGCCGCGAAATGATCGATCCCCTATTTCGATTATGATAATAGGAGTGGTTAAATGAATTAACACTGTGTCAACAGGGTTAATATATTCTATATTTGTAACAATGAAGTAGGTACTAACAGATTGTTTAACGATAAATGCGCCCGATGTATTAAATATGTTCTGACAAATTCGCGATGCTTTCAATTCGCCTCCTCGAAAAAGATTAATATGAACGTTACAATTATTTAGTGACGAATATGATTGAAGTATGACGGAAATGCAACCCGACTTTGTATTAGCTCTCGATGTACATTTGAATCTACAGATGAGACTGATCGCCCTTCGATCCTTTCTTTTGTCTTCTGGAAGACGACCCTCCACCGCGCTCGAATCATGCCGCCGTTCGCGCTATGACCATGTATGCCCCCTTTTTTATGTTGTAAGATACCGGACCAAAATCGAAGCTTATAGAGCTCGACGCCTGACGATAAATATGCGCTCGCCGCGACATTGTAGGTATTTCGCCGGTCTTATGAGGTGATCGGTCCGCGACATTGTAGTAACGCGCGCGACGGTTTGGAATACGATTTATGGACAGCCTCGTGGCGTATATGGCCTGGTCTAGATAGAGAGTCGGCCGACGTAACAGATAGTGACCTTTCATTGATAAATCTAAATAATATTTTGTAAAATCAAAGTGCACAAATTTGCTAGTATCAAATATTAGTTTCAGTATAAATAATAGAAAGTTATTTATATTTTGATCGTAAAACTTTAGGAGAGGGATTATGTAGATCTTGATAGATTTGGATATTTGAACATATGAAGGTAAAGTTGAACGATTTTTCGATATCATGTGCCGGTTGCAAATATAAGCTATATATATCTTAATCGCTACAACTGAACGAGAAAATTATTTGTTTCGAGTGATAGCAACTTTATGAAGTTAAAATTGAACAACCATTTGTTATCGAATATATTAATTGCATTTATATTCCGGTTCCAGAAATTTAAAGATCGCGATCAAGACAATCGCGAACAATTAAAACCTACTCTATTTTACTCAACGACATATATCTAGTTCTCGTTGTATAAAGTTACAATTCAACCTTATCACATAAATCCCATGAACGATAAAAAGAACCTGCGCCAACTCCCTTACCGAAAGAAGAAATATAGAAAAATATAGAACACATCCCATAGAGAATAAAGAAACAAAAATAGAGCAAAAAGAGGAGAGATACAATGCATCTAGTGAACAATAAAAGCAGTGAATTTTCCCTGGTATCGTAATCTCCTTCCTCTTTCAACTCCATCGGTGCCACGTCCCGACTCATCTATACAAGACACCCTCTCGTACTTTCCAAAATACGCCGGTGTGCAAACCGAATCTTGTTCTCAGTGAAATCACGACCGAGAGCTTTCCCCCCGATGACCAGAGTTTTTCTTCCTCCTTTCCGTTTCCCTTGGTACACTCGGAAGATTCCCATCGGAGGAAGATTTGTCCGACACTCTTACGGAGTCTAGAGGATCTCTACCCTTTTCTATGACCGGTGTCAAGCCGACGGACAACGAGAGAAGTTGCGCGAAAATGGCGAAGAATTCGGACGTGGTACGTGTGGCTAGCGATGAGGAGGCGGCACGTGTGATAAGTTTCCCAGTTATCACCAGATGCCGGCCAACAATTTATTTTCCTCTCCACCTCTTTCCTATCCGCCCGAAACACGCTCCGCCCTTTTATCCCCTATCCGCCTTTACCGATAGGTAGTTCTTTCCTACTTCGAACTCCATCCTTCTTTTTCATCTTGCTACTCTAGCTAGTTGATACTTCCTTTTTTGCAACTACGTTTTCTCTTTTCTTTTAGGCTACTCCTGATTTTTTTATTCAATTTATCCTTGATTTGTATTATCCTCCTCTTCGCTGCATATTCCTTTCAAAAATTACAGCTCGCTTATTGTAGGAAATAGAGTCGTAACATTAATTAACCGATCGGTCAAGTTATCAAAATCTCCTTTTATCACAAAGCGACATTAAGATCAGAAAATCCAACAAATGTATTTATTTTATCTTTCTTTCGTAATCTCCGTGTAGGAAATAAAAGTATTGTGACGACTATAACAAAAGTCGATATTTGCTCGATCTTTTCTTATTTTTAAGAATACATCGCAATTATATTGCAGGTTTATTTGTTTTTGACTTGGTGTTTTTTCGTGTTTGATATCGTTTTGTTACTTTAGCTAGCTGCGTTTACTATTTTTGATTTACCGCCTTTCTTTTTGCTTTTTGCAATGCCATTTTATCGCTTTTTTCTTTTTTTAAATATTTATTTCCATCGGTTGGACATTTATCTATTGCTTCTTTGTTCCGGCTTTTATTTTGTACCTTTTTGGATTTTGGAATATGTACATTGTACACGTTTGTTTCTATCACACTTGTTCATTTCTTTAATTTTATATTTTGTTGTTTTTTCATTTTTATTTCTCTGCTTCTTTTTTATTTATTTCAGCTTCAAAGCTCTGTATGCCCGGTCTATTTTCAATTCTCGTCCCTCTTTGTGTGAAACTTGTCAACCCTTTATCCTGCTTTCAACCGTTAATTGAGAAATACTAATTTAAAGTTTTTCTCAAATTGTCTTTTCTTTAAACGTGACAATTCATTCAATTTTCTTATTCACCATCTGAATTTACAAACGTGGTGGCCAATTATTTGGAATCAATTATTTATCCTTTGTTAACATATCGTTCCTCATTAACAGAGTTGATTATTCTCAATTTACATCTACTGCCTCTTTTATTAATATTCATACCACGCTCAGTCAGCATATTCTTGCGAGATTTTTTTCTATTTCTGTCCTGAGATTTCTCTCTGTCCAGATTTCTCTGGGTATTTTCAGTTTCCAGTTCTTCCATCACTCTACTTTTCAAGGATCTTTCTTTCACTGCCATAAAGGCTTGGAAGTATATAAATATAATACACGCGTGATATTTTGACCCGTACGAATCGGAATAGATTCTGTTTTCTCCATTGTCAAGCTTTCCTTTTTCTTCCTCCTATTTCTATCTATTTATTCTTTCTGCCATCCTCCCTCCTTTATTAGTATTTATCTAAACTTGGATATTTTCTTTTCAAAGGCAGCCTCCTTCTCTTTGTTCGTAAGATTTTCCGCATATTTTCCGCCAATTATTTTACGTCATACTGTGAGTTATTCACATTCCTCTTCCCCTTCTTCAACTTACGCTATGACATTTCTCAATAACTGTCGTCTGGAATATTCCATTCGTAAAGTAAAAACGAAGAAAAGACCTTGAATACAATCTTTCTGTGCTATTAGATTCTAATTGCAAAAATAAGACGAAGAAAATTATTCAAATCTTTGCACTCTCTGATATTTCCCTTGTACTAAATCTCTACAATTTTCACTCTTTCACGCTTGATTGCCATTCACAATACATTATCATTATTTACATTACGCTATGATTCTCTGGTATAACACCAGATTCACACTCTCATTTTTGATGATAGTGTCTCAATAATTCCCTTCCATTTATAAAATATGTATATATATATATATATATATATATATATCACTTCGCAAAGGCAGTTTTATTTCATTACTAAATTATCATTGTAGAAATAAATCAAAGACAATTGTTGAAATCCTCTTATTTCTTAATATTTTTCTTGCACGAAATCTCTACGTCGACGATCGTCCACTGCTCATATATCCACCTTTGACTTTTCTAGTTCCAAACATTTTTCAGTTTCTCTGTGTTCTCATCTTTGTCTCTGGCTCCACCCAATTGCCTCCATGAACAACCCCTCCCCCGCGCGCATACACACACATCCTCTCTCTGCATGTTCTTTTTACTTCTCTGTTTTTTTTCCAGTGTTTCTCCTTTCTCGATCTCCGTAGGTACAGGATACACAGAGTCTCGTCTCGAGTTCTCTCAACCTGGTTTTTTCAGCGACGAGAAAAGAAAGTCTCCTCGACTCAGTCCACGTAACGCAAGGCCCGAGTCATAGATACGTGTATTAAGAACGATGTAAGCGGGCCGTTTTTTCTTTGCGCCGTGACACGGTGCTTGAAGAAAGGGAGAAAACAGAGTCGTGGGACGTTTGCACGGAACGCGAAACGGATGTTCTTGTGTGAATCTTCCCTTTGAGAGATCTCCACCTGCTCGTTCTCGAATAATTTCTACGTCCTGCCTTGTACTTTGTCATAAAACTTTGCCATAATGCGAAGCATGGCCATTTTTAAGGCACAGCCAGGAATATGTCTATGACATAGTGTTTTAAAACGCAATTTTCGCGATACCTAAGCGAATTGATATTTTTATAGGAATGGCTTTGTTAGGATACATCGAACGAATTACATTTGTCAGTTGTTTGTGATTTCTTACTTAATATATTATATTTTATCTTATTTCTTATTATACAATATTATAATATATTATTATTACTATTACGAATATATTGGTCTAATTAATCATATCACGGTTAGAAAAGTAGGTTTATTATTATGCAATAATTGATTCTAACAGCTATATATTCTAACGCAGATTTTTTCTTGCACGATTAATGAAAATAATACTTTTCTTCAAAATTATTGCAACATGCGTATATTTTTAGTAACAAGTATTATAAGTGGAAATTTAATTTTCTTTGTTAGTAGTAGTCCATAATGTTTTAATTTCAATTATTATAACTTATGTTGTTTCTGCTCTCACATCGTAGGTTACTAGGTATATGTATATGATTTGTATAATGATTTTTGTTTTTGAACTCATTTGACGTATTTAAGCATGAATATTTCGATATTCAATATACGAATATTTTCTGGATTATATATTTTTTTAAATATTTTGTAAAAGATCTCCTTTTACAAAAGATTTTAAAGATATTTTCAATTATTTCAATACAAGATTAATAGTACAATAAAAGACTTAACCTTAGGACTTCGCTCCGGTCGCGAAATTTTACCCTTGATATTATGCAAATATTAATCTGACAAATCATAATTAGCATAAGAAGACACAACTAACTCCCTCTTTTAATTAATTATGCAGTTACATCTTCTGACAAAGTTGAAAATAACTTTCCACCCTCGCAATTATCACAGAGAAACAATTTACATTAATACAATACATGTTGCCACTAAACCGGTTTTCTAAAGTCAAATATATCTATTTTCTTGATCACATTTCTGAAAATACAGCAAAGATTATAATATATAAAATATTTCTTATATCCTTTTACCCTAAGACAAAGTACTACTGTTATCAAATTGCAACATACACTGCTCATAGGAGATTAGTTACATAAGCCAAGTAAATACAAATAAAAACGTCCTATAAGTTTAATAGACTGACACTTATTCATAGGATATCGTAATAGTAAATGATTTTAAAAAAGCCATTAAAGAATTAAGCTTCCAATTTCTCTTCTCATTTTAATTTCTTAACATTCATGTTTATATAAATCTAAATATTTCTGAACCTACTTAAGTACAAATCGTTAAAAGTTCGACATTTTACGTATTTTACAACCTAATATCTTATAAAAATCGACATAAGGACAGAATCGCTCTGAAATTAAAGTGCAGCACATGCTTTTCCAGAATCTCCACGGCGTTAATTATTAACTTACATACAGAAAGAAGATGTAAGTATACCAAACGGGTGGAGTCCGTCTAAGAGCTGCATCAACGGTTATTAATGTTTCAAGATTATTATCTCTTTGAGCATGCTTTCTTCTCAACGTGGAACGCCGGAAAATTCTATTCCTCTGGTCGAAACACGTGCAACGTAGGTAAATACAACGGAAGGAAGTATTTCGAGACTGGGTTCTCGCGGCGCAGGACGTCGATTAAAATTACTTATGCTTCAGAGGTGGCCACGTTGCTCCTTCTACGTTTCGTCAAGTTGTGTGATGTCGGAAGTTTTGCAAAATTCGCTCGCCATCCCGACATGGAAACATAATTATGAACATACAATTTGTCGAAAGTCTAAGTTAATTGAATCGAGACATATGATTAAATATTCATAAATATTAACAACCATTAATATTACGTTAACGTAACATTACATTTAAAATCTTTGTCTTTTTGTTTTTTTAAGTTAATTCACGGTTATGACTTAAACTTTGCTTTCTCGCATTGCGTTTGTGAATTCGAAGGATCTATTTAATATCTTTTTCATGACTATTTCTTTTTATTTTTGGACCGTAAAATTTTTGAAGGTTTCTAAAAAGAACGCAAGACACACTTTATTAATTAACTGAACCAGAGCGTGATCTTAACGTTTCATTCGCAACTTTCCTTCAGTCAGTTTATACAGGTAATTAAATTGTAAAGTAAATTCCAAGAATTTTCGTTGCTATAACTTATTCCATCACTATGAAGTTTCGTACAATATATTTCTATCGAATAATAAAGTATGTAATCTTCTATCTTTTCTCTCGTGCCTTATTCTGCTGTCAAGTAGCTCGTGCATACAGAAGTATTCGAGATCTTTTAAAATCAAACATTTGCAAACAATAGTAATCGCTACTAAAGATATCAATTTTCACCAATGAATTTCAACTCATTTAATCTTTCAAGTGTCACGGAAGTAACCTTAAAAATGTTAGTATTCTCAGGTATATAAAATATTCCATGCGAGTATCTGAACTCATTTTAGTTTCAAAACTGTCAAGCAAAGTGCAATCGTTATTACGGTATTACATCTTGCCAACCAATAAAATGTCCAATTACTCAGCAATACGAGCACCTCGAGATTTTAATTATCCATTCTCATCCACGTTGACCGTGCTCCTGTAGCCACAGCGCAATCATTATTCTTCTAACCTCATCAATTATACGAGGAAACGCGAAGAATCTCGCGTCTCCGACATTCAAGATCGTCTGTACCGGTGGACCGTTGAAAAAACTGACTATCATTTTCCTTAAAAATATTCTTAACGTCAGTGATGGGATTTTAATAGCGGATCGTCGCCTTAACGACGCTCCGGCTAACTTCGTTAACTTCGTTAATATCCTCCACGGCTGCTAACTTTTCTTATTTTCTGTCCAACTTCGACGTTATTGCATTCCATTCACTCTTCCATTAACAAGCTTATTGTTATTTTTCTCTTCCACCTTCGTTTATGATTTTTTTTCAATGTTCGTTGCATCATTAACACTTCAACGACATAAGAGTTTCATCAGTGGACAGACATGGAATGGAAAATTATTTCAAACTGTCAATCCTAACGTTTTGAATTCTGAATATTCGGTCAAAAGAATTTTTTAATTTTTATATTTCGAATACTGAATATTTAGTCCGAGAAATTTTTCATTTATGACATTTCAAATATTGAATATTTGCAAAAGAATTATTTAGAGTTCCTATTAATCGAATGTTGAATATAATGACTGAAAAGAATTTTTTGACTTTTATGTTTCCAACACGGAATATTCGGATAAAAGAATTGTTTAATTCATAAATTTCCAACACTTATCTGACGAGTAAGTATTTGGTGAAAAGAATTTTTCAAATCTAAGAATTTTTCATTTCAAACACTAAGCATTGAATAAAAGTAATTTTTTATTTCTTACATTTTAAACACTTAATATCCGAACAAAAGGAAAGCTTGAGTTTTCTTTACGAGAACAATCTTAAAAGCAATCTTGGCACAATGTGTAACGTACTTGTTATGCAAGTAGGTACGTTAGACACGTGACACATGAAGGAAATGGTAATTTATAGGTGAGTCATTGCGATTACGGAAGTTGAAGGACAGTTTCCTTTACATATAATTAATGGTGAAAGCATAAATAAAAACAATATCGATCTAAGAAAATAATAAATTTCTAAGTGTGCCATTGAGGTTTTTATTCAGAAAGTTGGAAAAAGTTCGCTGTGTGTAGAATTAATCGCGAAAATATAGTTAACAGCTACTTCGACTCGAAAAATTAATTATGTACCTTAGATCTGAAAATCTTTGCATAAAATCTACGTTTAATTCCTTAGTTTCTTACAATTTATCACCGAACTTGTTATCAAAGAAGAGGAGGGGGCGAATCATTAAATTCATATTTTATGTAAATTGTGAGTTTCTTGAGAAAAATCCTAGAATCAGTTCCTTCTGTTATAATCGACTTGTTGTAAAAAATATACACTAATTTTACCTTCACAGAATTTTTCAAGATTCTTTTTCAAGAATACTTAAAATAGTCTAACCAAAATCGCAAGCAATTATAAAAATGACAAACTGTTTCGTCCTTAGTCCCATAAACAATTTTACAGTTCATTGAAAATCAATGGATCGTTCAAGGCCACGGGAAAATCGAATCCTCACTTCTCCACATACTTACGCAATAGTTTCATCTCTGATCCTTCCATCCCCCATTCATAAATTTATTCTATCTCGCCATTTCCTTCACAGGCAACAAACTCGAGCTTTCGAACACACATGTACAGTCTGTTGAAGGTAATCGAACACTTGTAGGTAACTTTTATGAATATACTGTTACACAGTTATACGAAACATTTTGAAATTTTATAAACACTGCTATGAGACTTGACTATCACGATTACAATGATGAAGTTTGAACCAAATTTGAAAACATATAGAATTTGACAGATATATTTCTCAGAGACTACAAAAGTATTTAAGCAACCAATTATCCATTATGCTAATAAACCTCGACCATAATACGAGATAAAGATAACGTATATTTTGTAGTCTCGATTTGTGGACTAATAAGCTGAAATGAATAACCTAATACTACTGTTTCGTTCACTCGCAGAGAGACGCGTTCGTGAGGAAGCACGTCAACGGGAGTCGTAAATTACCGTTACAATTTGACTATCGACGCCGCGAAATGATCGATCCCCTATTTCGATTAGGATAATAGGGGTGGTTAAATGAATTAACACTGCGTTAACAGGGTTAATATATTCTGTATTTATAACAATGAAGTAGGTACTAACAGATAGGTTAACGATAAATGCGCCCGATGCATTCGATATGTTCTGACAAATTCGCGATGCTTTCTATTCGCCTCCTCGAAAAGGACTAACTTGAACGTTAATTGTTTGGCAACGAATACGATTGAAGTAGGACAGAAATGTAACCCGACTTTATGATGTATGTAGTTTGAATCTGCAGATGAGGCTGATCGCCCTTCGACCCTTTCTTTTGTCTCCTGTACGCACCTTTTTTGTGTTGTAAAATACCGGACCGAAATCGAAGCTTCTAGAGCTCGACGCCCGACGAAAAATATGCGCTCGCCGCGACATTGTAGGGATTTCGCCGGTCTTATGAGGTGATCGGTCCGCGACATTGTAGTATTGCGCGCGACGGTTGGGAATACGATCCATCGAAAGTCTTGTGGCGTATGGCCTGGTCTAGGTAGAGAGCCGGCCGTCGTAACATCCTCCCCCCGTTGAGAGGGTACCGATCAAAAGTTATGTAAAAGAGAAATTAATGGGATGTCCCATGCAACTCCTTTTTGCTTGCTGATTGTCCGTATTCCGCTGAATCGAGTTGGCTCGGTAGTGTGACGAGCCGCTTGGCATCTCAATCCAAGATGCTCGTTGCTGTATGAACTGTGGTCGGCGGGATGATGCCGTCGTCTCCAGGATGAGCTTGGCAACACAGCCGGAAGGCCGTTGCGTTGAGAACATGTTGTCCACCTTGCAGTCTAGATCGCCGTTGTCCTCGTCATCGCCGAGAGATTTCCAGTCGAAGTTCACGACCCAAGTGTCCTGGACAATCTCGCGCTTGGAAGTGTCAGTAAATACCTCGGCCCAGGAAGTGTCGTTAAATGGAACTTCGGCGGTGCTTGGTGCAGATTCATCAAACACCGCGCGGAATTTTGTAGTTTGGCTTCGATCCCTGATTGAGCCGTGATATGGCAGGCAGTAACTGTTGTCTGAGCGGGGAGACTCGTCCCAATCGACCGTCAAAGCCCAGATTGTTTGGAGCAACATTTTTGCTCGAACGATCACTGGCGCGAGTAGTCCCAAAAGATCGTAGATTCGAGCAATTACGGAACTGATCGATCGCTTCGTAACGCGAGAAATGTTAGCTTTTGCTTCGACCGAGTAAAGGATTGAATCATCGGAGGACTTTTTTAAAGGTTGAGATTCACCCAGTTGTAGATTCTGATTTATATCATGTTCCGATAGTCCATTGAGTAGTTCCTGGTTGTTGGATGCCCATTTTCTTATTTTTAAACCGGCCGTCTGGAGAAGTTCGGTGAGTTCTGTTTGGATTGATAGCGCCTCGTCTATCGTGTCAGCCCCGGTAAGGGTGTCGTCGACATAGAAATCTCGTTGCAATACTGCTGAAGCTCGTGGAAACCGGTGTCCCTCGTCGTCTGCTAATTGTTTGAGACACCGGATAGCCAGGTAGGGTGCAGCCGACAGCCCAAACGTAACGGTGTTGATTTGGTATGTCTCGATCTCGCCGTTGGAATTGCGCCATAAGATTTGCTGGTACTTTCGGTCTTCCGGACGCACGAGGAATTGGCGATATATCTTCTCGACATCGCCCGTGAGAACGTACTGATGGGAGCGGAATCTCACGAGGACATCGAACAGGTCTTCCTGTAATTTCGGTCCTGAATGAAGAGTGTCATTTAAAGAAACTCCGGTGGTGCTTGGTGCTGATCCGTCAAACACCATGCGAAGTTTTGTAGATGTGCTCGATTTCTTGATGACACCGTGATGTGGCAGGTAATACTCGTCAGCTGATTGGTGGTGTGATGTGACCTTGGTCATGTGGCCCAATTCCAAATATTCTTGAATGACCGCCCGATACGCTGTTTCAAACAGTCGATTTCGTTGGAATTGGCACTAAAGAGAGGCGAGTCGTTTTATCGCCATTGTTTTAGATGACCCGAGTGAGGAAAGTTTTTCGTTAAAGGGGAGTGCGACGATGTATCGTCCGTCGCTGGTGCGTTGGATGTGATTTTGGAAATGTTCCTCACATCGTCGATCTGCTTCTGATGTATGTTTTGTTTGTGGTCGAGTTCCCAAAAGCGGGTGATATCCGTTTCTAGATCCGTTGTGGAGGCGTGAAAAACTCTTGCGGTCAATGGGAAGAATGGGCTCCCCCCGATGACCCATCCGAATCGCGTTCTCTTAGTGATGATCCTTGGTGACGAAGGAGCGTTGGGCGTTGTAAATGGGACCGGTTTTGACATTGTAGAGTGTGGCAGCGGCGTTGCGGCCAAGAATGACTTCAGAGAGAGGTTTGTGGACCGAGATTTCTTAGGTGCAGCGATCTGCGAAGTCAGTAGAGAAGCATTGAGATTCGATAGAATGTTCTGTAAATTACCAGTGCCATTTAAGTGATTAGTCACGGTAGTGATAATGCGGAAATTATTTTGATTCGAGCCAATTGCGGGTGTAGCCCATCTCTGAGGTGGCGAAGTTGGAGTCTTCGCATTATCTCTAGGAGAATGATTGTCCAAAGCAATGTTCTTTATCTCAGGTGGTACGGGTGATATGATGTAAGAGAGATCATTGAACGTCGACACGTTGTGATGGACGTTCGTCCTGAAAGTGTTGATCGAGGTAAGACTGCTTCTGGGCGGTTTGACCATAGTGCATTTCGAAGCCCTTACAGTAAGTTTCGAAACGTTGTTGACCTTGCTGTTCTGAATGGGAATTAACTCGTTACTATGTCGGTTGTGAAATACGGTTAAAGAGTCGCGAACATTTTGTAACAGATTAAAGAAATTTAGTGTCTGAGACGGCTTGGCGCCAGGTGAGGTTTTTTCTTTTTTCTGGTCTAGCGGATCGTGAGGGATTGTCTTCAAATCACATGCCGACGATGAGTTGTGAGTGTGAAAGGTCTTTTGATTCAAGGCGTGTGGTAGCGTTGAATCTGATTGTTGAGATGCGGACGGTGCGAATGTGTTTGTCGTCAGGTCACATTTAGACGACGGAATCGGCGCTAGATTCGATGCGACATTTTCCGTCGGCGGAGTATGACCGTTGCTACTGATGTTTTTGAAATTATTCTTACGTCCCTGGAAGTGGTTAGACGTGTTGCTGTTGCTCTTGGGTATCGACGGGGTTGCTGTTCGTGTGCTTGTTAGAAGACGGTCTATTCGTACTGATAGATTGATATACTGGTCCCTTATCGGGAAGCTGCTCGCTTGTGTCTCTTCGTCTAATACTTCCAGCTCGAGTTGGATGGTTTCGAACTGATTCGTATCTTCGATCAGTTGTTTTTGGTAGTATGTTAAAACTGAACTTTCCTGATGACCGGATTGTTCATAGTCGTCCAGTTTTTTCGATAAGTACGTGAATCGGTCCCTATAATCGTCTCGTGTCCGACGCAAGGAGATGAGTTTGTCTTCTTCCGCCAATGTTGCAGCGGATTGTGGATTTGAGATTGCTTCGCGAGATAGGCGTTTCGTTTCTGATGGTTTGTTACCGCTCTGAAACCTGCTAGAAGTGTTGCTGCTGTATTTCGGTGGTTTTGGATTCGCCACTGTCTTGGAGGCGTTCGTTGAGGAAGACTTAATTTTGATGAGTTTGCTCAATTGTACTACTAGGTTTACATAGACATCAATTGAGTCTACAGGTGCGCTGTCGTCGAGCTCAAGTAATTCGTCATTGACAATGTTGAACCGTTTCCAAATGTCTTCAACTTGTTCTTGATGATTTAATAAGGCAGTCTTGTTGTACTGACCAGACTGTTCGAATTTATCGAGTAGCATCGATACGGACTGGAACTCGTCGTTCAAATTGTCTCGCTCCCGACGCAGGGGGGTAATTTTGGTTGCGTTTGCCATTGCCGTGGCGGATAGTTGATTGTCAATATAAGGAACGGGATTACCTTTTAGTGTTGCGGCCGTCGGTCCGGCTATAGGTTGCTGCTCGTTGCTGTGCGGTAAGAGGTTGAGAGCTTCGCGAGGAAGGTGTTCTTCCCGAAGATCACTCGTGTTGTCGTGAAACTGAAGTTGTTCCGACTGCAAGTTGTCGCTTATCACTGTGTAGCGAAATGTCGTTGATGTACGTTTCGTGAGGAAGGTGATCCTTTCTGAAAGTGACGCATTTTGTAGTGAGATCGAAGTTGTTGAATATCGTTATGTTGACGATTGTCCAGTTGCGGCGGGAGGCTGCGTGGTTGCGTTCCTCGACCAACGGGTCATACCTCTTCGAAGGTGACGCACCTGATGTCACTGACTTCGTTGTAGTGGTAACGCTTCCGCTCCTGGTTATGTTTGATTCACGTGGCATTGTATGGTAGTGGGTGTCACTGGGGTGTACTTTTCACTTGCCACTGAATTCGGCTCGAAGGACCATATGTTTCGTTCATTCGCGGAGAGAAGCGTTCGCGAGGAGACGCGTCAGCGAGAGGCGTAAATTCTCGCTACGATTCGCATAATCGACGCCGCGATATAAATGTATAATTACAACAATTATGACAACTATTAACAATAATCAAATAATGGTTCAACAATGAATGCAGTTAATATCTCGATAAATCCGACAAACTGAGCGATTATCAAATGCGATTTCTCAGATGTGATTTTTCGGACGAGACTGTTAATTAAGACTTCTCAGATACGACACTTAGTTAAGACTGATCAGATGAGACTCTTCGTTAAGACTGATCGCCCTTCGATCCTTTCTTTTGTCTTCTGGAAGACGAACTCCCACCACGCTCGGATCACGCCACGGATCGCGTTACGATCATGTATACCAACCTTTTTGTGTAGGTAAAATAACGGACCGAAGGCGAATCGATGTTTCTTAGAACTCGCTGCTTGACGACAATTATGCGCTTATCGCTACATTGTGTTATCTCACCGGTCTTATGAGGTGATCGGTCCGCGACTTTGTAGTGCCGCGCGCGACGGTTAGGAATACGATCCATCGAAAGCCTCGTGGCGTATGGTCTAGTCTAGATAGAGAGTCGGCCGACGTAACAGGTACCTATTTGCCAATGTCTAGCAGAGCTCTACAACGGACTGGATGAATTTTATTATTTAGAATGTTGACCTGCGCTGTCACGAACAGATCGTGATGTACTGGTTCAGATGAAAGCGAGGTCAGCGAATCCGTTGTCTGTGATTCGGTCCCTAATGAAGTCGTCTGATGCAGTCATTGCTTCTTTTATCGTGTAGGAGAGGGCGATAAATTTGATGCAGTTATTTTTATTCGCGATGGCCGAGATTCGCGTTTGGAAGACGTTCTGGGAGACGATCGGGGAGACGATCGGGGAGACGATCGTGGAGATGATCGTGGAGACGTTGAAGATCGTCTCGATCGATGTGCCGAACGAAGTATCGGTGAACTAGATGGTGATCGTGTGCCAGATGATCGGTCGCTCGACGATCGACCGCTTGATGACCAACCGCTCGACGATTGACCGCTCGATGACCGATCGTTCGATGTTCGTGGTTTGATATGACCTTGATCGCTGAGTAAGTACGTGTGATGTCGCTGTCTGCATATGCGACATGAGCCGGCGGAACATTGATCCACCGAGTGCCCCTTGCCTAAACAATTTGTACAGAGCGATGCCCGTTTGACGGTTTCAAGGCAATTTTTGCCCGACTTCGCCTTGAACACATCGCAATTCCAGATTTCGTGTTGCCCTTGACAACTTGGACACACCAACGACTTATGTGTTGTGGTAAATGTGTGGGCTCGCGGTGCGTTTTGTCGCTGACGGTTGTGTTGGTCGGACGCCCAGGTTATCGCGGTTGTGGTGCAGCTTGTCCAGTCGCCGTTCGTTCGTGTTTTTAAGAAGTCTACCAAGTGCATGTATGACAGCATTTTTTTGTCTAATAAAGTGCGTTGCCATTTACGGATGGTGGCTGAGGGTAGCTTCGATGTGAACATTTTGATGAGAACGACATTTGATGTGACTGGTTCCCCGAGTTTCTCTAATGCTTGAAGACTAACTTTAACTGTCTCGAGAAAATCATTTATTGCTTCGGGGGTCTCTTTTGTTATTTTCGGGTAATCGAAAATCAGGTCCCAATGGCGCATGCAGACTTGACGGTGGCAGTCAAATTTCTCTTTGAGAACGTCAATGGCGATTGAATAGTTAAGTTCAGTGAGATCTAACGATTGGATGCTTCGCGCGGCCTTTCCGGTCAAGGATGATCTGAGATAATGGAATTTTTGTACGGATGTTAGTCGCTCATTTCGATCTATTGCGGCGGAGAAGGAGTCATAAAAGGGATGCCAATTTTCAATGATACCATCGAAGGTAGGTAGGTGAATCTCTGGCAATTTTATCCGAGTCGGCTCGGCGATATTGGGTGAATCGCGGCTTGATGATTTCGATGACGATGCTGGTGTATTATCCATGAGAATGTGTATTCGTACTGCCAGATCGTACTATATGTCGGTAATTTCGGAAACGCGCGCGTCTTCCCCTCGCATAAATCTTCTAATTCTTCTTGTATTAATCTGTATTGTTTCCACGCGTCGTCTATCCATGCCTTGTGGACTGTTAATGAAGCCTTATCTTGCTGATCGGATTGTTCGAATTCAACGAGTCGTTTGGACGCGGTAGTAAATCGGCCGATTTGGAAACCTCGTCTCCGACGTAAGGGGGCAATTTTGTCCGTGTTTTGCATTGTTATAACGGATAGTGAATCGGTAATGCAAGGAACGAGCTTACCTTGTCGTTTTGATTTGCAACTGATCTGATGGTTGCCTAGCTACGGTGAGAAGCTGCGCGGGTTCGGTCTTCAACCACCAGGTTTTGCTTCTTGTAAATAGACGGCCCCTAGCGTTATTGACTTCGCTGGAGTGGTAACGCTTCTGTTGCTAGTTGTTGGACTTGCGTGGCACTGTATGGTAGTGGGTGTCACTGGCGTGCACTTTTCACTTGCCACCGAATCCGACTCGAAGGACCAAAATGTTACGACCGTTCGCGGAGAGACGCGATCGCGAGGAGACGCGTCAGCGAGAGGCGTAAATTCTCGCTACGATTCGCATAATCGACGCCGCGAATTAGTCGTTCCCCTGTTTCGATTAGGACGACAGAGGTGGTTCAATGAATTAACACTGTGTTAACAGGGTTAATATAAATATAAATTTGCAACAATTATGACAACTATTAACAATAACCAAATAATGGTTTGACAATGAATGCAGTTAATATCTCGATGAATTCGATAAAGTATGACAGAAATGTAACCCGACTTTGTACCTCGATAACCCTCGATGTATGTAGATTGAATCTGCAGATGAGACTGATCGCCCTTCGATCCTTTCTTTTGTCTTCTGGAAGACGAACTCCCACCACGCTCGGATCACGCCACGGATCGCGTTACGATCATGTATACCACCATATTCGTGTAGGTACAATAACGGACCGAAGGCGAATCGATCTTTCTTAAAACTCGCTGCTTGACGACAGCTATGCGCTTATCGCTACATTGTGTTATCTCGTCGGTCTTATGAGGTGATCGGTCCGCGACTTTGTAGTGCCCGCGCGCGACGGTTAAGAATACGATCCATCGAAAGCCTCGCGGCGTATGGTCTGGTCTAGATAGAGAGTCGGCCGACGTAACAACTACTACTATTAATAAGCCTCGATACTCAGTGGAAGCGTGACCATACTTAACACTTGTTATATCCTGCAGATGACTATTTATGGCGTATAATTGTACACTAAGTGTATGCGATAATATGTAACTATATATATATATATATGTCGGGTTTGTGTCAGGAATGGAGTTAGGATCGGCCGATGAATTGTTGTTAGTGTTACTCATGTTCGTTGCTCGGTCGAAGTAGTGTTTATTGATGGAAGTGTTCGGTACAAGTCGCGACGGTAGTTTAGACACTAACGACAATGGCCTCAGGATCGATAATGAATCCGCGGTCAACGGGATAATAGATGTACTTTATCTCAGAGTCTAAGTCTGACTCCGCGTACTCTCCGTAACACAAGGTTATGCACTGAAGGCACTAATTGACTGACTGCTCAGAGCCTAGAAAAAGAATGAATTCCCATCACGGTGACGCTGTCGAGGAAAACTATGATGGGGTGTGTCTAGGGGCACGAGGTCATCGGATTCGTCAAGGAAGATCCTCGTTCGAAAGGTGAGGGAAATGGATGTTGCTGTTAATTGGTTAATTCCCATTCTGGTGGTTAGAAAAACATGCTAACCGCCCTTGAGGGAGGGAGTTGCTAGCGGGAAGCGTCGTTCGTGGAATAAGCGGGTTTCCTTTATCTTTCCGCAGTAGGTGACAGATTTAGCGACTGTTAGGATAAAGGCTGTTTATCCGTTTGAAGAACTTTAGGTAACCAGATCCTATGATTTATAACGGGTCCTCTAGTTATCTGAGTATATGTTATGGAGATGCGTTGACATTCGGCACTCATCTTGCCCAAAGAATAGAATCTGTGTGCGGCGAGCCATGGGGCACCGACCATCGAAATGTTTACTGTTACGTGCGGCTAGGAATATTTTCTTTCAAGGAGAGTTATCCGGTTATTCTATATCTTTGTTAAATGAACCGTGCATCCCGTGACCGCGGCTACGTTCGGCGACTAGTTGTCGCCTCGAGCCCAAGCTCATTATCGCAAGTCTCGAACAATTATAATCAGGACATTTACAACGATCAAGGGGTTTTCCCAAGAATTCCAAGGGAAGGCCGGTGTCCTTTCATCTCCGACATATATATGCAATATTTAGCGATAAGTATCTTGTAATTGGTATATACATTTTCAAATCGGTTTCAAATTTGATCAATATAATCACGACAGTCGTGTCTCACAACAATAGCAATATTCAAAAAGTTTGATATAACGCATACAACACAGACATCAAACTATTTCACGATAAGTTTCCAAATACCTCGTCACGATTCGGTGTAGAATCTAAAAGCCGCCCTAAAAACCGTCAAAGCAAGCAAAATACGCCATAGGAGAATATCGACGCACGATACTGAACAAGGACCCAGCTATACCACGTAGCCAATTGATTTTTAACTAACTTCATCGCCAATTGTTCCTCGTCAAACGTCCCTCGATTACCGGGGAACTAAACCTCCTTTCAAAGAAGAAGCCTTCATTGTGCACAAGCGACACTACTTCCCCAATCGAATTCCGCTACCAATACTACTAACATCATTTTCCACGAAAAACACGTTGCAAGATTCTTCGGTAAAATGAAAGGGAGGGGAGAGGAGGGAGAAGGAAGAAAATGGTGGATAGAGAACAAAGGGCGCGGGCATGCTTTCGAGGAAAGGAAACGAGATTTTTCGAGAGGAATAGAGTTGTGCTTTAAAGCACAGCGGCGTGACTTCGTTAGTCTCATTATCAACAGGATACTAAGCGCACCCTTTTCCAGCTATCTCGTTTTTCCGACGAGCATTTCAGCTTCGTTACCGTGCATTTCGTTAGCCCGCGCCCGTCGATGTTGCCGTGCCGCTCATAACATCGTTAATTTCGCTTTATTTACTTTCCGCGTTAATTGACGTTGTGCGAGAACAAAAGGGCGAGCAACGCGACCACGTGCACGCGCCTCTTCCAATCCGCACGGAAAATTGGCTCACTCTCTCTTATATTTGGTGCTTCAAACCCCGTTGCTAGTCCTTGAACCGTCATAGAAAAGGGAGAGGTAATCTTTTATGGGCAATTCATGGCTAATTTCGTGCTGGAAAATGCTTCAACGACGTTTGATGTTGCTTTTTGCGGTTGATTGAAGGTTTTAATAGTGCTTTGGTAAGGATTGGAGATATGTAGAGTTCCGTTAATTACTTCAATAGGATTTTTTCTTCAATAGGATAATTTTTAACGATACTCCAACAGGGGAAAAGCAGAGAATCTTTTTTTTTTTTTAGCGGATTCGAGATTTCGCACTGGAAAAAATTTTAGTTACGTTCGATGTGTTTTCTGTGGTTGATTGAAGATTCTAGTAATAATTTGGTAGATAATGATCGAAAAGAGTTATTATAGTTTTATTATGAATTTTAGTAGCATGATTTCAAGCTCTTATACGTTGTTTTCGACACGTTCGTAACTTTCTGTTGGAAATAATCGCGAAAATGTTCGATGTAATTCTCTATGGTTAATTTAAGATTCTATAGTTCTTTATGTGTACAATAATGCGTCTGATGAGCATAGAATAAAGTTTTCTATCTTAATAATTCTTATATTGAAACTTCTAAGAGAAACTTGGAACTTCTCAACGGATAAAAGTGTGAATTTGTCGAAGAATGTTTTGGGAAGATACTCGAGAGAACAAAACTCGCTTTTAACTTCGGTACAAATTTGTTCGAAGTATTTTAAAGTATTTTATACACGTCTCTGTACACTAATTACAAACTTCAAAAATTCAAGAGTACATTTTTCCACAATCGTCCACTAATTCCGGAACCTTTAACGAACCTTCAACTAACATTCTCTTCGATATCGGATCGTGCTATCGATAACCTAATGTTGTTATGATAATTCGATGTTCCACGATAAAACGACGAAGCACGTCATCGTCGTCGTTGTCAATGTCACGGCGTTGAGAACAAAGGGAAGTTCATAGATGCTTGGAGAATAAATAACGAACGGCCGTGCAAAGGGCTGGCGTACGAACCGAAGGGTGGAAAAGTTGGCGAGCTGAGTTATATGACGTGCGGCAGCACACTTGGGGAGTGATCCGATGTGACGTACGATCAGAAGGCGATTTAATAAATTTCACGCGGCGCCCGATGACAGCGTGTCACCGGCAGACACGGACGATCGTTCGTGCGCGCGGATCCACCAAGATCGCGGACGATCAACCGTTCAAGTTTGTCATTAATCGTCTAGATCGACTGGCATCGCTTTTACGGATGCAGCAGGCCTCCGCTCACTGATTTCACATTGAGAGGATTCGAGAGAATGAAAGAGGGTAGTCAGTGTGTTTTATCGTTGCAGTGATTCCTATTCGCGATTCAGTTTGGTCCGCGATAAAGAAAGATGGGGATGTTTAATTTACCTAGTGGATTTTGGTTTTACTTTAAAATTGTCTATTTTTAAAGAAATAAATGTCATTGTAGTGTTATAGCTATATACTTTTAGAATATTCAGAGATGAATAAATATCTTTTTTGGTTTGAAGAAAATTTATGATTACTGATTTCATGCAAGTTTGATAGGTAGGCTGCTGAATTTCAATTTGGAGGCATGTAAATGTAATTAATGTAATCAATAATTAGATACAATCTTTACGTTTCTAATTTATGAAAATAGATATCTTGTAGTCTTTTTTTTTTTTTTTTTTAGAACATTTAGAATTACAAAAATATTTCAGAAAAACAATATACGTTGATAAAATTGAGGAGAATTTATTAGTTAAAAAGTTACCGATATGTGAGCTATGAAAGCTTGGATCTGTGATACTGTAAAAAATAATTTCTATCTTAATTATTATTAATATACGAAACCTGTTTAATTTTTTTCGAGAATATTTACTCGCGTAGGTACCACTGTATTTTACCAAAGAAAACATATAATACCTTTCTTACTTCCCTGTTATCACAAACCTTCGTTGAAAGAAAACAGCATTCTCATACACTCGTAATGGCCAAAGCCACTGGCAGAGCATAAAGTAACACTGTACCGAAGAAAGAACGTGTACGAAAATGCCATGAGAAATACGAGAATTAATATCAAGAGGGTTAAAGCGGTCACATATTTCTCCTCTTACCGAAAAGCACTCCAAAATCTGAGTTAACGCCAAGTAACCCTTAAAACGTGTCTGATTTCCACTTCTCTTTTTCCCTTTCCCTACCTCTGCACACCCACCTATTACCCGTAACTTTCTTTCGGTTTCGAAAATCAAATTCCACGGTCTCCTTCATCGAAGAACTTTATCGACTCGGGGCGTTCGTGTAACAAATTAAACGGCCAACGAACAGCACAGGCATGATTTACAAAATGCATATCCGGCCGCGCCCCGTCCAATTTCGTGTATCGACTCCCCGTCCAATTTATAGCGCGGTATTTTCTAAACCAAGCTGTTGCATTATAGAGCAATTTAGCTGGATGTAATTTATGCTTCTGTAGTTCCGAACAGGTGGGCGAGGTGTACAAGAGGGATGATTGCTTGAAAAATCAGGACGAGAAATGACGGAATTTGCGGCCGAGATCCCATAGAAAATATGTTTTGACGAATCCGACCTATATCTGGAGTTACGTGTATTTGCCATATTTGTAGTTGAATTAATTTTTATCTTTTAAATCTACATTTAGATTTATTTTCATTTTTTTGGATTTTTCATTCGAGTTTGCTTTTGTTGATATTTCGAATGACTTTTATCTTTCACATTTTTATATTAAATTTTATTTTGATCTGCGACAAATGTTTGTTTTTCAAGTTTATATTTGGATTTATTTTCGTCTTTTCTATTATTTTACTTAGCTTTATTTTGATGCATTATAATTAAGCTTTGAATAATTTATTCTACTTAAATTTCTATATTAATCTTTATCTGTAATCATTAAATTATACATTAAATTTAGAATGATATCTTCATATCTAAAATTTATCCCTTTGAGAATTATATATTATGCATCTATTAAATATATATTATATTATTACATATTATAATGATATTATTATATATTTATCATATAAAATATATTGTGTGTGTATTAAATATCTCATTAGAAGGTACCAATGATTTAAATATAACTTTCTTGTAATAATACGCGGTCTGAAATTTTCTGCATAGTGATTAAAGAAACCTTGAGGATGTATGTGTAGCCCACAGAGCAAGTGAAACTCTGAGAATCGTTCGAAGAATTGATATTAGCTTCTCTGTATCCAACTTCGTGATTCTCTAAGAAACTTCCTAAGAAAGATAATTATGTCACCATACGTGCTATGATTGCTGTAGAAACTTTTTCAGGCTCTATCCGATTTTACACGAACTGCTTTGAACTTTGCACTCGAGGTAAGTGTACTATACCGTGAACTTCATGGATCTGAAGTACGTATAACTACTTGAATTTTCATCCTTACACGATTATTCAAGAATAAAAGGAAGAAGAAGAGACTTGATATTGCTATCTTTTCTTCAGCCTCCAACTTGCGACAAAAAATATAATTCTCAAGATTTTCCTTTGAACAAAATATATTCAGAAATGCGATTGGTAATAAATTCCATTATTCGTTAATGTATGATAAATAGCAACAAGACAAGATTTCATCGATACGATTGGTCAATCGAATTCAAAAACTTCGGAGAAACAAACATTTCACGATGCATGCACTAACTTAATATATTCATATAAATTTTACTCTAATACAACAATTTCAATGAAAGACGCGATCAACGAAACGTCGTCCATAAAGAATTTTGCCAATAAACAACAGATGCGAAACCGATAGAACAACGACCATAGACTGCATAGAAGTGATCAAACGCTTCTCATTACGAATCCGACAGAAAATCTTTCATGATTCAAAGAAGTATCCCATTCATAACCCTGCAAATTCTCTCTGATCGAATTAACCATTACAAACGTACGAATTCCTTCGCAATCAATTTCCTTTAGCAATGGTCGAACCTCATATTCCCTCTTAACGACTATCCATCGATATCGTTCATGGATTCGAACCCTTTGTTAGTTCCTTTCACGTCGATCAACTCCTATTTATCCTTTTCACTCTGAACGAGCGTAGCTCGGGAGGTTACGTTGTTGCTTTTGCAACAAAGTGGCCAGTGGAAAGAACACAACGTCGATTCCACTGTAAAATATACGAGAGCGCTTAGCGGAATCGTTAATCTCGCCACAGATGATCCGCAGAAAGGAAGCGACGAAAGGGAGGCTTGAACGAAAAGCTTGGAAGAAAGAGAACTTGAAATAGCCTCGGGTTTAACGCAGCAGATCACTTTGAAAGTTAAATCGTTACTCGTTGGAATATGATGAGAAGCACTTTTGATACGGTTTATACATATGTATATGAATAATTCGGATCGTTCGACACCGTGCAAGAATAATTGCGAGATCGGGATTGGGAATGAACTGTGGAATTAGCCGCCCCGGAATTCGTTAATTACTAGTTGGGTTGGAAGGGATTATTTTGTGATGTATAGTCTAACGGTATGATCCCGATCGTCGAAATGAAAAATATCGGCAGCCAGGTGTACTTATTTCTAATATAAATTTTTATTGGTTAATACACGCGTGTATTTGATTGTGGAGTTGCTATGTGGTGTAAATGGTAAAAAATACAAAAGAAGTAAATGGTAAACAATAATGATATGTGATAGAGAAAATAAAAAACGACTTTTTAGTGGAAATAGATGTAAATTCAATGGAGAACACGATAAGAATAGTTATAAATGAGAAAGTAATTTATTTTAGCTGTCAGAAATATTGCAAGATGAGACAAGTATGGTTGTAAATGCTCAGTAGGTTATAGCTGAAATAGATAAAAGTATAATGTACAAATAAATATTGTATATTTAACTAATCAAGTACTTACACGCACCTTACGATTTATTCTCGCTCCAAATCTTTAAATCAGTAGGAATGTCAGAAATGAATATTACTTAAATAAAAGATATTAAAATACATGAAACGTATCTTACATTAAAATCAGTTTTTTATTTTGAATATAAATTATACAACAGGGAATTAAATATGTGTTTAAAGATATGTTGTGTATTTATATATATGTATACATTTTGGACGATTATCCATTATTGAAACATAATTTTATTTAAATTATGGTAACATTATATTTAAATTTTAATTGAGATTATATAACATATAATTACATAAGATAATATAAGACTTCGATTGCGTTAGAAAGCTTTAATCTTCAATCGATTAAAATGTTTTTCTTGAGGCAGATAACAAGATAACGTTTCAGTGCACGTCTTGGTTCACTGATTTGTGAAACCAGACCTGCAGGAGAATTCGAGAGAATGTACGTTCAGCCACGTTAATAATCGTAAACCGCCCGCTTAATTTCACACTAGATCTGCGCTACGTTGATTGCACGGACCGGAAACTCCCGCGATCCTGTGTTACGAATAATCACGCGATAGCTCGGACGCAGTTGATTAAAACCGGCGCGGCGGTGACTTGGAACTATTCGGTGTTACGGTTAAAAAAGGGACGAAAGAAAAAATAGAAGACAAATCTGAAGAAGATAAAGAACCCAGCGCAAGCGATACAGAATTTAGGTTACGTTCAGAAATTCATATCAGTCTCGTAAGCGAATAGATACATTTGCAAGATAGATAATTTATGATAAAAATTATACTTTCTATGCCGATTTAAAAAGTTCAAATTTTCGTTAATTTTAGAAAAGGAACTAGAACAAGCGCATAGATAATTATATAACATTCATCAACGAAACGTTCATGTAACAATAAAATATGTATCTGAAATACTTATTTAAGGTAATCTTCCTATGCTAAAGGTTTACGTCATAAGCTCTATAACACTCCATCTTTAGTAAGTTTTGGTATCTATGGAGGACAACGTTTCATCGAAAACGATGCACGAAATATCTCGATGTAATCTGTAGGCATCATCGATTATGCAGTATAGTTCATCTAAGCTTTATAACGCTGGCTTTCCCGACACCTATTTGGTATCTATAGCAAGAGGATTTGAAGTATCGATCGAGGCTTTCGGTATCGAAAGTTCCGTTGCAAAGAGTTACGTTAAGAGAGTTACTCACACAATATCACACAGAATAAAAACAAATTCGTGATTAACGTAATAGCTTAAGAGAGAGTATACCTATCGATGCAACGCACAAATGAATATTCTGTGATGTAAGAAAGTTATATATATGTATTATATAGGTATTATATAATTATTATATAGTTATATATTATAAATTAATATTAAATATTTTATAAAGTCATTATATCAGTTATTATATATATATTAAAATTTGAAAAATTATCTTAATGATTTAATCAAACTTTTACCAGTTAATATTTATACTATATGTTTTCTTGGTTAGATTAATCGCTATATACCTAACCCTTTAGGTACGGCTTAGAATTTCGCTTTTCTGTCCTAGCGGTCGATGAGTATATAGCATACATCATGGTGATGCTTACGAACTATACAGAATTTTAAATGCTTAATTGTTGACTTTTTCATTTTATTTATTATGATATAAGTAAAAGATATGGTTATTTACAGACACCGATGTCCAGTGAATGTTTGTAAAAAGTCAATTCTTTCACATGAATATCTGTCTCACCCACAATATATCGCATGAAGTCTTCAGTAAAAAAGCAATTTAAATATTTTCATTATGCCAGTAATACCTGCAGCTTCGTTACACGTGCCGCGTGCTTGTGAAAATAGTTCGTATCTACCGCTATAATTGTCCACAAATTCCCACGTGAAATTTTGGAAGTGTATGCTTGAAATTCTATCAATAATATGTGCATCTATAGTACCATCTGCACTTGTTTAATAGTTCACATTAATCGCCAAATTCATCACCGAGTCTGGGAAATCAGAATTTTCGCTTTCACTTTCACATTCAGATTTTTTTCTACCGTATAATATCTCTGCCTACTGATGACGGCTTCGAAACCAGAATCGAAAAATGTTTCCAACAAATGTCAAGCGATCTGCACACGTAAAACGTAAACATTTTCATCATCCTAACATGGTGGAAGCCTAAGAAACGGAAGATACGGAAAGTTGATGAATCGATGCTCGTAACCCAATACGGCGTAGTGACTCCTGTTGCTAGCGAAAACAAATGGATCAGTACAGTGTACTTGCACATTCCAGCTGCTAGTAGGGTCATGTGCGAACGGTTAATTACAAACATACGCGATTACAGTTATCAAATCACTTCTACCCAGTAAAATTCTATCAAAATTTCTCACTAAAAATCCTGAATGAAAACTCCACAAAAAAGCATAAAATGATGTTACGTTCTATTTAATCGCCGACGAGAAGGTAGCGTCAACTGACGTTTAATGCAACTGGCAATGAGCTCCACTTTTGGCTAACCTGCTATGTGCGTCAATACTAGCACGGGAGAGGATTAAAGTTGTTCGAAAGTAAATTAACAATATAAAATGATTTATTCAAATCTTACTCGATTTCGATATTGACAATTGACTGACGGATATGAAATTCTTCGGTTGACAAAATGATGATTCTTCGATTGACAAAATGATGATTCTTCGGTTGACAAAATGATGATTCTTCGGTTGACAAAATGATGATTCTTCGGTTGACAAAATGATGATTCTTCGGTTGACAAAATGATGATTCTTCGGTTGACAAAATGATGATTCTTCGGTTGACAAAATGATGATTCTTCGGTTGACAAAATGATGATTCTTCGGTTGACAAAATGATTCTTCGATAGACAAAATGATAACTAACTCTTCGATAGAACGAATAATTAATCTATAATATTCGATAGACGAACGGTAATTAATTTACTCGATAACCGAACGGTAAATATTCTCATACTGACTTCTTTGAGTCGCTACATTTATATCAGTCGGAGATGAAAAAACATCCGGGTATTTCTTTTGAAAATGTTTGGGAAGATCCCCAACGTTTGTTCAACTGCCGACTTTGTTTACAATTTAAATTGTCATAATATCGTTATAAAAACATAATATAAAAACATAGTTAGACGAGTTTTCGCAAGATATAGCTTTTAGCGGCTTTAACTGCCTTTCACTTCAAATACTGTAAACACGGTTTCGAATAAACGTTTTAAATTACCTCGGTTTAAGAGAATTTATCAATTTTACTTTCGCGCTACGGATCGCGCGGGCCGCGGGACGTGACATGAAACATCTTTCTTGAGATGTGCTAATTCTGTAATTAGTATAACTTCCGTACCTCCAATTCTTCATTGCGCTGACCAGATTGCCCTGCCTTAAACCAGAACCACTCGACCTTAACTAACAGTAACGTCAATCTACGTACATAAATCATAATCCCATACGTGAACCACAAAATAAAAAATCGACGAATCAGTAAATGGTGGAAAAGATTCTCCACTAGGTTCGAGGCTAAAACTCGATCACAAAGCCCGGTGCGACGTGCAACAGGAATATCAATTAAGTTATGACGAATGAACTTTTCTAATTACGCGGCGAGGTACGTAAAGTCGCCGGTCCAGTCAACTAATTGCAGGTCCCTGTTTCTGCACTTGTACACGCAGGTATCTTGCATCCGAAACTAACCTGCTTTGCATGTTGCATCAGAGGAATCCATGGCGAGATGGCGATAGAAGAGGAACGAAGAGGGAAAGCTGGTGAATAACGGCTTGAATGAGAGAACGAACAAGAGTGAATGAACCAAAGAACAAGCCACGGGAGTCAGTAAGCGAGTCACTGAATGAGAAAGCAAGATAACGAGAGAGAGAGAGAGAGAGAGAGAGAGAGAGAGAAGGAGAGAGAGGGAGAGCTGAGAAACAGTGAACGAGAGAGGATGAACGAGATGGAGAAAAGGAGGAAAAAGTGAAAGAGAAAGGGCGAAGCATGAGAATCGGAAAACGACCTTGCATATTGTGGAACGGATGATCCTTGTTTGGTATCGGATTCAGCGAACTCGAGAAATGTCAGATTTGTGCTGTAAACTTTTTCTTGGAATTTTTATTTTAGTTTGTTTATGATAATATCGTTGCTACGTGGTAAATATCGATTATTTTTTTGTTGTTTTGGTAATTTAATAAGGAAGCGTTCTTCGTTCGATAACATTATAATTTTCTTATAAGTTTTTCATAATTCGTAGAAAATTAAAGGCAAGAATTTACGTAATTACTTTTAGGGCCCCTGCAAGGTTTACATCGTGAATTTGAACAGTTCAAAGAGTACGACAGTTTGCAGGATCACATCCTTCTTGTACAGCCAGTAATGTATATTTAACAACAGCATAATTTTTTTTTTTTTTTATGGAAATGTATTCACTGGAATGTAGAAACGTATTTTCATAGATCGAATTCTCTCGTATCGAGATGAAACATTAAAAATTATCAAATTCTTTTCAAACAAAACTATCTATTTATCTCTAAGAGACTCTCTAATTATAATGAAATAAAATTACACCAACTTTCTATCGACGTTTCTAAGGTATCAATCCTATCAAAACATCAAACTTCTAATCCCTTTCAAATGAAAACATTTATCAAGGCAGGGAAATTTCTTAATTACCTCGAGCAAGATTGCACCAGCTCCCTATGAACGCTTCCACGAACTACTTTGAACTACTCTCAAATACCAAAGAGCAATCAGAAAATTCTTTCCACTTGTTCCACGAAAGTAGAAGGAAGCCTATCAGTTTTTCAAGAGGCCTGTCGATCTTAATCTCTCAAAACATTCTCACGTGCACCACTTTTCCCGTGTTATCGAGGAAAGAAAAGAGAGGAGGCAAACAAGTGACAGCGAAAGATCCGCCGGTTTGGAGAACAGAAAGGGATCGTACCGGTGTAGTCGTCGTGAAAGAGGCTCAATAGAGGGTTTTGAACGAGGGCCACCGTTCATTTAGTCTATCCTCGAGTGCCCCTAATAACTCTAAGACTACCGTCGGTTTCAGTGGCAGCGGAGGCGCAGCTTATTATTCAACGATAGCGGTTGCTCGAGTGGGACAGGATGTACAAAGTGGCCGAGCACTTCACTCCCGGATTTAAATGTCGCTCTCGCTGTTTACGGTTCAATTATGACGCGGAAGATGGCGTCGTTTGCGTGTATAGATTGTTCCAAAGTTTGCTGGCCTCGTTTTGAAATTTATCCAATTAAAAATAATTATTTTTGGATCAATGTCAATTTAGTTAAATCGATTAGATTTAGTTTAGCGAATCAAATGGCATTGGATAACTGGAATATTGAAGTTGAAACTACAGTTGGCATAATGGAATTTCAATAATATTATGGGACGGTGTAAATATTAATACGCCATCTTGTAAGATAGTACAAATATTAATACGTTATTTTACATGTACATCTTGTTCGATGGATTAATTGACCAGCAATCCTAATTCTATTGGACTATGTACAGGATAACGTTTAATATCTCGTTGCAACTACTTCCCAACGTTCTACGGGTTATTAAGGTTTGCTCTTTCGATAAGATCTGAACGTGTCGAGGCTATGCGCAACGTTGGTTGTAGATCGTCCGGCAGAATCTATTATACACAGTAGAACTTCCGTTATCTAGACTTTCATTAGCTGCAGCCTTGCTAGATTGCTCTATTATTCTGTTAGCTAAACATTCCATTATGTATTATCTGATACTATTATCCTACTTTAAACGAAAGTACGTTTCGAAATTCCATCTTGGAAAAGAAATATTAAAATTAGATAAAAGAGTAAATTAAGGACGTAAATTAAATCTCTCGTAGGCGAACTGGATCATTGACAACTGAAGCGAAATTTCACCTTCAACGACTTCTTTCCCAATTCCTATTTTTATTGAAAAACTTCCATTTTCACAGATTAAACGCGATTACAGTCGTTTCATAAATATTGAAATTCTTTTACCAAAATTTTCTGTTATTAACAAATATTTTCTTTGTACCACAATAAGCTATAATAATATAATAATAAAAATATTAGCCTCTAAATACATTTATCAATCGATAAACTTGATACAGTACGCATTTCTCACATTTTTCATGAAATTTAAGTTTCATGTATAAATATATATCGTTATTAATATCATTAATTACTTTCATCTCATCAATTTGGAATGTTCGCATAAGAAAAAATTTGCCGAAAGTTTTCGACCTAGAATAGTTAGAGCTTACGTTATTGTTAATGAAGCCATAGCCATTGATAATGCAACGCCCTGTATAGATACCAGGAAGCTGTGTGGCGGAATCATCACAGTTGTTCGATGTTGCTGTTATATACCACTAAAGTGACATCAAAACATTCCAACAATTCGAACAGCTGAACTGAATGCAGATAAAGATCGACAAAGAACGAGTTGACCGAATTATTAAACTGGTGAATCGTTCATGAAATCTTAATTGTTCCTTGAAATTTTTCTCTCCTATTTTCTTATTATTAGATATATCGCTGTTTCATTATATTACTAGTATCATTTACTAAATTTCTTCTTTAATCTTTTATTTATACTACAATCATTCTTTTAACTTTTATTATCCCTAAATAATAATTGGATAGCAAAATGCAAACTCTCGTATTGCGTTCCAGATGATTAAAGTGTTCCTTATTCAATATTAGACACTTATTAGAATAATTATTAACTTCCTCGATGGAGAATCCAGAAGAAATGACATTTCCTAATGGCGTAACATTATCAAATTTCCCTTTCGAAAGAATATTAACAAATCAGAGAAATTGAAGGATATCACAAAGTAAAAAATTGAATTAAACTAGGAACAGATGTTATACAAAATTGCCAATTTAGATATAACATTCGCAAATGGTTCGCAAATTATTTATTTTCCATCGAGATGAATTTCATCGACAACAGCCGGACAACTCTCAATTCCAGCGATATCGTATTTGTGCAAGAAAACGTGACGCTTAAATCTCG
This sequence comes from Bombus hortorum, assembly GCA_905332935.1. NCBI lineage: Eukaryota > Metazoa > Arthropoda > Insecta > Hymenoptera > Apidae > Bombus > Bombus hortorum. The sequence goes on from HG995197.1 coordinate 527,865, forward strand.
AGAAAGGAACCGAGGAAATCTATCTTGTATCTGGCTACAGAGCCATCGATCGTGCTCGAACATTAGATGCGGCTGTTTCACGATTTATTGAACTTTAGCCCGACATCGTTCGTGATTGCCATTTAAGCCATTTATCTAAATTTGTTTTGCCACCCATATTCAATCAGAAACAAGAATATCACGGCGTTCGGTATCATCGTCCACACACACCAGATTACATCTCAACAAACTCTGAAACCATATCGGCATATTCGGCCCAAAGGGAACACGAAATCTAGCTTGTACGCGTCGGTTCGATGAAGTTTGAATCTAGTTAAAAATTATTCCGCCTGTATAGTCGGCTTCGTTCTTTCTATACACGTATTTACGATATTGGACGAAATAATTTGCAGCTTAATCGCACGTTTTGTATGGTATGCCCGAAGGTTTCGATCGATTTAATCTGATTCTAACATGAAAGAATGATATCTCGTAATTTTATCTCATATTCTAATTGTAATCTTCATTTTATTTATGACGTCACGGCCTTATTTTTCCCGGTAATATCCTTGCCATATTAAAAATTATTTCTAGTTCGCCGATGAAAATTTATTTGCAATAACTTTAGAATGTTAAATAATTTATACAAGTGGGGAGAGGAGAGAAAAGAAAAAAAGAAAAGATACGGCAACAATAACGTTCTTCTTTTTACGGCAGACAAACGAGAAAACTTCAGGTTAGCGAAGCTTAAACTTCGCTAACTTTATTGCCACGAACTTTGCGAGTGGAAACGTCGTGACAGTAGTTGCGTCTTACTTAGTATTGCATACTGATTGCCAGAAGAACGAGTTCATCCTGTCGTAAATTTCAAACGCGCGCACTAATAACAATTTAGTCGGAAACAAGAGCCGAAACGAGACACTCACCGGCTCACTTTCCGGGTCATATCCAGTCGCGATAATTAAAGCAAACGTTATTATACTCTTCTAACGCGTTCCTTATTTGCACGTTTAATATTTAATTAAAGAAAAGTCTCGTTCTATTGCCAGAAAATCTTTTGAGATAAAGTTATAGATTAATAGTTTCCTCCTCCTTGTTTGTTTGAATAAATATCATTGCGAATTAGTAGAAATAGAAAGAGCTATTTGATTAAAATTAATTAGATAAATGAAACTGAGTTGACGACATTTTTAAAATTAGATTTTACTACTTAAAGTATACTTGGGGAATAATGATACCGATTTTTGTAAAACATACCAAACATTCTGTCGTCGTTTTTCACGATTCAAACGGTTTTTCAACATATCGTTGTAAAATATTTTACCCTTTAAATTAATTCCATAACAAAGTTAATACTCAATTACGTAAAATTAAATACCCCAATTAAACATATTCAAAATATTTCACATATTTAACGACGTGCAAATAATTCATAAAAATTATGGATCAAAGCAATTAGTTTGTAATTTTCCCAGCAAAGAAGCAAATAAAGGCATCTTCATGAACCACATACAAATGCTATTGACGAAGCAACATTAATAAGGAGCACGTTATTCCCAATTCCTACATTATTCCCAAGCGTAAAGAAATGCTTCCTAACACAACAAATTATCTCCGAACTTCTATCCTGTTAGAGGATACAACTCTGGAAATAGCAATCTTTTCTTTCTGAATATTTCAATAACTTAAAAATTAACTTCTGAAAAGTTGGTGCAATTCGTAAGAGTACCAGAATTGTTAACGTTTTACGAGAGATTTATCTTTTTTCAGAATCAAACTTTCCTAAACCCGCGATATTTTCTTGCGTGGAACAGTTATACAAGAAACGTAATTTACAAACTTGTATTCTATTATAAAAGTAAAACTTCAAAAATCCCAATTTATTTCTCCTAAGAATCTGATAATCTAAATATTAAAGATATATCGAGGAACGAACCTCGCTAAGGAAGTTTTTTAAAATGTATTGAAGCATTAGAATCGCCGATATTTAGAATATAAAAATTTACTTCTCCGACAATTCAATATTTTGTCGCGCAAAGAAAAATGTTCTAACGTGAAAAATCGGAAGAAACATATTGCGTATAAAATCCTCCAATTTTTATTCTACCGAAACGTGAAACTGCGAGAATGTCTATCTTTTCCTTTTAAATATTCTGATAATTTAAATGTTAAAAGAGAAGCTTTTAAAGTATCACGGTAAAATTCGTAGAAGTGTAGCAGAACTGTTCGAGGTTTCCTTTCACAAGGACTCAACACTTTTTCGCGTTCTGCATAAGTAAAATGGTTCTCCGGGAGTAAAACAATTCTCCCGAAAATAATTCGAAGCGAATCGTTGCCGACGTTTCACGCCACCGCGCACTTCCGCTAAAATGGAAACCGCCCGAACGCGCGCCAACTTTCTCTGAATTACATTGGGATCATCCGGCGCAAAGGGTATATTCGTCATAATTTCAAAGTTTTTGCTGTATGCAATATCGATATACCATTAAAAAGTTAGATAAGATGTTCCGTGGGATTAAAATTATGGTTGACGGAGAAAACAGAGTTAAGATGGAGAAGGGAGAGAAAGGAAGGATGAAACGTTTCATTGCACTGCTGCATAAATCTTCTACCTCGATAAATAAAAATCGACGATCTGTGCCGCTTTTCTTACATTCTCGCCTCGATGCAAACGACTTTTTTCGTTTGAGGTAACAATAATGCGAATTTCTTTGTTGCTAATGTGAAATGAAGAAATATACTTAACGAAGATATAAACAGAAGAATCGTGGTAGAATGTTAGTGATGGAATGACCGTGAGGTTCGATCTATGTAACTTCCACGAGTTAGAATTTATTAGATGAAAATTTCAATTTTCTAATAGTGTCATTGTCATAAAATAGTTGAATCCGGCGGATTATGAATTCGTAATATGTACTTTTATATTTTTCACTTTCTTCCTGGTTTTTTCTCAATTCTCAATAATACAGTACTATTTTTGTACCTCTAAAGTCGACAATAATGTTTCTATCCGTTATTTTCTCTAACGAATTTAACTGCTCAATTTTGCTTCTACTTTTCTTCACTACACTTTTCCCTTTCTTGCACACTTTGAGCCGACATCGCAATCTTTTAAGCGTGTTATCTTAAGCGACACTTTTGTTATTTAACTCTTTCACCTATAATTCCTTCTCGTCTAGAATTTCTCGTCGTTCACGTAGGTTTCCACGTATTTCAATTATAAATATTCAATTTTTTAACCTGTAAATCAACTTCTCGTTTAATCACAATTGTCATGTAATAATAGAATTATCGCGAAATTAAAGTTTAAAGTCAACAAAACAAATGAATTTCACTTAAGTTTATTTCACCCTTTAAAGAGGTAAATTTGACATAATTTATCTTTAAGAAAAATAAAACGAAACATAAAAAAGTAGAAGATTCCTAAGTAAAAAAATTGTCCAAGTATTAACAATCTACCAACAGATGAAAATGTCAGGATTGAAAACAATTATTTCACGCACACTTATATAAGCGCTAATGAACTTTTTACAAAAAAAAAAGTCAGCGATAAAAGTCGCATTATGACGACAAATTGTTACGTGTAATTATCACCACAGGAACCACAATTGAGTAGAAAAAAACTGTGGAAACGAATAACTTCAAAGAACATGCTTTCCCTTCAGCAACCAGGCTTCGCAGCAAAGAGTTGAAAGAACAATGAGCCGGCATCTTTCAAGTAAAAATACGACGTATTTAAATTGCACGAAGAAGAAAACGGTACTACGCGCTAATGTAATGAAACAAGAAGACTATAGAGAACAATCGTTTCGAGATTCTCGCTGTTGCTTTAATTTTCACGCTGCAATGAGCCTCGCATCGTATCTCCTTCACCTCTTGATGCTTAATTAATTCTGCAAAATAAAACAACTCCCTTGAAACCATTTCGCCGGGAACAAGCAAAATTTTCCCATGGAAGCCATTTAATTGTCCCTAATGGCCAGCTACCAATATCTTATACTTGGAAGCCTTTTTAATTACTATATTCAGAAACTAGACTCTACTCTTACGTTTTTATATATTAATGTTTGCTTATTACGAGCTAGAACACTTTTCGGTTAATTATTTTTGTTTTTATATCAGTTGTATTATGTTAGGCGTACTAGCTGTGATATATGGATCACTAGTGATTTAGAATTTACTAAAAGCGAAACTGAATATTATTCTGATTTAAAGATTGAGTTTCTTCTAGATTAAAAATCCCAGGAATTTGATACATTTAATATTTTTCTCTTACTCGATAAATGCAATCGCCTTGCTTGAATTTCTTTTAAGTTCTGTAAGAATATATAATGTTTTAATAATAACCGATTTGATTTGTTATTAATTTAACAATTTTTAATTTAATACTAATCGTTTCCTTATCGTGCGATAAACTTAGATATCGAAATTATTGTATTACGATGCTAATTGTCATTTTTCCATTTTTTTGGGCCTATGACACAAGTTGTATTTAACCAATTTTTTACGAGAAGAGTGCTGCTTTACTTTTAGCTACTTCTTCATTCAATAATTTAAAAAATCTAGCTTCTAAATTGGAATCGTCAACTTTTAACATTCATTCAATACCAAGAATTCAACGATAATAAATGAACTTTTCTCATCTTAAAAGAAGAATAATAAAATAGAATTAAACCTCGGCAAACAATCCTTACTACTCAATGCACCAATTACGCGCTTGAACCGTAGATTCTTTATTAAATTTGTCAGGAATAAAGCTGTCGGTCTTTCCGAGATTTATTATGTTCCTTTAATTTGTACGCCGTTTTGCGTGCAATCGGCCGTTGATAAAGAAACAATGCAGTTTTGTGGACCTAATCTGCTCGAACACGCCGCCGATCGCGTCGCCGGATAATTTTAATGGATTGCAGGTCGAGTGAAATTGCACGAGCGGTTCGTGGGGTCGCGCTATAATTATCATCGGTTGACTATCAGGTCTTCTGTCATTTACAGTAAATTTACATTTCCCATTGATAGAGGCGACTTTGACGGGTGAAATGCGAGCGTGCTGCCAGCAACACCGACATCCGCTTCGACGTTATCGTCGCGCTTCCGAAAGGGTTGAACGCGTCAGCTTGAACGCGAGTACGCATTTTAACCTCTGAGCTCGCATTTTTTTACGATATTTAATACTATCTCAGACCTCGAATTTCTATTTATTTTTTTTTTCTTTTTTCTATACCCGAACAACATTTTCGTTTTAACGAATAAAAATCAAACAAATTTAGTTTTTTTATAAACGAATAAAATAACACGGAATATTTGTAATAAATAAATAAAATTACCGGCGGAGGATTGAAACGAAAAATAACGCATATCAATATCGATTATTTTATTCGTTTCTTAAATTTGTAAAATTTGTTAATGGTAGAAAAACACGATTAGATTGGAAATTACTCGAAAAACGCGATAAAATTAAGTAGGGAAACATCTGAGTCGCTTTAAAATACTTTGAGTTTGTTTCTTTTTCAAACTTATGCAAAGGGGCAGCCTTTCTCTTTGATTTACTGATCGTTTAATTTTACATTACGTTTATACCTTGTTAATTAATTTTTAATTAATTTTTTCGTCTCTTAGTACAGGAAAATTTAATTGGTTCGAGAAGCTTTCGAACTGAAGTTTTCAGATCGTTCTATCAGATTTTTTTTTATGAAAAAAAATATTCTTTTCTTATTTTAGCAGTCAATTAATTTCTCGGAATATTCTGTTACGGTTCTATGAATTCTTTAGTAGCTTTTTATAGCTACATTTCTAAAATGATAAAAAATTTGGTTTTGTTTGGAGTACAGTTAGATTGGACTTCCAGATTTTTCTACTCTGTACGTGAATTTCTTCTCTGCTCGTGACTATTTTTATACCTTATTCTAACAGTCAGTTCGTCCCCCATTGCCTTCTATTAAATTGTTTCAATTTTTTGCCGGTTTCCATCAAGTTTTAGAATAGAATAATTCTAGAATATATTTCGACCGAAATTCTAGGCGTTCCTTCTTTATACGTTAATTTCGCTAATTTTCTTTTCGCAACTGCGATTGTCCAAAACTCATTTCGGCCGTTGATTAATTTTGCAGCATTTTTTGTTAAATTAGTTTAATGAATCGTAATGATTTAATGGGAAATTATGAACATTGTTCGTGGTCAGAGTAATTAGTATAATTACAACAGCACGATGGTTATAATTTCATTTGTGATTATATTAGAATATGTTCTATTCTCTTTCTCTCGTTTTCGTATTTCTTTTCTCTTTTTCAACATATTTGCGTTTACAAGAGGAGTTTGTTAAAGTAGTAACGCTGTTAATAATTAAAACTGACGATGCCTTTTCACACAACTATCTTTTCTTGTATTAATTCCGTAAATTTCCGTGGCTTTCCATTAGAAGTACGGTATAAATTTTAATTTAATGGAAATTAAATTCCGATAACTATGAACTGCTCTTTAATATTGCTCAAACATTATCACGATCAAGTTCTTATCTCAATGGTACGTAATAAATTTTGCACGTTTCTCAGTGCCCAACCATCAAAAAGATAGCGACAAGTTATTGCATAAAACGGATAATCTCGATGTAAATTTCTTCCGTGTATTATATACATATTTACAACCAACGGATTTGTAGGTTTATTTCATAATCAAAATTCTGGCTTATTCAAAAAAGGGCATTGTTCTGTTAACAAAGTACTATATTTTATTTTAATGTTAAAATTATTGGACCGGTTAAAATAGAGTGTAATAAAATGACACGTAATGGATTTTCTTTTTTCTTTTTATAGAAATATGAAATTTGAATCACAATTTTATGTACCTATTTATCTTCATTACGTCGCTTTAATTATAGACTCATCGGTGTTTAACGTAAACTGTTCAACAGAATTATATGACTTTCACCAAACTTTCATGTACAGTCCCATGGATTCTTAACAGAACGACTACGTATTCTGCAAGTTTTTTTCTAAAAAGACAAATTTGCAAGCCTCCCGATACTTTGTCCAGACGATCCCAAACCTCTCGCCACCAATAAATCACCACTCAAACCGCCCTATTTACATCCAACAACTAGCTACACTCATCACTCTACAATCACTCTTCCGACCCCTGTGCCTTATCTACTTACTGAAATCCCATCATTTCTTTTACCCTGCTTTTGCGAGGGAAAAAAACCGAGAAAATCAATCCCCATTTTTCTCCAAATAATCTCTCGCAATTTGTCGAAGGTCCGGTCATCTGATCAAGAATAGCGATACCAGATCGCGGTCGAAATATCTTCTGTCCACACGTCGAAATACAAAGAGGCGCTTTCTTTCACAGTAATAAGAAAGGAAAGAAAATGAAGCTGGAATGAAAACTTTCTGTTCAATCCTTTCTTCTATCGATTTTCGTTATTTTTAGTTCCCTTTTTTCTTTAGTTCTCCTTCATTCCCTTTCAAATATTTTACTGCCTTGTCTAATAGCTTATCCGTTGTACTATTTGAAGCGACAAAATTTGTATTCCGTGGATCAAGATAATTATTGTACATATTGAAGAATTAATCATAATACAATACGTTTAGATCAGAATAAAAGTAGTACTTGATTTTAAAAAAAATATTTATGGTAGTGATTACTTATGTGTGTCTGTGTTTCGAGTTTCAGCTTTTAACTACACACGTGTGCATTTTTCCCGTTTTCACAAACGTATACGTAATCTCTCAAAGTATGTATTCTTGGTAATTTTATTCATTAAATTTTATTCCTTTGTTATGCATACTTTTGTTTGCAAAGATCTTTTACCAACTAATATACCGAAGTACTGCAGCTTCTAAAATTCTTCATCACAGTATGGTAATGAAATAAAAACTCTGATTCCTCTTACTGTTGTTAAGAATCAATAAATAATTAATCAATTTCTGAGAACTTAAAATGAAAGAAATACACCCTTTGTAGAATACAGGTTTGAAAATAACCAAAAATGCGTGCGTACATCTATCGCAATGAACATATGTGTCATGCCGTAAATTTAGAAATCTTCACTCTCGTAATTCTCCAATAAAATTAATAATTCACTCACAAAATTAATAGTAAACGATCCGTCAGTCGGCGGATATTACAAATAACGACGCTATCTCGAAATCAAGACATTTGTTTCGATGAACATCAAAATACATACGTGCAAAAAGAAGTCCTCGATCGAAGCTATGGTACATAGGAAGGAGGAAAGAAAACGAAAAGGAAACAACGAAGGGGTGGCTGCAAACAAATGTTTCGAGATTTATGCACAGTACTACTATATACACTTCGGTAAAGCAACGTTTCATTTGAATGACATGCGTCGGTATTTATGTCTGCGGTGGAGTAGTCGGAAAAGAGTGGAATCGGAAGTCGCGCGATCGAACCCCTTGGGGATTGTGACTCTCCCTGTCCCTGATTCTCTAGGGGGTCGAGTCGAGGAGCGTGGTTGTTACGTACTGCAACCAGGACAGAATGAAATATGAGAATTAGATCCTGGCTTGGCCAATTTATTTCGCAATAGTCGACTACTACCGATCTCGACATCTAGAGTAGAGGTATTCCTGGTGATCTACCGAGGCGTGTAGGTTGGTTGGTCGAGGTTTATGCGTTTTAGAGGAGGAATTGAGTCCTGTTGGTTCGTAATCGGGGTTAATTGATCGGTCAAAGAAGCTTGAACTGTGAATCTTGTTTATATGTAATGTATCTCGAAGTATCTGGTTATTCTGGTTGATTTGTTGCAGCAGATGAATTATAGAGGAATTAAAATGATTTGCACCGATAGAAGAATGGTAGTGAAATTGAAAGCGATATTTTTCGTCCTTTTATGTATCGGACAAGTTGTGAATTTAAATTGGTGATCAGTCAAATCTACGAATAACATGTGTTGAAATTAAAGACGTAATCTATCGAGTATCCTATAGCTTTGAATATAGCATTATTTACAGTAAGCGTGGAAATTTTCTAGATATTTCTGAAGAAACCTTTTTCTCTTAGAAATTAACCGAGTTAGAGAAAACAAAATTTTCGAGTAATAAAAATACTATGTACTGATTAGATCTGTAGCGGCACATGAGTTAGAGGACAATTCAAATCATGTTGTTGTTTTGCGGAGTATCAAGATCGTTAGGATACACGCAATATAATAATAAATAAACTCCGGGCAAAACAATGTCGCCGCTACGTGCAACCGTCCAACTAAGACGAATTTGAATTTTCCGACTCTCCCCCGACCAGTATAAATAGACGGATGCAACCGAAAAGAGTTCAGTTGTCGATCAATTATCTATCATTTATTAATCAGTGTTTACTAGTATTTACGAGCATTTATCGAGTATTTATCAGCGATCTTATTTTGCGACTTATACACTGTACGAGTCGTCTCAGCGAATATTGTCTGTATTGTCTGTATTATTTTAAATACATTGGACGGTTTCAACAACGAGCAATCTTGTCTAATAAATCTCACGGTCAAACATCCTTTACACAAGTTCACTATAAATTGGTAACCCCGACGTAAGTTGAACACGACTAAATCACTAAACAATCTCTACAGATCAAAATATAGTAACATGTATCAAGCTTATGGCAGAAGATTTTAACGTCAAAACGTCGGAAATATTTTTCTTTGACACTCAGGGCCTTGAAAACGATCAATTCATCTTGTTTAACGAATCTCATTCTCATTGCAAAAATCAACCATAAAGCTTGTCCTGCGCGTTACATATGAAATATTCATTTTTTACGAATTTCGGACGGTTTCAGCCCTTGGATAATCGCGCTACACTGTAAAACAAGCGATTTTTCAGGCTTCGCGTGTTTCTCCACTTATTTATACGTAACTTCCGTTTTCGCCGGTTGATTCGAACGCAACAACAATTTTTCTGGCGTTTCAACAAGGTTTTCAACGTTTCTCCAATACATTTTTAACAAAAATTCTTCTCAACCGTGTCATAATTCATACAGATTTTACCATACACATACAGCCTCGCTGAAAAGTTGCAAGACAGTTATTATATTTGCTTTAAAACTGGAAAAAGTTAAGCGATCGTTAAAAAATGCGAAAGAATAGGTTGATTTAGCTTGATACTTTATCCAGCAATGAAACTACTTAATGCATAAGGTGTTAATGCATTGAAATTCATACTACAGGACATGCATGTAATTTAAAGTTCATAATATACATAAAGTATCTGCTGAAACTTTATTGAAAGTGAAATATGTTTTAAGACTCCCGAGCAGAAGTGTATGTACGTAGCTAGAGTTATCAATCTTGCCTGCATAAAATATCAAAGTTCAGAAGAATTAAAATAAGCAATACCTTGACGAAACTCCCGAAAGCAACCGAACTAACGATCAACATTTTCCCACTAAATAATGCACACTTATTTCAGCTGCGTTCCAGTTCCGTTTTATAATAGCGAAACCGGGTACCTTTCACGACAGCGAGCGAGGCGTGAATTCGTGAGATCTCGTCGATTAATAATCGAACGAGCGAATTACGACGTTCCAGTTCATGGTTCGTCATCGGTCGCTCAATGCGGCTGGGATTATTTTGTTGATTCAACGAAACGTTTCGGTCGCGTGCAAACTGGTCGACCGTGTTTGACCGTCGTCATTTCCGTGGGTTCGCGCGTCAGCGTTATTTGATCGACGGGATCTATTCCCAATTTTTTCAGCGCCCTCTTCACATCAGCGATGAAAAAAAAAAAAAGAAAAAAAAAACAATAAAAACAGAGATGTGAAAAACAAGTACAGAAATCGTATAAGTTGCACATAGGCTGCGATCGCGTTCTAAACAACGATGAGAAAAATGCAAATATTATTAAATACGGTGGATCGGTTTTGCCTTTGTTCCCATTAAAAAATCGCATTACGTAGTTATTTTTTACGCAGTGCAATCCGCGTAAGTTTTATTGTTCCACGTTTGGATTCCCGTTCCGCTTTTGTATGTTTTTCTTTCTCTTTATAATGTCGTTTAATACCATTCGTTTTATTCATCTGCGCCCCCGCTCCCTTTTGGTTATATTTTACTGCATCGTTGTCATATCGTTCGTTACAGATAAATACGTGTGCACACCATAAGTCTCCCGTTTAACCGATCCCGTTCCGCGATTCACGAGTTTTCTCATCCCTCCAACACGTAACTTCTCTCTTTTTTCTTTCCTTTTCCGCCTGCGAACCGCCTGGGACTATGAAGCGCGAATTAAGCGTATCCCCCTTTTATAAATAATGCAAACATGATGCATAGTCTCGCAAAGAACTTTACACCCGGCGAATTTCAATGCTACCACCTCCCAAGTGCTCCTCTTTTCCAGATACTTCAATCTCTCGTGATTTTCGAAGTATTCAGTCGCAAAATCATTATGCAATGGGATAAACTTCGTGAAGAAGGGGATATCAATAAAAGGGAAGGACAGAATGGAAATTCCCATAGAGCATCGTACTAGAAATAATAAGATAGTTGTTAGTAGTAGTTTTGATTGTCCACGATTTTGAAGTTATTCATATAATTTTCTTCTTTGTTTTATTTCGTCTTTTCATTTGTTGTATTTTATTAGATAGAAATTTATTGTATAATTACGTACGTAAGAATTACTAAAGGTATTCACAATAAGATTAACACTTTCGGTAGTATTTTACGTTTATTTATCATTATTTTAGTATAAGGGTTATACTAATGGTATGTCAAGTAGCTAATATAGCGTTTTAGGAACTAATCAACGCAGAATATATTGATACTGGTATACACAGTAGGTGAGTACAGGTATCACCGTCTTATTCCCCTGAGTGTCTGTTCGTGACTGCACGAATTCGATTTTCCTCTTCCCAAACCATCTGATTCATCCTGTGCAAATGATTATCATAGTACAAAAGCGTATTAATGCTCTGTTCAATCTACTTAAAAAAATTCCAAATAACTTCGTTCTACACTCAGTCGTCATTTTCTAATTTCTGGATATATTTTCATAAACGTTATTATATTTGATAGAATTCTAAATCAGTCACTCGAATCCCAATGCTTAAATGTAAGAGACAATACATTGAACGTAACGTTCAAATATCAGCCAAGTAATTGTTAAAAACTCTCTCTTCTACGAATCTCTTTTCTACGAAAGAAAAAAAAAATCTATTTGATTCACTTTAAGAATTCTTATGTAGCTACGTTCTTCAATCACCTATCAATTCCGAATTAATTTCTAATTCCGCAAACAGTCTCGTATTGATCGCAGCGTTTCCAAATCACCCATTCGAATTCCAGCAAATGCGCTCAAAAATTGCGACTTCAGCCGAGCAAAAATACGATCATACCGTTTTCCCGCAAAGTAAGAAAAAAAGTGTATAAATCCTCTATTCAATTCAGTCTGAATATCTTGAAATAACTTCGTCCCTCAATCATCCATCCCAAATGAATTTTCCGTATTCCACAAACATTATCCCCTTCGCCACCATTCCCCAAATCACCCATTTCAATTCCAATAAATTCGGCCATTTCGATTCGAATAAATGCACCCAAAAATTCCAACATCCGTCAAGCAATGGATAAAAATACGACACAGCAGCCGTCGGAAAAAACGAGTAGAAATGAAAAACAGCATCGAAACTGAATGAATTTCAACGCCCATCCGTGTCATTAACGCCAGAGGCATGGTTGATGCGTGGTCGATTTGCCTGAAAACGAGCCGCCGAAATAAGTTCACGCATAATTTTTTTACTCAGTTCAGTCGTCCTGTAAAATATGTCTCTTTTCTGTGACGCTAGCGCTCGCGCCCCGGAAATAAATTCGACGATCGTGTCAACGAGGAGGCGGCCGGCTTTTATCCCGGTTGGCCGCCATTAACGGCGCGAATAACGCGGCCAAAGCTTTATTTGGCCGAACATTTAAAACGCCCGGTGCACCTGGCCAGATAACGAGCGTGCATCATCTTGCGGCCGGCAAGCTTTTTATCCGCCCTCGAATATTCGCGTTTCATTAACAAAACATGCCAGGGCGCCACGATTGCCCGAATCTATTCGATTCGATAGCATGTTTTCCATTCGATAACGAATAAAAATTCATTTTTCTCCTCCAGAGAAAAATTCGATTTTCCGTGGCTCTTTAGCTCCTCTCGAAGCTTTTTTCGATTTAACAAGCTTTTTGTCTTCTGTAATCCGTGCTAAATCTTTCTTTTCCGTTTTGTAACATTCGCCTTCTTTAACCGCTTTCCTAGAGATTCTTTGTGCACTTTTTTTCTCTTTCCTGCAATATTTCTTGCGCTCTTGAGACTCTCGTTTTATCTAATCCTTCTTTAATTATGCCTTTTGGGTTTTTTGTTCTAAGCGAGTTTTTTAACTGTATTTTTAAAATAATTTCTCCTTTTTAACTTACCTTTTGTTGCGTTTTCTATCTTTTAGCCTCCTTAGTTTCTGCGATATCGTCTCTTTCCCTTTCTACGTTCTCCTCAATCCAGCTTAAATCGCACATCAGCGATTAAAATCAAACGTAATAGAAACAGAGAAGACATTCACGTAGAACAGAGCTGTGAGACAGCAAGTAGAAAGTGATATTCACGATCAGACAACAAGTATCACTTTTGTCGCTGTCGATTCTTATCATTACATAATCAATGACTGGACTCGTGGTTGGATTCCAGTTAATTGTGTAACGTAGCTCACGGAAATTGACGCGTTAAACGGCGCGTAGGAAACGTTGGCAACTCGTAAAATTGCCTCTGCGTTCGACGAGGCTCCGGTCCAGCCCGGGTCATTACAACGAAAACTCTCCACGGGGAGTTAATGGAAGATAACAGTCCATTAAGGCATCGCTCTGCTGCTGCCGTTAAATTGATTTGCAAATAAAAGACCTTTCCTCGGAAACGCGCGCCCTTCCGTTATCCACTTTTTGCGTTGATGGATACGCATAACCCCCTGCTTTAGCTGTGCTCTATTTGTTTCTGCTACGCTACCTACGCTGTGCATCCCTTTTTAAACCAAAAAGGAAAAAAACATAGGATTTATAAAGTATCGGATCGTCGAGTAAATTTTGTTTGATCGATAGAAATGACCCTTTCAAATCTTTTTTGCGAATTCTGGAACGAGATTGGTATTGATATCATGTAGCGTGAACAACGATGTCGCTCAGTTTTTCAATTATTCGAAATGTTGATACGAAAATTGGAGGATATGTTTAATAAAGAAATTTTATTACTTGTTACCTTTTTGAACATATTAGGTATTTAAATTATACGTTATTTCGAATATTACGTTTAAATGTGCAAAATGTCCAATTTTATCTGCTAACAATTAGTTTTGAATTTTTCATGGAACTACCACGCTCTTTCTATCCATCTTCTTCAACGTAATACCGCGACTATTTAAATTTATTACGGCTGGCAAATAATATTTACAATTTTACAATAATATGGTCTATAATCAACGTCAATTTTCTAAATCTTCCTTAATATAATGAATATTTTTATTCGTATAGTCTCATAGCAGACAACTTTAAAGCTGAGTATTTACCCTTTGATAAATGATTTTCATATGTTAATATATATAATATATATATTACATATACACATATTACATACACATATGTAGATTATATATTTTTTTTCCTTCAGTATAAATGAGTAGACGTAACAAGACGAAATTAAGCTTCCGATACTCGCGTAATAAAACTAATAATACCGGAATAAACGAAATACCGCAAAAGTCATCAGAGCGAAAATGGTTCAATTTCGCAAACTAAAAATATGTTACTCTAATTTCTCTCCAATTTCACTGGTATAACCTTGCTCACGTATTCGTCGTTAAAACGTTGTAATTATTATTCTCTGGCTGTCTCCTCGTTTCCAATCCATCAACCGTGAGGAACCATCGACTTTTGAAAACCGCAGAACGTAAATTGAACAGAGGAGCCAGAATGGAAAATTACATGAACAATTAAACACGTTCCCCCGGTAATTAAGGAGCAATCGAGCAGAGCTTCCCATTTAATCCGACAACTCGATTTGATCGGTAATGAACCCGTCAGATTTCACGAGTTTAATCAAATCACCGGCGATTCGGCAAAAATGTCGGGCCGGGGTCGATGACCGGTTGTCAAGACATGCAACGACGGGATTAGCTTGGACAAGTTGACGAGGAAATGGCGAAAATAAATTCGAAGGGTCAGCCTCGTTAAATACAACGTATTTACGTAGCCGTGTCGGCGATCGATTCTCGCCGGTGGAAATGCGAGCCACGTGAATCATTGCGAGTATCGCACGCAGATAATTGAAACGCGCGTTGCTCGATATCGAAAATAGCAAAAAGAGAGCGAAAAGGAGCAACGACAGGAAGATATAAAAACAGATCGGTCAGAAGTTTGGAGTTGCTGCATGTCAATGTAGAGTTACTTGAGTCAGCGGATTAATAAAACAAAACAAAAACAAAAAAAAAAAAAGAAAAATAACTTGCAGAAATGAATTAATACGCGCACGCTACTGAATCATGATAATCACAAGAGAGGATATTAGTATCAGTCGAATAAACTTCTTTCCTTGTAAGAAGAAGCTTTTCTCTATTATAGAATTTTTATATTATTATATTCGTATCATTTTCTCGTTTGTCGTATTTTCTCTTATTGGATATAATAATCGATGAACTTCTAGATTTAAAAGCATTCCTCCTGAAACTGTTTCTTTTTTTTCACATTAACTTAACAATATCTTCAAAATTAACTTGTATTTGATTACCGTGATTTATTGATTCTGTATACGTGATTCTATATACATGTTCTATATGTATATTTTCTGTCTATATGTACATTTTCTTTGTTTATTTTATCTGGATTGCAACAATATCTCGTCCGTATTTGTTAATAATAACTAACTTGTCATATATCAATAATTATGGTTAACATGATAAATATTATTCTCGTCTAAGAACCGATGAAATAGAATCTGTCTATGCTGGAAGTAATAATTATTAAATTTTGTTTAAACAACTACCACATTTCTTAAGCAAAATATTGATCGAAAAATATCAATCAGATATCCAAAATCAGCGAAATTTGTACAATCGAATTTTAAACATTTGGAAGGTAATGTCCGAACATATTAGGAAACGAATACAGGAAGAACATATAGAATAAAACGCCAAAGTGTACGAAAGCGACGCAAATGAACATTAGAAGGGAGACAGTAATGGTGACAAAGGATAAGCAGAAATAGAAATAAAGGAGAATAGCGAATAAGAGGTTGGATAAGAGAAACTGAGGATGAGAAGGGTATAAACGTGTAAGTAAAGTGATAAAAAAGAATTGGAAGGATCGGCGAAAACGGATTTCAGAAGTATCATTAAAGAACAACGAAGAAGGAGACAGATAAACGGGTATAAAAGTAAAAACGTAAACTGAAACGCAACTGAAGTATAAAGTAAACAATAGAATGGCAGAGTAGCGAGAGCAACAAAGCAGCAGCAGGTCTAGATTGCGGAGTAAAGCCGCCAATAATGGAATGGAATACCTACAAAGGGAAAAACGAAGAGCCTCGATAACAAGAAAAATCCTATCACAAGCGAAAAATGACAGAGGGGGGGGGGGGGGAAGCTAATAAGAAAAAGAGGAAAATAAAATGTAGGAGGCAAACGCTATCGAACAGGTAAAGGTATTAATAACGGAATGGAAGAGAAGCAATCGAATAAACAAAGACGACGAGAAGATAAGAAAAAGACGGAAGGGCAGAAGGAGAAAGGGAAAGTGGAGATGCGAAAGAGAAAATAAGAGAGAGCGTCGCTCGATTGATTTTTCCTTCAAGAGTAATATCGAGAGAGCTTGCCTCCCCTTTCTATTATCAAAGACGTAGTATAGTATAGACCTTACATCTTATGGGATTTCGTGTCGCGTAAAATGGAGTACCTGCATTGAAAAAACTTAGTGCTCCTGTACAGAGCGCGATAATTTAGAAATTTTCAATTTAATTACCGAAGTTTAGATGAAATTGTCACCTATTATATTCAGGGAGAAAGATATGTTTCCAAATCATTCAACAAAGAAGATGTTCATATTTGCAGTAAATAAAAAATTTATTTAGAACTAGACTAGAAATACGAAACACTCAGCGAAAAAGATTTCAGAAAGGCTCGGAAAAATTTACATCCCACTATGCTTTTCTAGTACTTTCATCTTTCTACGATCTTCAATCTCTCCTAAAAATGTAAACTAGATACCACCTACACTTCAGCGAAAATTACGTACGTAAATACATATAAGCTTACAAAGCTACATTCCTTTCTCCATATTCATATTGTTTAAAATTTCATGTTTTCGATGAGAAATATGATTTATGTGTATCATTTAATTTCATCTACCAGCCACTGTATAATTTCATTTTATTAGCATTCTTTTCCGAGATCACGTCGAAAATGGTACAAAAATGTTAAGAAGGCTGTAGACCTGTCATGACACAAGAACATACGATATTTCGCGTATACTATTATCGAGGCTTGTGAAGACTATATCGATACATAGTCGGTCGACAAAGCTATAATTCTCACGATCCGCGTTGTATAATAACGTATAAAATTCACGCCAATGTTCACTTCGAGGGTCAGAAGCACACGTGTATTTTCCGCCGGGATGCGATTAAACGTGTGTATTTTACGAGGGTCGTGGCGGGACTTTTAAATTTCTCGGTATCGCTCGCACGCGGCGCATTCTCGCTGTTTATGCACGCGCCAGGGAAATTAACGAGATTTCTAGACCACCTTGAAAATCGATCGTCCTATGCCGAGAAACTTTCCCAGCTCGAAAACTATAGTACGTGCCACGGTTTAGTCTAATAAACTTGGTGTCTTATTATACGATGAATATACAACATAATTGCGTGTACTCGTATTTTTTAACGAAATGTTTTATTGGATAGTTCGCACTCCTTACTTTTCTATACGATTTATCTTTTGCTTCTTTTTAATTAACAAAGTTCTTGAAGAACTATTGCAATTATTATTTCGAAGGTAGCTAATATTAAAGAACTAAAACTAAAATTGCCCTATTTTATCTTATAGGCCCTATCCCCCAAAAGTTTTTCAATTACAAAATTTTATAAAATTCTAACCGTTATTAGTCACCTATTTTGATTTTATCTTAATTTTAATTTTAAACTTTTGCTTGTTGAGAATAAACACTGTTTTCCAATATCGGTAAATATCGTATTTAAGTAAACTTGAAAATACAATGTTTTTAAATACAGTAGAATGTCGATTATCGGAGAAAGTAATAGACAATATAATCCGATGAGTCGATAATGATACATCGGATTTTAATGTAGATTAAAATGGAGAAATACATGATACGCAATAAAAATTTCTATCGATACATCCGGATGAAAGAATTAAATTTTAAATAATTGGAAATCTAAATAATCTAAAGTGAGAAATTTCGATAAGTTTTGTATAAAATAGATATTTCTTTTATTCCTATTTATAGCCTCGATACTTTGATCAAGAAATGGATAATTTAGATAAAATTTAGATAAAATAACGAAACGAAAGAAACGAAACACATACAGCTAAATACATAAATGCAAAGAATTCCGTTTGAAAAAGTTAGGTAAAATTGACGATAGTGCGCAATTCAGGCTAGAACTAAATTCTCATGAGAAAAATTGCGAAAGAATAAGTATCTATATAAGTGATTTCGAGGGAGCTTTCCTTGGCCGATTCTATTTCAAATAGCTGACCTGCTTTTGGAACCCGAACCCTATTGAGTCATCGAGTATCTCTTATCGGGCTTTGACTTTTCTTCTACTTCGGTATTTCCGAGTCTTTCTTCCGATATTTGATATTTCCTTCTCGAGAAAGATTAGTTCTATCCTGCACAAAAATGTCAGTTTGAAGTCACTAAAGAAGATTGAAATATTTCAATTTTTATATATTATCCTTCTCTCAAAATGGTTCACATTATCATAATTTAGATCAGCATAACCCAAATCACCAACTTCCATATCTCCAAATTCTCACTTTCTCGCCACTAACATAATTTTCATTATAACTGATCTCTTCCCCATTCGATCTAACATTATTTTCTCCTTCAATCAAATATAAAAAAAAAGATACGCTTAACAAAGGAATCAGGATAAAAGAGGATGAAAAAATGTCTGTTACGTCCGGATTTACAAGAGACTGAATCAATCATCCGTGTCGTGAATTCCATTGTGAAAAACGAAATCCCCAAAATCGGAGAGGAAAAATAAACCATGGCTATACATCGAAAACAGCGACAGAGATGCGGGTGGTCCGTGGACGTTTCACACGGGAATAGTAACATAGCGTAACGTGGTGGACATTATACTGACCTATGCATAAAATACGAGCCGGTGATATCTGCCGGAGATACGGGGATAAAATATAAATAGGCAGAGGCACGTGTCGTTTCGACGAGTGCGCTCGATGAATGTTTAAGTGTTATTCCGTTTCTACGTACGACTAGCGCGAAAATGTACGCCTCATCGCGAAACGAATCAAAATCCTATTACGATACATTTTATAGTTTCGCCAAATGAACTGCGTAAAATTACAATAGATGTCTTGACGATGGAAGACGAACGACGATGGCGTTTAGGGTTGATGTAAAAGTTAGCAGAATCGGATCCCGAAATATGAGGAACCAAAGAAGAAGAGGAATGCATTTATGTGTACTTTTATATTTATAATAACGATCAATTTGCTATCTCAACAAATAAGAAGAATTTTTCTTTTCCTTATTAGATATTGCGGTATGATTTAAGTTCGGAAGAAAACACAACTGGGTGGTTAAGAAAATCTTCAGAGCTTTCAACAAATTGTCAAAGATGAATTTGTTTCACTTCAACTCGAAATTTTTAAACAATTAAAAATAATCGGTATGATTTGGTCGTGCAGAATCTACATGAAATTTTCAAGATTAAATTATTCGTAATTTTCATGGTTTGAAAGTACTTGAATATACCGGTTTCATTAATATCTTGCTATTTTCAAAATAGCAACTCTTGAAATTAGATATTCTTGGAATACTGATTTTAGTTAATAGATTCAGACACATAAAATTGAAGAGGGTCTCTGGTTGTGGAAATCGATTTTTCTATAACACGTGAGTACTTACTTATCCATTTATTCACGCGTCATCCATAAGAAAATGGGAAATCCATAGTACGTTCATGTCTTTCGCACTGAATATATTAACGCGTTTACGAAATTATCGATGAAATTATACTTACCAAAAAATGAATATTCATACTTAAAAATTAATCATTATAACTACATTAAATATAACTACATACTACTTCTAATAGGACCCTATACATTTTCACGTTCAATCGATTGTATAAGCACTACGTGTGCTAACGATTCCAGAAACCATTATAGATACAGATGCTTAGTACGTATATACGTCGTTGAAACGGTCTTGAAACGTCTATTATAGAGAAAAAATTGTGTAACAGTAAAAAATATCATGTCATTCGTGACATAAAGGGTTAGAACTCGTCTCATGCCAAGCCAGGTAACTTCGAACGGTAAAAAGAGGAAGGCAATGAAAAAGATTATGAAGGAGGACGGATCGAGTATATGGAGGATCGAGTGAAAAGTAGTCAGAGATTGAACGAAGGGGGCAGAGACGGGGATAGATTTAATAAATCGCGTTAACGTCGGCGTCGTTTGAAGGATGGAAACGGCTCGCGAATGGGCCCGGTGTCTGCGTGCCTATTAAATCTATAATTGCGGTCTCCGACAGTTAGAATGAATATTTTACGAGCGCGTGGAAATGGCGCGACTATTGAAATTGCTTGCTCGCGATGCCACCCTTCCCCCTTCACCCACGCTTCTTCTCTGCACACGGATGACGTTCCAGGATTTTCCAGAATGTAGTTTTGTTATTTCAATAGAATGAAACTGGTTTTGAATGGGACGCGGTATAATTTCAATTCTAGGAGGAATGTTTTCGCAAGGAACGTACCACGAATAGGTTATATTAAAGCGGTTCTTGAAAGGAAGGGATGCATTCTAGGCCATCCACAGCTCGAGGGATATATCGCTGATGGTATCAGACATGTAGAACTTACTGAGAGTCAACATCAATCTTGTAGAATTCGGTGTAGATGACCCGAAGTTTCCAAGACTTTATACATATGACTGGATGAACTTATATTAGTTTACACAGAGTGTTAAAGACGATATTGTCTTTTGTTAAGACTTTGAAATTTATGGAAGTAATAATATCGAGAAGAATAAGAGATACTTCTAATTGATTTTGGATGTTTGAAATTTGCATTCAATGCGAATATCCACATGGAACATGATATTGTATGGTTCATGGGGAACAATGTGGCGGACTTACAACAACAAATGGAAAATATACGTGGCAGAATAGATAGAAGTTGTACAAATAACGTAACTTTATTCATTGATGGTTTTTGTGATATGTTTTACGAGTTTGAACAAGTTTTCTGAAATCCCCATATTACGTATATATTATTTCAATTCTAAAATGAGTGTATATATGATGTATATGAGCAATGTATATGGTAATTCGTATAATAATTGAACAATCTAAAATATTGTGATAATTTCTTGATAAAGAATTTGGAACCACGTATCCAGTTATACTTATATTAATTATCTTAATTTTACTACTAAATCAAAATGAATGCTACAACTATCAACACGTATTTCTTTTAGTTCCATACATTTTTTACTAAAAATGTGTTCACCGATAAAAGAATTCCAAGTTAACTTCTTCTTTGCTTTTTAAATTGCACAGTAACAGTAGCAATTTCAAGCTTCTATAATCAATCAATATCATTGAAAGAAACTTACGAACCAATTCGCGACACCGGAAAGAGAACCAAAATTTATTATACATATAATTCCTTCGTTCTTTTTCTCGATCAAACGTTCAAACCATTATTCCGACTCCGTGTAACCTCGTAAATTATCGATGATACATAATGGAATCGGCTGGAATACCATTTTGTCAGAGAGGATATCATTTTCAGGGTTCGGGAGGGATGAAACATAAATATACAAAAATACCGGACAAGCTTTCACGAGCGTTGTCACGCCGGTTAATTTTTTAACAGGCGTCCCCAAACCCCATCTAAAACGGGGTTGAACGAGCCGCGAAATGGCTCGATGAAAAATGGCTGAAAGAGGCCATTTCGCACCGATGAGCTGGCCTTTCCTTGTCGGTGAACGCGATACCAGCCGAACAGGTGCCAGGTAAATTACGTTTCCCGAAATAAGGAAGAGGATAAGAACCCTCGAGGTACGAGGGTGCTAGTACAAGCCAAGGGAAAATGTATTTCACGAGCTGGTTACGCCAAATTTTCCAGCAACTAAGAGAAAAGAGGGAGAATCGAGGGCTGATGGAAGAATGACTGGGGTTGAAAAATTCACCAAGCTTTGTCCTTGTTAGATGGGCTTCCTGTTAATTTCTGTTACAAGATGAAAAAGGGGGAAGTTCCAGAGCGACAGGAAAGCTTCTCGTGGCGTTTCGTTGCGAACAAAATTGGAAACTGGAAGACATATAAATGCTAAGAAATTTTGACTGCAAGTAGGTAAAAGGTGAAAGGAAACAATAGAGACTGGGAGATAGGAAACCTGGCTAGGTTCAAGTCGGATCGAAGTGACGAGTCGTAGTAGTAAGTCAACGAAATCCAAAAAATAATAGTGTTCCAGTTTATACAGCTAACTGTAAGTCTGAAAGTGAAAACTTACGTATAAAAAGGAATAAAGAACTCATAAACTCATAAAATATAATGAATATGTAAATGTAAATTTCTATAATTTTCTTATGAATCATATTATAACGCTAGCCAGTCACCCTCAATTTATTTTCACCGTTATTTCTTTCTTTCCTGTGCTTTCAGTATCTATTTACCTAACAGAAATTTCAGCTGGGCGCGTCGTAATGAACTTTCAACAAAGCACGCTTTTACGAAGCAAACGAAATTGGTAATATCCATAAAGCCCAGTGACGCTGACACAAAGGGCCAGAACCATTCGCGAGCCGGAAACGCGGATACGTATGCCGTTCTTTAAACGCATCAATTTAATCCGGTCGCGTGTTCACTTCGCGACGATGCGGAGGACCAGATGGCGAGGAACAGGACCGAATTGCTCCCATCATTTGTGCCACGACGAGACCGGATTATCTTTGGAACTGAATCGAGCCGGAAGTTCCTCGGCGATCGAGTTTCCGACGATTGAACTTGTTTGCTTGGAAGTTTAGTTACACCACGACGACATATTATGATGTTCATGGTTCACAGATGGTGGCAGGAAGTCACTCTGGATCATGCAATGAATCTCGTTACGCGGATATAATAAGACGATGTATATTTTTGGTGCTTCGGAAGATAGGTGTAAGCGATTAGCAGACTGCAGATTTTTATGCATTTATGATAAATTTACAAATGCAGAAATGCACAAAATATATATAGTACAGAAAAAAAAAAATAGAAAATATCCAAAGTGGAGTACTCATTATATATTATATTATAATGAGTACTCATTATATTATATTTGTTAAGGTATGGAGAGAATTTGGAGAGGTATTACAAAGAATTTTATTCTAATATTCACATAACTTTGCTCGCCGCGTGGGTTACTTGCCAGAGGCCTAGGGCACCAGATTTCACACTGCGCTTTTCTCTTTTGTTTCAACGGAAGCCTAGGCCATCATGTGACGTCCACTTACATCCTAGGGAGGGGATACATACTTGTGTGTGTTTTCGCTCTACGTTCCCTCACTCTCGCACGTACGCTACAACTGTACTATATATATTCAACATAATATTTAATAGGTCAAACAATTTTCTAAATAGATTCTATTGCTTTGGTTCTATTCACAAAGAAGTATGGAGAAGTCCATAATGTATCGCATCTATACTGATTAGTCTCGAGGTTTCGTTCTTTTGTGTATTTACAATTACGCATACAGGTCTTTGTACGGATTATAAAAGGATCATTTTTATTCAAATAAAGTGCTGTAAAAATTCAACACCGAGGTTAAGCGTACAGATTAATAGTATCAGATTTTTATATTTGTACGAAGGTACAACTGAATGATACAAAATTTAATATACCCGAATCTAATTAATTAGTACGTAAATGTTGTAATAAATAAAATAGCGTGTACATATTTTTTACAGCCATTGAATCCAAAAGTACCGCCCGTAACCAAGAACGATCATCGAGTTATCAATTTTCCCCGAAACAAAGTCTCGCGTGTTAAAACGAGCGATTCTAGAATTTCCCCCTCGTTTTTTACCGAAGAAATTACCGGTGGTTGTATTGTATACGCGAGCGCGCAGAGGAACGGAAGCACGGTAAAATAATATGATTTATTGGGGCGCGAAATGGCCGAGTTTTATATCCGTCCGCATCGCGGAAACTGCGCTCGCAACTGAACTCGTTCCGGCGCGACGATTACCTCGTAAAATTAGCTATTCTGTTTCGCAGCTTGCTTCTGCGACCCCGTTACACGCTCGCAATCAGTTCTCGCTGCGAGATAAATTTCTAAGACGCCGGTAATTACCGCCGTGACGGCCTCACTTTTCTCCCTCTGCCGTGTCCTTTGGCGCGATGAAACGCTTCACAAAGTTTGCGTTGAAATTGAATGCTTTCACCTAAATTCTCGTTTTGGGTGCATTTAAGATGGTAATTTATTTCTATTTTTAACGTTTCATTGATTTTCCTAAGGCAGAGTTTTCCAAGCATTTTGGAGCTGTCTTATGTCATTTCCTTTACGTCGTACATTTCAATGCCTTTTACATCTCACGTTTCGGTTGCTTTGTTAGGTATATTAATTATATTGAAAAATTCCTAGATACTACCGTGATACGGGAAGATATGTGCGAGAACGTCGATGCAGAAAGTTCCATAGATTACTTGTAAAAAGATGACAAACAAACCTCAAAAGCGCACTTAGTAGAACAAACCTTAGATGTCAGTCATGGCCGGACTTGTACTATTTGTTTCTACTAGTCTGTGTTCATCTGTCTGTATTTCGATTGCTAATAGCATATTACAGTGCAGGAATATTTTCAAATAAACAGGCGCTCAAAATCTTCATAAAGAAATTTTCTATGAAAATAATTCCAGTTGAAAATAAAAATGTTGCAATTCCCTTAAGAGAATTCTAAGGAATAACGTTGATGAAATCGTTTGGATATGGTTCTGTGTCTAGGCTATTAGCATTACTGGGTTGATACTTTCACGTATTATGTTTTCATATCGTTAATATTATTTTCGCGTGTTATTTAATAATTTGCTAATAAATGCATTTGGGAGTCTATAAATTCCTGCGAGAATTGTCAAACGTTTCGTACATTATCATCATCACGATAACGGAAATTCATCATATCGATTCGAATAAATTTTAGAATTCTTTGATATTAAAGTCCTGCAGGAAAGTTCGTAGCAAGTTATAATACTGGATAATAAACTGCGCCGGTGTTACTCATAAAAAATAAAAAACGTAATTTCAATATAAGGAATAATATAGTCAAGCTACTATAAAATTCACTACCACTGAATGAACAAATTCATGTTCTTCCGATTAAATCCTTTACGCCTAGAATCATAAAAGTAAACCTTATGATTAAACGAGATACAGACTGACATTATTCTAAAAAACATGCAATATTTTTCTTTCGAAACGTCATTAATTGCAACGACACCTCTAATAAATCGCTGTCCTGTCAAAAATTCCAATTTTTCGTGCAACAGACAGTTTATGAAATAATATATGTTTATATATATATATATATATATATATATATGCATATAATCCATGGTTTTGACGAATAATTGGTAGTTTAACGATTGCGTAAGAGAGCATGTATATTTCCCTGGAATCTAGTCTCTATTTTGATTTTTAAGGTTGACGTAGATCATAAACTCGATCACTTATGTCAACGATCGTTATTTCTGTCCTATTTCAAAACATTTTGATTTGTCGATACTTTTGTCGACGTCTATTTTTAATCACTTTTTCGAGATGAGTGCGTATCATCGTGATTCAAATTAACGTAATACGTACATCCTATCGATATTGGATTTTTTCCATAAATTCTGTTTTATCCTGTTCTCGTACGTTTCGACAAATCGCGATATTCCGTAGATTCTGTTTCTTTTTTAATTTTTTTTTTTTAATTTCTGATTCAGGCTTTCCTCGTTATGAACAACGAAGTTGTTCAATTATGAAGTAGATAAAGCAACCTGACAATACTTCAACGTAATAATAATAGAAGCTTTAAAGGACAGCGTGTAGAAAGTTATAAAATTTTTAATTCTGTAATCTGCGCAATTACCAGCCATTGAAAAACAAGACGAATCACAATCTGAAATACCTAATAGAATTGGCACTGCACAATTTTGTTACACATAACTACCATGCGAAATTACTTCCATCGTTTCACAAATGTATTGCATCAAATCATTTAAGATGATTCCATAAAATCCCTTTAACTACATTTTCAAGGGAATCATCGTACTAACCCCTAACGCTTACATTTTTTTCGATCTAATCGAAATGGATATATAAATTCTTCATTTAACTTAGATTTTTAGATTTTATAACATCCACCATTCTTTGTATAAATTTCAAACCAAATTACCTTAAATAATCTTTCAATCATTCCTAAGTATAACCTAACTTTTTATATGTTTTCTAATATTTATGTACGAGTGTGTACATCATTATCTACTACAACGATTAGGATAGATGAATTGCTGACGAAAGTATGTATAAATTATTATACCTTTTAATTATTTCTACTTCTGTGAAACGAGTTTAGTAACGGATTATAATGAATTTAAAAGAATATCTGAACCATTTTGCATTCAACAAACACGTCGCTATCGATTGAGGTATTGCGCGTTTTGTTATTTTTTTTTCATCCCCGACAAGCATAGAAGAAAAGCACTCTCGAAGCCACAGACGAAACAGATAAACGCGGATGATATTACGTTCAACTTTCGAGACGAAACGAAAAGGACCGGCGACGGAAAACTAAAAAACCTTCCTCGCTTGCCTTCTGCCACGATACGTCGATTCCTTTTTCTCCCCTTCTTTATTCCTTTTTATCCGCGTTTTTCTTGCTTCTCCTTTCGTTCCTCTCTTCCCTATTTTTCACTCGATATTTGCGAATACGAATTGAACATGTGCACGCGAAACTTCGCAGCGTTTTCCATGTTTCCTGCCCGCTTCCGCACGTTTCATGCGCTATTATGATCGGTACAGTCGCTGGTTGAAGGAAAAATACGCCCGGATGAGGAAGCGTGTATCTCTTGAATTGAAAACTCGCGGGCTCGTGCGCTGATATTGTCGGCGAGCAGATTGATTTTTCCTAGAATTCTGATCTCTGGTCTGGATGAATAGCCCGATTTATGCCCGATCTTAAATTTCCCGCGTTTGCATCGTTGTCCAATATTACGATTGTCAATCTTGGCAAAATGGTGGATTTTAGAATCTTCTTCTTTATAAGTAAATAGAAACATATCTTTTGGTAAAGTTTGGTGTTGAATTCTAATCCTTTGTTTATATTAATATTTTAATGTTACTTAAATTTTACCAAGGAAGGTTAATCCAAAAATTATATTCCCCTATAATTCCAATTATTGATTGCATCTCTTCCTGGATTTTAATTAACGTTTCAACCAAACGCTCCCATTTAAACACACCTTATTCTCAATTAATACGTAAATTACATTGATATTTCACAAAATTAATTTTAATTCCCGAAAATAGAGCTCTCTACCTAAAAGGTTAAACCCCGACCTACATAGAGCAATTAACTGTCTGTCCATAATTTAATATCTATTTATACATTTTCAATAAATTAACTGCCAAAATACGATAAAAAGGCAAAGAGAAAAGTATAGTATATACTAAAATGGAATACCTAAGTATCGAAAAGTCTCCATTCAATGCAGAAAAAGTATACATTTTTATCCACAATTTAATATCTTTCCACGCATCTCCAACTATATAACTGCAAAGAGGAAGAGAAAAGACAGAAGTGAAAGAAAAGTATAGTATAGTGTACAATGCGCTAAAACGGGAAGAGAGCATGAAAATTTCTAGGAAGAATACGAAAGTATTCACAGTAAATCAGTCACCTGTTCGCGACTTCTTCCCACGGATCCTCAGTACATTAACAAACCCAAGAAAAAAGGAGAAGAAAATGAAGCTAGAAGCAGAAGGGTAAAACAGGTAAAAGGGATGCATAATCGAGCAGAAAATTGTCGGAGAAGGAATTAAAATCAGTGAGGAACGTGAGAGATAATCATTATTCCCGGAGCGCGACAACGCGGAAATCAGAAGGCGACCACGGCGAGATGAATCGACCGATCGATCGCCGTGTCGCGCATGAATCTCCTTCTGCTATCAGGAGAGAACGATTCCCGGATCACGAGCAGGAAGCGGACGGTCGCGACACGGTAAAGCAAGCCGGTCGACCAAGGAAAAAAGAACAAGGAAGACGAGCGAAGATCCGGCCGAGTTTCGTCGCCGTTCCTACGATCACGTCGCGTTTGCATCGAAGGAATCCCAAGTGCGATATATCAAGTTAAATTGCAAATATCGAGCTGTGGGACGAGTGAAAAATAAATCAACCGTGAACACCGCTCGAGAATATCCGCCGTCATAACCGAAGATTGAAACGCGCGCCACACGTTTCATAAACGGTGTATGGCCTTAAGGCCCGGTTCTGCGCAGCGTCGAAATCTTTTCGAAATCGGACTCGTTTCATGCTTACTTGAAAGAAATTTGGGATTAAGATACATCTCCGAGAAATTGAGTTTGCTTAGGAATTTCTTCAAATTTTAACTACATTTTAAGAAGGATACGATGTACATGTAGTTAGGGAACCTTAGCGGTACCGAAATCGAGATATCGTACCTCAAAGTTTTAATATTTAACACTTCCTATGTCGCCGAAATGACATTTTCATTTATTATGAAAATTTTTAGGGAATTTTTCAAAGAACTAATATATGATGTGAATTTGTACTAAAAATTTTATATTAAAAAGTGGAGAGGTCTAGCAGCAGCGTTTTTGAGGTAAAGAAGTACGAAGTATGTAATTAGACGAAGTTCTGGATGAATGAATAAATGTGAGAAATGTATGCGCAGTGCATGGATATAACACTGCCATGCATGTCTATCTATGTAAGGAGATAGCGCGTACCGTCGCGCGTTCAAAAAGTTTCTTTCTCTCTCGCATGCACTGACATGTACTGTCTTACCATTTTTGCGTGCGATTTACTCGCTGAAGAAATACCTTAAAATGGGAGGATATTGACTGTGTTGAAGTCATATTAATAGACCGGAAATTTTTGTGGGTACGGGTGACAAGATGAATTAACTTAAACACTTTCCTAACATTAATACTTTAAACCTGTCACTTAATGCTAGTACATATTTCAATACACGTATTCCCTCCTTACAACTTTTAATTGATACATACATTTAATTGTTCACTCATTCGTCTTCTTCAATCATTCTTCTCATTTATTTCTACAAATGTCTCATGCTTTCATACAATTTCAAACCGCATGCTCAATAAATATAACCTCAATATTTTTATACAAATTCATATTTTTAAGAATATAGTTAAAAGGCTAGAACCTACATAGAAAATTGTTTTACTTACCAAGTAATATAAAAAATATAATACTTTGGATATTTTATATATTTTTTCATATTACGTGCACAATTTTGTACTTTTCCTATAAATGCATAACGATTCGCTATCCATTAATAAGGTATGAGATTTTATAATATACATAGGTACGTATGATTTTAGGAACGATCACGTGATAATTAAAGATTATTTGTAGATGTTAGTACATATACAGAGAATACTATGGAAGAAAATATTCTTCGTAGCGTGACACTCATTAACGAGAAGCAATAGTTTCTTCGCTTAAATTATTCTTCATAAGAGATCTCCTGCAGAAAAATTTAATGAGACGTCAAATTGAAGGGTCAGGAGAATCAACCAAAGCTGACATTCCATATTTTCCATGCACCTCGTTATTCCCACGTTGCGAGCATAAAAGATTGCTTGCTTTCGTTACAACCAGGGACAGACTATTCTAAGCGAGATAAAAAAAGATATCGATACAACGTTTTCAAAAATCGTTCAAAAAATCGTAGAAAAACAACTGAAAGCCTTAAACATTGAGCAATTTCTATGATCGCTCATCGACGACCTACATCAAATCAAAAAGGCAACATAAAAAAGAGCAAAAATAAAAGGGATTGGAAAAACAAAAAACGCCATAGGACACGATGTAGCTTGTAATTTTTCCGTACTTCGAAATGGTTCCAGTGTCGCGTTTTGCAAGGGACGCGCAACTAACAAACAGAATGAAAAACCGAAACTATCCTTTCTTTTTCCCCAAAAAGGTTAGAGAGAGATGAAAAATAGCTGGAAATAAAGTTGAAAAGAAGAGAGCAACTGGCAATGTCCTCCTCTGCTCTCTGACAAAACGTAACATTTCGAATTAAACTACGAATAGCAGACGTGTATACAAGGCGCTAAAAAATATATAGGGGATGTTTATATCTTCGATTCACTATCTCTCATCAAAATAACGAACAATTTTAATGTACAAAAATGCAGTTTGGCGCTTATTTAACATGTTATAATTCGCATTTCTCATTCTTCCTCATTCTCACTCAGTGATCCACGGATCCAAACAAATGACACGGAGTGTGTATAAGATTTCGATTATTATATCACAATGAGAAACATAGAGTTTATTATAACGATATAATAAAAACACAATTTCATTAACAAACAAAATATAATATATCTTAAACCTCTTGATGAAAGCTCTTCTAATGACATGACCTCTTTAGTCTTTCTTCAAGTCTGCTACCTAATAAATATGAAGTGTGTGTGAGATAGAAAGAAAGGTTCGTTACCTGATTCATTCGTGCTAGTATACTTCTAGCGTAAAATCGTTTATAGCTTGAAAAATAAACCTCAAACGATATTTTTGTACACGAAGCTTTTTCATCGTTTTGGTGTCTAGAATCGACCCCATAAATATCCCCCACGTTTCGTAACACCCTGTAGACAGGAACAGTGGAGCAAGCAGGCTGTGTATTTTTCGAATGAAAAAGAGTCGCGTATTGATCATATAGAGGAATCGACAGAACAGAGAGTTCCGTTGGCCTTCGTTACTCCAGCAAACACCTACGAACGAACCAGGAACGAAAATAATCCCATCGTGGAATTTTTATACGCGAGAATTCAACGTACAGTGTAATTCGCCGGCGAAAAAACTAATTTCCTGGTGTCGGATTTAATACCTCCCTCTACCTTCTCCATGCAGACGATTAATACGCTCGACGAACTTTATTTAAACCGAAAATTATTGTAAAATCGCGATATTAATCTAATTATTAGATAAAATGGGGTATTAAAGAAATAATAGTGAGGGAATATGAGAATTTGTAAGTTTTTGATACTCGAGGACAATTTATGCATTCGGTATTCACATTCGTGTCCCACACATGTACCACTTGGTCCCTGGAAGATTTGTGAACATTTGTGGACGACATGAAGTAATTCCGGCGAATTCATTGCCGGTGACTCTGTTTGGTCTATTTTAAGTGTTGAAATATAGGATTTATCTAATAATGGCCACGGAATTGGAAAGTGTTATAATGGTACTTTAATGATGATGTATACGACAGGGAATTTATAGCAGTAGTTTGAACGTATCGCAAGGAGAAATAAATTTAACGAAATTTTTCGTTTATCAGTCACATTCGTGTATAGTATATCCTGGTATACTAAATGATAAGAGCAAACCGTCAGTAATCTACCTTTAACAGCCTAGTAAAGAATGTTATTTGCAATATAAAATGTGTTCTTACGAACTTTCCTTTTATTTAAAAATTATAAATTACGTTAATTATACTAATCTCTGTTAAGTTCTTCCAATATTTTGTCTTCATATAATATTTTCCCTGTAACACGTGGTTTAAAAACTGCTGAAATTGTTGAATTAACTATATACTGTTGAATCAATAATACAAACTATCTCACGAATATAACACGGTCGTAAAAAATTAATTGTAAAATCTTGTCTTTCGTATTTTTGCATTATAATTTCTTGTAAATTCTACCGCGAATGCATTAATATTTCCACAAAAATTTCTAACACATAAGTGTACCTAAACTAATTAACCTAACCTGTAATAGTGCGTAAACGCGTACAAGTGCAAATGAATCTCAATTATTCTGTACCAACAATAACAGGAACGCGCATGAATTTGTAAATTTCGTGGATCCTCGAAATTCCTCTCGAAACCGTTTCGAGCAGTTCATCGGTCTTGCCGAAACTTTGCACGGTGAAGTGAAGCCAAGAATCACGAGCTACTTACTCGAACACTAGCCTCTAATTTTTAATTTATCCCTGGCAAAAGGAAACCACGTTCCGTGCAGAGCGGAACGAACCCCTTCCCGACGAGTTTTAAGAACTTATCAGATCTCCTCGGCCCATTGACTTCACTCTAAGCATAAATCACAAACTTTATCCAAGTATAGTTTTCCTTGGCTCTAGCAACGGCCAAGAATAAAGCGCAACTGCATCGACAAGAACTAAACAACAAAAGGAAACCTCGACTCGATGATATCAAAAACTATATACCCGACCAGATCCAAGTTCGTGATACAATTGAAGCCATCAACTTCCAGCAAATCGACCATCCTTTTCGTTTGCATACTTTCTTGGAAAGAACGTAAGTTGCTTCGAGTATTTTGGAAACATAGTAAGTTGGGGTTGGTTCCAACGTCGAATTGATCGATAAATTTGTTTTGTATATTGTTTGTATAAAAGAATATAATTATGGGGAGATTGAAGATTTTTCTACATTTATAGTAAATTTAAAGATACTAAAATATCTATTGTAAAATGTATATCTACCAAGTATCGAAAGTACAGTAGATACTCGTTATATACGAATTTGCAAAGATATCCGTAGTTGAAATGTAGCAAATAAAATAAAACTTGCTTGAAAGTTTAAAGTCCTTTACAAGTTTATAGAAAAATAGTATAAATTCTAAAATTCTGAAATTATAAAATTCTGAAATTCTGAAGTTGTAAAATTCTGAAATTCCAAAATTAACAAGTTTTAGAACTAGAATTTCACAGAATCCTTAACACTAAACCTACCGGCGCGGTCAAATTGACCGCTCTCGCGACTTCTACACAAATTTAACCATATCACACTTTATCATATCAGACTTTATCATATCGCTTCATAATTTCTGACTTTTCCTAAAACACGCATACAATATATTTTTCGGTATTTAATTTTAGTTTGGTCTTTTATTTTCTGAGAAAAATTTGTACTCTGCCTTACCTACCGTGAGCGGTCATTTTGTCCGCCCGACAAAATATATAAGTTATTCTTAAAATAAATGCAATGAGTACAAAGAAAAGGCTATCTCAAGGTCAGATGACAAACAAAATCAGTA
This sequence comes from Bombus hortorum, assembly GCA_905332935.1. NCBI lineage: Eukaryota > Metazoa > Arthropoda > Insecta > Hymenoptera > Apidae > Bombus > Bombus hortorum. The sequence goes on from HG995197.1 coordinate 561,370, forward strand.
ATAACAAATACTAACAGCTGTTACACCCGCTTTTACACAAGATAGCCACAATATATGTCAAGATATACCAACTCAGGCCCATAATAAGCCTAAGGAACCGCCACAAAATTTAGCATTTTTTACAGTCCATTGTTACAAACATTTTAAAGGTCGAGAAGTTTCTTAGGGTTATTGCTCATTGCTATAAAACACGGGAAAAGCTTTCCCAACTCCACCCTCGAGTAACCGTTGGTGGAGAACGGTCAATACTCATTAATATTTTCGTATAAATATCGCCGTTACACATCATATTTTTACTTGCTATTGCCTTTTCGACTAAAATACATCTTGGTTTCTAAGTCAATTAGTCAACATCTAAATTTGCTATCTCCAAAACTCAGACAGAAAGCATCTGGTTTTGTGTAAAGTTGTTATAAAAGAAAAAATAAAGCATATCAAATTTGACAATAATATTGTATTCCGTACATGGTATTATTCTGTGATAAATATTTACCCAAGAAATGTCAAGATTATTTTTTCAAAAACAATGAGCAGGAATGACTTTACTGAAATTATAAGGTTTATACGATTTGATAAGAAACCAATTGGGTTGCAATGGTATCTACAGTATGAGGCCAATTTACAGAGAATTCACAAAATTGTTATAAACGTGGTGCATACATTACTTTTATATAAAGAATCGCGGGAAAAAACCATGCAGTAAAACTATCAACAAGTTCAGATTCATTACTAGAAAAAACTTATCAAGTAAAAAATTGTAAAGGTTACAAAATTACGAAAGTTTGTTTAAGATGCGGGAAATATTTATGCGGCAAATGTAAATTTGATAATAAGATAATTTGTAAAAAATTCGAAGTAAATTCTATTTAATTAATTAATTAATTAATTAATTCTATTTAAGTCTATAATTGAAATTAAACAAAAGTAAATTTGGACGAAATTTTATGAAAGTTCATCATTTTTTATACATTTAGTTATAAATTAACCATTATCTAAGTTAAATCATAAAAACTATTACTTCTTTAATCACCGGTCATGTTGACCCCACACGGTAGGAATAGGTATACACGAAGTGTCGGTAGGCTTAGTGTTAAAAGGATAAATGGACTTCTGAGTCATCTAATGGAGAGATTATATGGTAGGGTTATTTGTAAATGACGGTAGGGTTACGTTTGGTTTAGATAAGTGATAGTACTTGCGGTCGATGAAATTTGGGGTTAATGGATGTTTTATGTTAACATGCATAATGAGGTAGGATTCGATGTTATTATTGAGGAATATGATTTATGAGAGACTGCATTTGATATTGGTACTTCTGTCCGCTTCCAGTCGCTGTTCTTATTGAATTATTCATATTAATGATTAGAGTTTACAACTTAACAATTTGACGGTCTGTGTCACGGAATCATAATTTTGCTCTACCATCTGTTGTTTGTCGTCGTCACGTTTACTGCGCACTTTACACGCACTTACGTTTGAAACAAATGATTTCTGCATTTAATAGTGTTTTATCGAACTATTGAATTAAACGATTTACAAATACACTGAGAAGACCGGGAATTTGTGATTTTAATGATCCAGCGAGATATGATTATAAACTCGATTTTGTAACTGTATGGAACAAGCAGAAAATAAGTAAATAAATTTATATAATACATAAGTGCACAAAATAAAAATTAATTAAAATAAAAATAATAATATAATGATAAAAATAAAATATAAAATCAATAATGATAATGAATTCAATGAAATTTTCTCAGAGTGTATCACACACAATAATAGACTGAGTGAAATGTGCCGGCAGTCGATAGTAAGATGTGCGGCCGTCAAAGTGTAAATAATCCAGGAATCAGTGTCATATCATACCGTACAAATTTTCTTATCCTAACAAAGCTATCGGCATTTTCCTACGCTCTCTTTTACATCGTGTGAAACCGTACACAATGTTGTGAAACTTCTTTCGATTCTTTTTAAGATATCACCGAACCAGCGAATCTCGACAAAAGAATTTACCTTTTGCCCCTTGTACTTTTCAACTTTATCGGTTGAAGGATCGATAGTTTATCGATATCAGCCTTTGGCTGTTCACAGGTATCGGCATCGTGGAACTGCAAGCCTTACAAGAAATGCTACAACTTGTATCGAAGTACATCATCGCAAATCTCTTTTATAGTACGATCTTCTGAATGTTACGGTTTAATTGTTCCTGAATTTAATCGGCATGTAAGTCAACTATTCTATCCATACGATATTATTTTAACGTTATTAGCTTTGAATAAAACGTAACTTATTTTCTTGAATTTGATGATAACAAGAAGAAATAATAGAATGAAAATATGAATGGAACAAACAGTTTGACACACGATTGACTCGAGTATTAATAAAATAAATAAAAAGTAAAAAAATAAAGTAAAGTAAAAGTAATTACTATATCTAATAAACATACATCTACTTTAAACCAATTGCTTAGAAGAAAATGACTGAAATACTTCATAAAATAGTAGATATGAATCGACATAAGATTGATCTTCAATAGAAGAGATAAACATCGGTGATATTAGTAAAATTTATTGAAATATACCTGGGATTCTTTTTACATGTCAAATGCGTATAGTGTAAAAATTTCGTGTAAAAAAAGGTCGTGAAATAATCGATTTGCAGCAAAGCATAAAACTTGCGTTAAACTAAAACAAGCAATAGATACAGCAATTTAGAAGATTCAATCAATAAATACATGAAAGAAACGGTAATGTATTAAGGAAAATTGAAAAAATACCTTTTTCAAAAATCAACATTTTATTTATCGTCACAATCTATTATATTACAACGAATGCGGTTTTTTATTACTGGAAAAAAGTCACTCTCGTCGCTCGAAATATCCTTCGTTTGGTCGTTTTGTATCAGTTCCAATGACATATGTTTTTTATTTTGTTTTTTAATAATTCTTCATAAGAAGCCATACAAGTTTTCAAATCCCTTTAAAATCACGCAGAACATTCGAGATTGCTATCATTTAAAGCGAAATGATAAAACGCGTTGGAAAGATCGCATAACTGTAACCAAAACGCGTTAAATAAACTGTGCTAAAGTTAATAAAACGTGTTTAGAAAACCATGTAAAAGTCAAGAAACCGTTTAAAAAAACCATGTAAGAAGAGTCCCTGGTGTATTAAGTTGCATCGTTGATCGCAAGGGTAGTTCTAAACTTGATAAAATAAGTGAATGCAACGATATTAATATAACTTTTACTTATAAATTTTACGTCTACCTCTAAATAAGAAGATATAAAATTAGAAATAAACTACATGCTTAATCAAATGACATTCACTTAATGCTTTTTCTGATAAACTCCTACATACAGCTCTTTTCCTACTGCAAGCTTCTTTATTATGTCCAGAACAAATTCCAAAACCATAAAAGAAGAACGAACGACCGTTCAACAGCCAAGCATCGAGTCGAAAGACCAAACGGAAGCCCGAAGGGTAAAATTCTCGGAGGAACCAGCAAAGAGGAAGTGGATATACGGGGTCGTCGTCTAGGGTACGATCAAGGCGAGCTTTCGTTCTGGGAATTTTACGCGGATATCTGAACTTACGATCGCCGATATCGAGTACGAGGAAGCCTCCGCCTCGAGACCATCGCGAACCTTGTCCAGGTCGGGATAGTGGTTGAGAAATGAGAGAGAACGGGACAAGATTCGAATAGCGGAGCGAGGAGAAGAAAAATCGCAGCGAGGGCTGATGTTTGTTCGCAGATAGAAAAAGGCAATCGAGATGCCTCGGGGTAACTACACCACGTAGTGCAGCAGAAGTTGTGCGTACACTGGATCAGAAATGTTTGTGTTTGATAGGTCGGTAAGTTTAATCCGGGTGCGGGCAACCGAGTATCTGAATACTTATTTCTATATTTCTTTTAACAACCTTTTTACTTTTTGCTAGAAGTACTACAATATTGTTTCGGATGCCTGATCTTTGAATATTTCAAGTTGAAATTTCTAAACAAATAATAAACATTGACGGTTCAAACATATTAACTGTAGATAATTTTGCAAAAATTACTTTGCATTGATAAAGTTTTACCACCGTTAGCAACAATTCACCTCGAAAGATATAAAGAATAAATCTAAGAATCAGAAAACTTCGAGTACTCGTTCTTATAATCGCTTTTTCGTACATCCTGAAATTTGTATTTTACGTCTCTGCCAGTTTAAGAATAAATAAATTGTTTCTGAATTATTAAAATTTAACCAAAGTGAACAAAGTAAACAAGTTAATGGACCTTTCTATAAACGCGCCTTTTAACACCGCATGCATTGTAGCACGAATTTCATAATTTCAACCTTCAACACCCCTCTAATAACAACAGCTTCAAATTAACGATCCACTTCAAACACTCATCTAACTCAAATCAAAACTTACTGAAGATTTTTGTACAGCAGATTCCGGGAAACCACCTTTCCCATGAGCACACGTGCCACACGGAACGGACACACAAACCTACCACATATCTCCACATACTATATATTTTTCTATATATACGTATATGTGAAACAGAATGATCGTGCAGCAGAACGAAAATCGCCGAGAGTAAAGGAGAGTACCGAAAAGGGGTAGTAAAACTGTGTAGAACGTAGAGAAAGAGAGAAATAGGGGTGGGGGAGAACGGAGGAAATATCAGCGGGATAGGTACAAATACGGCGCTATATATGACAGTTTGATGTATAGTTGAATTTTTATGCCGGTGAGAGATGTTATTGCCGCGTCACAGGATGAATCTCTGATATGTCGAGGGCGGCAGCGAGGAAAGTTGGCAGCGAAATCGATATCGCATGATTTATGCCTAGATTGAGTTTTTCCGTTCTTTCTCTGTATTCGACTCGTCTCTTTCCCCCTCCACCGCCACCACCACCGCCAAACTCTCTCTCTTTTTTCAACCCTGACGTCGAAACGTCTGTTACGATCTCGCTTACTCTTTTTCCGTTTCTCTGTCTTTCTATTTCCATTGCGCACTGTCTACTTGCTTTCGTTCACCACTAGTCTCCTCTTTGTCAATACGGTACGTCGGCCAGGTACGACAGAACCTAATTTCAGCGAGGATTGCGCGTCAGAATCGACTGCGTCGATTGGCGAGATGCCTGTTTCTCTATGTTCGGTATTCCGCCTCCTGTTCCGATAAAATTTCCGCATGAAAATCATCGCGCGCTTTGAACAGGATGCTCTCTTTTCATCGATCTCTTCTCAGTCTCTCCCCCCCCCCTCTCTCACTCTCTCTCTTTCTCTCTTGCACGAATATCCCGATTCAACATGGGCAAATTAGGAAAATCGGGCTCCAGCCGGGAATGAAATGGAATAATTGTTTGGATTGTGCACCTCCATTTCTATTTGTGATTTGTACAGTGACGAGCATACAAATAGGGAAAGTATTTGTGTGAAATTCAACTTAATTTAATTTAATTATAGGGTAATAATTTATAGGACCTTCGAATCTTGAAATATTTCTTACAAAAAAGGAGATAAAATTCCAAGCTATAAAAAGAACGTCTATGCAAAACGAAAATCTAGCTAGGTTTTAAAAGTACGTCAATACGGATTCATTTATATCTGAAGTTGTACGAACGAGGAATATTTTTTAACGCCATACTTCGGAAAAGTCCGTATTTTCAAGGATATGGTTCCTGATCGCAGAGAATGTAGAACTTACGACCAGGCTGCATATAAATTTCTTTTTATCGAGTATATCGTAGCACCTTACGATTCGCGGCGGAGTTAAATATAAATTTCCTTTCATGGAATTGGCACGTTTCCGAGTCGCCTTGACCCTCTCCAGGGTTTTACACGACTCTAACAATGCCATTGTAAATTCAAAATTAATTTTTCATAAAAAAAGAAGAAGCGTAGCCTCCGTCCAAACTACGGTTTAACTTATAAAATGGAACCAATCCCCGACGATTGAAGTGTAAAATCAAAGGAATCAAAATAAAAGTTATGTAAGGAAAGCAGTTTTTTCCATATATTTTGCACAATCAAACTGTCCTAAAATTAAAGTCTGTTCCAAAACACCTAGTCTATTTACAAAAGACCATCTTCCTAAAAGATGACGAAAGCTATTAAAACAATCTAAGAACACAGACATTTCCTTGCAGAATACCGTATCTAAAAATCCAACGTTAAATTATCCAAAAGACTCTATTCTCCATAAATACTACTACTATAATCATCTGAAAACACAGCTACTCACAAGAATGTACCTATACGTTTCATACCACAATAAACCATCCTCCATCAAGAACACCCAATCCACTTGCAAGATACTATTTCGTACGAAATCTAAAAATCGTCACTATTCACCTAAATTACGCAAAATGCTGTATTCTCTACGAACACGATGAAAATTACCAAAAAATACAGCCACCTCCCAGAAACCCATTTATTCCACCCAAAAAACTCCATCCCCCGCCGAGAACATACTATACGTTCCTTCCACTTGGACCCATCCATTCCCAAACGCAGGGTCCTTAATCCTAGGGCTTCATGGTAAGAAAAGAAATTGTCTCGAAGAAAACCAGAGTCGCGCGAATCTTCCGGAGGATCGTACTTGAGCATGCCATAAGTCGTGGACTCGTGGCAGAAGCACGAACGCGTGTCGCGGCAAGCCGTGAATGGCCCACTTCCGGTTCGACGTTGGTCGGTGGTTCGCGTGAATTGTTCGCGCGTACACTTTTGCTTGAACGCGTCTGGACTTGGTCCAACCGGTTTTATGGGCGTCGCGGCGGCGACGACACGAGGACGCCCTATCGACAACATGATTTGTCCGCCTTTGCGTTCGACAAAAGCCAACCCCCCCTATCTCGAACGTAACCCACGGGGACGTACACTGTAATTTATGAGCTTGGCCATTCTTTCGATACGCGCGAATAACGTCAGGAGGTAAAAGCGCTTTTGTTTCCGAGGATCGAACGACACGCGTTTCATATTTAGTCCTACGGTTCTTTGTTCAACAATGTAATCGCAGTCAGCATCGAGATATCGAGACACATTCGAAGCACGTGTAAGGCGACAACGTACAACAGGTGACGGAGGTAAGCTCGTAAGAATTGATTGTCAAGCAGCTTCGAACGCGTGTGCGACTTCTTGACGATACACGAGGATGATGGTTGAGAAGGGGTTGGTTGTGAATGTTTGGTGTCGTAAAATTGGAAAACATACGAGAGATAATTATACAAGGGAATTTTGAACATTTTCTGACAGTTTTAAAGCAATACGTAATAAAAATGCAGCGTAGTAATTACTAACTAATGCAAGGTGGAAAGGACCTTGGCTCTTTGGTGTCATAAAATTAGAAAATATTCAAAAGATAGTAATCAAGATAATCTTGAAAATTTTCTGGTGACTTTAAAAGGATACGTAACGAAAATGTAGCTAAGTTTCTAATTAATTTTAGGTGGGAAAGGATCGTGGCTGTTTGGTGTCATAAAATTGGATTGGATCGGTAGATAGTAAGCAGGAGACTTGAAAATTTTCTACTGTTTTTACGAGCGACAACAGGTGGTGGAAGTAAACTCACGGGAATTGATTGCAAAGTAGTTTCGAACGAGTGTGGGACTTCCTGACGATACATGAAAATTGTGGTCGAAAAGAAGTTTCATGGATGTTTGGTGTTGTAAGATTGCAGAATATTCCGAAAATAGAATATTCAGGTAAGAGTATTTGGAAAATTTTGTGGTGTTTTTAAAGGAATCTGTAGTGAAAATATAGCGGAATTTGTAATTAATTTTAGGTGGAAAAAGAGGGGTTCACGGAATATTTGACGTGATAAAGTTGGAGGACATTCGAGGAATAGTTAAGCAAGGGAATTGTGAAAATTTTCTGGTTTTAGATTTAATTTTCATTTAAACAGATAAGTAGTGAAAATAGAACAGATATGTAGTAAAGTTTAGGTGAAGAAAGGGCTGGTCGTAAATGTTTAATGTCATAAAACTGAACCGTATTCAAGATGCGAGCGAATTTGAAAAATTGTCCGATATTTCTTTTTTTAAAGAATACGTAGTAAAAATCTGTTCCCTAAATTTTTGTAAATAAAATATGCGAAGAACCGCAATTTTTAAAATGGAAACTATTGCGTTTCAAAGATCCTTCGCCCATCTCTCTGTTTATTGTATCATTTTACATTATTCGAGTAAATATGATTAATGAATGGAACAGAATAATTACACTGGTAAGAAGTGGCTACATACACCAGTAACACTCAGTTTAATGGTTCTGCATAATTGTTAAAGCGCAAAGAAATTATTAATCTTGTTACACGGTTGATTAATGACTGCAGTTTTTACGACCTAGACTTTGCAAGAAAATTAGAATTCCACCGAAGTGACGAGAGTTGCAAATAAACTATTTAGTTGCCTTAATTATAGTATGTCATTGTACTTAGTTCATGTTAAACAACTATCGTTTCCTGTCTAACCAACGCCTGTTTAATCAATTTTAAATAAACTAACTGTAGTAAGATCCTACAGAAATGTAATACATTCGGTAATAATTCAACTATGGAAAATAGTAAATTAACTGTGGACCATACTCGATTATCAGACTATTGTATCTTTGTTGGAATCGAAATTACGTAAGATGTCATCTACAGCGAATTCGAACTATATCGTTGGTATAATAGCAATGTTATCCTACTTAAATGATTTTAGATTCCAACTTTAGATTCAATTTTGTCATGCTTGTGCGGCTGTAATTAACTGCAATGTAAATTGTTAGGGGCTTGAAAACGGAAATTCTTCAGAGCAGACGGTTTTCAAATTACTCCCGCTAATTCTTGAAACTGGACGATACTTTAATTACCTTCTAACATACAAAAAAATTAAAAATTGCTATACTTTTATAATTACGACGTTATGTGTCTCTGTGGGTTTATTTTAACGAAATGACTGAAATCCTTTCAGTGAAAGAGAAAATATCGATCAATAATTTATCTTTGGCAATTTATGATACGAAATCTAGAATTGAAAACACGCAACTATACGAATTACTATTATTTTCCGCGATTAGATCTTTGCTATATTTCGATAGAATTCACGAACGTTCGTCGTTTCTACGAATTCTATAATGCTCGTCGATAAATGCATTTGTCACATCCCGGATTAAAAAATTCGACCAATTGAAAGTTAAGTTACGAAGCAAAATGAACAAGTTCAGTTTCTTGAAGCATAGTTTGTATTTAAGACGATGTCCATAGTTTGTGAGACGATAATATATGTTCGAGGTATTCTGCATTTGATGTGGCACTTATTTAAGGATAGACTAAATAATATTATTATAAATAAATATTATGAAATTTAAAACCAACGTTTAGGTTTCGTAACTACAGTAAAAATATGATCCTCCGCTTTCTTTAGCCTTCTTAACTTTGCAACTTCTAGTACGTTATCATTTACAAATATAATTTACAACCACCAATATATACTTGAAATTTTCTTATAATTTGCAAAAGCTAATTTACAAGAAGCGAGTAGTAAAAATGAAGTCACTTTGTCAGTGAAGAAAATTGACGTAGAACAATGAAAATCTCCACTTGAGACTACAAGAGGGAATATATCATATTCGAGGTTCTTTCATGGGACACGCGGTTGACATCGTAAGATTATCACACTACATTGATCCTTCTGTTTTTCATTCAGCACGATATCGCGTTGCATGCAGCATTGAGCTCGGCCATCTAGATGTATTAACGCGTTGGCCGTGAACGAATTTATCTTGCGCCGGCCAGACCTTGTCTTTCTATCGATATCGTCACGTTAACGGGGCAGAACCAGTTGGAAGCGAAGGGCGGCAGCCCTTTCATGATAAATTTATGGAATCGCGTCGGAGAAGTCCTGAAGTGGACAGATGAAATGGACCGGAGGCGTCGACAACCTTCCAGAATCGATATCGCTTGATTCCTTTTATCGTTGAGTTAAATATATACATTTCAGCGTTATTTAGATTTTTTTTTTAAATAAAAAAAAGAGTTTTTAGGTTTAAAAAGATTAACTAATCGGCGCTCTGTCTCTCCACTTCTATAAACGATGGAAAGTTTATTCGAAAAGCGATGTATTTAAAAATAGGACAGGCAAAAGTATTCATCTAAGTACAATTTATTTTATAGTCCACAAAATTACAAATTTGGGATTGGATGATTTTAATCCAACATATGTTAATCATTCAAGGTATTTACATTTATGTTTATTGATATAGGAGACACATACTAATTATTAAAACCAACTTTTGTGTATTTATACAGTATTGACGTTTATGCTATTAATAAGCGAATATGTAGACTATCTATTCATAAATAAATCTTTCGTTTTATGTTATTATCTTACCTATTGGAGTCTTTCATATTTAACCCGTTCTGTCACTAAAATATCTTAGAAATTATGTTATATTATTAATAAATATTTTATTCTATTCGCAAAATAATTAATATGTATAATAAATGAGTTTATATCATTCTACGATCTATAGTAGAACATAAAGTAATAATTTTAAGATATCTTGCCACGTTTGAAAATATCGTACGTCGAAACATACACTAATCACCAGTAAGAGATACAAATCTGTAATCGTTCACATAAAATCATCTCCACAAATTTTCACTCTTGTAACTATTTCCAAAATCAAATTGTAACTATTTTTCCAAATCAAACACTTTGCTGGGAAAATTCTTCACCTACGCGACGCGTTACCTCGCCATCCAATCCCTATAAGAAGAATCCATCAACCGACCAAAGATCCAAGTTTGAGGAGAACCTACTTGAGAACGTCAATACCAGTGGTGAAAGAAGATCGCAAGACAGGAAACCATACTCGACGCGCGATTTCACACGAAACGATGCGCCTAGAAATACATGCATTCCGTATCATCGTTTCCAAAGGGATGCCGTGTCACGTTGTTGATATTTAGATAGCGCGTGTGGGTCGAATCGACTTGCGGATAAATTCAGCTAATTAATTATTCGCGCAAACAGTTCGCGAAACGTTGTTTCGCTACGTACACGAGCTGATAATTACCGGATTTATCGACTAATGTATAATTAAGTAAATGAACGGCGAGTATGTTCATCGTCGCTCTATAAAACTATCTACTATTATATGTTCAAGCGATTCGCAGCGCAGCACATGCATAGTTAAGTTGAAGTTCGAAACGAGTAACGCGCCAGATAACACGGTTGAAATTTTTATGAAAATTTTGTGAAATTTTTAAAAGAAGTTGCTGTTCCATTGCGGAAGGAACTATCAAAGAAATCACGTTTCATGCCGCGAGAAATCTGCCCATCCAAGTAAATTGCATGACCAAGAATTAATTCTCTCGCCATTCTGAGTAATTTGTAATTTTAAACATTTTCTTTTCTTTTGTACTTTTGACTACAAAAATTTGATATTATGGAACTGAGATGTAGAACTTGATATCATTAACAAATATAATCCTCTCTAGAAGAATGAAATTAATTTAGAAATAATGTATTATAATTAAAATAATATTATGTAAAATATATTATAATATAAATAAATAATAAAAAAATAATATAAAAATTCAATTATGCAGGATTAATATAATTATTTTTTCCTCAATATCATTAAAGCGTAGTTGCAATTAACAATAATTAAAATCTAAATGGAACTGGATTGAGAACGGACAGTTCAGATGGGTATTTGCTTAAATACATGTTATAATAAATATGGATTGCATACGATTATAGTATAACATATAACGAATATAATTAGTTATTATTTTACGAAAAGTACGATTTGCCAATTAATTAAGTCAACCGGATCGTGAAGTAAGCAAATGATTGATGCAACTTCCTCGATGTGGTTTCAAGTGATTCTTCAAGTGATTCAAGGAAATACTAAGAAAGTGATTTTCGAAGAAGAACTTCCGCGATTTCTTCTACGTGAAATCTCAATTAACTGATCCACGCATCAGCACGTTCTTAATTAATTCTCCTTTCCGTGATTCCGAGTAATTAAGGGAATTAAGAACGTGAAATTCGATCAAGAATTACCTCATATTTTTATCCTTTTATTCCCAAATAAAATTATTCATGATATAATAAACTGTGATAAACTTTAATGGAAAAAATAACATAGAACAAATTAATACAATACTACTTACATAGAAATCAGATTGCGTAAAACGGAATCAGCATTATGGGGCTTACCTAGAACAGAAAAATAATATATATGATTAATTAAAATCGCAAGACTCAAGAAACGATTCAATCCAATAAAAAAGACCAAATACTCAAATAGTGTATAAAATACATATTATATCGTTGGATTAAAAATAATTTATAGCTGTCTGTAAAGATCGTTCCCGGAGAGACGCGATCGCGAGGAAAACGCGTCAGCGAGAGGCGTAAATTCTCGCTACGATTCGGATAATCGACGCCGCGAATTAGTCGTTTCCCTGTTTCGGTTAAGATAACAGAGGTGGTTCAATGAATTTAGCACTGTATTAACAGGGTTAATATAACTTGTATATTTAACAATTGTTAATATAATAAAAAGAACATCACAAAATGTTTAGCAATGACTACGATTGATGTATTACAGAAATACGACCCGACTTTGCAATATCTCTCGATGAATTCGTTCAACTAGCGACTTTAATTCGTTACAACCTTTCGATGTATGTCGTTTGAATCTTCTGATGAGACTGATCGCCCTCGGATCATTTTTTTATCTTCCTGGAGACGACTCCCACTACGTTCGGGTCACGCCACCGTTCGCGCCTATGATCACGTATGCCATCTTCTTTGTATGTATAAAGTAACGGATCGAAATCGAAGTTTCTAGAGCTCGAGGCTTGATGACAAATGTGCGCTTGTCGCTACATTGTATAGACTTCACCGGTCGTATAAGATGATCTGTCTGCAACACTGTAGTGCCGCGCGCGACGGTTAGTGATACAGCCTATAGTAAGCCTCGTGGCGTAACACTGTCATTGCCACAATTATTTAAAGTCTATAGGTAATGTTACGACCGTTCGCGGAGAGACGCGATCGCGAGGAAACGCGTCAGCGAGAGGCGTAAATTCTCGTTACGATTCGGATAATCGACGCCGCGAATTAGTCGTTCCCCTGTTTCGATTAGGACAACAGAGGTGGTTCAATGAATTAACACTGTGTTAACAGGGTTAATATAAATGTATAATTACAACAATTATGACAACTATTAACAATAACCAAATAATGGTTTGACAATGAATGCAGTTAATATCTCGATGAATTCGATAAAGAATGACAGAAATGTAACCCGACTTTTTGGCAGCTCTCGATGCATGCAGTTTGAATCTGCAGATGAGACTGATCGCCCTTCGATCCTTTCTTTTGTCTTCTGGAAGACGAACCCCTACCACGCTCGGATCACGGCACCGATCATGTTACGATCTTGTATACCGCCTTTTTTTGGTAGGTAAAATAACGGACCGAAGGCGAATCGATCTTTCTTAGAACTCGCTGCTTGACGACAACTATGCGCTTATCGCTACATTGTGTATATCTCGCCGGTCTTATGAGGTGATCGGTCCGCGACTTTGTAGTGCCGCGCGCGACGGTTAGGAATACGATCCATCGAAAGCCTCGTGGCGTATGGTCTAGTCTAGATAGAGAGTCGGCCGACGTAACAGGTACCTATTTGCCAATGTCTAGCAGAGCTCTACAACGGACTGGTTGAATTTTATTATTTAGAATGTTGACCTGCGCTGTCACGAACAGATCGTGATGTACTGGTTCAGATGAAAGCGAGGTCAGCGAATCCGTTGTCTGTGATTCGGTCCCTAATGAAGTCGTCTGATGCAGTCATTCCTTCTTTTATCGTGTAGGAGAGGGCGATAAATTTGATGCAGTTATTTTTATTCGCGATGGCCGAGATTCGCGTTTGGGAGACGTTCTGGGGGACGATCGGGGAGACGACCGTGGAGATGATCGTGGAGACGTTGAAGATCGTCTCGATTGATGTGCCGAACGAAGTATCGGTGAACTAGATGGTGATCGTGTGCCAGATGATCGGTCGCTCGACGATCGACCGCTTGATGACCAACCGCTCGACGATTGACCGCTCGATGACCGATCGTTCGATGTTCGTGGTTTGATATGACCTTGATCGCTGAGTAAGTACGTGTGATGTCGCTGTCTGCATATGCGACATGAGCCGGCGGAACATTGATCCACCGAGTGCCCCTTGCCTAAACAATTTGTAAAGAGCGATGCCCGTTTGGCGGTTTCAAGGCAATTTTTGCCCAACTTCGCCTTGAACACATCGCAATTCCAGATTTCGTGTTGCCCTTGACAACTTGGACACACCAACGACTTATGTGTTGTGGTAAATGTGTGGGCTCGCGGTGCGACTTGTCGCTGACGGTTGTGTTGGTCGGACGACCAGGTTATCGCGGTTGTGGTGGAGCTTGTCCAGTCGCCGATCCTTCGCGTTTTTAAGAAGTCTAACAAGTGCATGTATGACGGTATTTTTTTGCCTAATAAAGTGCGTTGCCATTTACGGATGGTGGCTGAGGGTAGCCTCGATGTGAACATTTTGATGAGAACGACATTTGATGTGACTGGTTCCCCGAGTTTCTCTAATGCTTGAAGACTAACTTTAACTGTCTCGAGAAAATCATTTATTGCTTCGGGGGTCTCTTTTGTTATTTTCGGGTAATCGAAAATCAGGTCCCAATGGCGCATGCAGACTTGACGGTGGCAGTCAAATTTCTCTTTGAGAACGTCAATGGCGATTGAATAGTTAAGTTCAGTGAGATCTAACGATTGGATGCTTCGCGCGGCCTTTCCGGTCAAGGATGATCTGAGATAATGGAATTTTTGTACGGATGTTAGTCGCTCATTTCGATCTATTGCGGCGGAGAAGGAGTCATAAAAGGGATGCCAATTTTCAATGGTACCGTCGAAGGTAGGTAGGTGAATCTCTGGCAATTTTATCCGAGTCGGCTCGGCGATATTGGGTGAATCACGGCTTGATGATTTCGATGACGATATTGGTGTATTATCCATGAGAATGTCTATTCGTACTGCCAGATCGTAATATATGTCGGTAATTTCGGAAACGCGCGCGTCTTCCCCTCGCATAAATCTTCTAATTCTTCTTGTATTAATCTGTATTGTTTCCACGCGTCGTCTATCCATGCCTGAGGGACTGTTAATGAAGCCCTATCTTGCTGATCGGATTGTTCGAATTCAACGAGTCGTTTGGACGCGGTAGTAAATCGGCTGATTTGGAAACCTCGTCTCCGACGTAAGGAGGTAATTTTGTCCTTGTTTTGCATTGTTATAACGGATAGTGAATCGGTAATGCAAGGAACGTGCTTACCTTGTCGTTTTGATTTGCAACTGATCTGATGGTTGCCTAGCTACGGTGAGAAGCTGCGTGGGTGCGGTCTTCAACCACCAGGTTTTGCTTCTTGTAAATAGACGGCCCCTAAGCGTTACTGACTTCGCTGGAGTGGTAAGGCTTCTGTTGCTAGTTGTTGGACTTGCGTGGCACTGTATGGTAGTGGGTGTCACTGGTGTGCACTTTTCACTTGCCACCGAATCCGACTCGAAGGACCAAAATGTTACGACCGTTCGCGGAGAGACGCGATCGCGAGGAGACGCGTCAGCGAGAGGCGTAAATTCTCGGTACGATTCGCATAATCGACGCCGCGAATTAGTCGTTCCCCTGTTTCGATTAGGACAACAGAGGTGGTTCAATGAATTAACACTGTGTTAACAGGGTTAATATAAATGTATAATTACAACAATTATGACAACTATTAACAATAACCAAATAATGGTTCGACAATGAATGCAGTTAACATCTCGATGAATTCGATAAAGTATGACAGAAATGTAATCCGACTTTTTGGCAGCTCTCGATGCATGCAGTTTGAATCTGCAGATGAGACTGATCCCACTTCGATCCTTTCTTTTGTCTTCTGGAAGACGAACCCCCACCACGCTCGGATCACGCCACGGATCGCGTTACGATCATGGATACCATCATATTTGTGTAGGTACAATAACGGACCGAAGGCGAATCGATCTTTGTTAGAACTCGCTGCTTGACGACAACTATGCGCTTATCGCTACATTCTGTTATCTCGCCGGTCTTATGAGGTGATCGGTCCGCGACTTTGTAATGCCGCGCGCGACGGTTAGGAATACGATCCATCGAAAGCCTCGCGGCATATGGTCTGGTCTAGATAGAGAGTCGGCCGACGTAACAGGTACCTATTTGCCAATGTCTAGCAGAGCTCTACAACGGACTGGTTGAATTTTATTATTTAGAATGTTGACCTGCGCTGTCACGAACAGATCGTGATGTACTGGTTCAGATGAAAGCGAGGTCAGCGAATCCGTTGTCTGTGATTCGGTCCCTAATGAAGTCGTCTGATGCAGTCATTCCTTCTTTTATCGTGTAGGAGAGGGCGATAAATTTGATGCAGTTATTTTTATTCGCGATGGCCGAGATTCGCATTTGGGAGACGTTCTGAGAGACGATCGTGGAGATGATCGAGGGGATGATCGGGGAGACGATCGGGGAGACGTTGAAGATCATCTCGATCGATGTGCCGAACGAGGTATCGGTGAACTTGATGGTGATCGTGTGCCAGATGATCGGTCGCTCGACGATCGACCGCTCGACGATCGACCGCTCGACGATCGACCGCTCGATGACCGACCGTTCGATGTTCGTGGTTTGATATGACTTTGATCGCTGTGTAAGTACGTGTGATGTCGCTGTCTGCATATGCGACATGAGCCGGCGGAACATTGATCCACCGAGTGCCCCTTGCCTAAACAATTTGTACAGAGCGATGCCCGTTTGACGGTTTCAAGGCAATTTTTGCCCGACTTCGCCTTGAACACATCGCAATTCCAGATTTCGTGTTGCCCTTGACAACTTGGACACACCAACGACTTATGTGTTGTGGTAAATGTGTGGGCTCGCGGTGCGATTTGTCGCTGACGGTTGTGTTGGTCGGACGACCAGGTTATCGCGGTTGTGGTGGAGCTTGTCCAGTCGCCGATCCTTCGCGTTTTTAAGAAGTCTAACAAGTGCATGTATGACAGCATTTTTTTGTCTAATAAAGTGCGTTGCCATTTACGGATGGTGGCTGAGGGTAGCTTCGATGTGAACATTTTGATGAGAACGACATTTGATGTGACTGGTTCCCCGAGTTTCTCTAATGCTTGAAGACTAACTTTAACTGTCTCGAGAAAATCATTCATTGCTTCGGGGGTCTCTTTTGTTATTTTCGGATAATCGAAAATCAGGTCCCAAAGGCGCATGCAGACTTGACGGTGGCAGTCAAATTTCTCTTTGAGAACGTCAATGGCGACTGAATAGTTACGTTCAGCGAGATCTAACGATTGGATGCTTCGCGCGGCCTTTCCGGTCAAGGATGACCTGAGATAATGGAATTTTTGTACGGATGTTAGTCGCTCATTTCGATCTATTGCGGCGGAGAAGGAGTCATAAAAGGGATGCCAATTTTCAATGGTACCGTCGAAGGTAGGTAGGTGAATCTCTGGCAATTTTATCCGAGTCGGCTCGGCGATATTGGGTGAATCGCGGCTTGATGATTTCGATGACGATGCTGGTGTATTATCCATGAGAATGTGTATTCGTACTGCCAGATCGTAATATATGTCGGTAATTTCGGAAACGCGCGCGTCTTCCCCCTCGCATAAATCTTCTAATTCTTCTTGTATTAATCTGTATTGTTTCCACGCGTCGTCTATCCATGCCTTGTGGACTGTTAATGAAGCCTTATCTTGCTGATCGGATTGTTCGAATTCAACGAGTCGTTTGGACGCGGTAGTAAATCGGCCGATTTGGAAACCTCGTCTCCGACGTAAGGAGGTAATTTTGTCCGTGTTTTGCATTGTTATAACCAATAGTGAATCGGTAATGCAAGGAACGAGCTTACCTTGTCGTTTTGATTTGCAACTGATCTGATGGTTGCCTAGCTACGGTGAGAAGCTGCGCGGGTGCGGTCTTCAACCACCACCAGGTTTTGCTTCTTGTAAATAGACGGCCCCTAGCGTTATTGACTTCGCTGGAGTGGTAACGCTTCTGTTGCTAGTTGTTGGACTTGCGTGGCACTGTATGGTAGTGGATGTCACTGGTGTGCACTTTTCACTTGCCACCGAATCCGACTCGAAGGACCAAAATGTTACGACCGTTCACGGAGAGACGCGATCGCGAGGAGACGCATCAGCGAGAGGCGTAAATTCTCGCTATGATTCGGATAATCGACGCCGCGAATTAGTTGTTCCCATGTAACGGTTAGGACAACAAATGTTGTTCAATGAATTAACACTGTGTTAACAGGGTTAATATAAATGTAGATTTGCAACAATTATGACAACTATTAACAATAATCAAATAATGGTTCAACAATGAATGCAGTTAATATCTCGATAAATCCGACAAACTGAGCGATTATCAAATGCGATTTCTCAGATGTGATTTTTCGGACGAGACTGTTAATTAAGACTTCTCAGATACGACACTTAGTTAAGACTGATCAGATGAGACTCTTCGTTAAGACTGATCGCCCTTCGATCCTTTCTTTTGTCTTCTGGAAGACGGTCCCCCACCACGCTCGGATCACGCCACCGATCGCGTTACGATCTTGTATACCGCCTTTTTTTGGTAGGTAAAATAACGGACTGAAGGCGAATCGATCTTTCTTAGAACTCGCTGCTTGACGACAACTCTATGCGCTTATCGCTACATTGTGTATATCTCGCCGGTCTTATGAGGTGATCGGTCCGCGACTTTGTAGTGCCCGCGACGGTTAGGAATACGATCCATCGAAAGCCTCGCGGCGTATGGTCTGGTCTAGATAGAGAGTCAGCCGACGTAACAAGTATCTATTTGCCTATTATATAGTTAGTTTGCAAAGTTTGTGCAAATTCATATTTTTATAAACGCAGCTTATAAACGTGAAGAGAAACAACCTGAATAAGAATATTTGTTCACCTACTAAATATTATAACGAGTACATTGAATATTTTATATATCACGTGCGTTCTGTGCATTTCTCTGTACGATCATACGAATGTTTTGACGTTTAAAACTGTGTGAGGGTAGTTTACAAGTGAAATAAGATTTATCTATAATTCTATGGTCAATGAAGCTCGTAGAATAGGGTAAATTAAGAACCGTTCCTTCCCCCGTGATATGCTAGATGTTCTTTAGATCTTTGTTCCAGGTTTCCATTTAATTTTCCAAAACACCTACCTCGCTCGTTGCATCAGTAGTAAATTATCGCAATCTAATTAACTATTCGACGTTCTGCGTGACTTTACTACCTCGGATCTCCGAAAAAGCAAGAAAGAGCGAAGTAACAGCCAAGAATGTGTGAAGGAGAGATGAGTTCAGAGAGATGGGTGAGAGGAGTCGCGGCCGCAGAGAGGAAGATACAGCTGACGTAGGAATTAAATTGCAACGGTCGGATTCGCGCTCGATTACTTATTCCAGCCCTGTCACTCGTAACTCTAATCCAGATTAAACGATCGATCGCGGCAGATTAGTACGTAAAAAGCGGCGGCGCGTGTCGCTGCAGAACGGAGTGGCTTCGATAGTACTAGCTGGATAACTAGGCGGGTAACTAAGTCCGACATTTAATGCGTATACACGCCACTAGTCATGCATAGAATTTGCTCCCGTTCCACTACATTTTGCCACCGCAATTTTGTAGTTTAACTATACTATGCCGCGTGTAGTTACAGTTCTCGGATTTTTGGCAAACCCCTGACAAAATTGTAGAGTATTCTGGGAATTTGAAACTCGTCTGCATTCGACAACATCCTGGAATCTGATCGTTATGTATTTCCAGTTATAGGAATTCTCTTGGGTTTCAGCGTTACAGTGTTTCTTTTATGTGCCATTGATTGTTGCTTCGCTTGCTTTTCTTTCAATTAACCACATGTTGGAACTTTTTTTATTCATTTTTTAAAGTGCTTTATATCGTTGGAATTTTCACCCGATTATCCTTATACTGATTTTTATTGATAGAATCTCAGTCCAAATTTGGAAATATTCTTCGGAAATTCCTTTCTTGGAATCTTCGTTGTATCTTTTATTGCTGAAAGTCCTTTTATTATGTCTTTGCACTGTTCTTCTCATGATTTATGATTATGAACCGCAAATGTGTCGATTTATCGTTCAATTTCTAGTATACAATTGTTAATAGATAATATGGAATTTTTTTCGTTTCTTAAACTATTTATTTGCTATTTCATTAGATATATTTTATTGGCGAATATCCTAATTTGTATCTTTACCAACCCAATAACGGAAAATATCATTACCATATAGATACGATAAAAACATCCACGAAATATTCTTATGAGCTTGAATAACCATACACACATATTCTTTCTCCTATCCACCCGTCTTTTTTTTCCAGCGGTTCACCCATGCAGGTTCGATATTAAAATGGGCAGTGCCACGGGTAATCGGAGTAACGGTCGTAAATTTATTAAGACACGACACCGTATAATATGGAGAGCGGAAATAGGAAGCACGAAAGGCGACGAAACATTTGCTCGCCGATAGCCTTTTAGCCAAGCTTTCTCGCCCCACGAATCCCTATTCGAAAAGCTTGACCGCTCTATGAATATTTCTGACCGTCTTTTTTTTCCGCCGACAGAAAGATATATCGTAGTTAGAAGGTTTGTTCAGGTTACAGCGTTATGGACATTTGTAAATTTCACGCTCGTCACGGGTCGAAAGGTTGATGGAAAGGATTCGTTGGCTTTTTGAGAAGGATCAGGAGTAAAGCTTGGGTATTTGTATAAATTTATATCGCATTACGTTTCTTTGACTCGATATCTGAAACATTACGTCTGCCGATTTTGAAGAGGAATAAAAATAAAATACTCCAATTCGAAAAGCTTAGCCAGCACTTTTCATGATAAGGATAACTATAAATGTATACGTATATTACGTGTTGATATATTTAAATAAAGATAAATATGAATATTTTACTTTATAGATATATCATATTTACGTTATTTTTTGCTTTTCCAATAAATATTTTGATCTTTGTAACTATATCATTCGATATCGTTTTTAAAATGAAAATTTTCTCTTTCATATGTAATTTTAATTCGTTAATATTTATAAATATAAAGAAATTCCTCTCGATATCTAGAGTAGTATGAGTCATTGAAAGTCGTCAATAATATTTCACATTTTATAAACAAATAAGTTATATAGAGCATATAAGTACATCATTTTTATGGAACATAATTTACTCAATCATATATTCAAGCGTTTTTATGAATAATAACTAGAATTCTAGAAATATTGATCAATATGAAATTTAACATTTAAATTAGTCAGATGTTCCAAGAAAACTTTAATTTCAAGAAAAGTTTTCTAATCTTTCACAAACATAACTTCTCCCAACATAAAAATTCGCATTCTTAGGATCAATTTATTTTTTCCAAAACTTGATTTCCATTGAACCTAACATATCGACAATAATCATCATGTGAATCATGCACTAATCGACTAAAGAAACGAAGGATATAATCAAGTTATCTTACTAGCAATTTATTTTTAGTACTCGAGAAACATCTTGGAATACGCCAAACTCGAGTAAATTCAAAGCTGCGTGGCTAGTCGATTAAAACGTCAAAGGTATTACCAGTTTTAATTGAGAATCATCAGAAGCGACAACCTTAACTATGCCTGTCAGAAGATAAATCAAAGAGCCGATGATTTTCCGACGAATTATTTTCATCCATCTTGGGAACGCGATAGATTTCGGTAAAGAAGAAAATAGGAGATCAAGCAACCGAGTGCGACCTCGTCGATATTTCCGTCGTTTCGATTTCCATTCCCGTGAGAGATAAAACCGACGAAGATACATTATATGGCAATTAGCATGATTATTTATTCCTTTATCCGCGCCAATCAATGGCTACTGCTAAACGAAAATTAATATTGGTACTCGATATAACGCGTAATAATTAAAAGTTGCTCTTTCGATACGAGATATAGCAGAGTTTGAAATATTACTTAATTATTAATTATTCGAAATTCGACTTAATTATTCGAAATGGCATAATTTTACTTTGGAAATTATTCGATAAGAATTTTTATGTTTGATGAGAAAATAGTCTGAAGCATTTGTTGTAATGATCGTATAATGTAGACGTTGTATAATGAGACGTTTATAAGTATTCTCGAATACTTTTCAGATATTTTGGAATAGTACAGAATAGTAAGAAAACCAGGCTTCGATATAAATGATACAGTTTATCTTCTACCGTTATGTAGTGATATATAAAAAGAATATGTTTTTCACAGAAAGTTAAGAATTTAAATTTGTAATTCAAGGAAATTAATTTATATTTCCCACAAAATTTTAGCCTGTTTCAGAGATGCAGAATTTTTTAAATAACATTCACGTATGTATGTGAATTACGAGAAGAAGATAAGAAATTCATATATTCTGTACGTAATTGCTATCGGTAAACAACAAAAATCTTTCTACTAACCGGCACATTCGTAAGAAACTAAATCCTTCATCGTAACATCGAACAAATCCCTAGAATCCCCCAGGTCCCTTAGAACCTTCTAAATAACATTACTGACAAGTCCACATGTACCTTCCACTTCAATCTTCCCTCTTTCCTGTCGGCTTTCCTTTACCAACCACCATAGCCATCCTTATTCGATCTAACAGAGCTACACAAAGCTTCAGCGCCAGAGTCTACAAAAAAGACAGTTTCATCGTAATTCACGTTTATAAGGCAACCCGACCATCCAAGTAGCAACCCTATGTTACAATCATTTGAGTAGCGACACCTTAGGGTGAATGAGGTGGAATGAAAGGAAAAGTTGACACGAATCAGACAATATCTCCACGATAAAACATTTTCAACAAAATTTCAATCGGAAATAAATTGTTGAACTCATGCTGAGTAATGTACATGTAAGAAACATCTCATGTAATAATAACATTATCATACTGACTCATAATACTGAATTTATTATGAATATACGATTCAACGCTGAATTTCTATTGCGATCATTCTTATGTTAACTTTTATGCCTTTATTATTAATGATTAATTAGAAATTTTAATTATTAGTGAGGCTACTTTAAACGAAAATCTGTGAATGATTATTCCTATAACCTGTGAACTATTCTCATCGAAGCTGCAATCTTGCGAAAAGCTTATAGTAAAATATTAAATGTAAGAACGTTAGGAACTCATACGTTGATTATTTTTTGTGAGATGCATTAGTGATACATACTCGTTTCACAGGTTCTCCTTGCTCTGATCTATTTGAACAATTCCATTTCTAAATTGAAAAGAATAGAAATATAGAGAAGAATTACAAATATGTATTTCCACTGGCTGTTTGAACAAATCAAAAACAGATAGTGATAAGGAATGATGGGAATGGATACTATTTAGGAAATGATGTTCAATAGCATCATGGAAATAGTTGTTATGAATATCTTAAAATTTGATAACAAAAACGCTTGACAATTGCATGCTACGAATCGGAATTCTCAAAAAACTCATATTTCATATTCTATATATTTCTATATATTCTATATATTCCAAATATTTCATATTCTACTAATTTAAAATTAAATTGTCGAAATATTTTAAACACAATAATTTTATCTATGCCAATATATAATCGAATTATTTTTCTTCTATTGATCAATAGAATCATTGTTGCCAAATTTAGCTGTCCATGTAGTATCACGGATATAACCAATACGAATTTTTCCACCTTCGAAAATATTATTCATGTAATCGGATATACAAAACTCGACACGGGCATTCACGAATCAAAGAAAACCTGACACGCGTAGATGTATATTCGTTCTCATCGAATGGTACGTATGTATATCGAAGAGGCGAAATCCCCCATCGATTGTGCATGGGCCCTCCGGTGGCATCGCTGCCCCGCTCTCAGGCTCATTAGAATCTCACTTCTTCGGTTGGATGGTTGCCGAGTTGAATTCCGGCCAATGCGGTGGCCTGCTGTTTTTGGAATTCGACTGGAGACTGTTGTTCGTACTTGACGAATGGTTCGCATGATTACTTTGTTTAGCATGAGAATACGTTCCGTTCGATCTTGGACGGTGTCTGTGCTCGAGGCGGCACGATTTATGAAGTATCTGATAGGATCCTGGCAGCGTTCTGATGCGAAACTTTCGATTGAAACGCTTCGTACCAGTCAACCGACCCGACACCTGAATAATTTACGACTCGCTGCCGGGACGATCGGCGTTTAATTGCTCGATCATTCCGAACAGATTGTTATTCGCCGCCTGAAATGATCGATCAATCGCGATCTTACGCTGATAAGCGCATCGGGAGATCCAAACGAGATTTACTAGAGAGACGAGGTTGTATTGTTTCGTAGTGTTTATGGTCGGGTTTGATCTGGGTACGTTAGGGTTAGGTTAAGGTTAGGTCTGTAAGCGTTCTATGATTTACGGTAGAACTTCATTTATTATCTGAATTCATCGGAGAACAAACAGTTTGTATAATTGAAGTTTACGTAATAAGAGATCACCAATTTCCTTCGTTGCTTAATAATCATATAATTTTGCTTATTTTTCGTTCATATAATAAGAGTTCAGTTAAGAAGGCTCATTGAATAGAAGTTTAGTTAACTAATTAATTCGTTGCAGAACCAACGTTGCAATAACGCGACATTGCAATGTTTTTGTGATATTTTCGATCAATACATTGTACATTATCGACTCTGTTTTTGAGCATTGTGACTATGAAAGCAATCGCAAAGTCCTGCTTAATATTATTCCCTTGAACTCGACAGTGACAGATTTTCTTCAATTAAGATTAAACACGATTCTGCCTTGGACTTCAATCTCCCTGTACGAGCAAACTATTCCCTCCGTAGGAACCTAATACATACCAATTTTGCCTAGTTCCCGATTGATTCCTAACTATCGACATGCCATACATTACCATCAAACAAGAAAAGAATACGAAAACGAAGAAGCAAGTAGATTCGATCACGTCACTCTGTCGCAAAAGTTCTACGAATCCCATGAGATACGAGACGACTTTTTCGTAACCACGACTTCAGGATTAATATGGATCGGTTGACATGCGACAGGAAAAACAACTCAAAACACTCTGAAAGTACATTGACTTCGTTTCATGTGTCAGGATCCTTTCTTCAACTAAGAAGCTAAGTCTAAAAGAAATGCAGAAATTTTCTCATTCTTTCTTTCTTTTCAAATTAAATTAGTCTTAAATTAGACTGCGAATGCTTGTGCAAACTTATGTTTTTAGAAATGGTATCTAAACAGATGTTTATTTCTATTTTATTTATATATAGGTACTTTGTATATCTTATATAAGTATTTTCGTACAACGTATACTGCAGATATTTTTGCATCTTTAAATTTTCGATAAATGCATAAACATTCGTAATTCACTTATGATATTGTTACGTTATTTACTACGTTCCATTCTTACGAATTACTTACATAGAATTGCTATCATTAAGATGATCTATATATTTCTTTTCCTTTATTCCTTCAACTAAATTAAGCTTGTCATACTATCATGTTGCTGAAAGAATCTTCTTAAGTAAAGATACTAATTTCATAATAATCTATGTATATAAGTATTTGTACCAATTATCGATTGCAAGGAGTAGTTCACATCGCATGGTAGAAAAACATAGTTCATATAAGACAGACGATATAGCACCCGAGGGAACTGCGCCTCTCCGCCTGGAAACCCTACTGAATTTTAAGCCACATAATCCGACCGCGTTGTAATACTGTTCTTCCCTTGGTATCAAAATCTCTTTAAACTAGACAACTTCACAGAACACGCGTAGCTACAGTTTTCGGTCATTAGGAGTATAAAGCGAGGGTGAAGACGCGTATCCTCAGATCGCTGAATTTGGAATACGAAAGAAACGTTTTTATTATGTTTATTTTCCTTTAAATTCTAGCATTTCTTTTAGACATTTCCTTGCGCACTTCTTGTTCTCAGTTGTAATCTTTTGAGAACTATTTTGTCTGTTGAAAATTTATCAAAACACACATAGAAACGTGTGTTGCTCCGATTTATTGTTCTTACTATTATACTAGAAATATGCAGATGCTTTTAGCAAAATTAATGTCAACTTTTATTATGCTAAGAATACAATTCTATATACCTATTCATTTTTTCATTACACACTATTTTACAACTTCTCAATAATCTTACTCATCAATTATCTTACTTTTCCACTGAACGAAAGAAACATAGTAAAATAATTATATAATATACAAGATATACATATAATATTCATTTAATGTGAGATATAACAAGATCGTTTCTTTTCTAAACGAATCACCCTGTATAATCGGCTACACGAGCATCAAAGCCGTTAGCACACTACTTTCAGCCTATTCTCCGTCGTCTCTCCTTCAATTTCTCCACCGACAGCTTGCCTCCCTTTTAAATTCACCTTCCCCCTTTCTTCGCCTGTCTCCCTCCAATAATCTCGTTTCACGCAACACTCTCCTTTTCTCTTCGCGATCTCTCGATCTACCGCTTCGTCTTCACCCTCTCCCGCAGGCTTCTTTTTCTTTCTATCTTCTGCCCGCATTCGCCATCCCCATATCTGTTTGCTTAATGAAAAAGAAAGAAAAAAAAAAAAAAAGAAAAAGCGCGTGAGAGCGAAAACGTGGCAGCATCTTTCGTCGAACGATTCGTTCGAAACGACAAGATTCCTCAGAATCTTCCTTGATTGTTTCGCACTTTTCGATTCACTGATTCCCATATCATTATTTGTGCATTCTTGATTTTTTAGTGATTTATTTCATGAGAGATAACTTAGAATTCTGTTATTTCACGAAGATTTGTTCGTCAATAATGTGCGAGCGACTTTACCAACAAATGCAAAAATTATCCTCTTATACTTATATTTGTGAGTTTTCGGGTAGATACATATTAACGTTTCATTTGCAATTTTTTCCAATGAATTTATTACTGAACTTTACTTTTTGATACTGTGGTTGTGAAATGGAATTCTGTGGATTTGTTTAATATTTTGCTTTTACATATTTTATTATTTTTCATGTGCAAATTTTCGAGCTTCTAGCTTTTCAAAAATTCACCAATGTTTAATAATATTGCGTGCATGCAATTTTTATCCATTATCTACCAAATCAGTCCTTAAAGAATTCATATAATTATTCGAAATTATTCGTCATTCAAATGTTCTTTAAAGACAGAATTAAAAAAGAGGATTTATTTATAAGAAATACTAAAAAGATAACTATCTTATGCACTCTATGCAAAATTACATGTTTCAATAATACCTCATGCTACATACGATATGTTGTATTCGTTCGTTAATATTAATACTAAATATCGAATCGTTTATAATAAATCGAATAATAAATAACCTATTTTATGATTAGACATTAAAACAAAATCCAAAGACACAAGAAATACCTAACTGATAAAAGGTATTCTGAATATATCATAATTTAATAAACTGTTTTAATAATTCATCCTTTCAATCCCGAATTGCTTTCTAACATATGTAAAACTTTAGATCAGTTTCATCGAACAGAAATAAATTTGTCTATTATCTAACTATATTTAGTTAGTTGATAATTTAATAAAGTACAATATAGTTAAATAAAGATTGTAAATGTTAGACAATGATTGAACGTCGAAATATTTGGAGACTGTCTGATCCAAACAAGCTTCATGGGCAGCAGAACGTTTCCATGGCGGAAAAGTGAATTAATTACAATCGAAAACCAGGGGAATATAATGTTCAAAACTGCTTGCAGATTTATACGATTCGGATAGGGCGTCTGCGGTCCTGACAATGAATATTCATACATTTTGCCCGAGCCATATATCCATTGATTGAGATATTCGAACCGATAGCGGCGAATACTCGAATTAGAACATAACCGAATACCGAAGGATCCGGTTGAACTAATTCACGGTCTGCATACGATCACCTCCACCTCCATGTTCGAATATCGTGTAATTTGTAAGCGGAGAAATAAGCGTTTCCAGTTTCTGTTTAAAACATTCATCATACTTTTATCAATCTATCTTTGTTTTACATTACTTTCCGAAAATTTGCTATCATTACGTGTTCCATAGAAAAATAATTATCATTACTAGAGGTTTTATTACGCTGTACTTATATTGCTAGATCAACAATTTAGAGTTAGAATCATTTTAGAAGACAGTGATTTGAAAGAAAGTTAGTTTAGAATTTTATCATCTTAGGAAATTGGTTTATCAATAACCTAATAAGGACATCATTAGACTATGGATTTTTATACATTTATGGGAAGATGCAAAAGTTCAAGGAATATAGATAATATGGAATTACTAAGAAAGTTAGTAAAAGATTCAATATGGATGAAAATGAGAAGTGATTTCAAATTTCTAACTAGAAATATACATGTGTTTACATGCGAATGTAAATTTAACAATAATGAAGAACATTAAGAGGATCAAGGCACGCTGTACGAAAAAATCTTAATTAAGATTTCAGAATCTGAAAGATTTATACGCAGAGTACCTATGTATCTAAAACTGAAAAGCTCCGACTTCTAAAGTTCGAAGTTCAACAGTTTTAGCATCAAAAGTTTAATACTCAAGGTTTATAGTTGACATCAAACGGATTAGAGCTGGAAAGCTTGAAATCTAGAATCTTATCCTTTAACTATACAAATTTTCTTCTATGTGTCCTCTTAATTAAAAATATCCCGTTCAGGAATAATTACAGTTCATATTAAGCGGCCGGCGATATCAAGATTTGTCAACTATTTTCGATATACTAATATGATATGATATAATCTGAACAGTATAGTAGATAAACAAACTTGACAAAACTTCGAGAAAATCACGTTTCTCCCTAATTTCTATACCGTGTACAAAGTGTCAAATCGAAATATAACGTTTCTGACACTTAGAATCATCTTAATCCTCACAGATCCTAGAAAACGTCTTCTCGGAAGTACCAAAAAACTCACCCATTGTCCCCAATCACATCACATATTCTCTACCTGCCAAACGGCATAACCGCAAACTGCTTCACCAACAAAAGTGCACCTATCGACCAGCCTGCAAATCTGAAAGCAGACCGAAAGAGCCAAAGCCAAAAAGAGGCATTTCACCGGTGGCGGTGTTTATACACAGATCTCTCCCCATTCATTGGCCGAGTGTCGTCCTCCAAGAGATACCAGCTTGACCGTATATCATCCAAGACACGTCCGAGATCGGCTCGTGCACCTGTGGCAGCTCGCCACTTGAACCATCGTCGCGGCAAACGAGAGAAGCACCAGCCCCTGGTTGGCCATTCAACGATTTGAATGGGCGCATTGTTACCTGGCCATGGAGCAGGGAAGTGGTCTTTGCGAGGAATTCGAAGATGCCGAGTATTTATGAACCATGGATTCCTTCTTTTTTTACTACCTTTATTTGGAATTTCTTAACTTCACTCTTCTATATGGCAATGATTTAAGAATAAAAGTTTCCATAATCGGTACAGTTGCTAACGAAAGTATTCGAACAACATATCGATGCTATACTGATTATATTAAAGGTACATATTTTCTATTCTTAATGAACACATCCGTTCGCTAGCTAACTAATATATCCACACATTAAATAATAAATGCCTGTGTTCACTGTCAATCGCGTGTATTATGACACTCGTTGATGTTCAGTACAAATTAAATAGTTAACCATTCGGTAATAGCTGCGCTGTTACCTGGTCAGGAAACGAGATGTGGAGGACATCGCGAGGAATTCGAAGATGCTCGATATTTATGAGTCACGGTTACTTTATTTTTCCCACCTTCGTTCCACCGATAGCTGGTGCATCGCGAGGAAAGAGAGAGGAAAGAAAGGAATAGGTAGAAACGGTGACCGGTTGGGGTGGTGGTTGGTGGCTTAATGAAACCGACGATTGTGTAGCCGGGCTCCGATTGTAATACAGTGACCTGCGGTTTCTTTTGCCCTTAAGCTCCAATTAAGACGTTTCCTAGGTCCGGATTAAGCACGCCAATGGAAAAGCGGATCTCTTTTCTGAGCGGAGTCACCACCCCCGTTGCCTTTCGACTCCACAGCTCCTACCTAACCTAGCCGACCCGTTTCCTTCTTTTTCAACTTTGATTTTATCCTCCGACCGTTCCTTTAAGCCGCTACCTCCGGACCAGGCTTTCGCGAAGTCTTGCTCGTCGAGGATTTCTTGGATATCGAGAGAGAGAGGGAGGAAGGGAGAGAGAGGGGGGGAGAGGGAGAAGGATGGAGCATTGCCGTGTATGCGTGGAGGGTGAAAATGGAAAAATGTGAACGTTTTTATCGTGGTATTCTCGTTAGATCCATGTCGATTTAGATCGCTATTGGCTGTTAGAGAGGGCAGTTACATAGTTTTGTATATCCACAGTGGCTACAAAAAGCGTTCATTCATCATTTATTACAGCATTTATATGGTAATTAATTAATTCCTATGTACATTGTTCCATTGTCATTTGGTAGTACTTTCGCGTGACTAAGAAATTTAATGTGGAAGCTGATAAAAAGAGCGCAAAATTGGAGAATCTCAAGTGTTGTGCAAAATTCCGGTAGCAATTTAACTTTTGCCTACTTTTTAACTTATAGAAGGCTCAATCGAAGGTATAAAACATTTCCTGTATTGTGTATTATATTTTGTTTGAAGAAAGAAACGTATATAATGAACTTTCGTTTTCTGGAGCTAGAAGATCTCAAACAAGTTTTTGGAAAAACGTCCTTGAATTCGACTTAAATATTCGTAAAATTATAACAAAGAAGAAAGCTTAAAAAAAAAGCTTGGAAAAGAAACGAGGGTGAAAAGAGAAAAGGAGATGCAAATCAGAAGAAATAGTGTTATGAATACGCTAATGGTAATTCCGGTAAATAAATAAATAATTATGTGACAAAAAGTAACGAAGGAGAAACAACCTTTAGTGGACCAGAATATATTTGGTCTGAAATTTCAATACAAAAAAATGACGACACTTGCAGTCGAAGAAATCCTGTTCTTTAACCCGGCAGTCATTTAGTCAATGCTCGTCGAACAGGTCGATGGCGACGTACCTCTGCAAATGAGCTCGCGGCGAGTTCCTTAAGCGATCATACGGCTGAATAATTCTGAGAGACTTTTTCTTCGAGCCACTACCGGTTAGTTCTACTTCCACTTTTTCTCCTACCTTCTGCTGGTTTTACCGTTTCTTGCGTTTCCTTCTTTCATTTCATCTTTTTTTTTCTTTTCTTGTCTTCCTCTCTCATTTTATTTCTTTAATTCTTATTCGAGTGCTTTGATCATCCGCGAACAAAGAAGGGAACTCCCTCCGAGGAAGACATTGGTAATTAAGCAATCCCTTTGAGAGCGATTTGCTGAAATCTGACGAGCGGATAAATATTTTGTCGACGCTCTCTTGCCAGTTGTTTCTCAATGATCCGAGTCGATTGATCTAATTACCAATAGTTACTCTTCTCTTTTCCCGGGCATCTCAAATAAACTTTGGATAGGTATTTTATATAGGTACCTAGGTAGATTTTAAAGTTTCTTAGATTTAAATCGGGAGAGAAGCATTTAAGGATTAAAGATGAATCTACTGTGTATTTTAACTTTTCATCCCTTTCACAATTTGTAAGATAAATGGCGGACTGTTTGAATTTTTCTCTTCATTCCTCTCACAATTCATCTTTTATTAGAGTAAAAATAGTAGCAAATATACATTGACGATTATAATACATGACGGTTAACGGAAATGTTTGTATAAACTAGATTTTACAGTAAAGTGCTATCTGCTATAAAAATGTGATCTTTTAGCCGATTATATTTTTAGAGAACATAATTCATTGCAGTATTACGCGGCTGTTCAATAAAAATAAATAATAAGTGACACATAATACGCAATGCGTAATAAATTTACAATAATAATTGGTACTATTATTATGTGCCACTATTATTGTCCGTCATTATACAATTATTAATATGCTAATTCGACAATAAATTAATTACATTTTATGTAAATACAAGATAATTTAAATACGATTTAAGTTCGAAATATGGTGTGTTTTGTTTAATCAAAGATCTTTCGATTTGTTTCTCGCACAAAACACGGGAAGAATATCGAAATATTTCAGGAGCAAAACGGAAGCGCACCAATCGTCGCGTGGAACGAAATATTACCGTTTCTCATTTCCCAAGCGTACTCGCAGGACTCCTGGAACGTTAAAACACTCGTTTTCAAGCTCATCGCTCAACCGTCCTGCGGAAATTCGCAGACGATTTCCACAAGATGAAGAATATCTCTCGACCCTGGACCGCTGAATGAATATTTCGGTTGTGTTCACGAGTTCTTCGTCCCAAGAACAGGAAAATGAGCTCCGAATCGAGATATTTAATTCAATCGGGTGAAGTTGAGAAGACTCGAGAAATCTGTTTTCGTTCGTCATGAAAGAGGAGTCCTAATGAATTATCATTTCTAATGTATAATCTATCACCTGTTAATTGGAAATACAGTTATTCAAAAATTTAAGCGTTTAATTGAAATCGACATGTTTTATCTACGTCAGATTGAATAACTTTAATTCCACAAAGAAAGTTTAGCTATTGCCCTCTTGGCTGATAGATCGATATACTTGAAAAGAATTAGCTGTTAAAATAATAGTAGTTTGACAGAATAAATATTTTCGTAGCATTTTTTATTAAATTTAGCGTGACTTCTGACATTCATGCTACAGAATAAATTGTAGTATGGAGGGAATATTATTTTATACTATACTAGCAAAGAAATATCAATCTGTTTACATATATGTTATGAATTATAATCAACGCTTCTGATTTTCCGAAAAAAAATGTATTTTATAAATTTGAAGAAATCAATGAATTACACGTTGCATATATTTTCTCTCATTAAACATTACTTGTAACGTAAACAATACTTATCAAGTTGCAGCTTTGACAACGGTTAATGAAACCAAACAAAAGATAAACGAAATTAGCTGGCAGATTTTATTTCGTACAGTGGAAAATCAGTAATGGAAATAAAGTGACGGAAAAGGGAAAGAGAGTGTATCGTTCGCGAAAAACATGAAACTGGGATTGTTACGTATTAATTATGTGTATTTCAGGCAAACAACGATGAAATTGTTATTCTGCAACGACAATTATAAAAAAATAATATAAAAAATAAATGTGTTTCGTGAAATTCATACAGAAGTAGTGGAAAATGTAATAATTTTACGTGAAATTCATCCACTTTTCCGATGCACGCACTGTTCATGAATTTAACCTTGGATCAATTTGCAACAAAGACGGAAAAAGTAGATTTCCAAAATCCACAGAACAGTCCGCTATTGTAAATTTATAGGCTCACAGAGGCTCAGCCAGGACAAAACGTGTCAACTTTTTCGACTTTTTAGATAACGAATTCGAATAGTCGAAAATCGAATAGTCTAATGATCTAATAGTCGTGAAGATCATATGATAAAATCAATATAATGAAAAATGATCTATTAAGTTTGTAGCATTTCTACGTTTGTAGCATATTAGTTCTGTTTTATATTTGACTGGAATATGGGAAGACTAATTACAATATAATGAAAGATTCAAATTGTGGGTAATTAAATGCAATACGTATAATTATAGAGGAACAGAAATTGACGAATACCATCTAAATATTGTTTATTTTAAATCTCACAAAACATTTTAATAGCAAAAAGCTGAATCACTGAAAGCATGTAAAAAATTGAAAGAATTCATTGCTAAAAGAGGATAACGCGTTTTTTGAAAATGCAATTATGAGATTATTGAATAGATAAGTAAAATGTCATTAAAAAAGGCAATATCCACTAAAACGCTAATTCCATAAAAATAGTTTAGCTCTGAATTTCCCTTGCATTGTTAAAGGTCATTTTTGTTACGAGCCTTTCAGTTTTGCTCTATCAACAAACTCGACCAATTCACACACTCGTACAATCTATTCGAAGCTCGATTGGCCGTTAATTTATTTCTCCACGCTCACCATCGATAAAAAGAAAGCAGTAAAATAAGCGACGCAATGCTGACAAGTCGAATAACTCAACAACAAAAATTGGCCGCAACGTTAATCGAATAACTTGCTGGACACATCAATCACAATTAAGAGCATCGACACAATTATCCCTTCAAGAGGCAATAAAGAGCCGGCTTCTTCGTAAAGGCCACGAATCAATAAGACATCCATCAATTACTACAAAGTCGTCCAACAGTGTCAAGAACTCGGTATATCGTTGCGAAAGAAAATCCGCCGCGAACAATGATGCTATCTCGGTCTATCAATTTCGTATAGAAATAAGAAATGCAGAGAAACGACGAATAAACTGAATACTAAATTGCTGCGCATGAAATCGATGAATTCTTAAAAGACATTCAGTGTTCATAGTTTCGTAGAAAATAATCTCAATTACAATACTGGATATTAGATTCGATACACAAATTGATTGCTACAACACGAGATTACAATTCGACTTAAAGGCCAAACTGATCAACTCCACATTTTATAAATTGGCAAACAATAAATGATTTATTTCCATATTTTTATTCGTTATAAGAAAATGGCGTAAATATTATAAATTTCAAAGTGAATTTTACAAAATAATATGATTTCTCTAGCGTTCAATCGTCAAAATTTTAATTTTAATCTTACATGATCAACGAGTATTCTTTAAATCTTATTAATCACAAAGTTTTTATGATTTCACATGATTATAAACATGTCTCGTATGCAACAACCTAGTAAAAAAAAGGCGAAAGAAAAGCAAGGCCGTCATTCCGATCGGCGAATGGCATGCAAATGATCGACAGGAGTTAAGTGAGTCCGATTGAAATAAAGATGTATCGAGTTTCGACGATCGCCACGTTGCTCCGCGACAATAGTGGATCAATGTGTACGACTGCTATCTATTCTCAATCTCAATTTTAGATCAGCCATTGAATTGCAACAGACCTGTTTCAAGTCGAATTTAAATGTCTGTGACTTTTCCTGTCATTTGATAGCGTGGATGGTGATAGAAGATTTTGTGAAATTCGTTAAGCCAGACTTTGGATCAGTTAGAGGTGATTAAATCCACTTTTTATTAGTTTGTCAATTTCAATACATATGTATAAGATTAATGTCCCATTTTCAATAAAGGATTCGCTCTCATGAATATAGAATAAAAGATTTGGAAATCGATATTCATATTTGAAAAGCAAATATTTCCACGACAGGAAAGTTCATAGGATAAAATATCCTTGCATCTTCTTTTTAGGGAAGAATCAAAGGAGAAGTTAATACTATAAATTTCTAATTAAACTGCAACTAATCTTTTGACTACGGTATAGTATCTTTGAACACTAGAACCATAATAAATGATTACCAGAAATCATTGAAATACCCAAAAATGTATTCTTAAAAACAGAAGTAGCATTCTCCTTTTAAATATACACTACTTCGACAGTCTTGAAATAAACGTCAATATTCTAACAAAAGCCAATAGCACCCTTTTAGCGCAAGTACATCAATAAAGAGCGAAACGTTTTGCAATATTCACGCTACAGGTACCTGTTCCCTGAGGTGAAGCAGTGACAATGGAAGAAAGGAAGAAACGAGTAACACGATTTTTCATCCCCGGACGCGACTGAGTCCGCAGCAATTAGAAGGAGCTGGCCGTTTGTCACTGGGGCTGGTTCCGTTTAACGGGGACGAGCGAAAGGGCCGCTTTAAACAGGCTTCATTGAAATCTAGGTTAACCCTTTGCAAATCCTTTCTCTCGCTATTCGTCGTTAATTTTCCGACCGGCGTTACGAGGTTGAGAGAAAAAGCGAGAGGGCTTGCAACGTGGAAAAGAGAAAGAGAGAAAGAGATGGAAAGAGCGGAGGGCGGAGCCTGTCGTTCCAGCTCATAACTCGACCAAGAAAAAGGGCAGAATTTTTTTGTTGAATATTTCATCCGACACCCGACGTGGTTCATTTAACCTCTAGCCTGGGTGACGCGTGTGTAATAGGAGCGTTTGTAAGGTGAAGAACGCCCAAGCAAAAGGTTTCAACAAACGCGTGAAGATTAGAGGAATTCGCGTTTCGAAGCGCGATTTTGTCACTGGCGACTTTGTCATCCTGCGTTAGTCCTTCAAAACAGGCAGGTTATGCGCGTTTGTAGGTTTGTTTATTGCAATCTTTTTCTTTTCTATTTTCTTGCTTTATCTGCTGCGCTTTAGAAGATGTAGCGCGTTGAATATTAATGAGCGATTCGAAATTAGTCATACCGGCTTTGTTTTTCAATGTTGTTGTAGTGTTTTTTAGTCTGTCGAAACCTTAGGGGAATGACAAGAACCGTTTGATCTAAAACAAGCGTTTATTTTATGAAAATGTAGTCAGCAAAAAAGGTTGTATGTCTTCTCTAAGAGTGAGAAATAAGCAAGGCGTCTTTCAGGATTTTTATCTCTGTGCTCTTATTATCTATGACAGTGATCTAAAGATAGAAGGTAATATTTTATAATTGACTCTTTGTAGGAACATCTTGCAAAGTGCATGCTTGCGATAACTCGTAACTTCTATATATATATTTTCAAATTGGTTTCAAATTTTGGCAATATAATCACAATAAGTATTCAAATTTCTCATCTGCCAGCATGCGCACGATTAATCTATCACTATGGTATGACGAACACGACATAAAAATATAATGATTTATATTGAAAACGGAGATTTCGATAATTGGGAGTTTTTATATCACAACCATAAACAAAAACAAAAATATATTTTACAAAGGATCATTCAAATCGCCGGAAACGCGCCATTGTAAATGTGAAAAACTTCGATAGAAAATTACAAACTGGACGTTGGTAGGTAGTTCTGGTACTTGATAGATTTCCCGTAACAGACACATTAATAATCAGCTGAAGGATGAGATAATCACAAAATTTCCTCTAAGCAATCTTCATTATCAACTCATCTGTCTTGAGTGATCTTATTAACAGCTCGATAAGAAGCAAATATCCGATCCGTTTTTCGACACCCTGTATCCAGCCAGACTAATTGTGCGAATTCATTCCCCGCGGCGACGAGGCTTCAAGCGAAACGGCACTTGAAATAATTCTCGGCGAGTCCCCGGCCCAGCTTCGCGACGTTCGTGTGAATGAAACGAGCAGCCGTTCCACCGTTGGCGACAGTTTCGTGTCCAACCGTATTATAGGCTTAATTACGCTTAATCGGCCGAAACGACCAGCTAACAAGTTCATTCAAGTGGTCGTCGAGCACGAAGACGTGTGCCCGATGGCGTTCACCTTTTTTCCTCTTTTTCTTCCTCTCTGTACTCGTATTTTCCCTCCCCCTTTCTCTCCTCCGTTTTTTTTTTTTACGTCGGAACGAAGCCGATCTAATTCCCAGCAATTACGACAGCTTCGCGTAAAATCGACCTTCTTTTTTCCTCGAAGCTCTAATAAGCGAGCACTAAGTGAGATTTACCGAAGGTGTTCGTTGGAACAGTTGGACCCGACAGTCGTGTTAACGGGACATCTCTAGTGACGCAGTAGCCACGAAAAGTATTGACACATCACTGTATTTATTATTTCATATACCTAGGACTAATTAAATAGGTTCAAGTATATTAATAATTCTTAACTAGCAGATGTTCTGGATATACAATAATACAATATAGTCCATTTCCAAACGATGGCGTTTTAAAGAGTTAACTACTCTAACCCTGCTTAACAAAATCGTTCCAATTATTCTAAATTATTCAAAATTTTTAGACAGACGAAATATTCGGCACACGACTGAAACAAAAATTTCCAATTTTTATAATTCTAAATAATATCTATATAACTTTTTAAAAATTCTATTTCACTATATTCCTAAAGAATATCGTCCAGTTTAATGTAGTCTAATCAGTTCTATTAAAATAAATCCAGTCACTATCACGTACTCTCAGCAAAAACGGAGGCTGACAAATAAAAGCAGCAGACGAAATAATGAAAATGGTTCGATTACCTAACAAAAAATGCTCATTCCTTGAACGGTACCCAATCAAAACCGAAATTAAGAATTGAAGAGTACGACGAAAGATCAACACACTTGACGATTAACTGGAATTACAAATGGAACGTCTTTCTTCAATTTTCAAGAGAATCTGTTTTCGAACATACGAGCAAAGCATCATCCAATAAATACTTTAAAAAAAGGAACAGGGTGTTTTCTGCAAAGGAGAGGCAGAAGAAAGAATCGCTTGTAGACTTGCCAGACGGAATAACAATCCTGTCGGACAAAGAAGATTGCCAGCTTTAATATCCGTTCTTTTTCGTTTCCAATTAAAAGGTGGAAAAGTCGGATTGACGTTAAATACACGGACAAACACAGAGAAACAGTGCACTAGGGGTTGTAATAGGTATTACCTTTAGGGTAGAAAACGAGCCGCATGGAATCGGATTAACGTCGTTAGACGATGCCAGTCGATCTACCGGTGCATCAGCGTTGAATAACGAATCCAGGCATAGAGTCGACGTAGAAAAGCAATAAACTCGGAGGTTAAGATCGTCGAGACTCGGCTTAATTATGCGGCTATTTAATCTGATAAACGGGCAGCCGACACAACAAGAGAATGACGAGTGGCACAGTTTTTCATTCTCGCGGTCACTCGAAAAGTCAGAACGTTATGAATCTTTGCTGCGATTACGACAGACCAAAGCTGGTGCTAGTTACTTATTGTAAGAAAAACATTTAAAAACTGTATACCGAGGTAAGACCATGATTTATACTTATTTTAAGGTTAATTTAAAAAGAAACCGACGGCTATTTGACAATTACTTGTCACCATATTAAAGTGTTTGTCACTTTTCGATTCTGTTTCAATTATTTTATGTTTTTGACAAAAACATTTAGTAAATACAATTTCGATTACGCAATTTGTTTCATAAGTGAAGACTACACGCTAAAGGTATTATAGCCCCACTTTTCTGTTGATTTTTTTACTTTTACACCAATTTGGTAATTAAGAAGAAGTATTTTAGAGAAATAGAAGTACTTTATAAAATAGTTAAAGAGAATAACCTGATAGGTTCTAAGGTACAAGCCGTTTGGAAATACACAACATATACACGATCTTACGTAACATTAACAGCTCAAATTATTAATATTTCTAATTGCTTAAGAGAGGAAGAAACGGAC
This sequence comes from Bombus hortorum, assembly GCA_905332935.1. NCBI lineage: Eukaryota > Metazoa > Arthropoda > Insecta > Hymenoptera > Apidae > Bombus > Bombus hortorum. The sequence continues at coordinate 600,625 of HG995197.1, forward strand.
ATTTATGATCCTAAAATGAAATGAAAAAGCAGTTTTCATATAGAACAGGCAGAGAAATGTGACTAATCACGCTTTTTATTTGTGCTCTTGAAATTGAGAAAAGTTGCGGGCCCAGAATCTTGAGCAAACAGTTTCATACAGGTTTTCTATAGTAAATGCCGGAAGCGACAGCAATTAGGCGATGAAAATCTGGTGACTGCCGTGGGCTGTCGGTTACTGAAAACTGTTTTTCCTCCCCCTCAAGCATCAGCAACCGTGAATAGGGTGAAAGTTGTTTTAAGGCAGAGCTTCATTGAAATCTAGGTTAGGTCCTCGACTTCGCCAACCTTCCATTCGACCGGGACGGAGCTATCATCGGCAGCAACGATTCTAACAGAGAACGACCAACCGACGGGGACAACGTTGAATCCATTGGGAGAGAATAAAAGCCCCTCACAGGCTTGGCAAATGCCCACGATCCCCTCGAGTACTGTAATTACCGATGTTGCCAATTAAGCCGCGCACTTTACGTTTCGCGCCTTCGTCGTCAATTAAGCTTTCCATCTCTCCTCCAATGCCTCCCTCTTTCCCTCTGACTCTATACATCAACCAACATGATGGAACTCGCGCGCGTTTTAACTCGCGGATGATTATTCCGTTCATTCGAATTGATAAATTATGATCATTCGAAATATGCTTGATGGTGTCGAATTTGTCAACGTCGTATAATGGGTTTTGTGCAGATTTTTAATCGAATTTGCGTACGAAGATAGAAGAAACGGGTGAAGCGTAATTAGAGAATCATTATTAGTTTTAACTCGCGGATAATGATTCCGTTCATTCGAATTGATAGATTGTGATCATTCGAGCTATTCTTGATGGTGTTCAATTTATCAATGTTCTGCAATGGTATTGGTGCAGATTTTTAATCGAATTTATGTACTGAAGATAGGAGTAGAGGGTAAAGTGTAATTATAAAATTATTATTGGTTTTCTTTCTTAGAATCGAAAACGTTAAATTTAAATTTGAAGAATTCTTAAACTTGGATGTTTAATGTATGGGCAGCAAGCTTTTTAATTGAAATTTTCTAATTCTCAAACATTTTAAAATTTAAATCAGTAGATCGTTTAAAATTAAATCAAAAACGAATTTTTGTAACTTAAAATCATAATAAGAAGATATAGTACATAAACTTATAGTACCTATCCTTAAAACTTCGAGAATTCTTTTGGAATTAGATAATATTCTAAAGGTCTGTAATAGGATTAAACTCGATAAGATCTCAAATGGCGACGAGTATACAGCTCGATCAGTTTCCTTGGTTTACGCAAGGATTAGTAAGTTGTAGCTAAAGATCTCTTTTTTGGATCTTCTTTTTCTCATGCAGAAGGATTGTTATTTTTTGTGGCAAAAGTGAAACACTGGTAAACTTGGTACTTCTTCAGGTAGGCTTTCGGTGGTGGATGATCGATTTGTTTGCCTCTTCGCGGCCTTGTAAACAGATTGCATGGAGGAAAGAAGAAACTTCTCGAGAACTCGTGTCGAAAAGTTTGAAAATTTCATGGAGTATGGGGTCAAGTTGAAATTTGTCATCCACCTATTGTGGTTGACGACGCATTATCAAGCAGGAACAATCGGTTCAATTACTGTGTTCAATGACACAAGCGACTGCGACATCATTTCCCTCAGGCAAAATTTTATCAATTTTGAGAAACTGTAATTTACATTATTCCACGCGCGCTACAAACCAGAGCCAAAATCTTGTCAAATTTATGAAAATTGCCTTAAAGTTAATTTCCTTTCTTTCTTGGTATTTCTTTTGCATTCGGCTACAATATCCCTCCGTCCCAAAAAAGACACATTTTTTTACTCCAATCATGTATGCATATTAATATTTTGTCCTCAATACAATTAAAAATTTGAAAGAATCTACACTCGATGAATAGTGACAATATAGTAATAAACAATAGAATACAATAATATACCAAGAAACAATCAATCAATTAATATTTCAGACATTACAATGGATGGTCAAATTATAATAATTGCTTCGAAATTATTATTTATTTAAAATTTAAATATGAATTGAAAGTACCTACTCTTAAAATGAATCCTTTTACATTACAAAGGTATCGCTATACTTTTAATAATATACATATGACAAAGACTTCAAAATTTCTAATAGGATAATCAATTTTGGAGAAAATCAATTTTTGAGAAAATTATATTCAGTAATACATATATGTATAATTGATATCAACTTTTCGAACGTGGCCGATTCTTATGGACGACTAAAGATATCTATTCCAATCAAATCCATTCCAATATTCTATCATCATAACCACTAAAGGTTCAGAGCAATACGTTCACACGATGGATATCGAGGAAACAATCTACCAGTTAATCTCTCAGATCGTAGAAACTGACCAGAAAAGACGTTCAGAGTTAGAGAAAGGGGATGAAATATCGAGAGGGACTGTTTCCACGAAGATAAGAGTCCGATGAAAAGGGAGCCAGCACAATACACATAATACAAGCTCGACTTGGTCGAGACAGGATCGATGAGAGACAATTACTGAATTGAATTAATCGAATTAATCGACTCTTCTGGATTGACGAACCGAAACCATGGACCTGCGATCTGTCATCGGTATTGTTGGTCTTTTCGAGGAAACCTGGACCGACCAATCGGGGCTTAAAGTCTTATAATTCTCCGGAACGAAATGTCGATCAAGCATCCAGGAATCTCGTTCGAGGTGTACACACTGTGGATCGAAGTCTCCGGCGGACAACGTGGCTCGATTGATCGTCCATTCTTCGTAAGCGTAGCCGCTATCAGAAATTAGAGAACTTTAATGGGGTTGAAGAACTTAGAATAAGGAATAAACAGGATGTGAGATTGAACGATAGATTAATAATTGTAGACGTAATACGAAAATGACTAAAATAAAAAAGATACCAGGTTTTTTTTAATTTCCTTTTTTTCTAAGTATCTACGTTATCTCTGATTAAAGAATTCAAGTTTCGCAATCTATCAATAAGCATTAAGGAGTTGAAAACTGAAAGACTACGAGTAAAATATGAATGAAATTGAAGTTTCATCGACTTCGCTGAAGGATTAGAAACGATATTAATGTAATATTACTTGGACCTACTGGTAAGTATTTAATATGAAATCTGATATTCAAAATCTTGATATAAAACATATCCAAGATATCTATACAAAATATATTGAAAATCTTTATTTAAGACATATTAATCTTCTACATCTCAGGAGGATAATAATTCTAGAAGAATTTCGCATTAAAATTTTTTGAAACCAAATAATACCGTATTTTGCACAGAAAAGAAAATAATTATAAACACCTGTGAATTTTTAGTTATATAATAGCCTTCTTCCTTTCCTGGGTTCTATTCTATTGGTACAAAAAAGCATCAGTAATTAACAATATTCGTACGAAAAATTCGAACACACAAACATCGAGGAACTCTGTAGTATACGTAGAACAACGTAGAATACGTAAACCACATAAAAACCGCTAAAATATCAAACAACATACGGAGGAACGCCTACATCGTCAACAGTAGGATATCAATTGGTAGCCGAATCACCCTTTGCAACTTTCGTAACCTATCATATTTCTCTATCAGCTGCATATGCGTTGCAGGAACCCTTTTGCTCTCGCATCGTAATAATATCGAAGAGGCCATTTGGAACTAAATCATGACAGAAGACCGTGCAATTGATACGTTTTTCCCGTAATAAGGTTTCTCGTTTGCCGGGTCTCGGCGTTCTCGCCTCGAAACTCGGCTAATTCTGTTTCCCCGTTCTCGCTAAAAGGTTTATGGAAATCATTCTTCTTCACGGGGAAAACCGGATTTCAAGGGATTACGTTGTCACGGAAGTAACGTCGCTCGCGGTGAAACGAAAGGATGAAAGAGGAAAGAGGAGAAGGCCGAGGGAAGAAGGGAAGTGGCGCCGAGCTAACAGGCTACTCTGGGGTCTTGCTTCGTCTCGTTATGAATTATTGTTTTCCTTGATAGGCTTTCAATTTGTACTTGTCGCCGACGCGCCACAGAAAGCGGAAAACTTTTCGTTTTAGAACACCGCGGAGCAACGCGTCAACGATATTATGCTAATGGCCACGTTCCACGACGACCGGTTCCTCGATAACTGACTGAATCAAAGTTTTCAATTAATAACTTGTCACTAATGGTTATATCTTATTTGGAAAGTTTCGCTGTTACCGGTCGAAACTCTGTTGTTATGGCGGGTACTTTGTGAGGAACGTAATGGAAACCCGTAAAAAGCGGCTTGATTTTGCTGGCCTGGCTGCCAAGCGGCCAGGTTTAACTACCAAAAGCCCCGTTTCAAAGGAATCTCGCCTGTTACTGTCGCTTGTTAACGCGAATGAGTTGCAAGATTTTTACGTTCGTTCGTATGGGCGATTTATTTTTCAGAATTTGACATTTTCTTCTATATTCCTGTTTGGAGGTTGGAGTCGTTAGCGGAGTTAGAGAGAAGAAAATTCTCTATTGTGGTTACGAAGTGAAATCAGTATTTAATTATCGTATACTAAGGGGAAAGTTAAGTTGTATTAAAAAATAAGTAATTTGACTGGATAGACTTTTTGCTAAAAATTAGCTAAGATATGATTAACACGTTTCAAAAGTACAATATTTTAAGTAATTACACAGGATGAAGTAAGAGGAAATTAACTTCTATCTCATAGATATGTGAGGAAAAGCTATTTATCAGGCAAATAAATCATACAGAAATTAACTTTCTCCGCCACAAAGCAACATTTCACTAATAACAAACAAAGTAAATGTAATCGCGGCCCATTTTGTAGCTACATCCTGTTCCCATCATCATAACGCTATTTCTCCTTCCATTAAAATAATTTTCCGTTCCCTTTTCATTTTAATATAACGATGTATTCGCAATATGTACATAGCTGAATTCAAATCTTTTTTTCTCTCATCAAGCAGAATACTTATTAAATTCCAAAAGAGTCTACTTACCAAAACCTTAAAGAAATCTAAAAATCTAAAAAAGATCTCTGTTACGTCGTCCGACTCTCTATCTAGACCAGGCCATACGCCACGAGGCTTTCGATAGATCGTATTCCTAACCGTCGCGCGCGGCACTACAAAGTCGCGGACCGATCACCACATAAGACCGGCGAGATATACACAATGTAGCGATAAGCGCATAATTGTCGTCAAGCAGCGAGTTCTAAGAAACATCGATTCGCCTTCGGTCCGTTATTGTACCTACACAAAAAGAGTGGTATACATGATCGTAACGCGATCCGTGGCGTGATCCGAGCATGGTGGGGAATCGTCTTCCAGAAGACAAAGAAATGATCGACAGGCGATCAGTCTTAACTAATCAGTCTCATCTGCAGATTCAAACTACATACATCGAGAGCTGTCAAAAAGTCGGATTACATTTCTGTCATACTTCAATCGTATTCGTCGCCAAACAATTGTAACATTCATGTTAGTCTCATTCGAGAAACCTTAATTAACAGTCTCGTCCGAAAAGTCGCATCTAACAGAAGTCGCATTGGATAATCGTTTAGTTTATCGAATTCATCGGGATATTAACTGCATTCCTTGTTAAACCATTATTTGATTATTGTTAATAGTTGTCATAATTGTTGCAAATCTACATTTATATTAACCCTGTTAACACAGTGTTAATTCATTGAACTACCTCTGTTGTCCTAACCGAAACAGGGGAACGACTAATTCGTGGCGTCGATTATGCGAATTGTAGCGAGAATTTACACGCCTCTCGCTGACGCGTCTCCTCGCGATCGCGTCTCTCCGCGAACGGTCCTAACAATCTCTAATTTCCAAAATAAAAAATAACATATCTCAACCGTGCCAAATAGTCTCATATATATATACTTTCTCATATAATAACTTGTATTTCAACAAATCTTCAACTCAATTCGATAAATAGTTTTTCAAAAAGCAATATAAAAACGGTATCAGACCGAGAGAGATAATAGTCTCCTAATTCCCTAACGCAATTTACGAAAAACGCTGGTATAAATATTGTCCAAGAGGATTTTCATAAACGTCAAACGGCTGTAACAAAACGGCGATAAACATTCAGCGCGCATTCAGCATATACACTAATAAATTTCCGGGTAATTCGTGAATAATCGCTTATTTCGCGCGAACATTTTCAGAGCATGAACAGTATGCGCTCTGTTGTTACGCATTTAATTTGCATAATTCACTTACGGCACGCGAACCATCGACCTCACGCAAATATTCGTCGATACCGCATTGTGATTTCGATCCTCGTCCCTATTTGCTCCCTTCTTAATTTCCCGCCCTCGAATCATTATGTCGAAGCGTTCAATTTCCCAGTCGATAACATTTACAACGAAAACGATTTACCATGAATGTGATTCATTCTCGTTTTAGATATTTCAATTGTCTCTCTTTTTCTTTTTTTGATTTTTTTTTTTTTTTGATATTTTTTTTTTTAGAATTCTCCAAGTCAAGCAGGTATGATACTTCTAAATTCACCCAGTCGAATTAATCGCTTATTTCCGTGTTTTAACACGGGTATCACAGGTAAAGTTGACAATAGTGTTTGTTGAGAAAGGCTTTTGATTCCTTTGATGACTTTGTTTGAGACAGTATATTAATCGAGCAGATCGACCATGGCATAATAATTTGTATATACATAAATAGTTACTTGTTCACAACTATACTGCGGATGTTTATGTATTTGTGTCAAGTTGTGTCTCAAAAATATAGAAAAATATGCACAACGTTAAAAATTTTTTAATTTGCAAATATAAAGTATTTTTATGTTACTCTATTAGGAAAAAATCATCTTTTAATCGAAAAACATTAAAAAATTTGCAAATATCGAGATATAAAAATAGAGGGGATAGAACAAATTTATTTGTTAATAATATTATATTATTAGTGTTTATTTAAAGTTAACTGTCGAATTGCAACGCGATAAATTAAATAAAAAACGGAAAACTTATTAAACATTGAGATAAAATTTCGTTTAAATTTTGTAGTTTTGCGATATTCTTTTATTTCTCTTATTATACGTATCTCAATTGGAACAGAGCGTCTACATTTTTTAATTTCGAAAATGTGATTTCATCGATATTTTTAATCAACAGTGAGGTTTCGAACTTTGATCGAGAATAAAATAAGCAATTTCTTTTCCATAAACAAAGTTTTATTATACAGTTTCTTGATTCGTCGCTTTCGACAAAGTGATTCGTTGAACTTAATCAATCAACCCTCAGAGTCACTTCGGTATCTACTTAGGTCGAACACGCCCGCATCGAAACCACGTTAACAAAATTGTTCAACTCTATCGATCACGAGAAACTTGTAACGACACGTTCCAACTTCATCTTGTACCTGGTTCGGCAACAGAATTTCATATCTTCCAGAAATCGTATCGTCGTATCCAATAAATGAAAAACCACATCTACGACTGTTTTTTATATATAAAATATTGAAACTAACATCGATAAATATTCTCTATCCAATGTAATCGGAACTGTAAGCTTTTAACCTAACAAAGAAAAAGAAATTGACAATTAAATAGAAATTTTCAAACAAATATTTGTTCCATTCAAGAATTCTTTGAATAGAAGATCATATTACAATTATTAATTGAGTCATGCCTAATATTATACTTATTTTTAACGATTTTAATTTTTGAATTAAATTTCATTTCATGTATTTCGTATATAAAATTGTTATAATCATAACATGATCTTAACATATTCGTTACTGAAAATAGAAATACTCCAATGAATAATACTTTAAACCATTTCAAGCCTAAAATGAAACTTTAAAAACATTAAAAAACCAAAGGAATCATATCTGAACAAAATTACACAAACTAACATATTATGGAGAATCGTAATACCTACAAAACGTCTAAATTACAGTATTCATTATTATATTTAACAAATGAGACAAATCATTGTTTAGATTTAGTCAATTATTAAATTCATTCTGATTATGTAAGAGAATTTATTGGTATCTTCTAATTTACAACTTTTAATTTATAAAATTTAATTAATAATATTTATTCCATTATATGGCAGAGGCGCCAAATCAAACAAGCTCTAGCATACAGAAACTGCTGAAATTACTGAAAACAATGAATAACAACCTGCTCTCCGAATGATTTATTCAAAACCGGGGTCGTCAATGCGTACAACCGGTTTCCAGGACAACGCGATTCGATCGAACGTCATTATTTTCTGTGCTATTTTACATGTTTGCTCGCAGCGACATGGAAATCTGGCCGAGCCAACGAGACGCGAGATATTAAGTGGAATTAACCGAAGAAAAATCAGATCTGCGAGCGTGGAATCGTGGAATTTCGAAATGAAATCGGTCGATAAGGACGCCTCGATCCACAGATGAGTCACAGATAACGACACGGGACACCACGCGAGCTGGATGTTTGCTCTAACCGAATTATGCAGATTGCCTCGGTAGCCTGAAATTAGCGTACGCGTGCCGGCTACGATAATGTTTAGCGTGTCGCCTGCTGCCGGCTTAACGGCCGCCAAGATCGCTTCGGCCGCGAACCCGCGGGCTCACGTAACGAGATGATTTTCATATTTTACCGCCAATCCGCCATGGTTAATGTCCTTAGCTTTGGTATTAGCGGGACGGACGTGAATAATTCCGATCCATCGCTTCGTTTTGTCGGGTTTCGCGTCTGACGATAGAAAGGTGTTTATAACTAACTATTGAAGAATATAGAGATTTGATACGACTAACCACACAGCTGAAAATTTATGTGCATGCAAATTCTGCATTCTCTGAAAATTTGATCATAATAGTCTAGTATCCATTGGAAATCTGATTTTCGATGCTATGTGTGTAACTTATTGCATTTTTATAATATGTTAGAGAAAAGAAAATCATAAGTTACATCCGATACTTGAGTAATTTTATATTCTTGTATATTTTTATCAGTATAAATAATTGGAACCTAAAGAGTAATTTATTTCGTCTCCTAATGTTGTAACAAGTAGATACTTTGCTTTAGATATGTTATGTGTATATTTTTCCACATTACGTGCATTCCGCTTCTCTTTAAATTTCTCATAAATACATAAAAACCTACAGTCTAATAATGGAAAATGGGAGACATTATATTCATTTATAAAATGAAAGTAGGTGATCAGCCATCGGAAATTTCTCAATACACACAGATATGCTGTGCATGTGTACGTAATTAAAAATACAAATCGGTAATATATACAATTATACATCACGTATGATTTTCAAATAACAGCGAATATATTGCTATTTTCCATTTCGATAGATAACACAAGCTGAATAAATTGATTCGATACAAAATCGATCCTAAATTTTTAAGAAAATTATCGATGTTGTTGATGATTCAACTACATATAGGTCAGATTGGAGATAAGGATGAGAATTATGCAGATGATAGGTAGTTTTGATTTTTTATTCGAATGAAGGTTGTTAAGTCGGTGCTCCGTAGCTATATTTTCTTTAACTTTCTATATTTTGTTTAAATTTTTATGTAATTTAGATACTGTATAACCATAAGGATGTTTTTAGATCTCATCTTATTTGCCGATTTCTGCGAAAGACGTTATATTATCTACTTTTTGTAGGAGAGTAATTTTGAAGTCTAGAACTAGTGTTCTTATTTGACTGGAAGATTAAATACGTGCGTTCTTAAATATTTCAAAAACGTTTGTTATACAAACGATGAAATACCTGGTTACAAACAATTAAAAAATTATAATATACTTTCAGTTTTTTCGTTGTTCACACCGGTATATGATTCTACGATACCATTTACAGCGATTAATCAATTCAACAGATATACAATAGGTTGTAAAAATTGAACACTATTTGCAGAGCTTTTTTTTTATCATATATCGATGGCGTGATATAAAAAAAAGTAATCGAAACAAATCGTACGTAACGTGAAACACAGTCTCGTACTAGAAGAAATAAATGAGAAGTGATTCCAGGAAAAGGAATTCCGATCGACCCACGTTGCTTTTAGTATGGCGACGCGTAGCGAATAATTAACGTTGCATGATATAATTACGCAATGAATGGATGAACACGAAAGGATAAATTGCCTTCCATTTCGCAGCAACGACGTTAACTGCTCTGTGTATCCCGGCAATTTGTATAAAATTTGTCAAATGCAAGCTACCATTAAAGATCTTCGAAACTCTTGAACGTAAAACGACACGTTTGAGAAATTCTCGTCTTCTCTCGAGATTTTCTAAAAGATCTTGAAACTATAATGTAATATGCAATATTAGAACGTACCATAATTTAATGTTATCCAAACGAAACGCTACATCTACAAATGTTTACTTTTGTAATTCAGCAGAAGTACTACACACATATTTCTCTATTTTCAAATACCGAAACAGGTGACGACTATTTTCTATTGTAACTTCGCACACGCAGTATTACAACAATGTTTCTACCTGTTTACGAAAGAAAAATGTTATATTACGTCCGCATTATCTATTTCCATTGCTTCTCTGTATAAAATAAGCCCAACTTTTTTTTAATGAATAAATGAAGTATGGTTTCTGGCATAAGAGGGACAGGTATTTGGGTATAACGAGAAAATTGTTATTCTCGTCTAAATTGTATTTTTGTATCGTTTTCAATTTTGAGAAAACGCGACTAAAGCCTAAAAGAAAATTTGTTAAAGAAGAAAGAATCGCTATCAGTATGCGTGATCTCTCGTTTCAATCGTACGCTAATCATTTTTAAAAATTAAAACTTCCTTTCTTGGTTGAAACTAAATCAAAATTTAGATATAAAAATATGTGAAGACCGTAACAGAATTAAAGAACTATACAACATCGAATAGTCCCTTCAATAACAATTCTAATACTAACGTCAAATAGTAATTTAATTCTTCAAAGAAATCCCACGATTTCCAATAGAGAAGCTTAGGTATCGGTAGATACAGGTTGATCAGCAATTTTCCTTCGCATCGGCACCCGAGTCACGATCTTGATGGTAATACGCCGCGAGCTACGCGACAATTAATTTCTTCGTGTCGCTGAGAAGCTGTGTCGTGCTCGTTATATCGCTCAATATCTCCTAATTAGTCCCTTCGATCGGTTCAGGATCGAGTCAAGCGGCTGGCAAACGCGGAAGGACCAAAACTCCGACGTCGAATCTGATTTCGGTTTGTCTAACAAGCATCGTAACTTTGGCAAGTAACTCGCGTAATAGGAAGCTACGCGTTCGATGTCGAACATAATTATGCCGCTCGCGGCTCAGCGACATCAGACCGACGAAAAAACCGGAGAATAATTAATAGAACTAGCCGTTCACTGCCTGATGTTCTAGGCAATTTCGCGAGGACTATAATTAATAATTTGCCCGCGTTACTAACGAGAATTTCCTGTATTAGGAGACTAGCATTTTCAACGACGTGTTTCACGTAACACACATATAGGAACACGTAAATAGAGCCTCGAATGCTTTATAAGTTATGATTAGAATCGGGAATTTCATTCGTGCGAAAAAATATATATACAGATTATTACAAATACGTAGACGGCGCGTAACAGGTACGTAATAGGTACAAATAAATGAATAAATTGCGTTATATTGTACGTAAAATCAAGTGTGAAATGTTAAATTGATATAAAGATAAAAGAGATTTTCTTATTGAGAGGAAAGAAACGATGAAACGGTAAGTTAATTTATGGGAAACATAAATTTGCACATTTGTACAAAATGCATATAATATGCAAAGGAATATCCAAACCAGTCATATCAAACGTGAAAAAGTTAAATTGACACAAAGATAAGAAAGTAATAAATATAACGAAAGGATTAATCATTAAATTCGAACATTGTTTTATTACAGAAGGAAAATGAAATTCCTGTACATTTGTATGGTCTATAAAAAAAGTTATTTTTATTAAGGTATCAAATTGACACAAACGAGAGATGAGAAGTAATACAGAAATATTGCATTCCTTCCTTTTAATTTCTGTTAGATTTGAAATCCTACTAAATAATTGAAATTCTCAACAATATGTAATTACAGCTAAAATATTTCAAAACAGAACATATTCTGTTTGATAGTATATCTATATAAAATAATTGTTTGAGGTATTTTGTTTGTTTCTCTGGAACATAACTTCTCTAAAATATTGTCACAGAACGGAGAATTCATTAAAGACGACTAACAAATATAACTTAGTTGATGCACAATATGATGTAACATAATAGAATTTATTCAAATTACGATACAAGGCGAGCCACACACAACAGGCAAAGTTTTACGGTACGGAATTTGATTTCACGTTGACTTTAGTCTAAATTGTGGTTAGCGATAATTACGAGCGAAAATGCGAAATAATTGTTAATGCCAGTCAAAACACGAATGAATGATAATTATAGCCAGAATGCGACGTTAACATTGAACGTGGTTAAAATGCAATTTGATGTAAAACGGCGATGTACGACTAAAACGGCAGTTACGTTTCGAGATATAATTCGATTTCAATTACTCATGTAAACAAGACGCGATTTAATTCGTCGCCAAATTACAACTTGATTCTCGTGAAATACATTTCAATTAAACCGTAAAGCAGATCACGTTAATTGCGATCAAAATTCAAGCCAAATTCATTTTACGTATTACAAGTGCAAGTTTATGTGACAATCGATGAGAAACGGGATATTAATTATTATCAAAGGAGACGACTATTACAGAGCCACTTAGGAAAGGGTACAACATGAACCTGATTCTTCAACTTCGCGACTAATCTTTGTTCATCCATCTATTTAAAATTGGTCCATCGTTATGGAATGATAATTATTGACGGAGACCGTAGAAAAATCAGCTATATTCTATCTCTTTTATAATTATATTTTCTTTAATAAGCCTTTATCTTATGAATCCTCTACTTCTAAAAAAAAAAAAAATTCTAAAAAATAAAAAAAAAAAAATAAATTCTACAATATAAATTGAATACGTAATACTTTAAAATTTACAAGTGTATTCGATATTTAAAAATATAATACTTTGAATCTTTGTACAAGAATATACTATAATTAGTGGATGATTTATAAGATTATAATGTATTACTTTAATTATTATTGTATTTTCTAAATATTTTTCTTGTAACTTTTCCTCTTTAATATTGCATAATCTCTGTTAAAACATTTCTATTGCATTGTGTAGCGAATTCATAACCTACGAATCCTGCATTTGCTACTGTGTACCTACCTAACTATAACTTTACTATCTTACTATCCCCACCCTTAACCTCACCGAAGCCTCAGAACTCCCGACTTTTTCTTCAGAGTTAGGTTTCTATTACTCAAAGTAAATGTACTTACAATTATAAGTAAAATTATATGTTTTCTGTTCAAATAATTAATTTTATGTAATATATATTTATACAAGTATTAACACATAAGCGGAGTATAAGTATTAATACGTCAGAAAAGTCACGACATTCAATAGCATTTAATAAGAACATTCATTAAAAATGCTATGTAATATGTACTAAGATTGTTAATATATACTTATAATTTTATAGCATAAGCACATAAAAGAGTAAAAGTGATACTCAGTTAACTAAGTTGTTATTAAATAAGATGTAACATTTAGCGGAAAGCAAGATTAAAGACGAAAGTTCGTTTTCCATATATTTTCATATATTTCCACACATTACCACTGTGAAATATTGTATATTTCATCTTTATGATGTTGTAAATCGTAAATCAAATATAATAAATTATTAATTTCATTTGAAAGTTTAATTGTACGAAAGAGCATCATGAAAATGTAGTATTTTATAATTCATATAGAACACGTATGTATCGTAACAAATAATAACAAATGTTCATCGCTATTATTATTGTTACGTCGGCCGACTCCCTATCTATATCAGGCCACACGCCACGAGGCTTTCGATGGATCGTATTCCTAACCGTCGCACGCGGCACTACAAAGTCGCGGACCGATCACCTCATAAGACCGGCGAGATATACACAATGTAGCGATAAGGGTATAGAGTTGTCGTCAAGCAGCGAGTTCTAAGAAAGATCGATTCGCCTTCGGTCCGTTATTTTACCTACCAAAAAAAGACGGTATACAAGATTGTAACGCGATCGGTGGCGTGATCCGAGCGTGGTGGGGGATCGTCTTCCAGAAGACAAAAGAAAGGATCGAAAGGCGATCAGTCTCATCTGCAGATTCAAACTAGATACATCGAGAGCTATCATAAAGTCGAGTTACATTTCTGTCATACTTCAATCGTATTCGTTGCCAAACAATTGTAACGTTCAAGTCAGTCCTTTTCGAGGAGACGGATAGAAAGCATTGCGAATTTGTCAGCATATCTCTAATACATCGGGCGCATTTATCGTTAAACTATCTGTTAGTACCTACTTCATTGTTACAAATATATAATATATTAACCCTGTTAACGCAGTGTTAATTCATTTAACCACCCCTATTATCCTAATCGAAATAGGGGATCGATCATTGCGCGGTGTCAATTGTCAAATCGTAACAGGAATTTACGACTCCCGTTGACGTGCTTCCTCGCGAACGCGTCTCTCCGCGAGTGAACGAAACAATTATTATTACCTACATTGCTACATTGTCTCCAAGAACTGCGCGATGTCCTATGCACTGTATTTACAAGTCTCCGAAAATCACCATTTTCCAAGCAAAACACTCGAATCCATAACATCACCATTTCAAATCGCACGACTAACGTCAACGACACTACCAACACGTTCATATCATTGTTACGTATGCATACGAGTGGCGCTCTCGTTTTTTCGTGAGAGCAAGCTGTTGGCGACATGTTTTCGTTTTCTGGTCACGTGATCCAAATTAAATCTAGTGTGGATAAAAATGGATAAATCGCGTGGAATTAAGATCACATTCTTTAATTACGAAATACGCTCGAAATAATTACGAAATTTATGAAATACGTTCAGTTTTCTCGGTTTATTTAGTGCATCTGTGTGAAATTACACAATACATTACGGAAAGCTGTTACACCAGAACATGTGAATACTATAGCGGTCGATTATTCATATGTCATACGTGATAACGAACGTGTTAATTATGCTCTTGTTAACTCTCAATTAATGGTATTGAGCCACAGATGATTACAAAAATTCAGGTTAGATCTACATGTGTCAAGTTCTTTGAATTAATTTAATTTAAATATATATTTCGTATCTTATATGTATATGAACTATACGTACCGTTAGTGCTTTTTATTACATAAAACACGAAACCCTCGGATTAAGTATACAAAAAACGAATAATAATTTATAAATAATAATAATAATTTATATATATATAATGTTAAAAAATTAAATGATGTAGTACAAAGTGTTATAACATAGGTACAACTCGATAATAGATTAGATGTAAATTGTTAAGATGAGTTCTAATATTAAGTAAATTAATCTAACAGTAAAATGAAATATTCGAACAAAGTACATATGTATATGTATATAATATAATACTTACATACTTCAAATGACAATTTAAGATATAGTCCACAATTATTAAATTATCCAAGCTATTATGAATAACGTTAGCCATCGATTTGTATAACAACAGTCTTCCTATAAATCCACTTAAATGGATCTAAACGAATCGCGATACCGAGTATGTAACTTTTATATGGGAACACAACCTAACCTTTTCTGCACTTTGCTAGAGTCTCGTTTACAACCGATAAACTTGCACGGCACACAACACGGAAAACGGTGAATAAACCAATTGACGACCTAGGACAGACACGAATGAACGATAATCATGGAAAAACACACCCGTCGATGGCGGTTCGTCGAAAACTTTCGAACTGCCGAGCCGATGAATCGTGAGCGCCACCAACGAAGATGACTTTCTGATAGCTGAACGCGAACAATGCCCATTATTCGCGAAGAGCGCATAAAATGGCGAATTGGTGCCTCTGTCAACCGCATTAAAGTTTCCATGATCGGTGACCAGCATTGTTCGCCCGTTTGCCAGCTTGTCGGATATATTTGATCGGCATTGTTGTACAAATTACATTCTCGTTAGTTCTTTTCCTGTTTTTTCTCGCTTTATTCAACGTTCGCAAATTCAATTCGACATTGTTGACACTCTCTCGACCCCGAATGCCGAGAAATTCAA
Source organism: Bombus hortorum (assembly GCA_905332935.1). Classification (NCBI taxonomy): domain Eukaryota; kingdom Metazoa; phylum Arthropoda; class Insecta; order Hymenoptera; family Apidae; genus Bombus; species Bombus hortorum. The sequence continues at coordinate 616,821 of HG995197.1, forward strand.
ACTTATATCGTTCCTGAATAGAAGAAATTGGCTGATTTTTTAGGAACTTTTTTTCTTTTTCGAGACTCTAAGTGAATCTCCTTTGTCTTTAGCTTCTAGGATAATAGAATAGAATCTTTTATAGGTTCTTGTTTCAGAAAATGACCAATAGCGAGTTTTTGATGAGGAAATCTTGAAAAAAGATTATAAGTTATTCTGAGATCTATAAGCGGAACTCATTTTTAAAAACTCTTGAGTTTAGATATTGTAAAAATACTGAATATATAATATACTAACTACATTATATTTCATGCAACATTTAGCTACATAAAAATATTTTTATAAATTGATCTATAAAGGTAACTAAAATTTGAGGTTATAGTTGATCTGTCTCTTATTGTTCTGAATAAGGTGGTTCAATTTAATAAGTTACACCATTTTATTAAAACTATTGATTTTCTCAAAATCACCGTCGTGAATAAAATCATAACTACATATTATTGAATCTTATTTTATGAAGTTTTTATGAAATTAAAATACCGATATTTGCCAAATTTTTATGAAGATATAATGATATAAAACTTACAGAAACGTACTATTATAGTCACTATAGAACAATATAATGAAATGTATATATGGCACACAATTTGCAAAATATTTGGTTCAATTTTTCGTAGCAGTCTATTTCCTCTTAAATTACTTTCTTCAACTATGTTTATTTGTTAGGATATGAAGCTAGTATCTTCTAATAGATCTTCATTGTACAAAAATATCGAAGATAAGTATATGTATAACGATGATACATTAAAAAAAGGAAGCCCTTATGGGAAGAACATCGTCAAGACTAGCAGGTGTATTTTGAAACGAGCGTAACTGATACGATACGAGTATAACTGAAGGTCGTTATGATAAGTCGAATGGATCGTACAGAATCGCTCGGAGGTTCGTAATATCTTTTTAAAGCCACACTATCCATGGTAAACCGTGTTTTCCATGCCAAGTAACGTAGACGCATCCAACGTTTTCTTATGGTGGCTAAAACAACGACTGCTTTCCTTTCTTGCGTAGATAATAAAATTTCGCTCGTATCAGATAACGTTCGATCTACATTACAATACGTACTATATGAGAAATATCGTAAACGAAAAATATTTCACCCTATTATATATCTCGTGCACTCGTTAGGCAAAAATTCATTTTCCTCTTGTTTGCATTCGTTAACAAATGTACTCGTAATAATTAATAATTTATTACTTGGTAAATGTAGAGTATTTACTCGTGCATCATGACCGGAGAAAGCATTTACGCGAGTATTTACCTGGTACGGCGCGTAATGAATATTTAAAATAATTACCGCGATCACTCCCCATTTGTATTCATTCTATGAATTTCTTTTAGTTTCTGAACTCGTACCGTGGGTATTTTGTTTATGTTATCAAGCATTATATTACATTTTCTTTCGCACGTTTCACACTTTTATATTGTTTCAATTTGCTTTAATATACCTTAATTTATTGAAATTTAAATAATATTTTATGTAGGAAATATTCAATCGTTTTATATCATACCATAAAAGTTTTGTTCCTCACGAATGCATGGTCTATTTTACAGTGCTTCTTGAAATTCTCGTATGTCAGAGGACATTATCAAAGGAGAAGGAAACATTATTTTAAAAAGCATCGTAATCGGAAATCAACTTGTACGATAGTAAAACTAAAACTTTCATTGAAAAAATGAAAATATTTTCTCTTTTAACGAGACTAAAAATCTTCTATTCAAACATAAGAATATATGCTTCTCTTACAATTGTATTTTAACTCTTGTAATATTTCATAACAAGATTAGAAAATTCAACACTTCCTACCATCTTGGCTTCCAAATTCTATAGAGTTTCATAATCATTTTTATACTAAAACAATAATACGAACAAAATGCTAAACAAATCCGAAATGTGCTATTAAAAATTCAAATCATCCCATAACAAGGCACACAAGAATAAAATGAATCGCGGCAGAATTCCATGAATAAAATTCCTGAGTATGTCTGTTACGTGAATTTTTGTCTATTGATTTATCCAGTAAGAGAAGATCATCAGATGCACACATCGATAGATGTAAATAAATATATTTACACACGTCTATGGAAGTCGTATGAGGATGGAAAGTCGTATTGAGAGGGAGAGAGGGGGAGAAGGAGAGAGAGAGAGGTAGAGGGAGAGAGAATGGAACGTATTCAAGCAAATCGCGGGTACCGGTAGTAAATCGGATGGATCGTCGAGAGAGAACGGTGCGCGGATCCAGGGGGAGAGGTAATAATTTTTTTTAAAACCGTACTACGACCACGATAGCTGCGATCCCGTGGTTGAGGCGGCAGAAGGTAACAAAAACGGGCCTTTATTTACGGAGCTAGCGCGTCAAACATTTCGCCTCGACAATGAAGAGAACATGGGGGTTTATGGCGCCATTCTTTCCCCGGCGATCCTGACCTCGCGATAAAACTACGCGACCCCGATCGGATAAGCCGCGCGGAAATGAGATGGGAACGATGAAAAGCCGAAGGCGTTCGATTCTGGCCGCGCGTGCATCGCACTCCGCGTGGCGCGGAGACGGCAAGACAAAGAGGGCACGAGACAGCCAGCTTTTCTCGGCCAAACGAACCCCTTTTGTGCTCGCTTCCTTGCTAACGCGACCAATTTCTCTTCCTCGGGGACTGCTTTCAAGGCGACAATCGTCTTTGAGGATGGTGTGTCTGTGTTTTCACTTGGATCGTGAGTGTAAATAGCTCGAGGAATCTTTTTGCGTTTGAGAGCGAAAAGGATTTCTGTGTTAAGGATAGGGTGTTAATAAAAGGTGGAAAAATGATATTTCATATGCGATGTGGTGTCAAGATGATATATGAATCAATGCGCAAGAAATTACAGATGTGCGTTCATGAAACTAGAATATTTTCACATAAAATATAAAAGATATACTTTGATTTAAAACATATGCGTTACAGTTATCTTTCAATTGAAGAATTATGCATAGAATAAATTATACAGATCATATACAGAGGAAGCATGAAGAAATACGGGGAAACTTCAACAAGTATTATGATACACGAATCATTAAATAGTTGGATTCCTCACTGAATATTAAAGTGGTTCGAGCTAGTAATTCTCTCTCGTTAAAAGCAGTCTTCTCGAATCATTGTGCATCTTTCTTCCAGTGTAGAAGTGACTGTACGTTCGATTCTTGTTATTAATATTCGATATCCACCTGAAAATTGCATTGTTTTACGAAGAGTCGATAAAGTTTTATTGTTTCTCATCCCTCTTCTTTTCTCCTTTTATTCTCCTTTTTTTTTCTATAGAAAGAGAGAAGATCCGTTATATACAGAGTCGGATGAGACACTTCGTGGTCGGAGATAGGTTGTGTATGTCTCGAATGGGTTATCGGATTTCTCTAGGGTTTCTCAAGCTGGCTTGGCTTTATGGCCATCTTGAGATTATCGGTTGCTGTTTGGAGAGGACGTTTAAGAAGCGGTTGCTCTTGTTGTCCCTCGACCGTATCCTTAAATAATTGAATACAGACGAGCTGTTTTTCCGACGTGTTGCTCATTCAGGTTTATCGATGTCCTGTGCCAAATTATTCTCTCTTGGATGTACATACATCCGCATATTTAATAAATGGCTACTATTTAATACTTAATTCTTAGTATGTAATAATTTAATAAATTACACCAAATACTCTACAAGTCTTACAGGAACCTTCCTTCTTCCAGTTCGTCTCCATTGTACTTTTCTACATTCCCTTAGCACCTCATCCACAAAACTGCTACAATACCATGTAATATTGATGAGTCCAATTCCGAAACTCAATCTGTTCCCCATAACATCCCTGAGACACTAACAGATACCACCATTTTGTCTTCCATTTCAAAGCGTATTCCTCGGTATCTATGTTAATTCACAGAACATTAACCTTCGGCTTGCATCATTGAATCACAAGTAACAACAGTTTATATTAATTTTAGACTTATCTAAATTATTACACAATTTCAATTTTAATCTGAGATCACGGATAATATGAAACATAACACATAAAACACAAACTAAAATTCAGTAATATATAATCTAAATGATTGTTATCATTTATGATTTATAGGAGACTAAAAAGTTGAAAAATATACAAAACGTTATAACATTCACTAGATGAAACTTCGTTTAAGTTTTGTCTTTTTAAAATATGAATTTATATAAGCAACTACAGTTTATCATCGATCCAACAATATTAGTCAAGAATTAAATTGTTAAAGTTTCTTTTTTCTACCGTCGCCTTTGCCCCGCAGCTACTTTCCCTTCCATATTTAACGTCAAATGAACTATTCACCGGCCCTATCGCTTCTGTATGCGCATCGAATTGAATATCAGATTTCTGTTCAGTGCTTTTTCAGTAAACGATTCCATAATCAGCGAGGTGGAGGTATCGGCTACGTGTGCCGAATAATATACATTGCATTTCAATAACGCGTACGTCAGTACATGTGCATCAACTAGTAGAAATTAAACGGGAAGAGAAATTAGCGCTTTTACAACTTCTGACAATGCCCGTGTCGAGCAGATTCGAAACATACAAAGGCAGTTTTGCATCTTTCAGCTCGACGAAAACGTTAAATAATTTCTATGGAATCGATACAACAGTCTTCAAGACCGGCCTTTCATCGTGCTTTTCCACTGATTTACTCTTACCTTCGCTGTGCGAATGAAATAATCCATTGTTCTTGAAAAATTTTGTAGAACCCTTAGGTACATGTACATTCGGTGAATAAGATCATACAAAAGAGAAATTGAATTAAAGTTTCTGCCAGGAACGAATGAAAGAACGTTGTCCCTTCAGCGATCGGGTATTCAGAAGCGTCCATGTTAATTCGCGACGAAGAAAACCAGCTAAAACATCTCTCTGTTCGCGTTGCGATAAATTTAAGTTCACCATGTGGAAATCCACGACTGATTCAATTTGACCAGATTGTTGTTCGAATAATTAAAGCTTCTCAAATGAAATGCACGTTATTCTCTCGTACTTACAGAGTGAGACACAAATCGTTGTACATACAATTAAAAGAAAGATTGTTACGTATTACTTTTCACAAAACCGATTGTAAAAACTCATTTAATTTGTTTCATTGTTAGTAGAGTTTATTTATTATTACTATGTACCATATTTACTTGAAGTTGATATAATTTTATTAATAGTAGTTTAATTTAATTCAATCACTGAACTTATATATAGTTTTGTTTATAAACATCGATAGTGATGATTTTCATTATAAATACTTTGGAGACATAAAAAGTATATAAAATAATGTTATTTTATTGTTTCAAAGTTTGACATAATCGAACGGTATTTAACATCTTCTCGGAAAATATTTTTTAAATTCAATTCCATAAATGCCGAGAGAGAATGCAATGTCTACTGACCTCAGAGAGTGTATCACCATGATCTGTCTAATACAAACATTTTTCAACAAATATATCTTCAACAAGAAATTATATTAAATAGAAATGCTTGCATTTCAATACAACTCAAAACATCGTTAAATACCATTCATAGATAGAACAGTTTTAATTGTTTTTTGAATCATGAATCATCCACTTTTCTTTCATATCACGAACAGGATATATCTCTGCCTGTACAATCGAATTCAATTCTTCCAAATATTCTTCGACAAAAATTCTATCACGAAACCTGGACCCTCTGAACCGAAAAACGTCGACGAACGACAAAAATGTCCCCGTGTTTGGGGACAATAATCGAAGAATTCTGCTCGGCATGCGAGGGGATGACGGTGTACGGCGTGAGTTTGCAAATGAATTACCGCTACGTCCGGCGATACCGCCAGGTATTTCGAAAGCAACCGGACCAAGGGAACGGAAGGCTAGGCATACCGGCGAGACTCGTACAATTATTTGAGGTTAAAGGATGACGCTGATATATTAGGGCGAGGTCTCCCGAGGAGACTGTCATCCGCAGCAAGCCGCCACTCGACGACCCATTATGTCTTCCAGATTATTGGACGTTGTGTTATACCTTTCGTCCGATTTTGCTTGCAGCTCACGTCGACGGATCCGAGTAATTTGTTTTCATGAAACTATGTACCTAACCGATGATTTTCACATTATGAGATGTAGTCGACGAAACGCACCTTTAAAATAATGTCACGTTTATGAATTTCATCGTAATATATACGATCTCTGACGTGTCTGATTAAAAAGGGATGATTAATTCCGGGAAGAAATTGAAATTCTTTGGCCCGTACGAATATTGTTTATTTGATGAATGTACGATTCTGCAAGGGAGGAAGGTAGTTTCTGGAGCAAGCTTGGGATTTAAATTACATAGCGGGTCAGAGAACATAGTTCGGATTATCAAACTAGCGGTAAACTATCGGGACATTGACAGGGAGCATGTCTCCATTAATTCTTTATCTACGAGTCAACGATTATTTTTTCGCAAATAAATATATTTTAACACATTCCGTGTTGTTAATGTAAAAATACATTTTATTTATGTTATGATTTAATTATCTAAGATAGATATAAAGGTGTATCTTTCTTCTTACAAAATTTGTACAATTTTTTAATTAAGATTAAAATTACATTTTAAAAACATGTCTACGCTATCAAAAATTAACATAATATCATCGATATAATAAAGTGATAATATGAAATATGTATACAAATCTACTTTTACCTTCAGATCAATACGAAATATATTAAATAAAAAAGAGATAGTATTTCAGTATAGGGAATTATTGCTGTACCGTAATCCATTCTAAACATCTTCAAATATATTACCAAAATCAAGTGAACAACTCTCGTAATTACCCAAACACGAGAACTTAGCATCACTCGTTTCACAGCAGATCAGCCACTTACCAAATAAGGCGTCGAGGATATCGCGGAGAAAATTAATATTGGCGTTTGCGCAGCATCGTTAACGAAATTTAATTGCAACGATGGGTGCAAAGATAACACCACGATCGACTACATAAATTGTGCGTAAGCATTGCCGTAAGTTCGATGACTAGACACACCGCTATGAATAACCAAATCAATCGACGACGATTTACAAAAGTTATTGACGCTCGCGAAACCTCGAAAGCTGTAGCATGCTCATTTTACGAGCATTCCAACCTCGCGAATGGTATTTTTGAATTGCTCTGCATGCCACTCGTATTTCCAGACAGATAATAGCCGGTGATGTATACGTTGCGAAGAATTTCCGCACAAACTACTCTCCTCTTCTCCCCCTTGTCCCTGTTACACCGGGGTGTAATGAGGGAAATGCAAATTTAATGGATGAATTTGAGAAGGTGCGCTCGGATTACGAAGCACCGCCAACGGAAACGATACGTAAGATTCATTTTTATATTGCTTACCCACGGCACGAGCTAAGCTCCGACCGAAACGAATGGTTGCTTAATGTTTTTTACGACATGAACATTTCCGGAATACGGAACGACAAATGTGCGAACCCAAGTGCCTTGAGATGTATGACGCGAAGGGTGATGATCAATATTCGGGATGGAGGAACGAGTTTAAAGATTTCCGGATTTGAATTAGGATTGCTGTTTATATGTATGTGATGTATGAAGAGGTTTGTTCGCGAAATGGTGAAGTTCAATTGATAAGCTTAATCACGATCGGTTAACTTTGAAAGTCGACCGGCTATTAATTCTGTTTTGCTTAGTGTAAAGTCAGACACTCTTACATACAATTGAATTAATATTATTATACTACTAATAAGGTACTATACTATACTTATTACTGTAGGTTAAATATGGCAGTAAACGAAACAAGTTTGATAGTAAAATACAGTAAAATTTTATAGATGAATTTTATAAGCTACGCATCAGCTGATAATCCTATTAGATTTCGGGTGAAAATATAATTTACAAGTTATTACTTTTCACCAATACTACAATTCACCAATATTATTAAATAATACATTTCTATGTAAAAAATTTGAAAAATTTATGGTTCGTAATGGTTAGTAGTTGCTAGAAACGAAAAGAATTTTTATTGAAGTAATACGACCTGTATTTTGTTTAATGGATATTTACTACTTTTATATGCGTTGTAAACTGCTGGAAAGTTTCTATTGAATGGAATGGTATGTGAGTTTTATTTAATGCATATTTGCTACTTTTATGTTCGATATAAAGTATTTGAAGTGTCAGGAAGTTTTTATGTATTTCATTTAATGGATGTTGTCTAATTTGTTATGCAATGTACAATGGTCGAAGTGATGGAAATTTGATATTAATAAAAGTTCGTGTTTTACAATGAATTTCCTTCAAAGTTACTAAAAAATATTTTCGTCGAAAGTTTACTGAAATAAAGGATATGTTTATTAATATTTTACTATTAATTTCAGATTAATAACGAAATTTGCGGAAGTTTCAGTAAATACACGTCACAAAATTCTGTATATACATTACAAAGAGGTAATTTTTATAGAAACAAAGCATATTAATGTTATAATATTTTAACTTATTTAGTAATGTCGTAGTGAAATTTCATAAAATTACAGTTTATTATAATGGAAGTAATCTTATTATGGAATACAGGGAAACTTTTATGGGTAATATGGCTAGCGTTTTCTCGTTTCTCGAGATATGTATATTGAAATATTTGAGGTTTTCCCTGTCTTTTACTTTCCAAGCTCTATTATACAGGCTACTAAGAAAGAATGGTCAAGTATTTTAAATTAAGCGAAGGAAAACAACAACTACGCAAACATTATAAAACTTTATTCTTTTCAATTTCGAGATGGTAGATACAGCAAGGTGGTGTAGATATCGCCAAAAAGCGATTCAAAATTCTTGATCTATGTGGTGCATTTCACTTTTTCGTAAAATGCATCGCAATTTCGCGGCAGTAGATAGCGAGATAACACAGCGAACGACAGGAAGACTGATTTCTTGCGATCTGGAATACTCGGTGAAATAGCAAGCGGCCGTCGTCCATCATTGCTGTGATTCTGACGCAGTCGCTAATAGCTACCGCTCGAAGCGGCCCTTTTGCTAAGAGACCGCAAGCGCTGAATTATATACAGGCTCAAAGGCAGGTGATAATCCGGAGCGGCCAATGCTAAAAGGCACGCCATTAAGCGTCGGTGTAACTTCTGGCCCGAATGAAAAGGGCTAGAGGCCGCTGAATCGACGGCCGCCCACGCCGCCGAAACTCGATTCGAACTTTCCCTTCGCTATCTACGCTACCCGAAAATGTAACTAGACTGCCAAAGTGGCGTACCGTAGCTCCAGCGAATAATAAATAAACCGTTCGCCTTGTCGCGTTTTTCCGACACCGTCGATTTATTCGAGTCAGGCGATCAAAATGTGTGTGTAGCGTAGATTGAGCTTTGAGCCAAGAAGGGCGAAGAGATTGTGCTGGATCGAATTTCGTTCGAAGCCTTCTATAGAATATTTTTCTTTTATTGCTTTTTTGACGGGTTCTATGCTTTGTTGTTACTTTTTGTGTGTACTCTTTATTATTATTTTCATGTTTTTCGCAAGTTAATTTTTCGTATGAAAGTTCGAGTGATAATTGGGTTTGAATTTTACTGCTTTTTCGTGTGGTTTTGTTGTTTTTTTTGGGGGGGGGGTACATTTATTATTGCTTTGTTTTTACCGTTTCGCGTATTTTTTGGGGCTTATTTTTTCTGTATGAAGATTGGGTGAACATTATTCGAGTGGTTGAGTGGAATTGACTTTTATGGTGGTGTCATATCTCTGCTTGATATTTAACGAGAGTTTGGACAATGGACTATTCAAGATTCTACGAAATCGTTAAAAGTGCTGACCAATTTCTTTTTTTGATCAATATTTAAAGAAATAGGTATATATTTATATATTAAAATAATATGTGATAAAAACTATATGAGTTTGAATGCTTGCATGTTATATCGGTTAAGTTTAAATGCTTATCTGTTATATCATTTGCTGTGTTGTGTCTTACAATATATGCTAAATAAGGAAGAGAGAGAGAGAGAGGGGGGGGGAGGGAGAATTTAAATTTGTTAAAGTTTTGCAATAATAAGTAATCGTCTTAGTAGTCATAGCCGACAGTGTACATTGTATATAGAACGTCATCAGTTATATTTAGCTATGTTTAGTACAGCAACAAATAGATTCTATGATTAGAAATACTTTATTCGTAAAAAATTATTCATAAATGTCCTCTAACGTTAAACAGTTTAAAACTGGCATGTATCTAACATACAACTACGTACTATCAACTAAAAAGCTTTCGCGGAGGTCATTCATATTAGCAAGTTCAAAGTATCCAAAGTAGCAAGAACGATTTCCATGTTTCATATCACACAATACTATTTTCAAGAATAGAATGGAGCACTGGTATATCTGTGTATGTTACGCCTGGCGACTCGCTACAGATCGTATTCCCAAACGTCGCGCGTGGCACTACAATGTCGCGGACCGATCACCTCGTAAGACCGGCGAAATACCTACAATGTCGCGGCGTGCGCATATTTTTCGTCGAGCATCGAGCTCTAGAAGCTTCGAATTCGGTCCGGTATTTTTCCAACATACAAAAAGGGGCGTACATGATCGTAACGCGAACGGTGGCGTGATCCGAGTTTGGTGGGGGGTCGCCTTCCAGAAGACAAAAAGCAACGATCAAGGGCAGTTAGTCTTTCCTAAGGAGGCGAATCGAAAGCATTGCAAACTTGTCAGAACACGCGTTTATCATTAAAACATCTCTCATTACCTACTTCATTGTTATAAATACAGATTCTCTTAACCCTGTTAACGCAGTGTTAACTCATTCAACCACTCCTATTATCCTAATCGAAATAGGGGATCGATCATTTCGCGGCGTCGATTGTAAAATCGTAACGGGAATTTACGACTCCCGTTGACGTACTTCCTCGCGAACGCGTCTCTCCGTGAATGAACGAAACAGTGTATAACTGGTTTCCAGCGAACAGAGATCTTTATTACATCATCTCGAGTGGTATACCATTTCGATTATCCCAAATCTCAATAAAACAATTTCCAAATCTCCAGTGCAAGAATTAACGATTAGTTCCGATAGCAAAATATTGGTGAATCAACGTTCTTTAAGTCGTCGTCTTTGTGCTATGTCGATAAACTCGTACCCGGCCACAAGCTACTCCGAGAAACGGCGCCATATTTACGAACACGGTTTCGTTGTTTTCACTTAATTAGATACGGTGTAACCGGCGTATGGTGTTCGTAGACGAGTTAAAGGGTTCTCTACATTTGACTGATGGAGCCACCGGTACGAGTGGGTCTTCTTGTTTTCGCTAATTACGTGGCTAATAAACGCAACACGAAGATCGCTTTATTGAGTCTAGAAGTTAAGTCTCAAAGTTTAGATTGGTACGTACGATTATTACGTGAAATGAAGCCTGATATTTTCATTACAGGAGCAGTAAGAAGTTTATAAAGCGGATAGATATCGGAGAATGACTAGAATAACTTTATAGGGATAAGCAGTCACTGGTATCTCACTCTATCAACCCTTTTACGGTGTGACAGCGTGACGAAAAATTCAGATAATTACTTGTGCATCTTCAAGGTTTCTTGAATGTTTAATATCAGATATAAAAAATAAATACCTCTAACTTTCTGTAGGAAATGAAAGTAATAATAGCATTAATGCTTTTAATCAGAGTTTAGGATAGGATATATACATACATACATACTCGTTAAGAATATAGAAAACATTTCATAAAAGTATCGTAGAAAATGATGCTATAGGAAAAAATATATCATTAATTCTCCTCCCTGTCTTTGTTTTCATTATATTTTGTTTCCATTTGCTTAAAGAAGAAGCTGTGCAGCCTTGCGGATGCCAGAATGAGTACGTTATTCTATTTTATTCATTAACCATTTCACGTAAATAAACTTATCCAAACCATGAATGTATATAAAAGAAACATTATAATTTATCTGAATAGAAACTCAAATGGCAAAGATGGAATAAAGTATTATAACATAAAATTATATTAAAATTAAATATTAAGATATTAAATATAATAAAATACAACAAATAAAAAACATCACTGCACAAAGCATAAAATTCTTAAATCCGCTCGATAAATCCTTCCAACCAAACGACTTCAAAAATTTCTGCTTCAAAAACGTATCAATTCATTCACGGATGAACCTCTGTCTAAAAATTACCCTCTCTGGTATCTACAGACCTAGAGGATTATGGACGAACTGCCATCCCAAAATTTCCAAACGAACGATCCTCGTGCTCCCAATTAACCCTCGCTGGGAAGTTCTCGGGAGAACACGGAGAAGAAGCGGAAACATCGCGAAGACGTCTTTCCAGCCGTTTACGCTTTCGAGACACCGGCAACGCAGCTAGCAAAGAAGCGAAGACCGCGCAAACGGCTTCGAAAAGTTCTTTAGCCGGTCGTCCAGGAAGGAAATCCAGGAGAGCGACGATGGCGTGAAAGTTGCCAGAGTCGTGTTGGAAGCGGGAGAAAAAAACGGGACGACGAAAAATCTGGACCCGGCATGATGAAAAGGGGCGAAGTTGCTGGATACTGGAGGCGGCCTGATGAGAGATAACAAACTTCATCTTTCTTCACAATGGCCGACACCTTAAACCACGAGTCGCGGCGTTGCACGCGGACAGCCGTCTATATATCTTCTCTGGAGGGGTAGAACGTTCGACGTGGAACGCCATCACGATCATTTTTACTAGAAATTTACTCGACTCAGGAGCCGTCAGTTCTACTGGAAAAATTTGCTCGTATTTTTTTCTTACCTTCTCCCTCTCTTCCCCTTTCTGCTTGCTCGGTATTTTTAGAACAGTGGTTCTTGACCGATGTTCCTTGATACGCTGGTGTTCCGTGATATAAAGAGTTGGAAAAATTTTTATAAAAGAATCAATTTAGTTAGTTTACGCAAATAATAATATTCTTGTTAAATCAATGTTTCTCTTTTTATTTATGTTATCTAATTTGCGATTAAAAGCGATCTGAGAAATAAATTTTAACAAAAAGCACGTTCATAGTTTCGTTGTTAGCTTTATGATTTCATTGATTTTAGCGTTATCTCAAAAGTGTTCCATGATTTTGAGAAAAATCATTGTTTTAGGGCATCAAACATCCCTCTCCCAAAAATGATGAACATTTGTTATTTACTTGGATTTGTTTCGGTAACATGAACGGCGAAACAGCTCGAGTTTTCCTCTTGCAGAGGTAACGGACAAACTCGATTGCTTTCGAACGGTGAAAAGGAATGATTGAATGACGTATTGTGCGGCCAGGAACTGCCACCTCGATAGAGAACACGCCAGAGGCAGATTTGTTTGGTGCTAGTTTATAGGTAGTTTTGTGAAAGGTATGGCGTGATGCAGTACACACAAAGGACCAATAAGAGGGCGGTAAATTTGCAAGTGTATATTCAGATACGCGATATAATTAAATAGACGCCAATTCGTCCCGAAAAGTGAGTGAATTTGGTAAACGGTGAAAGTGAAATTATCGTATGAAGGGTGGTAAAATGATCGTTCTGGTGTTACTTGGAACACTTAGAAGTTTGCACTTGGAACTTGGAGTTTCCAAATTTCTCTGAACTATTGGGAAATAACGATGACGATAAAATTATCCATTGACTTATATGTGAGTTTGAATGGCGATTATTCCTAAATGTAGTCACATTTTAATACATAAAATTGCTTTTATTACAGACGCAGACTTTAAGTGAAAATATTCCTTACAAATAAAAAAATCTACTCTAAATGTCACGTATTATCTGACAACGAAAAATTAAAGAATAAATTAGATGATACGTACAAAATCTATTATAAATATGGAATTTGTTCTAATAGAATATATAACACTATATGAGTAGTGAAATAAATAAATAGCCGGGACTAAAATAGAACCTATTAAACATGAAAATAACAACTATGCAATACAAAACATTCGTGCAAAATGGAACACTGTTCGATATAAAACCACAACTACAAAATATCTTTTCACTTATGCTGAAATAAGCAGAAAACTAAACTATAATAAAATTATAATATTAAAAGACAGTAAAATATATAGATACAATAAAATATTATAAGAATGAACTTAATAAGCTACTCCCTCCACAGTATCAACAAACTCATCTCATTTGAAAAGCAAATTCAAAGTAGCTAATCCAAACAAAAAATCATCGCCATTTCCTACACGAATATAAAACAAATTTTCCCTATCTAGAAATTTCACTCCTTTGACACCCAACCTAAGCTACCCTTCACGCAATTCAGTTATCCCACTCACGAGACGCGGCACGCCATACAGCTTCAGCCACATCTTCCCAGAGTTAATGCGAAGTTACGAGCTACTTAACTCGACGAGGAAGCCTGCCCGCTGTTGTATATTAACGTTACCGGCATCAATGTTGTCCCCCGGAGTAACTGTCCGATCGATGAAAGGAAATAGGCAAAGAAATTAAGCGACGAAACCGACGGGGAATTTTAAACAGACCTGCGCGTGTCTGCGGTGGAGGAAGATTCGGCTCATGGCCCCCGTTTCTCATAAAAATTAAATCTATTCTGGCCCGGTTTCAGGCCAGACGAAGACGCGATTAAACCGGAAGGGAAATTTAATCTACTTTAAACTCTCCGTTAAATTCCTTTTCGCCGCGTCTCGTCGCTTTCTCCGATGGTTCGCGAATCGATCTCGCTGCCCAGAGGGGATGAATTCGCGAGAAACTGGAGCCCTGATGAACCGGATGAATACGGTTGATATCTGACGCTTGGGGTCGAACGAAAATTATACTTCGTGAATTGATAAATGCATAGAATTCAGACGAGTTATCATTTTTGGGGACTACGAAAAAAACTGACTAATAGCCTATAAAGATTTTAGCAAAAATTTTTAGGCTTTAGAATCTTTCTATGAGGATCTTAGAGTATTAGGATATGTCTATGATACAGTAAAGGATAATTGTAATTCGTGAATTGATAAATGCATAGAATTCTGATGAGTTATCATTTTCGGAAACGATGAAGAAAAGCGGAGAATAATATAGAGATTTGGCGGAAAACTTTGGATTTTCGGATATTTTTACCAAGATATTAGGATATTACGATATTTCTATGACACATTAAACAAAAATTATGCTTCGTGGATCGATAAATGCATAAAATTTCATTCTAATGAGTAATCGAATGATTTATTAAAATAACAACGAAAAATGATGAGAGCAGAATTTAGAGATTAAGCGGAAAATTCTGGTGCCGATTTCTTCTGATCCAATTTTTAAAAGAATAGAAAATATATATCTGCTAATGATCTCAATTGAAAGTTTGCGTTATCTAAAAATTCTTGGGGCAGTACGAAAAGAAACATTCGCAGCAGATAGAGTTTAAAAGCAAAACCAATGGTAATGCTAAGTCTCTGAAGGAGAGAGAGAGAGGGAGAGAGAGAGAGAGAGAGAATTCAATTCCAAGATGGTTGGTTTAATTGTTGGAAAAGAAAATTACCCATGGATAAAGAGGGGAGGAGGCATCCTAAGTGTTTTTCTCTCGTGAAAAAAACGAAACCTTGCAAAAAAACTGCGAAATTTACAAAGTATTCTTTCCAAACTCAATTATCCGAAATTAAATAATATAAATTTCTAATCAAATTACGTTGATAAACGTTTATGCAAACATAAAATCATTTCGAAACTTTAATTACTTAACTGTACAGTTAATGCTGTCCCTAAATTAATAAATGCTGTATGCTATTATAGTTCAATTAACTATACACATTTACTTGTCGTTCATAAACACACAGTAAATAGAAAATAAAATTGATAAACAGAAAAATTGCTTGGCTAATTAATCGAAATTTGCTTCCATTCAATTAATAGATCAGTTCACAGAAACATTTCCCATATGATCTCTATAAAAAATTTTCATTTAAGCATCGACATTGCTCCCCATTCGAAGTCCAAACACAAACGGACCAATCAAATTTTTTCCTTGTCAAATTCGATTTTTCTGCGTCCGCAAGCAACTTCCAGCAACTTGGATGCACAAAGACGACGATCTGGAGAAGATTACCAAGGAGGAACGGCAAACTCGACGAACCACTCGATCGGAGAATGAAAAAGTAGCTACGAACGACCGAAACCGCAGCTACAACTAAGAGGAATAGGAACAGGAAGCACGCGAAGAAAGAAAAAGGGAAAAGAGGGTACTCTGAAGCGAAAAAAGAAAGAAGAGAAAAAAGGGAAAGAGAATGGGGAAGGAGATGGTGCATCGCGTTTCCGCAGTAATCAGGAAATTTCCCAGAAAGCAGAAGTTTCGAGTCAAAGTGATTCAAGGCCAGGAGGAAGAGGCCGGATGGCCCAGGCAGGAACACTTACTTACTTGCCGCGATCGAATCGATGAAATCTTGTCGAGTGGACCGAGAGCTAACCACGAGTTGCCAAGGATTTACGCGAGATCTATCGATGAGAAGGCGAAAGGTCAACGAGCTGAGCATCGCGGAAGTTCAAAGGGGGTTAGAACGGTCTTACTGTGACCTAACCCCAAGGTTGGACCACTGGTCGAACGGAAAAAGGAAACAAGCTAAAGAGCCGATGAAGAGAAAGAGAGAGACAAATAGGGTGAAAAAAGGAGAGAGGGTTAGCGTGTGACAGACGAGAAGATAGAAGAGGCAGAAGAGGAAAGTAGCATAGTGTACCGGGATAAGAAAGACTAGAGAGCTCTCAGTTTGCGCTATTTTCTTGTCGCCGGTCCCTGGGAGAGAATAAAAGTTAGAAGACGGACCGAAGAGGCGCGGAACCAATTTCCCAAAGGCACTCGACGATCCTAAAGGTAGTGTTCGCGCGAACGCACACGTCCTCACGCGCTATTTTTCTGCTGTACGCCTCGTTGTTTCCTACCTTCTTCGACCTTTGCTACCTTTTTTTCCACTTTTGTTTCAAAGCGAATCTGGTGTGTGAACAGAGGGATGTGTATGATCCGGAGATTTCATCGATGAACGATCGAAAGACTGTTTTTGGAGAGTGATTGCGAAGGACACAGGAGAACTGCGTGTTTCGATGGAATTATTGAAAGAATTGGGGCTGATCGAGGGAATCAAGAGGATGGGTTGAATTGACAGAGGATGGGATCAACATGTGGAACTTGCTACTTTTTGGGATTGGTATCTGCGAGAAGGACAGGTTGTTAATTACTTTTAAACATACATGATATGAGAAAGAACGAAAATAAACCACTCTTTTTGTTATTTATAAATTTAAAATGATAAATTTTATCTAGGGGTATGTTTGTTGATAATTGTCTCCTTACTCCTGTAGAAATAAAAAAATTCACGAGTATGATACCACGATATCAGTCATAGTATGAGTCGTTTTTTTTTTTTGGAACTTCAGCCAAACGATTATCTTAAAATATTTCACATTACATATAGTTAAACAATAAAATATAAATACACATTATATACAAATATAGCGACATATTAATATCGATATATTGATATCGATAATAAAATACAATTTTCGCTAACAAACACGTACATGCGATTGATACGATATGAAAATCTACTTAAAAAAAGATCACTGAAAGAAATATTCTACAACAAATAATAAAATAAGTCCTTAAAATTGTATACGTCTTCCACGTATCTGTTGCCACGATTTCTATAGGGATGGACAAGTTAAATTTAAGAACGAGCAAGAGAGAAAATGATAATCCGAGAACAGTTTCGCGTGACACACGAGAAAGCGACGCGATTCGGTTTACAAGGCTCGGTTTACGCGCGCGATTCCGCGTGAAACGCAGAATTCCGGATGCTCGCGATTATCCCTAGTGATTTCCCCTTTTGAATTCACGGACCTACAGGTACGTGTATGCCCGTGCACAAGCATCATATAACAGAAAGGAGAAGAGAAACAGGAAATATTTCTTTCTAAAAAGAAATATTTTTGCGAGGGAGAAGTAGTTTCAATTTAACGCAAAGAAATTCCTTAGTGGGAAACAAGTGAAGACTAAAATCCAATTTTTTAAGCGAAAATCAAGAGTAAAGATAGAGCTTTCCTGCGGAAATCTGCTAACAGAATGTTACACAAGATTTAGTACACTTTTTCCGTGAGAGTAGAAAGTGAAAATAATGGTTTTTGAAAAAGGAGAAAGGAATTGTTTCTTGAGAGATTTGTAACGAAGTCTCTTTAAAGTAAAAAGTCCGTTAAGTTTAAATATAAAAAATATGGACATTCTTTTAGACATTAGAGGCGTGAGAATATAACTTTACTGTGGTAGTAAAGAATCTCGCGATGGAAAGCATGGGAAGACAAAAGTAAAAATTTCTTCAGAAAAATCGGAAATAATTTTTTCGATAATATGAAGCAAAGACAGATATTTCTATCAAGAACAGAGTCATAAAATCTGTTTTTATCAAAATATGTACGAGGAAGGAAAGTTTGAAATCTTGATTGGTCTCTCATTAGATAACACAGAGCTACTCGAGCAACAGAAAGTGAAGGTTTTCTACTACAAAATAGTAGCGAAGCCAAATCATTTTCTCGACATTAAGAACAAAAGACTAGGGCAAAAGACTTCTTCTAAAAAGTCAACCGTAGAAACTCGCCATGTTACATTAACAAGCCTGGAAAACAAAAGGAAACTGAATTGTATGAAACATGTAACAGAAACCGAACTTTTCTCCATCCACGCAAAAGGGACGGTGAAACGTTGTTCTAGCAAGATCCAATAAAAACGTTTTTCCTCGCAAATAAAAGAGGGCAGGTGGACAGTTTCCCTTTAGCATCCATGAAAAACTAGAAACTTCCCTCCGAACATCGTTCAGATGTACAAAAGACAGAGCTTTACTCTGTTAACACTACGACAACGCTACTTTGGAGCGTAGTTCTCACATTAAAAATTAACCTAGTTTGACTTTTATGAATCTTTGTGACTTTAGTAACTTAGTTTTTGCTTTCAACAAATTATGTTTCTCTCGCTGTATTTCAATATTTATGAGCGAGGATTTAGAAATAAATTAATAAAATATGTTATTTCACAAGAATTAATGATTTGCTTATTATGTTACAAACATCATTTTATATATTCATCTCAGAATTCCAATGAGTCTATAATATTAAAAAATAAGGAAAAAGATATTATAATTGGCAGTATAATAAAAATAAAAATGACGGAATTACTTAGAGTTTAAATGTTGCAAGAAATAAAAATATTAAGGATGAACAAAATCTATATATATTTTAAACTGTTTTTTTTTGTTCCGAGAGGAATTCTTGCAGCACCTCAAAAATTTCTTTGATAGAAACTATTATGTGTTTTGCACGCTTGAACTAGAAACAGTTAGAAGCAAATCTTTTCCACTCTTAAAAAATATAATCACATTATTTTGATTTTTACATTCCATCATAATAAAAATATAGATATATGGATACAGACAAAATAGGAGCGCGCGCGCGCGCGCGAGAGAGAGAGAGAGAGAGAGGAAGCTCGTCGATAGAGCTTCGTGACGATGGCAATCGGCGATTTACGACGAGTTGTTAGCAGCTGATGTACGTGCAGCTGTGCAGTCTGCATCTTACGAGCTTCTGCAGTTTCCCTTGATTGTTTACAATTAATTTGACCCGACAGTCTCCTAGCTGGTCGCAGCATGGTTGTTTCGCCCGTCTTCCATCGTTACTCTCCTTCGTTTCTCTGTTTTCCGTTTTAAGGAAGGCTTTACTTCTTCCTACAACGTTGAAAGGAGAACTTTACATTTATTTTCCTCTTCTCAATGCGTCGTCCCCTTCTCCGCGAATCTTTTACGTTTATTCGACGATGCTCTAGCTTTTCTCAATTTTATATGTGTTGGATTCCACGTAATACGAACGAGCAAAACGTTTTTAACTTTTGAGATTATACAGTTATCTATGTTTTATATTAGAGACGACATATTAATCTTCTGGAAGCCAAAGTGATTAATTCCATTTCTCCAAGTTTCTCGATTTCGTTACGTGAGATCGAGATTAACGTTCTTCATTCTTAAGAAACAAATTACTTACTTTCATAAGTTAATCTATCGCAAGGAAATCTCATGGATAATAGTGAATTTCAAGAGAAATGAAAAAGCATTGTCTGTAATGTCATCACTTTTTTATAGGTACTTTTCAATTTATGCGATGATCAATGAGATAATATATTTTTCGTATTACATACCACAGATATGTAATATTCGATAGTATACACAGTTATCCTACTAGTTATTTTTACACAAAATCTATCAAAACTTACAAGTATAAAATCTGCTACAAAATTTCAATTTACATTTATTGAATTACCTATCAACCTACGTAAATACCCTCTAAATTACATAGAAATTATTTATCAAGGTTCTTTTATCTGTTTCGGCCAGTATCATTTTCCCTTAAACCCCTTTTTTCTAAAATACACTGCTCCAAAATCCAAATTCACAAACCATGAAACGAATAAAACCGCGAACAAACGACCAGTAAAGAACGTTGAAGAAAGGCTTCTCAAAAAGGTCGATCTCAGATAACCCAGAAATCGCGAATCGTATCCTCTATCGAATGTTCTAGCGCCGCGTTTAGTTTTCTTTTTCCTCTCCTTTCTCTCTTCCGCCGGCTCTCCTTGTCTTTCCTTTCGCTTTCTGCTGGCGTTGCTGCAGTTTTAATGCCGATCCTCCAAAACGAAAGATATATTTACTCAATGAGAGAGGCGCTTGATAAAAACTGATTATTTGTGAGGCGGGATTTATTTATGAAATGGCCACCGTTAGGAGGATTCGTCCGCGGCAGGATTAATTAACGATTAATTAAAATTTACTTAACCGCTAAATAAATGCCGTGGACGTTCGGTCGACGTTGATGAGTAGCGGAGATTCGGTAGCAGCGGATAATTCTCTTGGCTGAATCGAGTTAAGGGAGAACTAACCTCTCGTTATGTCGACAGGATAACGTGACTGGTTTTCCATTTCCGTTTTCTTTTATTTTCATGCCTGTTTGATAAGTTGGAAAGAGCGAGAATCAAGAGCTTCATGCTAACGCAATGACTGTGAAACATTTATGATGTTATAAAAGCATAGTTTCCAATAAATTAATTAATCTTCGCTGTAGGAAAGAGAGAGAGAGAGAGAGGAATTTGATGTTATAAAAGTATAATTTGAAATGAATTTAATTGATTTCTGCTGTAGAGAAAATGTCGAAGCTCGTAACAATGTTTTTAACTGCTCTTTCAATGATTTTGGAATTTTCATTCAATTATTCTCGTTATTTGTAATTGAGAATCTTGTAACACAGCATTCTTATAGCATTGTTAAAATTTTCGACCTTTTACATAACGGATAACGCATTTTAATAGTTAAAACCTAGACTTATACCATGTAGTGAAACTGATATAACGAAAAATTATTTAAGTTCTGATTTACTGTCGAGTGAAAATTAAGTGGCTTTAAAAACATAATCCTCGTGATTCCATCACTTTGATGTAAGAAGGTTCATATACATTCGTAGCAATCGTTTAGAACGACGAAGATTTCGTTAAAAAATACTGAAGTGAAACTGGAATATATATATATTTATATATATAGAACAAAAATTAAAAGCATTAGATTATTCATTCTCTTTCTTGGGAAAGGGCAAACATGGACAAGAATCCTTTTTATTATAAAACTTGGCTTAATGGGAATTACATTCATCATATATCGAGAAAATATTTCCTTATTAAATTATTTGTAAAATTTATTGAGTTTCAAAATTGCATTATCAGGATCCACTCACAAGTTATTAGCAAACACTTAATCATACAACGCTTTAACAGTTTGGCCAATCAGAGACCTGTTTTCGTTTGCTACCAGTAATTATATATAATTAAAAAGAAAATTGATTTTCCTTCCAAGCCAGCGAGTTTAGCAAGACTCCTGCCAGAGACTAACTGAGACTTACTTTTAGCGCTCGAGGTCGTACATCATTATTGCCATAAATCGATTGGAGTGTTAAGCCCGCGCCTACGTATCTGCTCTTTATCATCGTAAATCAACGTTTTCAGGTACAGCACAGAGAAAACGGAAAAGAAAAAGTATGAGCATCATGAACTCCATGCACTATCCTCTTCGTTATGTACTTTTGTATCCATCGTCTGCTATCATAAAGAAAAGACAAGGAAGACTCCTTTAGTTACGATTGCAGCGTACATACAAAATAAAAAATATTTCGAAATAAAGAGACAACTCGCATAAAAATAATAAAGGAAAAAATTTATTTGCAAAAATTACAATTTAATTGCACGAACTCGCGCTGGGTAGTTGCGACTGGGAAAATTTCGCAATTTGTCGGGAAGAAAAAAGAAGGGGGAAAAGGTGACGACGAACGTGACCACGAGGACAAAATTGTTCATTTTCCGCGAAGGAGCTCGAAAGTCGTCCATTTTCGCAGGACCAAGATTACGAGGTTAAGTCACGACACCGGCGTAAAAGTTTCCGTTTCCGGATTGTCGTTTCCGGTTACGCGTCGTCCACTCAGCTCGTCCTCGTGAAATAATTTCCAGATAGTCAAGGATGTAAAGTCTGATAGGCTTATTAGAGCGACAGATAAAAGAGACTCGTATACTTCAAAACGTGTAACTTGCTCTTTACGGGGACGATCGTTGCTCCTTTATTACCGCCATACTGGGCGTACGTGCATTTCGTACGTTTGTACAATGAGTCGGTGATGCGTGCAGATTGCGTTAGAGTTAAACACGACGCGTTTACGCTTTACGATCTTTTGCCTCACTTAACACCATGATTGCCAGCGACAAACGGATGAAACTTACGAAGATGACATTAAAGGAATTAAATTATGAAAACACTATAACGAAATGAAAGAAGAAATAGTTTCACTGGTATATTTTGTATATCGTAAAAAATTCATTTTCTTAAATTCATAATAAATTTATAATCGAGGAATTTTTTAGAAAAGGACGATTCGTAATATACGAGCCGTGCAGTCCTTTCGTAAGAATTTTTCCTTTATCAGTCATCGCTAAATACATAATAATATCCGTTTATATAATTTTCACGTTTTACTGCGATGTAACATCACAGATAATATTTTTTGATAGATTTTCACGTGAAAAACAATTTTTGCGCCGAATTAAACTTCCCGAATTACCCTCAAACGGGATTACCACGAGCCATACGAAAGGGGGAGGGCGATAATTAAAATTTCCACAACGAAACCAGTATCATTCCATTCCCGATTCTACTGGCAGAAAAAAAATGTTTTAATGCAATATTCGGATGGTTTTCGGATTATCCTCGAGTCGAAAAAAAGCAAGAAATACGATGAAATCAAATTGTGATAAAAAGGAGTCCGCAAACGAGCGAAAACCGTCGAATTTTTTCGCTACATTAATACGAACCATCACCACCATACGTTTCACAACTAATTAAACGCTCGCTTGGAAATAAAACGCGTGCCCGCGTGCCATCATTTTCATTAAAATAATCGTTGAAAGCTGGTCGAGTCGAAAGTTTCCAGATTGGTCGAAGCCAGGGGAATGGAACCACCTGACCCCGAACTTTCGTGGATCGCCACTTTTCGTGATTTCTTCCAGATTTCCGACGAGAGATCGGCGCTCTCTCATCGTCGCGGTACATCGCGCCATCAATTTTCCGAAAGTTTCTCTCAACGATGGAAAAAGTCGGTGAAATCTCGTCCAAAAAAAAAACTGTTCGCCTTTGACGCGCTCACATCGTCTCTTCGCGTCGTTTCTCCAACGGTGCCGTTTTTTGCGCCGAGAAAACTACTCGACACGACGCGCCATCGAAGAAATATTCTCCATCTAATTCTTCCTCGGTCGCTGGCTGATAATTAATTGCAGTTTGAAACGCGGCGATGCGACGAAGAAACTTGCTGTTTTCCGAGTTAGAAGAATAGCGTGTTAAAAGTGAAATTTTGAATTACTTAATTATTTGTGATATCGGTTAGCATTTTAACAATTGTTATAAGGGGAATGATAAATTATTTTTAAATAGAATTTAGTTTTTGTAATAAAAAAGTATTACAGACAGGTATTATATTAGCTCTTTACTTTCCAGAGATCTGTACAATTCTGACATATTTTCAAGCGTGATGTTTCGTACAGTGAAACTTTTTGAAATCGAAAGATTTGTTTTGACAATGATGTTACAAGTGTTTCTGTATTTATTTATATCATATATCTTTCTTTTTCCATTTCTTATCAATGAGAACAAGCAAAACACAATTTCCACGTTGTTAATGTATGTGGTGGCATCGGTGGATAGTATTTTTCTTGTTTTCGATGTTATTAGTAATTATTTTAATAAATTTAAAATGCATTGAATGAAAGTGTACAAAATACATGTAAGTATATATAGAATAAATTTATATATATATAATATTAATTGTATTTTTATATTTATTTGATACGTTTCTTCTTAACTCGTACACCTTCGTTCAATGTATTTTTAACTTAGATCTACTAAGAACTCGTGAACTCATTGACTAAAGAAAATCCAGAATTCTCAAATAAATACTATCGATCGCGTTAAAATTGGAATATAGAATTACTTTCAGTACTTTGCATAATCGATATTATGTAATATTCGTTTAGCGTTCTCATGCACGGAGGCTCAAAATAAATGAAATAAATTAGATCACTTTTTCAGTCTCTCGATGACCATTAAATCAGAGTGGCCGAAGCGTCCGCCAGACTTGCCTTTTTATCGCGCGTTTCATCCCCTTTAATTGCACCTGCCCACTCGTCGTTTGCATTTTATTACGCGATTTCCACTTTAATTGGTTCCTTACCTTTCCCTTGGCCAGCCGCGTAAAAGTAAATCCGTGTGATGCATTGGCACACTCGACGATGTTTCCACATCGTTCCATTATGGGATTTATGATCGTCCACGAAGGTGAATAGCCACATACTCTCTACGCGTTAATCTACTGCTCAATTTCTGTCATTTATCGAACTCTGTGCATCGTTATAAACGATATTTTTTCTTGGTATAATCTGAACGTATCCATGAACTTTCTGTATTATTAAAAATAATCAATTTTGAGAGAGATTAAAGTAATTAAATGATAGACTCGCATACTTACGGTGATATAACAAAAATATATTCTAAGGTTCAAAATTCAAGAAATTCGAGATATTCAAGAATATAATTCTCCTAAAGATAGACGATACATTTACGAAATTTTGTAAGAAAAATCTAATATTGTAATATACAAGAAAAAATTGCTTCCCATTAAAATCATCATTGTATAATATTATACAACTGCCATACATATTCCTATAACGATATACGCAATCAAACTCTCTTTTCGTTTCTAATTGCAACACAAAATTCAAAGTATAGCTCAAATTCTCCATTCTTCCAATCTACGAATCACGTGTCACAAGCTACTGAACAAACACACAAGACGCTCGCGATCAAAGTAACCGCTTCAAACGAATCCCACATCTCGGCAAACAATCCTCAAGAACATTCCATCCTCGATCCTCTTATCAATTTCAGCCTTATGAATCATCCCCACTTAGCCGACGATGAACAGTGAATGAGAAACTTGGGAGCACGACGAGCTTCTGCTCGGATAACGAGTCGTAATTCAGCGCAGCTGATGGAAGAAAATATCCGAAATTAGATCCCCGGGTCGAGAGCGCAGGGTGCATGCAGGTGAACAAGAAATCAGCGCGTTGCAGGCTACGGGGGAGAAGCCCAGCAACTGGAACGGAGCTTGAATCATTAAATTACCTTGCTCCACCTAAGTCGAAGGGTCGTTAGAAAACAGCTGGAAGGGAGCTTCGACTCCTACCTTATTTTTCAGGAAACGGTTTCATACACCTGCCTGTTTCCTTGCGCTATTTCCTTCACCGCGGGCGTGCATAGACTCCATGAACCCGCGCAGAAAAGCCAAAGGCGAGCAACCAGCAGCGATCCAGAAAGCTCGATCGTACAACGTTGCATAGAAGAGGTTTCGCGGCCGGAACACGAGTCAGGAAGCAAAACGTTTCTCTGTGTCGAAAACACGACGATTTCACCGGGGCTTTCGCGAAAAAAGCCACGCTCTTTTGGACGCACAGAGGGAATTTAGGTCTCCGTGTTAACCCAAACGGAGACTCCCTGTGACATGTTTTTGAACAAAGTGCCGTTACACGGCCAAAGATTGAGAGAGAGATGATATTTCTCCTGCCACTCTGCTGATTTCCGTGCGAGAACCTGCATTTCCGTTTGTTCCTGATACCCCTCCATCTAAGCTTTGATAGAGCGTTTTAAGTGAATTTGATCCGCAACGAAAATTGCTTATTCTATCCGTTAACTCGTGTCGTTTTTTAACTGAAAAATTGCACATGCTCTAAATCAGAGATTACGGTAAAAATATTTATTCAGGGAGAAAAAGATTAAAATCCCTTTTATTTGAATATTCTAACATCAGCTATTCTTTAAAACACGAAACGCGTTAATTCCCATACTTTGGTATCTTCATTTTTTAACGTAAGATTTATTTATTCACTCGACAAAAATTAAAGAGAAGCAATTGGATAGAAACGTCTTTTCCTGGATTCTTCCCTACTTTTCTCTTTTTTCCTCTTTTTTTATATAACAGTTTAAAGTACCAGCTGATAAATCGCGTGGAAATACACGAAAACGTCACGTGCAGATCTCACGAACTAGCAGCGTAATGGGAGCGATATTCTCTCGGGTTATTCAGGACACAGAAACCAGTTCGTGATCGGACATGTCCATACGGCCGACACGGCGTTGAAAATCCCAGCCTCGTGCATTCGACTTCGATAGCGAATAATCAAACGGCAGTTGTTCCATGCAATAAATTCGTTTCTCGAGTTACCTTTTACTAAAAAATCTATTAATGGGCAATTTCGCGTCTTCTGTAAAAGAATATTAATTTCGAAACATTTGGTATCACATTTCGATCATTTATCACCATTCGATCGATGGGTCTTGATCTTTCTTCTGGGAAAAATTTTCGAGTTCTTTCCTGTGCAATAATCGAGTGATCGAATAATTTTTTCGTTGCAGGACTTTGTGATTTAATGTTTCGCATACCTTTCTTCGGTGTTTGTATGTTTACGAACAAGTGTTTGAATTTCGAAAATACGAAAGGGTTTATATTATTTCCTTCCTTTGAGATCCTTTAAGAGAAGAATTTCAACGATAAGACTTTGCAATGAGATAGTAAAAATATTTTGTGGAACGAGAGCAATGTTTTTGGACAAATAAAGATAATTTTGCTATTACTTTTTAATTTTATGATAACGGAAGATTAGTCAGGATATACGAAGATCAGGCCAAACGGTTTAACGAATGGGCGAGAACTGTCATTTTCAATAATAATATAAATATTAATGATTTCTAAGTTCTTAACTTCCAAGTCAAGATCTCAAGTCAAAGTTGCAACACCGTTTATCCAGCCAATAACATAACAAAAATATTTAAGAAGCACAAAAAAGATATGGTGAAAGAAGAACGTGCAAGATTATATGAAATTAAATGATGTATGAAATTAAACGAAAGAGAAGCGGTGCGAAAAGAGTCACTGACGCAGGCAATGTGCGAAAGATGGAAAAGAGTAGGGCAAGGACAGGAGAGGAGGATTAATTTTCCTTCGCCTAAGTTCACGAGTCGCTATAAAGAAGAGGGAAGGCGTTCACGCGGCCCGAAAAACCGACCTCGGTTCCGGCGGACTAGGCTAGCAGAGAATTAAGCACTTGCAGCCACGCAGTTTTCCCTTAAAACGGCATTAACGCCCGAATCCTTCCTTAACGATCGTCCATTACACCTTGGGGAATCGCCGAAGAAACCAGCGGCCGACTTCCGGCTGGCTGCCTTTTCGACTGTCACGTATTGCGATTTTACGTTTCATTCTTACTGCGTTCCGATTCGTCGTAGCTCGCTGGGATTTTCCACCAAAGGTATAATATTGTTGAAATCTCCTGAATCTCGTAACTTTAATACGGAATATTTTGTAGTTATGTATATCGTAAAAATTTCGAAATATGTGAAGGTTACTTATTGATTCTCATACGTGTTTCTTATTTTGTATAATAATGGTTTTCTCGTTTATTTAAGTAATTTTATTTTGTCAAAGAATTGCAGATTCTCTTGTGTATTTAGGAAGTTTTATTTCACCGAAGGATTGCAAATTTTTAATACATTTTTTCAAGAAGAAAATTACATATACCTTTCAATGTATTCTTCTCATAGGTAAAAGAAGTCTTTAGCATATACGTTGCTATAAAATGGTGAATTTGATATTAAAATTGTGAAATTGAGATCTTAACTTGCGAAGGTTTCGATTTTTAATTCTTATTAATCATATACTTGTTTATTTATATCATCTTTTAAACTCTGGAGGTGATAGCAAATTTTCCAAATATTTATGTTTGTGTTAGAACGTCGAATAACGTTTTCATTCCATTCGACTTAATTTTATTAAAGAACCTTTCTCTTCAGGACTTCATAATGGCAAACGAAATAGCATAGTCGAAGCTTAAAATGCAACTTCGACGAATTTATTCGAAGCCAGACAATAATAAACAACGTTATACTTTACAATGATGACAGCTCTCGGGGATAAATTCTGGCTGTGAACGCGTTTTATATGGAAACCGTCCCGCTACTTTAATATCCGTTTCATAACGGAAATCAAAAATAAACGTTTAACCGAGTTCTCGCGAGAACAAGCGTTACAGAAAGTTTCCTGGATAAATGGCCAGACAACTTTTTGCCAAGCATATTGCACCGGTTTTACGCGCGGAAATTAGTATTAAACGCTCCAAAAATCCTGATTTAACCGGCCACTTCAACTTTTTCGAATTGAATTAACGACGGAGCTCTGTCAAAGTTCAAGGTTGTTCGTCTTTTCCCGTAAACACGATTTGAAAATAATTTCTGACACATTTAAATGTACACTACAATTCACAAATATCCAGAATGCAGGGCACTTTGGCCGATTTGTAATAACGATTCGAATGTAGCAAAATGTTCAAATTAGTGATGAATTAATAATTGAAAGCGGTACTTACTATCTTCTTGTTGGATTTAGCAAATTGTGCGTAAAAATTGTCTATTAAGTAACTATTTATCTTGACGCTGAAAGTCTTCCTTTATATTTTTATTATATTTATAGAAATCGTTTTAACCTTTTCTATAATTCAGAAATTAAAGAATCTAAAGAAAAAGAATTTATTTAAGATTATAAAGAATTATTATTCAAAAATTAAATTAATCGCGTCATAATATTCTATTACACGTACGTATAACAATCCCATAAAATCAAATCATTACAGTGCATATTGACTTTGGAAAATTAAATTAGTCACGTTATAGTATTCCGTTATATATTACGTAACTACAACGATAACAAATAACGAAGTCATTGTTGCTCGATTTGTCAGAGATTTTATAATTAAAATACAGCGTACCTTGATTCAATACCATTTATTCAGAAAACGCTTAACCAAAGTCAGTTAATCCGAGACACTCGGTTCTCTAGCGATAATTTCGGGTATATTTCGTATCGATTTCAATATCAATCCACGATACTCTCGTAAACGTGCTCATATTCGTG
This sequence comes from Bombus hortorum, assembly GCA_905332935.1. NCBI lineage: Eukaryota > Metazoa > Arthropoda > Insecta > Hymenoptera > Apidae > Bombus > Bombus hortorum. Next base: position 646,410 of record HG995197.1, read on the forward strand.
TTATAACTTTGACAGTACGATGAATTAAATTAGACGTGAATATTCCGTGAAAATTTAGCCAGTTCCCTGGCGCATACTGAAAGCGGACGAATATAACACGGAATCGCGGGAACATCTTGTCACCACCCCCGCAATGCACACGGGGATGATTTCGTGTTTTTCATGTTTTTTTTTTTCCATCGAACGCGACGCGACGTACCAAACAGTCGGAGTAACTCGAGTGTCGTTGCATTTAGGAATGGAATATCTCCTCGCGCCCGCCATACCTTCCATTCAGCCGTCAAATTTCGAAACACTCTCCAAATAAAACCGTCCTATCGGTCATAAACCTTTTTTTTTCACGTTTTCAATGACACTGTTCACCGAGCTGTGCGCGCGTTACACGCGATTATCGATTTCATTTCTCGTTTCATCCCTGGTAGCGTGTAACTTCGCGTTTCCACGAATATATACGTGATATTGGCTTTTTGTTTTTAGTTCTTTGTTGCTGGTTTCCGTGAGAAGTATCAGCGAACGACGATAAAATGATCCAAATGGATACGTGGGTAGAGGGAAAATGTAATTGTAATTTTAGATATAAAAGACGATACGAATGATATCGCTTTTTTATTTTCACTTTTCATTCTTCATTTGGCTCCGTTTTTTTTTTTTTTTTTTTTTATAAGGATCGGTGTAAGATGATAGGATGACTCGAATTAGTGCGTGAATAAAAGAGAAGCTTAATTCTGATTTTAGATATAAGAAAAAAACATTAATCGAAATAGTAAACGTTAGTTCTTGTATAGTCTTGTATAGTATAGAGAGATTCGGATATTATGAATTTCCAGTTATAATTGTTAAATATTATACCTGACGAAATTGTTGAATAATTTATTATCCATGACAGAGTGAAAGCACGTACTATCTATTTGTTATGGATTAACTTACAATAAGCTGGTTTATAATTTATAAAGTTCTCATTGATAAACTTATCGTTATGCAGAGAATTTAATAACGCCATTAACTCGTAATCTGTGACTAGTAAAATTTCACTAATAATAGCTGTTAGTTCAATTGTGGAAGAGAACTCTAACAATTGTGAATGACGATAAAGTTAGTTACCACGCAACGATTGTGATCAGTGATGTTAACCCTCAATTAGTATTCTCGGGTTAAGGGTCTCCCATAACAGCTTAAATTAAGTTACTCGATTACAAAATACTTTTTCATAAAGTACATTTTCATTTGTGTTCTGTTTTTGTGTTTCTTTGTTTGCGTAATAAGGGCCATCAATGCTATTTACCTTATAAAATATAGGTTATAAATTAAATTAAAAAGTCTCGAAACCTAAATAAGCTAACCTAAGTTGAATCCAAACTGTTACAAATATATGAACCAACGCTAGAAATTGAGAGTGAAATGTTTCAATTTTATTTCAGAGTACAGAGATAATAATTAGCGATATAATTTGAAATAAAGAGATTTTTTGATTACCAGAACAACCTACGTATTTACAACATATTTTGGTTTAAATTGCGATTTTCAACAAAATATGATTTTATGACTCAGTATACTGATGCACGTACCGCAAATCGCGAAATTTGATAAACGCAATTTTAATGAATATATTATGCGTGTTATACCACAACCTTCGAGATACTGCTAGTTTCATACTGAATTTATTATTATGGCAATAACAATGCGTTAATATTTATTAGAGCTGTCTTGAGTTATAATCATTCATTTAACATAGTAGTTCAAGTTATGCATTAACTTTTCAGTTGCGCATGTCTGACATTGCCAAGTTTCTCATTTGAATAAGTTTGAATAGTTTAATATGCGATCGATATTATAGGCGTAGCATATTAAAAGGTACATAATTTAGTGAGACCTCTATCGTGGAAATATATTCAGAGCTAAATTGACTAAATTAACACCTTAGATTTAATTATTATAAATTATGTTGCACAATTGAAAGTGTATCTTACGTAGGATCCTATTTCTTTATTAACATCATACTACTGTTCCATTTATTTTAAGCCAATTATGCAATTATATTTTGAAAATTTAAGATAATTCAGAGTTATTCCCGAAAATTTCTACTTCATTATTCAATAGACTAGTTCTTAAACTAATTATTATTGAAAGTTCTTTTAATAATAGACCAAAAATTCTTTGAATTATATATATATATATATATATATATATATATATATATAATTTTACAAACATAATTTTCGAATCATCTCGTCATCATCAATCGATAATCATGGATTTGATTACACCCAATATGCTATGAGAACTTCACAAACCAAGTAACATTTCCACAACATGCGCCGACAAGGAGGACACACTGGCTACAAAGGCTACAACGATCATTTACAGTTGAGAACGTTCGTTGACAGTCGCTGGCTTTCAAACGTTGATGAAAACTCACAACTGAATTCGAAATAACTCGACAACTCGTAAGTTCGAGACCCCAATCAGGTCGTACACTTCGTCAATCTCAATCGACGCGAACTCGCATCGAACTTCGCGCCAACTTCCGCCGTTCATCTGTCCATCCGCCTTTGAACGCTCTAATTTTGGAAAACAGCGAACCAACGGCTGTCGATACACGTTCCTGCATCGGCTTCGTACCGCACTTGTCACGTGCAACATGTTGGAAACAACAAAAGACAAACGCGGTCAAACAAAATCGTTTCGTGATTGTTTTTCCGATAAAATGATTATGCACTTTATTTTTGCTGTTTCTCTATCTTTTTGGATGAATCTTGGTGGATGAATAAAGCGAGGAGAATTGATAAAATGGCTGGTAATTTGATGGAATCACGAGCACGGTTTTTGATGGAATGCCTGTGTAATGCCGACGTTGGTGTCAGTGTACATGATGACGTAACACTCGACGACGGCGTCGATTTGGTAATGGGTGTCTAATCGCGAGACTGAATGCTCGTGAATCTATCGGAAACTACGTGTCGAAATTCAATTGTGTTGGAAAGAAATGAATTCTTAAAGTTCGGTAAAGTTAAGTAAAGTACAATGTGTATAATTGTTAGATATAAAAATCGTGTAAGTTAGGTATACATCGTCGGTTTGCTAGAAGAAGGTTTCTGAAAGTATAAAAAGTTTGTAGTAGAAGATTGTTGATAGTTCGATCATTTAGTGACAAAATAATTTTTTACTTTTTCACAATTTAGCTAATAGACATTGACTCTTCACTGTATATATTTATTGTATCCTATTAATGAGAGGGTTGCACAGTTTTAGAATTTTGACATTCTTCTTGTTAAACAGTATGATGTTATTAAGTAAAATAATGACCTCTAAGAAAATAGTTCACGTTTGGAATAAGTTTTTGCATATATTTCAAAATTGAGGATTGTCTAAATCTGTCACTCGAATTGATTTCAAACCTCTGTACTTATTTCAAAAATATTTCCTTACTTCTGCTCGTTACTTTATCATAACATTAGCTAAATATTAGATCAATGAAATTAATTGATATTTTATTCATCGATGTCCCATATATCGAATATTAATCAGCAAAAATGGAATAACACAACGGGGCAGTTTTACAGATTAAATTAGAGGCCAATTTGCATCAAGTTACATCAAGTCGCATTAATCTGCAATCCCAATAAATTACAATTTAATTTTAATGGGTTATAATAGTATGAACTAAAAGTCAAAATTGAAACATCCAATTATTTTCAAGTTGTTCTACATACAAGAAGCTAAACAAGAAACATGGTTGGATCACAGGTGGCCACAAGTTTGTTAAATATTCATATACGTTATATTTCTCGCATCTCCTACCGCATATGCTCGGCATTTAATTTAGCCGATTATTCTAATCGTTGATTTTTATAGATTCGAGCATTATAATATTTTATAGTATAAAATTTATAATATAAAAATATCGATATATATCTTACAAACAATATATTGTACATCTATTTGCATTGTAAATTAGTTTTATTATAAAATTGTTCTACCATTTTCATTAATAAACCAAAGAAAAATATGAGCATTAAAGGATTCATAACAGATAGTTTTAACGCTTTTGTTTCTGAGGCTATCATAGCGAAAGAATGGAAATTCTTTCTCTCATTCTTCCTACCGAATTTTGAAAACATTTATTCAAACTTTAAATATTCCAAATGTTTAATTTCCAAATAATTGTTCCTTTGATTCGATTAAACATTCAAGTGCATACAGATCAAAACAACAGCATCCTATGTCCTTAATACACTTCATGGGTGATATGACCCCTAATTCTAAATTATTCTAATTACTCGGTCGTATACAATTTATGTAAACGTCACCGCCGCGAAAAATCATTGATCAATGATTCAGACGGATCCATTAACGAATTAAACGAAGTCAACTAATATCGGATTTGGCTCGGTTTGAATTATCCTCCAACCACCGTGTATATCCTGAACCCGTATTAACGCGTTCGGCCGCATTGTAACGCTGCATTATGCCATAGCAGTAACGATATACTAATTACTCCGATATAATTCCGACGGCGCGGCTTACGCAATTATTAAACACCGTCCAAAATCAACTTGCCCGGGAGTTAAACAAGCGACTCGACCCACTACGTCATCCCCTGGCCACTTAATGAAATTATCTCACGAGAGCCGTTCGATGAACACTCCTTAAAAAATCTCTATGACCTGCCGGTACATAATTATTACGCGGCACGATAATTTTGTGAACGAGCCACATTGTGCGTTTCGGCGTAACGTGGTCCAAACAGCCTTGTTCCCACGGTGCAATAATTACTCCACCCCGATCCGTGCCTAAAGCCCGTATTAAGATAATATATCGCTGATAGTGTAATTAACGAATTTTATTTGCCTGGTCAATCGATGGAGAAAAAGATTTATGGAAATTTATGATCTCCTTAATAAGTATTATTTGAAATTATTGAAAAAGTTTGGAATTGTTTTATAATTGGGGTGTAATACTTGCTTTTTTTAAGTCTTTAATTGGTTTTGGTAATTATTAAAATGATAGAAAGTGATCGATATGACGTGTTTTTTTGAGATTTGTAATAAACGATAAATAATATGTTACTTCGAGATATGCAATAAATGATAAATGATTTGTTACAATTAAAGCACTTTTTTTTGAAAATGATACAAATTCTATATTGTATATGGGATGTACAACTGGGTCTCATAGAAGTGTTAGTGTATTTTATTGTAGATTTTAGGATTTTGTGCAAGAGAAACCTGAAGTCGTAAAAGCAACTTTATGACATTTTACTTCCTGTTGATAAAACTCCTGGTATATTTATGTGTCTCTTTTATCCATTTCAACGCTTCAATTACTGCAAGAATAGGTTTCATTAAATTTTTAAAATAACCTGATTACGATTGTTAATCATGATTCTAAAAATTTTTTCTTCTTTTTCCATACCTCGTAAATAAACCGATTTTCAACTAATCCGATTATCGTCTAAATAATTGCAACTATTTATCATGAAAAGATTTACAAATACACATAAACTTTCCATTTACATGAAGCAAAGCTATTTACTGTAATTCTGCGATATTGAGTCACCTTAAAGAATAACAAAGAAGTGCAACTTGATTGTCCAACAGATAGCAGCTCAACAACTTCATTCAATCCTTAAGATTCATAGAAGAATTGTTGAAGTACCGAGAAGAAACTTCTTGCGGAAGGTAGAATAGCCGAGAAAGTACAGTTTTAGTTCCCTTCTGGTTTCCTTCCTTTTTCTTTTTTTTTTTCGTAACTTCAGTTCCATAGTCTGTCGATCGAAATCTGCCTTTGCGTTTTCCCAGCTAACAAGAGCAACTCGATAGAAAATACAGTTACTGGCAACGGCGGAAATCGTCGGATCTTCGATTTATCTTATCCAACGATCGTTGTGGACTAGTTCGCCGTTTCCTCCTTTTTCCCCCTTCTCTTTTCGTTTCGTTTCGTTTCGTTTCAATTAAGTCCCAGCGTGATAGCCGTACAGGGCTAACGTACCAGCCAAGAAAAATACATTCGAGCAACGTAGAAATGAAACGAAACGAAGAGAAGAGACTGAAATCGATATAGTGCGAGCGTATTTTTAAGGCTTTAAACAAGTCTCGTTAAAATGTACGCGCTGACAATCGTCCGAAAGGTTTCGACGATCGTTTCGCCCTTCCTTGAACGCGATTCCCGCGATAAGAATGCTTTAGTTTACTTCATTCCTTGCTTTATTTGAAAGCTCGAAAACGAAAGGATTTTGTTAAACGTCGCAATAGTATATCAGTCGATCTTCCCAAGAGAGAGTTTTGTCCCGCGCGAACGGAACGCGGCTATATAACGCGTACGACCACACCTTTATGCGCTATAATGCGGATTGTCGAATGAAAATTGAATAAATCACAGCAACCGTTTTATTCGAGGGGCGATTTGCTGAAAATTTAATCGCGTTCGATGCGTTCCTTTGCCCGATGGAATGTGAATTCCGTCATCTATATTGCGGAGAGTTGAAACGTCCATTCGAAATCTGTTGAAGATTGCGTCGAGTGTATTTCACGGAAATATTTTGTGATTGTAAATGATTAACGTGAAGTACATGTCTTTTGATTTCGATCACGGAGATTTTATCTCATTTAGTAATACACGCTGATACATGATCTTGTGACTAAGTATTTCTACATTTAGCAGTTCTTAAGATTGTTATGAAGTTTGGATAGATTGTCATCGATCTATGATACTGTCTCGCGGATTATACTTTCTAAGAATTGTTTTACAACAGGATTATGTTACTGATTTAGCTGCATTGAAATTTCAATCTGTGTTTCTTTTCGTTCTACGAAGATTGACAAGAACGTATCTATGTCATTACACCTACGGCAAAAGTAACATCCTAGTATCTGTATAGTTGGTACCTGTACATTAGTGGGTCTCGAGCACCTTGTAGCTTATCATTTGTTTGCACGCCATTGTATTTATTACATCACTAGAATATCATGCAAGTAGATAAATGTCCATTCATTTTGTATCATTCAGTACTGATTTCGTAAGACTACAAAAATTCGACACTGTGGACATAAAATCTGTCGAACCTGATAGAGAAAAATACCCCATTAGGAAACAAGGACACGTGCAAAATACCACTTCTTTTGCTATCTGTACGTTAATTATTAAAACAATTACATCGATTACAATGTTCTTTTACTTTTACTAAAACGTCTACACTTGTTATAAAATTCATACAGGCCCACCGTCAACCTATCATACTCTACACTCTACACGAACGACTCACTCGTATTTCTCTGTGTACAGTATAGCGTCCTATCCATAACCCCAAGCTTCTGTATATAGCATTCCTGTAAACTATTTCGATGCCGATTGCGATCCCCGGCGGGAACCTGTCGATCGCATCTCAATTATTAGAAGATGCCGGCCGCGCGTGTAATGCGGCATTAACTATAAATATGCGCAGGTACGTGCCGATCTATAACAGACATCTAATTACGCTAATGCGGTAATGAGGCCGCACAGCTCAACCGATCACATTCCACGGTAATTCCATGCATCGTTTAGGCTTCGAAAACACGCGGGCCCGATATTACGGTATCCCAGAATTAAAGCTCTATCAGGATGCCCGGCCACGCGGCACGCGCCTAATAAGTACCCGCCTCAGTCTCTGCTTGTATTTCATTATTAACGGCATTATTGTTACGCGCTCCGAGCTACATTACTCATGGCCCAGCGTCCAACAACCACCGAGGAATCGCGCGAACACCCGCTGGGAACACCGTATCCAATGACAGGAATGATTCCCTCGCTCATTCAACAAATGATGTATGCGTATGTATGATATAACTCTAATAAAATCGTCACGACTTTGGGATTAGGATACGTGTATAATACAATGACACGAGAGGCCAAGAAATTTGTTGCATGTTTGACGAAAAATTTATCAAATTTTGAAAATGTGGTTCTGAAAAATTTATCGTGGGAAAGATCTACCACGGCACTCAGAATGTATTCTGCAAAATATTGAACATATGCAAACAAGGTATGTATACGAGTGAAGCCAGGAATTTATAATATTTGGAAAATTTGTATGTTATTATTTATGTTTACGAATGAAGATTTACGAATACTTTATTAGTTAGGATATACAGTCGAACCTCAAGGGGAGAACTAAAATCTTCGAGTTATAGACGTTTCGATTCATCTAGTTTTTCAGGTAAAAGAGGCCTAACAAAGGAAAATTGGACATACAAAAGCTGTGTACGAAGGCACAGTTACAATACATTCACTTTCTCGGAAGGTGTTAGTATTTTAAGTTTACTCTAAGAATTCATTTTGTTCAACGTACATGAATGTAAAAGTTGAAGACGCGAGAGATAATGGCAATTATGTGTTCGACTGACAGAAAACGACTACCTTCCATGTATATGCACGTCGTCGTCGTGGTCGAAGGGCAATGTAAGTCTAAGGCTTGTATGGTCTTATGTTATTTAAGACAATCCTAACAGTTGGAAGAAAGGAGATAATACCATAATAGCATAACTATAGTTACACTTCGAGTTGCAGAGACAGTGGCGATAGAAGTTCGACTTATAAAGATCTGGCTATACTAAATTTGAGCCACAGAAATAAAATAATGTATCTGAACATGTGACGAATAATCGAGTTACACTTTTATTTCGACTTCTAAAGCCTTATACAGATTTTCGAATTAGTGAGGTCATCGAAGTTCAACTGTAATACTTAGCTTAGCAATTTAACCAAAGCTTCACCATTTATGAAACGTATATTCTTCAACTGTAGAGACGATTGCTATGTGTGGTATACAATTCTGTTTCATTAAGAATTTCATTACTGAAATCGATGACTGTCGTCTTCGTTCAACAAATATGGCGAGCTCTAATAAAATTGTCACGACTGTCTTCGGGATCAGATGTAATAGAATGACGCTCCAGGCTAGGAAGCCTTGATCAAAGTAATATTTTTACGTGAGACGATTCCTGCAGAAGCTGACGCGAAACCTGATGTAGAAATATCAGTAGAAAAGGAAGGTGAATAGTTGATTTTGGAGAAATTTGTGCGGTGACGAAGTCCGATGAGAAAAGAAGATATACAGAGGCAGATAGAATTGTGAATTAAATTCGTTGTGACTTTAATTCATTTAAATATTTAAGCAAATTGAACATTTTTTACGTTATATGTAAATTATTTCTCACGGTGGTCTTTTCGAATTAGTCATAGATTTTTATTTATCTCCAAGCTGGAATTATTTCTTCGACTAATTTGATAATAAAGAAAAAGAAGCATTTTTTAAACCATTTTCCTCAATTTTTCTGGTCACTTAAAGGGTTAATTCAGAGTTGAATTTTAACGATTCACTCTGCACGGTATAATGAACAAATTGAGAAAAATCTCGAAACTCTGTCGTAAATATACATGTTCTCGAACCAAACCGAACAGCCGATCCAACTTGTATTATAACGTAGCTTGCAGAACTGCACTCCTTCCTCGTTGAAGTTCATGCATTTCAGCAAACTTTTATTTCCGGCGCGATAGAGATACCATGCCGCAGTGACTTCACTTGCAAAAACAACGTGATTCAAACAGCAATAAAGATTCCCGTTGCGTTTGGTGAACAAGCGTAGCCAGTCTATACGGGGTGGCCCACGCAGCTGGAGCTAATCATACGTTTTGCTTAGTCTAATTTAAAAGAAGATTATCAGTGAAAAAAGAACGACTAGTCCAAATAGAATACTATATTCTTTTTAAATATATCTGCGAGCATTTCATGTTTATATGTCTTTGTCACATGGAAACCTATATCTTTTTCTACTTTTTCATGGATGGCTCAAACTCTCTCAATACTTCGTACAAAAAATTTGTTATAGCGAAGTAATTGAAAAATCATTCGTTCGCGAAACATTTGAAACAAATATTTCCATCAAAGCAGTCCAAACGTTTCTATATTGAATCCCAAATTCATATTTAATACGCCGGTTTCTTCATTGTTTTCGTAAATGAATGGAGTTATTGGTCTATGGCTGTTGTTACTCGATAGATTTCAGTTCGTTCTCTTATGGTGCATTTACATCAGGCGAACGAATACTCGGTCGCGTCCCACTCTGGAAAAATTAAAATATGAAAGTAGAAACGCGTGTCCGTTCATGCCTTTCCAACGAACGCGTGCAAACGTTTGCAGAGATTACACGCGTGCGAATGTTTGATTTCACGTGTTTGAAAACACGAATGGATACACGTTTCCACTTTCATTTTTTTAATTTTACCAGAGTGGGAATTGAACAAGCATTCGTTCGTCTGACGTAAACGTACCATTAAATTTCAAATAATCCTAGAACAGGAGCAAGGAAGGGATATTCCTTAGAATCTCAGCTAAGGTGACCATTACTAAACGCGACAAAAAATTCCTAATATAAAGATTACTAACATGCATACAAGTGCAAATTTTAAAATTTCATTTGTGCGCCGCTGTGGATTCAGAGAGGCCAATAGCGAGTCGACATTAGACGCGGTTTCGTGGCGAATAATTCCAACAGGAATTATTAAATGTAACGGTAACGCCATGATAATTCATCCCCGTCGACGACGACATAATTGCACGAGGCGACGCGACCGCGTTAAATATCGCGCGGCGAATCTCGCCTGGGCGATACTCACGCGTATCACGGAGCGCTCGCTTTTTACGTCGCGCTCGTGTTACCGGCGCGCGTAAATAGATTAAGCACCGTTAACGAAACGCCCCTGGGAAACAGGCCGTTACATAAACGGGGATGAAACGTCGTCCCGTTGTTACGACGATCTACCTAAACGCTGCAAGAATATTTTTACGTTTCTATAATACTACGGTAACATGGGATGATAAGAATTTCTGAGCAATGTGCGAAGTCGAAGAATGTTAGTCTATTACCGATCAAGTAATGAAATAGTGTCCGAAAGTTAAGTTTGTGACATATTACTATAACAATATAGAAAAGTGAATGAAACAATGTATGTACTTGTTTTTCCAAGATATATAATATGTATTGGAATAATAGATACTTTAAATATACCGATGTAATATAACATAAAACGGTCTTTCAAAAATGGGCTTCTGAAAATAATCGAACTTTCTATAGGTAACAAAGCAGAGGCATTGTTTTGAGGAGAATATTTTATTTTATTAAAAATACATTTCTCCTGTAGCGATACGACGATTCGCACGAACAACTAATGTGTCAAATAACTATAGTACGTCTTTTTGTGGAATTCTTTGAGAACGCTCGTCACAGTCTTGTTGATGTTTTAAATGTTGTCATAACGTTTCCCCTTCGTTGTTATTTGAATCCGCGGAGAAAAAAAGTAATTGCGCTGTGCTAAATCTGGCTAATAAGCTGGACGGTGTAAAATTTTAATTTGGTTGTTTTCGAGAAAGACAATTACAGCCGCCGCATGATAAGCCGATGCATTATTACGCAACAGAAGCACATTCTTCGACGCGTGTACGAACCCTATTCTGATGTTGATTGTTATAACTCTGTTTCTAACAACGTGACTGCCATAAAAATTTGATGTAATGATAATAAAGGATATATTTCTATTATTCGATGTCGCCAGTGGTGTTTTTTTATCTTCAAATAAAGATGTAAGATGTTCGGTCATTTTTGCGACAGACTGTGCTACAGATACAGAAGTTAACTACACAAATCAAAAATATAAAAAGATCACGTGAGCTAAAAAACCCTATTTTATCATAGAGCTATAAATACTCAAATTTCGTCGAAGATCATAAAACCATACGACTTAGATGGAAGGAAAATTCGTGACCAAAAAAATATTAAGCAAAATCTTGAGATTCCCATGCACAATCTTAGAAAATAAAATTCAATATCGTAAAGGTTTGACTAAAAAAAATACAAATGAATTAAAAGGAAATTTGCATGAATCTTTTACTTTTCTATAAAGGAGGATTTATGAAAAACACGTTTGTGTATCGAAGAGCGTGTTAGTGTTACAATATATTTGAGAATAGGGTATGTGAATGGCGAAAGAAAGAAGATTTAGAGAGGAATTCGTGGATTAATTTTTCATTTTTTTCTAATACTATAACGATATTAGACGACAAAAATGAATTTGTGGGGAATGTTTGGGGTTGAAGAATATGATGCTATAATACTTTTGTCAATGGGGTGCATTAACGTTGAAAGGGGGAGGATTTAAAGGGAAATTTGTATTGGGTCTCGACTGCTACCAGACATTACCGTCGCATGCTGTGAGGGCAACCACGATCGTAATTTATCATTGATTCCGAGAAGAAGATTCCTCGTGGTATTCGACTACGACCCCGTTGTATGAGATAGTCCTTAAATTGTACTATTAAAAAGAATTCGTAAATATCGTATATTTTAAGTAATTAAATAATATTTCTAGGTATTTTATAACAATGAGAAAGATTATAACAAAATTCAGGATGTACTTGAAGAAATATTGAACGTACTCGACAGAACATTCGAGACTGATCACGAACATTCGCTTAAAAAACGTAAGTGTTGTTATTCATGTTTATGAATTTATACCTTATTAGTTAGATACAATATGATAATTACTTTAAGAATTTAACAAAAATTTCATTATAATTTAGCGAACTTAGATTCTTTAACGACATAGATTAAACACATTCTTGACAACCAAACAGAAAATTAAATACACAATTGAGTTTCATTACGGATATTTCTCAAGCAAGCTACTGGTTAGAATTTTTATCCGATTGCGCGATGTTATTCTACTAAATCATACGGAACGAAGGTTTCATTAATCGCCGCGCGTAACAATACAACGGGAACCATTTGTGAACAAAAAATGCCAACGAAATTACATGGATTTACTACCCAGTGGCGTGGAGAGAGATCATTACGGCCTACGTAAAGATATCGTGACAACGAATCACTGGTACGAGCTACCTCGAAGGAAAGAAGAAACCGAAACTTGGAGTGCAAGTAATATTCCGCCCTCTTTAATTAAAACGCCCTATCTAACATCTTTCCATCTTTCTAAATATGTATGTTGAAATATTTGATGGATCCTATGTTTTCTGAAGCGAAGTTATATTAGATTGGCTGCATATGTAATGTTGCTTCAAGTAAAATTCCAATCATATTTTTCCAAATACAATGCAATTTGTTCCAAACACAATGCAATTTCTTCGAAATACGTTAACTTATAATTAATTGAGGTAATTTTTACATATTTGTGCACTTTCGTTAAAGGTCAAAATACCGAAATTGATTAAAATATTGAAATATTGTTTGTCTTTATTATATTTTCAGTTGAACCTGATATCTTTCTTTCATCCTTTGTCTACCTCTTACTATCGTAAAACATTATTTTTAGTCATAACAGTGACGTTAAAATAAAAGAAACCAACAAATATATACTTGTTATATCTTTCTTCTATGATCTTTGACTGGTAGATAGGGTATTTGAACTACTTAAAAAGAATGACGGTATATTTATATCGAAACGTAAAAGTGCAGTTAGCCGTATCGTTTCGATCGACGAGCTCTCAACAATGGCCGCACTCCTAACGGCGTCAAACCGCCGAACCTTCTTAACTTATCTCGTCAAAAGCGTCCAACTTTCCTGGGCTCCGGCGTGTCATGGCCATAAATCAACAGAAAAAGACGTAACATCGCGAATTTCGTGGCAGAAGTCGGCGACGATCTCACGGAGATTTCTACACGGCTGGGAAAACTGTGGAAACGCAAAATCCGAAGGCTCAACTTTCCGGTAAACAATCTCGTGGAAGCGAATCAGAGGGACTTGTGGTGGACGTGACAAACACGCCAAACGGTGGCAGTCGTGCAAAGACAGGAATTCCTGTTTCTTTCGCTCGATTTACCTTGTTCGGTGTATTGGTTAACGTTGAATTGATCGTAGATTTCGAGGTGTAGGTATCAAAGCATTGGTTCACACTGGAACTAGTAGGTTAGTTAGAGTGACCAACGCAGAATTGTTTAAAGAAATTTTGTTGATTACAATTACGATATATTAGTTAGGATCTGTGGATGTAGGATGTAGAAGCTAGGCTGTAGGATCTGAATAATTTTTCTTGTAAAATATTAGATGCCTCGAAAAAAACGATAGCTTGTTTATCATGGATTTTTATGAAATGGAAAAATTTTCAAACGGACGCTCCTGGTTGGATAATGAAGAAAAAAAATTTAAGGGAAAACATGTAACAACTGTAGCGGTCCATGGCCGTACAAGAAGTTTCAAGTTGAAACGGTAAATTCAAAACTGGGAGAGACACATATTATTGTACCTTTGAATACTAACGTTGTTTTAGGTTACAAGGTCTAGATTGTTATTGCTGTTTCTTGTAATCTTCAGCTAGAGTTACATAAGAAGGTTAACTTTTTGTAGTAACAATCCGTTAATATAAATGCATGAATGTGCTCCCTATGATATTCTTCTTCATTCGTTTGGTATTGTAGCTTTGAGTGAGCGACGATCAACATCGGCATACATTATCTCTGTACATATATTTGTTTCAATATATCTTGTTATTACAAATTCATCCACTCGTTTCTTTATCAAACAAGCCTACACGTTGTACACCTCGCAACTTTTATTATCAGTAAAATAAATCTCTATTTTTCAGTGGAACAATATTGAACTTCGTATATTTATGAAAAGCAAACAAGAAATTTTGAACCATAGCTAGAATGTTCGGTATTATTCGTGGAATAATAATAACTCATTACTTCTTATTGCCTTTATAAAACTTATCCAAAATTTTCAATCCAAATCTCCAAATTATCATAAATTTTAACTATCTCTCCAATCTCGTTGACCATTTGGAAGATGTAATAGAAGATCGTTATCGTGAATTGAATTTGAATTCGATTTGGCTTGATTAAAGTTTAATTTGGTTTCAATTTCATCAGTTGTTAGCATAGATGTTTCACCGAATACCAAGTATCTGGTAGAATAATATCGATTCGCTACAAAGATTTCTTTCTCGTCTCTGAATTCTACGTCAAGCTTCAAAATCTTGGATCCAAATTCGTATTATAAATAAACTATTAAATATCTTCATCGCCTTTCCAATTTCATTAACCAAACCATTTTAAAATTTAGAGGATGTAACAGCAAATGGTAGTTATAAATTCAATTCGATTCGATTAAACTTTAATTTGATATTGCTGATCGTTAGAATAGTTGTTTCACTTCGAATATCAAGCAGCGCAACATTTTTTTTCGCTATTCTAAATTTTACGTCAAACCCTCAAATCCTCGTCCCAAATCCCCAACAAATTATCATAGATCTCAAACACCTCACCAATCTCTCTGACCAAACCACAACACATAGTAAACGCTCGAGGGTAGAAAGAAAAATTGCCTGCGAGATAGTCTGCGTTAAGGCAGAACGATTTCGCAGCCGGTCAAACCAGGTAGGACAAACGTCATTTTTCAAAGTAACCCCCGTAGTTTCCGCCGTGGCTAAGACCCTTTACCCACTTACCACCGTTTTGCGCTAATTGATTTCAACTGTAACGAATTGTTTGGAGCGCGTCGCAACTCACAGACTCGCGCCTTCCAACCAGACAAATGGGTTACAGGGTGTCACCGCGGCGGCTCCGCGTCACGAATAGTAAAACTCAGCCTCGCCGTGACAAAGGGTGCGAAAATGATGAAGAATTCGCGACAATGCTGTTCGGGGAAGCGATCTTAATTCACCGTGAATTATTAATGCGCGCTAGGAGTTGCATGTGGCTGCGATTATGCCGTGTGGAATAATTATTTCGCGGTGATGTATCGTCCGCTGATTCTTTTGTCGTTCAATTTCGGAGAGACGCGTATTTATCAACGTTGTTCGTGTAGTAACAATCGGCCTGAAATGTGGTATATTGCTCCAATTGCATCGGAGGCAGCCGGAAATCTGTGTCTTGGGACATGGGGTAGTTTGCTCGGCAAGAGTAGAAATGGCTGGTTTTGTGGAAATTGTGAATTCGGTGAAGTAAGCAAAGCGAATACATTTTTTTATACTGGGGAGGTGAGATTGGAATGGAAAGTTGTGTAATTGGAATGTTTCGTGGAAAATAGATGGAAATTAGTTTATGAAGTTGGCTGTGTGTAATTAGGATAAAGAATTAGGCGATTCGCATAGCGAACACAATCGATCTTCGATTTGTTAAATTATCGAATCATTCAAGGTAGTAAAAGATTCTTTATTTTTCCAGGAAACATTCTAGCTACTAATTTCTCTAAGTACTGTGTGATCAGATACAACGCTACTACATTCAATAAATTTCGAATTTCAATATAGGTTGCATCAATATACTTCGATTAAGGTAACATCGTTTCCTGACACGTAACCAATCACACACACACACACACACACACACACACACAGAGAGAAAAACAAGTTGCAATAAAGAAGAAAGACACAACAAGGCTAGTGTGCAAGAAGCGTTACGCAATGTCGTCACTGTCGACCGCATCCATTTCTTGCTTGGCGATCAACCAGTCAATTAAAAAGGGAAACAAGAAGAAACGATCTTCGTCTGTTTTTCCTCGCCCTGTCTATCTTTTTTCCGATGATCGTTGACGCGATATCAAGATCGATGAGGCTGCGATAAAGCTGCTCAACTGGTTTCGTTTGGCACCGACTTCTTGTTTCATCGACATCCTATGGTGGTCAATCGAGTCACGTACGATTGGTGGATACTTCTTGAATCTGTCACGCTTTGTTTCGTGCCCAATCATCGTGGATAAAAAAACTGATATCAACCTTCTCTCGTCTATAGACTAAGTGTCACGCGAAGCGATATTGTGCATAGATCTATATAAAAATTAATCTACGAGATACTTCATTTAAAATATGACGAAATTAACGATTCTAAATATGTATACATTACCAACAGCAAATTTTTTAACTTTTCATTCGTAGGGAGAGGTATTGAAAACTAATCTGTAATTAATCCGTAATTGTACCTATAAATTAGGTACCAGAAATGTATAATTCTGTGGTAATCTGGAAAACTAAATTAAGCTAATCGATGTAACTACGCTAGTTTTCAACATAAACTCCAATACTACATTGCGTTATTCTTTTGAATTATCTGAAAATATCTGAATATTTCTGTGGTGTCTATATTATTTACACATACGTATAATTAGCAAAATGCGTGTCATACGGGTTTCTGATTCGCACTAAAAAGGCCAACGATCATTTTGACCCACTAACGACTTAGCAGAAATCTTTACATTCGCTAGGAAGCATAATCGTTCGTAAACTTTCTATTTCCAATGGAAGATAAGAATTTTCCCGTGCTTTGTTTAAAATAATAACACCAAAAGTATAACAGAAATCCACTTAACTGGAATATCGGGAGAAAGAAACTTTTTTTCTCAAATTTTTAATTTACAGTTCCCGAATTTCGCAAGTTCTCTATCACAAGATATCTGACACGCGATTGCAAAATATCGACGATTCCACGAAGGGTCCATGCATTCTATTTTTAATGGCTGCGCAGGAGACACGAGTCGTGTAACCAGTACACCATTTGTCTTGAAAGAACGTGCGCGAGATCGTATTCATCGAGAGGTCGAAGTGCAACGGAAGTTAAGTCGCGGCTCGATTCCGCAACGTATCGGACTCACCATGGAATAAAACAAACGATACGTAAAGGTGTAGGAGTGTGTTCAAAGAGGAAAGTGGTTCGCTTTGGCCTTTGCTGCTTCGTCGACGGTTGTTTCCAAGCTTTCTGCAAGTGCATCGTGTGTCGCGCGCATCCGGTGAAGACGATTTTCAAGTCGACCCGATCAAGTGCCGCCGGGGATTGGATAGCCAGTGACATTCAGGGAATTGCGATTTCTCTGGAAACTGCCGGCTTGGAAACGAGTTTTCAATGGAATCGAGCTGAAATAGCCGATGATGACATTTGTTTCGCTTTCTCGAATTTTATTCCTCGGAAGATTTTTGGCAGTTTAACAGCAAAAAGCGCATACGTTTGCCATTAGCGATTATCATTGTTTGGAAGAAATAATAGGGGAAAATCGCGGATTTTGGATTTTTATAAGGTTTCGCGAAATGAAATATTTCGTTGAAAGTATCTCTGTTGAATGTGGATAAAGCTTCGTCTATATATTTTGTAGGACACGAAACACAATCCTTGTCACGCATATCATTGTGTAATTTGTACAATGAGTTATAGAAGTAGAATTCCAATTTAACAAGAGATGTTTGTATTTTCAAAGAGTATCGATTAGAAGAGAATTTGAAATCGCTCTTGAGACTCTAATTTATCTTTCATTTTTCCAATTTCGTTTATCTTTAGTACAAAAATAACATATTAACAAAAAATCAATATTAAATCATAAACCAATGGATATGAGAAGTTTTGAAGACAAATGAGAATTGAAACATAGTTCGATAATAAGTTTGGAATATTTAATTCCAGAAACTAATGATATCGATTTCTTGACATATGAATCTCCTTTTATACTTCTACATTTTGCTCGAACAATGACTGGAAGTAATAAAACTTTAAACTCTGAAGATTATCATAAATCTTGAAAGCTATTAGTGACTCCGCATCAAAGGCTAATTAGCATTAAATGGTAATGCGACCTAAATTTTACGTTCGATAGTTCTTTCTATCCAGAAATTCGCTTCATCGTTTCCAATCATCCATCCGTAAGATCTACAGGATACGAACACTCTATATACCAGATCGTAGATTGTCTCAGCTTTCGATAAACCTGAAGATCGAGCATTCAGATATGTAAATAGAAATTCCTGTACGTAACGCAGAGATACGGCTCGATAACGTACAAACTATTATCGATTTATCGGGCCAAACAGTCCCTTAGTTTGCTTGGATAATCAACGTCGTATCTTGGCTTGCAATTGCATTAGAAGATGGATATACAACTACTTATTCGACGGCACGTTACAACGTATAAAGAGGCCTTTAATTACATGGCATTCATACGTCGTTGTAGCGGTCTAAAGAGACGTCAGCAGCTTCGCAGTGCAGAAAGCCGCGAAGTTAAACAGCGTTGGTCGCTACTTGAACGACGAATAACCATGCAGGAACTCGGCTACTACCGCTCGCGGTTTCAGAGTTAAGCTACAATTCTATGGACTTTGTTGGTTAGGGTAATCAATTACGACTGATGTAAGAGAAAGAAGAAAATTTTGATAAAAAAGGAAAGTAACTTTTATCGTTGCGCTTTGAATTTACCTAAAGATAGCCGAGAACCTTTTTGAAAATGGGATCATAAGGCAAATGGTGAATTGAGCAAACTGCGCTGGAAATTTTAGTACGACGTTTGGATTGAGAAGTGTAACGATTCTTAAAGATCTTTGTAAATGTATTTTCAAAATAAACATTTTGCGGTAATCCGATTAATCTGGCTAAAAAATATATGGTGCATTTATGTATTTAGACTTGTACATTTTTTCAGTCAACATTTGAAACAGATAGAACTTTCGGTGTCTGTAAGATAGAATATCTTTTATATAAGATTCTATATATAAGATAGAACTTTAAATATTTCAAGCTCTCTTTATCTACTTTAAAATTATAAACAATCGAAAAGCAGCTTTAAGAAATTAGAAAAGCAAAAACTCCGAAAGATAGTAACGCTCCAATGAAAATTATAATATTATTCGAAGCATTTTACGATTCTGACTTCTCAAAAGTTCCAAGCTATCTCCTCCTCCGACCCGACTTGACTCTCAAAACCACCTTTATTCCCACAACTTTTCCTACTATCCTAATTTTAATGATATTCGAATAAATCACCAGGTGATTCCGAATACTACAAAAGCAGACCACGCTTGGTAAGACGATAATACCAAGGTGTCGAAAACGTTGGCGCAATAACAAAGAGTTTCATCGTGTGGGTAACAAGTACATTTTCCCAAGGATCGATATGAATAAGGGGATCCTCCGGTATTCCCCCTTCTCCCAGCTTTTCTCTCTCTCTCTCTCTCTCTCTCTCTCTCTCTCCATCTATCTATCTATCTATCTTTCTCTCCTTTCTTAACCGAAAGCCAGAATTTAGCTCGGCGCTTGGGAAATTTCATAAATTACCAGCGAAATGGAGAGAGGCCGGTTGATATATGTGGGCTAGCAGGATTTATTCCCGCGGCGGACTTGACTTTCGTCGTAGCCGTTTCGCGTGCTAGCTGCGCGATGTCGTCGCATTACTATGCAAACGCATGTATGAAGCTGGCGGTAAACAGTCAAATTATGAGCGTGACGGGATTCGTGACAGTGGCATATTAGCTTGTCAAGAGTTCTTTTATGAGAAATGGAACGCGTA
Organism: Bombus hortorum; assembly: GCA_905332935.1. Taxonomy (NCBI): domain Eukaryota; kingdom Metazoa; phylum Arthropoda; class Insecta; order Hymenoptera; family Apidae; genus Bombus; species Bombus hortorum. Next base: position 666,720 of record HG995197.1, read on the forward strand.
AAAATTCTTTTGCATTCGCCAACGATGGAAAACTACAAGAAATTATATTGCAGACGTTGATAACGTTGAATTGTGCCTATCGTAATGTTCTTGGAACGTTGTTGATGAAATTTGGAAATAATGTATGATATCTACGACACGACTGGAAGTTGATTCGATGAAATTACAATAGAAAGGACGACATTTCATTTAATGGGGAAAATAAAATGTAAACTTACAGAAATTATATTATAGATATTGCTGACAATCGATTGTTGATGAAATTTGGAGAAAATTTGTGGTAGATACGATATGATAAGAAATTAATGGAATTATGATACAATATTGGATACGTGATTTAATAAGGAAGATGAAGGTATTTGAAGCAACGTCTAGATATTTGATGAAACAATATGTTGAGTCGAATTCTTTAGTGTTCTTTAGATGGTAAGCTGAAAGTTCGAAAGACAGAAAAGGCGCTCGATTATGTTTTATGAGCATTATACTACTTGCTAGAGGAATGAAGAGCAACTTGAAATTTCTTTTTCACGTGGAAGACTTCATTTTTCAATGAAATGAATTTGTGGCAGTAGTAGATATCCTAAAGATTCCCATATTTAATTTCCAGAAAAATTCTAAGTACATAAAATTTCAGAAACCACCTACATTCACCTTCATACGATTTTAGAAGCATTACCGATGAAATTTTAAAGAAAATTCAGATAGCTGTTGAATTGTTGAATTTTACGTCGGTAAAATCACAGAAATGAAGTAACAGAAGCTGTGACTTAATCGATTGTAGAATTCCTGGAACGTCATCGATGAAATCCAAAGGAAAATTTGTGGTAGAAAGGCTTTTAATTGGAGGAATGTCCACAAAGTCCACCTTCGAATCGCAGAGATTCTTCGGTTGGAATATTACCGGAAAACATCTCGTAACTTTGAAGCATCTCTATTAAGAATGGCGCGTATTTTAACGACGGCATGTGCTTGTAAAACGTTGGTTGAACGATTACGATGTCGATACGACTCGGCGTTTATCGTGTCTAATTCCGTCTTCAGATTTCATACCTGCAACCACAGTTTACGTTTTCTCGTAACGACTCGTTCGTTTTCAGTTTCCGTAACGACATCGTTGTTCCGTAAAAGATCCGTTTTAAGATCTAAAGATCCCCCGTAGGATTTATAAATATCGACACGATGAGAAATTCTATCGTCAATATGAAGCTATATCTTGTTTCACTAAAAATATGTTCTCGAATCTAATAATAATTTGAAATTAAATTTCCAATTTCTTTGATGTGTTATTTAAACGTGCTAAGAATATTTTTCTTCGTTCTAATTTAGAAATTTATGACGAAACGTGGAATTAAGTGAAGCTTAATAAAATTTCACATGAGGTACCAGTAGATGGATAAACTTCCTAGATAAACATATCATTCTGCAGGCTCATTAAATTATTCTAAAATAAATCTCGACTTTGATTATGAAATAATATAGAATATAATATCTTGTGGATAATCTTCAAAAATAATATTGAGGATAAATATACCATAAAGAGTTTCTAGCAAAGTTCCAAGCTACACAATTTTTTCTTATCCACTTTAAAGAACTTAAAAAAAAGTTATACTTGAGGTTCTACAATACGCTAAAAAGAAAGAGAAAAGAGAAAACTGATTAAAACTATCATTGCTTAATAAAATCACTCTTGTATTCATCTACTCAGGCAAAATTTAGCTATTCCACATAGAAGGTATATTAAACTTAAACTTTTCTAGTTCATGTAAATAATTCTTTCTTTCGCATCATTTAAAGGAACTTTAAAAAGAAAGGAATTTGAAGTAGGAAATTACGCTTTATACTCTATAATTAAAAAAAAAAAAAAAAGAAAAAAGTACCAAGTAATATCATTGTCTCGTTCGTACTCTTGCGCGACACTTATCTCGTAACACCCAGTATATTGAATTCAAACTTTCCTGGCAACGGAAAAGTTTCGAGCGGCTCGTTGCTGGGAACAATTTGCTCCTAAACATGTTGTTCTTGAAACGGAGAACGCATTCGGCGAATCAACGGCGAGAATGGGCACAACGATAAGCATTATTCCAACGATGCCTAATTGGTCACAATTAGGTCTGGAAACTAATATTTCGCCAAAAATGTTGGTCAGAATGCCGGACTTGAGCTCCCCATTTTAAACTTTTACCAAAATAGAAAACTCGAATGAGAAGTTCTCTTCGTTCCTGGTAAGAACTAGTTTTGACATTAACAGCTGCGTGCCGCTGCTTTTTCGTCTGGAAAAAACTTCCCACGTCGAAACAGCGTGGAATTCCTAGGTATACAAATTTAAGTACGGACAACGTGTGCACGCAATTCCGAAAATTTCCGGATTATACGCGGCAGACATACAGACATTAAATTAGAAGTTGATAAATTAGAATTAGAAATAAAGATGTTAAATTTTGACGCTGCGGAACGATCGTTTACATTAGCTTCTTTGTTTCTAATTTTTTCTAATTTGAATTTTTTTACTTCCAGAAACCATGTAAATTTAATCCTTAACTACATGACCTTTTTGGGTGTAATGAAATATTTTGTAGTTAGCAATTTCAGTGTTATAAAGGTATAGAAAAGTAATTTTAAAAAATTCATTTTTTACTTCTTTTATTTCTTGGCAGAATTCCTTATTAAAGAGTAGTTTGTTGATGAATGGTCTTATGTGTAGAATATGCGTATAAACACATAAATTAGCAACTTTTATCTTATAATGTAGCTGAGGCAACAGCTATGATTAATATGAATTGCGACTATTACATTCGACTGTGCACATTCTGTTACAGCTGCTGCAATGAGTATGTATTATACAGATATACCCCTTTATTATATTAAAAAATAGAGATTAAATTTTATATCAAAATTCTATACACGTCTCTAAGAATAAAACGTTAGATTTAAGTTTTATTAGAAATCAAGCAACCACTGTTTTCAATTTACTATCCTCCTAATTCAACTTTCAGTATAAATTCCATGTCAGTTCCATACTCGTGCACTGTTATCGCTCTATATAAAACATTATTTATAAACGTCCCATAAAATTTATATACGAATATAACGCACTCAAAAAATATTATTAAAAATTTTTATATAAGGCAAGGGAAAAACATTACAATTTGCTCTATTCTTTTCCAACTTTTTTCTTCCATGGAGGTTCCGGTGCTGCTCAATATCATTGGTTGCCAGAGGCCAGAAATCGAGCGATCGGAGCTAAATTTTTATTTGCCACAGCTGATTCCATCCTTCCTAGCTACTTTCATTTCGCCTGTCGCCTTTTTCCTCATTTTTGTCGGACACGTATAACGCTTCCGATGGCTTCTAAATTGATTCGATTTTCTCGTAGCCGCGGCAACAATTATGTCAGCGCACGACATAACTGACAATCTATCCCGTGGAACAATTCCACGCTGGCTCTCGATGGGGAACGATTATTGGCTCGCAAGCTTGTGGAACAGGAAAATGAAACATCAACGATCGTGAGGGGCGATCGAAGAAACGAGTTGGTTCCGTTGAAATATCATTTACCGATTCTTTACTGGTCCTTTCTATTGTCACGCAATATCGTAAAAACCACGAAATATCGAGCTTTTCTCGAGAAATACAAATGGTACCATTTCGTGCCTGTTAAGAGAATACGCTCGCGATTTGAACAATTATTATAGATTTGTATGAATATTCTGCGTTGTATAGAATTTTTCGACACTCCATTTGTATTGCGATGAGAAAAATGTGGATGTTTATGCATATATAGTCGATTTAAAGGAGGAAATATATATATATATATATATATATATATATATGTTACGACCGTTCCCGTAAATTCTCGCTACGATTCGGATAATCGACGCCGCGAATTAGTCGTTCCCCTGTTTCGATTAGGACGACAGAGGTGGTTCAATGAATTAACACTGTGTTAACAGAGTTAATATAAATGTATATTTGCAACAATTATGACAACTATCAACAATAACCAAATAATGGTTTGACAATGAATGCAGTTAATATCTCGATGAATTCGATAAAGTATGACAGAAATGTAACCCGACTTTGGATAGCTCACGATGTATGTAGTTTGAATCTGCAGATGAGACTGATCGCCCTTCGATCCGTTCTTTTGTCTTCTGAAAGACGATCCCCCATCACGCTCGGATCACGCCACCGATCGCGTTACGATCTTGTATACCACCTTTTTTGGGTAGGTAAAATAACGGACGGAAGGCCAATCGATGTTTCTTAGAACTCGCTGCTTGACGACAACTGTGCGCTTATCGCTACATTGTGTATATCTCGCCGGTCTTATGAGGTGATCGGTCCGCGACTTTGTAGTGCCGCGCGCGACGGTTAGGAATACGATCTATCGAAAGCCTCGTGGCGTATGGTCTGGTCTAGATAGAGAGTCGGCCGACGTAACAAGATATGTATATGTATATATATATATATGTATATGTATATAGCAACATCTTGTGTCTTTTGAAAGAAAATGGCCAACTATCACGATGATCATCATCTTGATAATTTATTGGAAGTTGGTGGAATAGCGTTGTTTCTTTTAAGATATACCGTAAGTATAAAGTAAACGTTGGTTTGGTAAATAACCAAGACACCAAGATGATAGCTGTCGAAGGACAAATAAAGTCTCACGTTATGCGTATCACAGTGCGCAAATATTTGCTTTACATATATGTACCGAGGCAAATATGCGTGAAATGCAAATTTTTTTAAAACTTCTTCTATTCTAATGTAAGATATAAAAGGATTTATAGATTCCAAGAATAAATACAGCTCATCTAAATAAAAAAATTTATCAAAGTCGTCGTTACCACCAGACAACCTGTCTAAAATAATTCTTCAAAACCAACAAAACTTTCCACCAGTTAAACACCCGTATTCGTGAAAATGCCATACTTCCATAAGTTCATTTATCGCAAGATGACATAGATAATAACAAATTCTAAGATAAATTGAAAATGCAGTGTATATATTATCGCTATTGTACTTTTTAATTTATGGAATCGATCAATGTGGTTTCTAAACGACTCATATTTTACATTTTATACATTTTCTAATATCATATCATATGCAAAATACTAACAAATTATATATGACCTTTTACACTCATCGGTCTTTTCGGTTGGGTGTAGCAGCAACTCGAAGTGATTTTGCGCGCGTGGGACGAGTGTTCTGTAGGTAATATAAAATGATTTTATACAAAAATTAACTTAAAAAAACATTATATTTGAATAATCTATATATATTTACATCTTTAAACACATCATTTTTCTGTATTCTTTTTTTACGGTAATTTAGAAAACATCTGTCAAGATGCATCCTTGGCTTGTCGGGACAAGTATCGCAATTATAAGTTGTTTCGTGTCTTTCTCCTGCTTTGTTTCGGTAAGAATACACCTTACAATCCCTTTTTGTTCCTGTTAAAATTACATGGAGCTTTTCATTTAACCAAATTTCATTACAATTAGCAGTCGACGTGGAAGCTCGATCTGGCGGTTGTCGAATATCTCCTCTCAACTGGTCTACTGAAGTTTTTATAAATCACAGGTGGTTAATTGGTCTTTCGTTCTTTCTTTACAGAATATATGAATTAATTAAACAAATTTCCAATCCCATTGTTTTAGAGCTTCTAAATTTACGAAACTATAATACTTCTGCCACGATCGTTGAATCTGAACTAACGTCGGAGACGTTGCGAGAACCATACTTTCGGAAGAATTTCAGCATAAATATTTCATCTCCATCTTAAAGTGTAACATCTCACACTTCATAATAAACAATATAAAGAGCTAAGGAATCTATTTGCGAACCAATACTGCACTCTCATCAATTGGAGAGGTCGAAATGTAGATAGTGTCTCTCTGGTGTCTAACTAGTGTCTCTCATTTATCTCTCAATTTGCCACACGGAACGCCGTAGTGACGGAAAATCACCTCTCGAGTGCAAAGGAATAATATATTTCGTAATATTTAATAATAATATATTTTATATATATATATTTCTCACAGGCGTAATATATATTTCTCAAAACAAAACCGTAATCTACGACTAGTCTATGAATTGAGGGTTTAATTGTTCATCGCCTAATAGCAACCATTATTTCCGTTCGCCATTCATTTTATCTTCTGTCGCAATAAATGTAAATTTCAATCTAATTCAATCAAACCATCTTTCCCTGCCTTGTGCAAGCGTATGCGTGCGGGTACGCGTTGTCAGGACGATTGTATTTTTCTATGGTTGAGGAGGAACGGGACGATAGGCAGGATTGCAGCGCGGAATTGAAATTCGGCGTTTCTCCCTGAGCTTCCCCTTAGCTTCCGTTAAACACACTTTCGCGGCAGTTTACCTCGCGCCGTTGTAACCGGACGTTACGTATAAGTAAGTACGAGTACTTACAATATGCGCGTGTGTACAATTCCACAGAACTTTCTGCCTGAAGATTTCCGTAGTTTCGAGCAAACTTTATCTTCCGAGTAGTTCCGCGGCAACTGAAATCAGGCTGGGTTTAAAGACGCCTATGTTTCCATCTCTTTTTATCACCTCGTAAGTTTTTTATGACACTCTCTGTGTCTCTCTGTCTGTCTTCTCGAATACGTCCCTTTTCAATCCTTCATCAACGTTTCTTTCTCGTTTGATCATTATTCGCGAAGGAATGCGATTTGTAGATCACGGAATATTTTGGACATGAGTCCATTTTATAGAGAGTCCTATTAAAATGTAAGAAATTTCGAAATATTTTATTCCTGAATTTTTGAAGTTTCAATGTTTCGACTTTTCAGATCTTCCAAGATTTGAAGTTCGAAACCTCTGAACTTTTAGAGTTTCAGAGTTTCGAATGCCCAAATTTTCAGAGCTTCGAAGTAACAAATTTGCGAATTATCGAATTTCGAATTTCTAAATATCCAATTTTTTTAAATATTTCTAGTTTTCAAACTTAAGATTGCCGAGAAATTTACTTTCTCGAAGAAGTAGGGTAAGGCCTACATTACCAATTGCTACTTTGTGGCATTATTGAGAAATAAAAGATAAACTACATAAAAAATGAAATACAAAATATGTAGTTCAAAAAATATGAAATTTTTGTGCGAAGCGTATTCGGGTTTAAGATTCAAATTCTATCGTACAGACGGGTTGAAGCCAGAGCCCGGTCTATTAACCCTAAAATGGCGTTACGAGGTACTCACGTACCTACCTACTACTTCATCTAAAGCACCTTAAAACTTTCTTACAGCCTTGCTTTGAGGGAGGAACTGTCTTTAAAAGAGAACAACGACACGAATGACCAAGGCCTGAAGAATGGCACAACGAGACCAGGGTAAAATTTCTCTACTTTCTTTTTAAGGCTCTGGCCTCCCGGCCGCTATTGATGGCCAAAAATTTACTAAGATCATGAACGGTATATCGCCTTACTTTAATATAACTCCATTTTGAAATTTCATGTATGAACACGAGATACAAATATTTCAGATAATATATATTTTAAATAATGTGAAATGAATCATACAGAATCGTATCAACTTTTATCCTTAAATGTTCATATCAACATGCTGATTAAATTAGAAACTGTAATTTAAGCAAAGCATCATTCCTAGTAAATCACCTTATCAACGAAATCTTAATATCGTACATAATCAAGATTTCTATAAAAATAGAATTCTTAAAAATCTGTTATTTTTTTCTATAAGATATTTTCCACTAGCTTCTATTCTTCCAACGAGATAACTCGTTTAGATTCCATGATACAGCTATTCCATAATTAAAGCCATCAAAACTTACATAAACACCATCTGCATGATGAAACAATTAAATCTCCCTCCCTGTACACAAAAGGGATTAAAAGAAACATAAAATCGTGGCGTGGATAACATTGAGCTGAAAATGACTCTGAAAACCGGGTGGATTTTGCTTCAGGTTCATGACAATGGAAGCACATTGCTGGATAAAACGTAAACGGAAGGCAAGGAAGCTCATAAACAGGGACAGAGAGATCAAGCGGGCTGTCGGTCACGTTTCCCAAGATTAAAGGGTTTCCCTTTTGCCAAGGCGCGGCGAGGCTCGACTTCCGGACAAAATGCAACCCGCTAAATATGCGGATGCGCAAACAGAGAGCCAAGTAATAAGTGTTTATTGCCTTTCAGAAACGCTTGCCACTTTATGCCGACGGGTACAGGCCGTGGAACCAGTGAGCAGACAGCCAGGGCAAACTAAGAGTGGCAGTTGGTTAAGTTTAAATTATACGATGCCCGCTGCGAAACTCCGGTACGAAACTTATACTTAAGATTTTAATTACTACGCTCCCACTACGAGTAACTATCGTCGACGAGATAAATGGGGGAGGAAGAGGACGGTATTTGCGAAGAATCGTTATAGAAAATAAGCTCGAGCGGGACAGTCGTTGTACCGAAGCGTAGTTATGACACGGTAAGGGAGATAACGGAGAAAATTGCTTGTATTTCGCAGAGAGATACATTCATGTTGTCGAAATATCGTCTCATATTGAGTTTCGATTTTCGGGTGGTTTGGACGAAACCGAGAGAAAATGTATTTTTTTCGGAATTCTCGAGTTTTGAATTTTTTTACAGCATTTTCAAATTTTCAGATTCAAATGTTCAATAGATCAAACCTTTTTATCTTTTTAAATATTCAGATTCTTAAATATTCAGATTCTTAAATATTCAGATATGTAAATATTCATACAGTGAAATTTTCAAATATTCAAATATTTTCACGGAAATTTTCAGGTATATAAATATCCAAATTTTTCAATATTTCAATATTGAAATTTTCTAAAATTTAAATTTTCGCATTCAATTACTCAAACTTAATCGAAAGAGATTCTCTTTTAATGGATTGGTCCTTCTATGGCAAATAAAGTCATAATCAAATGTGTTGCGGTATTCTATGAACCAGTTTTGATGGGCCGTGGTCAGAAAATAAAATGAAGTTTTTCAAACCATCGCACGTCGATGGAAAAATTTTTTTCAAACCTTTAAATCTTTTAATCCACAAGTTTTCAAATTATCAAATTTTCAAGTTCCCAAATACCTAAATCTGAAAGATTAATCTCTATATTTCGTTAATCTCTTTCCAAATGAAATACAAACGGAAGATGAAATAAAAAAAATTGCTCCATCGAAATATCGCCTATCGCCAGTAAAAATTTGCGAACATTCAGAATATTGGAATAGAAATAACGATAACCACGGTGCACCAGTTTTCGATAACACTCGACACTTTCCATCTCCCTATCTTTTATCGGGGCAAAAACTCAATAAAGATGGTATCATAACGAAGCAGAGAATTATCTTACGTAAATATTTACACACCACATGAAACGGGGAGTTTCATAACGAATGAAAATTAGACCGATAAATGCGCGATCATAAACCGATATAAAAATCCATTGTGCAAAAAGAAGCGGGTTTGATACACTTGTTATTCAAATATTCACAAAACGAAACGTTAAGGCGCAAATCATACTGTTCAATAACATAAAACTTGTAATTTTCTTTGTCACCATTTTACAAATATATATTAAATTAAATTAAATTTCAACTTATTTGTTATATAATAATATTGTATTATGACATATAATGTAATTTGCTAAAAGATCTTCATCTTTAATTTACAAAACAGCGCGATTATGTATCATAAATCTCTGTCTTAATTTATTAAAAGTTTTCTGGAACAAACAATACGGTATGTAATTTAATATATAAAAACTTTAATTGTTATATTATTATAACATCGTATTGTGAATGACAAGTGAGTGAATTAATTTAAATACAGAACAATTTACGTAATTGTAAGTAGGAAATGTTGAAACTAATTCGCCGCCTTCGCAAAATTCATTTCGACTTTTAAACAAAACCACACATTGTTCAACTTGTTATGTGATAATGTGGAGTGACATGGATCATCGAATTACTTGGAAACGCATTAGTCGTTGTATTAACTATGAATGGGAATTAATTTCCGCTTTGACGACAGGACGATAGCAGGCGATACGCGACGACCGCGGCACTAGCATATCGCGCCACCGCCAGTTTAAATCAGAAATGTACACATTACGAGACGCCCACCCAAAAACTTCTCACAAAGTCTTCTCGTACAAATTCGACGAATAAATTTTATATGAGAAACTTTGTAAATTTTCTCGTTTAATTCCTTCATTCTGCTCCTTCTCCTCTTGTTAACACGATGTATTATACTTTATAACTAACCGTGTACTCGTGAGGCACGAAAATTTTATCAAGTGCTTATTGTTATATACAATCGCAATATAAATAGAAATGAAATTTGCTTTGAAAGAACTTTGAATAAAAAAAAATATTTTTTGATCCTGTTCTTTTTTTCACTCTGGGAAATAGAGTCAGCATGAGATACGGATAAAGAGCGATGGTTCACGGTTAATTCGAAACGAATTAGCGTAGAATCGAATCAGAGTGGACGTGAATTCATAGCTGTCGGTTATACACATAGACTAGAATTTTTTTAGCGTTTATATGAACTAATCATACTCGTATAAGTCGAAAAAGCTGGAATTACGAAATCGGTGAACAAATTCGTTGATATTTTATTATTTCATTCTTCCCTTTGTTAAACACGATTCTGTGACTTTATATCGGTTTCGCGGAAACGGAAATAAACTTGTAGGGATGTTTAACGTAAGGTTAAATATACCTATATTATAAATAATACGGAAAAGGAAGACAGAAGTTATTTAATAAATACTATTAATAAATAAATGAATATAATACTATTAATAAATAGTAACAAACTACAAGATCGTAAGTAATTAATAAGTTGAATGAAATAGCGGCATGATACTTGACCAAAAAAAAATAATTCTCCTTACAGTTCCTTGTCAATCGACTTCTAACATCTAAAGATATGTAATAGTGATCCTTAATAATTTTAAAAAGAGAGACAAAGTTGCTAACAAAGTTATGCACTTTTACAATTAATCTGATAATATTCAATTTAAACACTACAAACTCAAAATCATAAGGAAATTAGTCCACAGAAAAATCCAATCAAAATGTAACAATGCATGCAAACATATTTTGATTCTTTCCTAATCTATTAGAACAAGAAGACGTGTGCAAAACTAAAAATTAGGTAAGAAGCATCGGAGGCATCTTCAAATCATTCTTTATCCACGATAACTTCTTCAAACTTTAACAAGATCAACTTGATGTCTTTCGCAGCTCCTCGAAACTTCCAGCGAGGAAGCAAACGAGATAGAGAAAAAGCTCCGTTTCCGACTGACCTCTGACCTACATCCATAATTAGCAAAACGATATAGTTGTATAAGGAATGGGAACAACAGCGAACATCTATCATCCCTAACCTCTATCAACCGGATGTGCAATCGTGTACCAGGTGGTTTATTGCAAAAATTGCAATCGTTGGATCGAAGGGAACGAAATGGGGGACCCTTCAAGCAATCGAAAAATCGGTGAACGTGAAAGTTCCTTAGACGGGGAACAACGAGACGGAGTCTAATTATGGTGGTTGTTAGCATTAGTGACTTGAATGCTCGTCTTTTCGGGGTCGTCAACTTTTATCGCGACCATGTTCTTCGTTCTAACGCCCCATCTTCTCGTTTGTTCTACTAACCGAGTTATTCGTAGTGTCGCGACGGATATTGTTCATGAAGTCGCTGTGCTCAACTTCACTGGAAATGAGGTACATGGATTGTTTGATCGAGCGGTCGTTTCGTTAACGACCGTGAATATTTAAAAAGATAATCGCTCTTCGATCTTCGAGGAGTGCGAACGTGTGTGCTCTGTCGTTATATATAAAAGCGTCTCGATTGTGTCGTTGCGATTACTATTGTGTTATATTAAAATCTGTAAATGAACAGCGTATAAAAGCGCCCCGACGCAACAATATTATAAATTCTATCTGATTACCTGAGGTAAAATTAACTGCCCTTGTCTACTTCAATCACAAGCTTATAGTGCATTTTGGTATAATTAATTGACAGACTTTCGCATGGCAATGGCAAAATGAACAGATTCGTAATTTGTTAGTCGTTTCATTCTCACTTTAGGAGATTTTGTATTAAGAAATGTACTTTGCTTGTGAGGCATTGTTCCCTACGGAGTATGTATGTTGGGAAATATAAAGTCTATATAAATAAAATCCATAAGAATTACGTATATGCGATAAACGAATGCATTGCGATTTTATGTGACAATATCTGGAAAATGAATGAATGTCAAATGACGGAAGAAATATTTGATTTTTCTTGTCAAATATTTTACAGACGATAATCGAGATGATCAAAGTCAAGGCTTTCTGATAATACCAATTTTCTGCAGCGATGAACGCAGATGATAAGTAATGAATGCTTGTGGTCCGATTTTATAGAAACGTCAAATATTTTCCAGCAACCGTAGTATGTTTTTAAGAGCTTTAACAATCTTCCGCAAAATAAATTAATTAACAAAATTAATGAACGACTACTGACATTCCATCTTGCCTTTTTCTTTCTCTGTCTCATCGTCGAGTGCAAATGTGTATACTTCGTACACCAAGAGAGGTAATACAGATTACTTTGTGCTAAAAAGTGTACTGGACAATTTTTTGCCAATGAACCAGAGAAAAATTCGTATGTTAAGAGGTTAAACACAGAGGGCAATTTTCTTAACCGGTGTCGGCTGTAGCAGCAACCACCTTCCAACCGGTTACGCATCCGCTTGTTTATGGACACGCGACGGTGAAAAACGATCGATCTCAGGAAATTATTTCGCGAAATGGTGGGACGGGTCGTTCTCGTTTTTCTTGCGGTTGTTATACCAAGAATGCGTCCTCAGCAAGAAATTTTTATGATAATAAGGTTAGAGTATAAGAGTAATGATTTTCCAACGATGGAGTAAGTTATTTTAAAAGATCAGCTACAATATATTTAAAACCCTAACTACTTATAATTATAATCCTCATAAAGTTTTATACATGCATTGATGCTTTAATCATTGTTCATAAAAATACTGTACTTTACTTGCAATTACTATCGTCCAGAATAAAAATAGCAGGAAAGAATAAGAACGACATAATCCATCACATAAAGCGTTAAAAGACTGCCTGTTGGAAAGAAAGTAACGCTTCCTCTCCTTCGCCATCGTCTTCCGTTGCAGCTTTCAGGACCTGCTTTGTATTTTCATAGAAAGAAAAATTCCCGCGGAAGCTTTTTCTATCTACGAAGAAAATTCTTATATTAAAAAGAACACGCATTGAAACTCACGGGATTACCGTGCGTCATATTTTTCATGCTGATAACAGATATTTAAAGCTACTGAAACATTGTTCTGGCTACAAAACGGAATTTATATTTAAACAAGAAGCGATGAAACGATAAAAGAGGTACACATGTTCTCATTCCCCTTTCCATTGTGAAATAAAACGTAAAATCGAATTTACAAGCCGGCAGAATGGAAGGTAACCAATTAGGAGTCTGGCGAAACATCGGTGCTTGCAATCAAGGCGTGTAAATCGCGCTCGATATTAAATAATCCGGCGTTTATTTATTCCACGTCGAAAGATTAGTCGAGTTTATTCGACAAACGAAAAATTCCCTCCGTTTGCTGCAGCGATATGCAACTTCCACTATATCCAGTCGTGAATTTATTTAACAGGAAAATGGAGACAGACGTACAAACCAATGTCACTGTCAGAACAAGCGATTCTCCTCTGTCAATTTCGATTTACGATCACGCTACGCGTCCCGGTTTAATTCCCATCGAATCAGTTATAAATCTGCCATTAAACAAAAAAATCGAGCTAATAATTCTCTGCTTCGATTTTCCAGTTATTTTTATTAACTACAATAACAAAAACGATATTAGATACGTTTAGTTTAGATGTTCAATGAATTTGAATGCATTCGCTAGAAAAGTGAGGAAACGTAGTGGGACACGAAAGTACTTGAACACTTGAGAATTTCAGCAATACAGTCACGATGGTCAAATCCCATTATAGCATTAATGAAGTTTCGGAATGTTTTGTATAACACATGTACTATGTTCATGAAAGATTTTTACCGAGTAAAAGCGAAAAATATATTGTTTTGAATAAGATTTTCCTCTCTGATTTTAATGATCTTAAGATATGTTGTTAAGCTCTGCTTTAATCACAAAAATGCGCGTGAATATGTATTTACCACGTATTGTATTTTTCTTAATTTGAGTTAGATTTAAGTTATGTCAGGTCGAGACGTATACACGTGTACCATAGAAAAGCAATTACTAAATAAATAGAGTATCCTCTAAGAAACGCGATTTTTCTGAATGTTCAATTTAAAATAGTGAAACCTAATAGAAAAAAAGAAAAAAAATAGAGAACAATTACAGAAACAGGAAAAAAACAGATCAGACATTGAAAAACTGCTTTATTTATAAGGTAGTCTAGCAGATCGACTATTTAGTCATTTTAGACAGTCATTTAAAATCTTCATAAAAAGAATCCTACAATTAACAAACGAAGCTTGTATTCTTTCTATTTTCGGTGGCTCGAAGCGGAATTAAAATTACCAGAGAAACAAAAGCTGGGAAGTCTCGAGTTGCGATCGATCGATCGGCTGAAATTTGAAAGAACGAGTGAAACGGAAATCCCCGCACAATGCGCCGATTATAATTTACTCCGACGGATGGTCCTCTTTGCAAAAGTTTCCCCAGATCAATGATCGGCCGGAAGGAAGAGAAGAATAAAAAAAGGAACTCGCGTTGGAATCCATCGAACGCTTCTTCGATTATTTCCGCCCACGAACAAACGGGAAGAAAGCTTTAGAGAGGACGGTTTAATTAAAAATTATCCGCCTTAAGTATATTTTAAGTTCGAATAGCGACTGTCAGAGATCGTGGCGCGTTTGAATGTTCGAGTGATTCCGTTGAAAATCCGATTTATTTCTGAAAGTTCAGCGACGAACGCGGATTTGGTGATTTTCAACCAGATATCGACTTGTTTCTAGCACTTGATTGTCTGTTTTAACCATATTAATGAATTTGCTTAATCGATATTGTCTTTCACGATTGGTTTCTGTTGTTTTAATCAAATAAAACGGTTGATTGGAAAAAGTGTAAAAGTTATTAAAGAGTGAATGTATTATTAATAGGTGACGATTGAAAATATTCTGACAATTATCGAATGATGGTTTCGAGGACAGATCTGATTACGTAGTGTTTCAACTTGTAGTTTTACAATAATCGTGTAAAACGAAGTGATCATGCTTCGAAGAAAATAACACGAAACACTTCCTCCTGATAGTAAGACTAAGAACTCAAGTCCGAGGAGAGTATCGTCTCTAATTGCGGGCAATTACATCGATCAGGTTTCTACGGCGCTTCGGACAAGAAATTCCTTTCAACAATAATTTTCACTTATCTGAAATTGCTCGACTTTGCTATCTTTAACTGTCAAACATAGGAAGAAACTTCTCTTCGAACTTAATAAACATGTCTGAAGGTAAAAAATAAATAGGAATGTCATTTAGAGTCGGCATTAAAAATATCATATTCGAATCGCATATTATTTCCACGCTGGCGAACGTTTACTTGCTTTTTAACGCTAATTTTATTAAACCATAAATTAATACGAAATTAAAATTATAAATTAAAATTCGTAAACTAAATTTTTAACACTTTCCGTGTAAAAGCAATGACCTTTCAAAGAAAGGTATAGCAACGAATATCATCGAATATTTAAAAGCATTCGAAATCTGCTAATCTTGAAAATGATCATTTGTCGTTTCAAGCGAATAAAGTTCACCAAAAAGGCGAACGAAGTCATTATCAGACAGAAAGAGTCGAATGTTCTGAAACGTTCGACTGTTTAATAAAAGACGAATGTGAAACATGAATGAGCCCCAGTTTCACGATTATTATACTTGCACGAGGAACTGTATCTTACACGGAAAGTCACGCAAGTGGTTTAAACAAAGATTCATAGAGCTGGAGTTTCGCGTAACGAATCGACACTGCGTTTCGTTCGTCCCTGTCGCATAGGAAACTCAAACATCATCGCGAATATTTTAGAATACTGTTAGCTGTACATTATAGTATACCTAATTGTATATCTTTTATTTCCAATCGTTAAATCGAAGATCTTTATGCAAGTTCACATTTTTATATATGTAACGAAATAATTGAAACCAAAATAAAAACTTGCTTCACCAACTGAATATCGTAACACTTATATTCTTTTCATCTTTAAATTTTGTACAAATGAACAGTTAATATATAATTCGGATGATTTGGAGCGTGATATTCCGTGAAAAGAAATATTTGTTCTCTCATTCGTTCTCCTCGAACTTTGTCAAGATCAGCAGTATTTTATTACCGAAGAAGAGACTCGGTAATTTTCAACCGGATTGAGATTTATAGCCATAGTTGTAAGTTCATATTTAAATTCGGCTAAATTCAAATAACTTGAGCGAGTTAACCTACTTTCATTTCGTTTTCGTATCAATTACGAATTAATATCCGCTATAAAATGCAACGCAGGAAGATATATATTTCCGTGCAAAAAAACACTACGAAAAGTATTGAAGATATTTGCAAAAATAAATTTTACTTGCCACAAAAACCATTTAAGTTGTTAAATTTACCATTACATTTACCATTACGTCGACAATTCTCAAATCGTTAGATACAATGAAAATATATGTACAGATATATTCATCCTTCTTATATTAGCGCAACCTGTATATCTTTTATAAACGATATCTATAGCAGTATCGCGGGGGAAACATTGAAAATTAGCGAATATCGTTAATTTCACGACTTTACATTGAAAATGATTACCGATAAACTCCATCGAACCGCACGCGAAGCGCAATCGAATATTTCCGGCTAGCATCGTGAACCTTTATAAATGAATGGAATCCGGGAAATAAATTCTTGTCGACCGATCGGACCCGATTCCACGAGCACGATATACCGTGCGAACCGAGGCGGGACTGATTCCAACGTAAACGAACTGCGTTTGAAATACCTGGCGCCGAACATTGGCGAACCTGAATCTATTAGAATTAATTAATAAGTTATTTAAGCGGCAATAAGGCCGGATCTACCGAACCAATTAACTACTGTTCCAGGCAATTAGCAGGCTGGTTATATTCCATCGCTATTACAACGTTCACAACGAAATTGAATTTTTCCGGATCGCGAAACGCGATGCTGATACTCGATCGTTGTTCGATTCTGTTTTTCCATTTTCGTTTTTCGTACAGCGAAATTTAGCGTCTTTAACTAGTTATATTTGATATCGTCCTCTGTTAACTATAGAACTACATGCAGTAATGTTTGCAGCCACTTTAATTAATATGTCTTATTTAAGGTTCTCTTTTATTTTTCTAGATATGATGAAATAGGTTACAGGTCTCTGTATTTCCTATGTTGTAAGCAAAGTTATAATAATAATTTACTTGATTTTGATCTCGCGAAATTCTGATCAATTCGTTTTTAATCACACACTTCTTTATCCGATCTTCTCATTCATTCTGTCATACTTCATGCTTATGCTGCACTTAATCTACTTACAGCATACTAAGAGTGTAAGTAAAGTTAGATTATATATACATATATATGTATTTTGGTATGTATATGTAGACTGTTACGAAATAATGACTAGATATTTGAAATTGAATGAAGAAACACAAAGATTACACGAAGAAAATGATAAACTGGGTATAGTAAAATTTAACATGTTTACTGAGAAGTGCTATTTTTCAATGAAGTAATTATTGCAATTTCCAAGCTATCTATAAATCAAGATATCTAGGGAACATATAATAATTCATAAAATTTATCATCTTTTACACTTCATCTTTCCAGCAAATGGTCTTAACTTATTTAACTAATTCATCTATGTAAAAGTGACAACTGAAAGAAATTTTTCGATAGAAGTATACAAGAAAAGAAAGTAGACAAAAAAGATATAATAAGAAATATTATTTCAAAATTTTATCTAAAAGAATTATTTACTAAACACGTAATATTGACAAAAGGGACAGATTCTAGGAAACAATAATGAAATATTATTTTTGTAATTTTCCATTCTTATTCCTGAAAGTTCCCCTTTGTTAGTCCTGATACTCCTCACACGGTACTGACCATTTTTAAACTATGCCGCTTTAAAAATACACGTGCGATATCTATATCCCGTCCATAGAATAAAAGAATTTCGAATGATAGAACTTGGCTCTCGTAAACCAACGAATCTTGTCAAAACATTTTACCAACAGCGATTTCGAAGCACATAGAACGATTCATACAAGACGCTATAAGATCCACGTAATGTTCCAAACATCTTTCGAAGTTGCTGGAGGGTACCGTCTGGAAAACTATCGCGATTTTCCAAAGTCCGGTGAAAAGCAATCGCGACTCTTAAACGAAGATCCTCGACGGTAGGCTTATCGTGGATCTCGGCAAGTATCTCGAGGGTTATCGCGGCTCCTTCGCGAATCCCCAACAACTTATCATCGGCCTTCGACAACTCTGGATCGCCATCTTTTTCGAGCACCTTCGAGCGTTCCCCGCCTCTTTTGCCTTTTCACTATTACGCCTTGTTAACGCAACGAGAACTAGCGCTCTAAGCCGATTCTCACGTTCCACGGTGAAAATAAATGACTTCAATAAATCCTCGACGAAGGAACCGTAAATCGAAGCATTGCACGTGAATGATGTACATATCTTAAAATTAAATATTAGAATAAAATCTTAAAAAGAATCTTAAAGATAAAGTTATGGAAAAGGTTTCTTTTTTAGTTTCTCGCTCTTACAATTTTTCAATTTCTCAATTTTTCGTTTTTCGAATTTATATAGTATTTATGTAAAAATATACATTGTCGGATATAGAAAAAAAATTTAATTCAATTACAGAGACTTAATGAGATTATTATAATATCGAATACAGGGAGTATAACGGGAGAGTATTTTAGATATATTAAGCCTATTACACACGATACTTCTGATAATAAACTTGGATATACTCTAACATAGTGTTGAATGTTTTCCTCTTAACCGCTTAATTAGAGCGTCAAAAAACTGGTTCGATGTTAAGTGATTTGCCGAGAAGTAAGAAATTGGACAGTTTGATAAATGTCCGGTGGCCGTGTTCGATAATGATTCTTAATTTTAAGTTGGAAACTATTTCCTATTCTATGACTGATCTTGATAAATATTAAATAATTTCAATGTAATGGTAATTTATTATCGCATTTCTAAAAACTGACTTTCGATGATAAATGAACATAACAGATTTATCACGCTCACGTTATTTACGAAACCGGTATTCTGTTTCATATCTTCAGCTCAATTTTAGTCGAATGGATTCTTTCTGCTTATAAAATCAAATAGTCGTTACGAATACTGCTATTAAAAGACAACTATGTAACGAGATATAAAATTATACTTCGAAGTATATTATCAATTAGTATAGCAAAGTACAAATCAAGAAGCTCATAACAATTTCAAACAATCTTGTCCCAACAACGATTATCAAAAGATACTTTTAATTGAGAGAACTGAAAACCGCATTAATCTCTCTATTATCGTAGCAAATGCAGCTCGAAAGTCCTTTCAGATTATTACATGGTACAAAGGATTGTTGGGTCGAACCGTGGAACAACAGTCGCGGTATGAGACAGGTTACTTAGTTTCAACTCTCTGGATATCTCGCTATCGTATCTCTGCCATGTACATTGGCTCTTTCTCCATTGGATATCAACGTATTTACACGGATACACGCGTATACTTTCGGCCGACAGTCGCAGAGACATCTAATTTGTCTATGAAACTTACCTTTTCAACTAAAATTATGTTCTCATTTTTGATAACCGTCTATAAGCGCCAGCTCCTCGTTCCGGAAGTGCTCTATCGGAAATGTTCTAGCAGAAATATGTCTCTTCTCGTCTTCGCGGAATGAAATATTAAAATGGCGCAACGCACCAGAAACTAGACTGAGAAAATAGATTCGGTGTGCTACTTTGCGTTTTGAGGAGAAACGAAAAGTAAATGAAATATTCCCTTGTATCGTAGATTCGTTTTGTTTTTCAACAAGATTCGTTTCAACTCTTTTGCCGTGCCAATATTGGCACAGTAGTTATTTATTAAAGACTATAGCTATACAGATTTCTATATGTTGTGCGTCCGAATGATAGAACTAAATACAGTGACATATGAAACCCTCGGAAGACAAATCGATCAATTTCGAAAATTTTATAAATTTTTCAATTTCATTTTACTCGGTTACATGATTAATATCCAATTTTCTAAAGAACGAATGGTTTACTCGTGTAAGTTTATTTATTTCACGTAGATAACATGCATAAATAATCGTAAATTCCAAGATAAATTCTTAAAAACAATGTTTCTAATATATAATCGATTTTGATTAGTGCGGTTTCTGAATGAAAAATACTTTTCGTAAATAAGTAATAAAGTTTTGCAAAAAAAAGAGTCGAAGGCATGATTAACCTTACAAAGAATTTTAGCGAAATTACATGTTGCGTTTAAGCTGACAATAATTGAGTATGATTCATACAGCTAATGTTTTAACATTAGGCTTGGATAAAATAATGTTCGAGGGAATATAGGTACATATAATGAAATAATTGATTACCTATTAAACATATTTTAATACGAATGTCCATTTTAAAGTTCCATTTAATCTTGTTATGATATTTATAAAACTGAAATTAGAAGTTATAACTTTTCTACTATACGATTAATAACGAAATTTAAGATGTTTCGTGGACTAATAACGAGGCTTGAATTTGACCGATTTCGATAAATTTCGTTAACCTTGTTCCACCCGTGCAGAATCTTTCGGAAAGTTAATACAGAAGTTGAATTCAGTTCGCTAAAAGTATAACGATCCTGCTTCCAACTTAACTCGCGCTCATTCAAGCCGCTCTAAGTTATTCTTTTGTACAGCAAAAGCCAGAAAATGATCCTCGTTCGTACTAAACTATCGGGGGAAAATGTTTTTCTTTGAAGGAGGAATTTTAAGATTCGTTGCTGTACTTTGAATTCAGCGCACTATCTAGTCAAAGAAAGCTTCTCTCCATAATATTTTTATTGAAAAATTTAAGTCGATTCCAATTTCAACACGAACTGTCTGCTATAGAATCGATTTTAAATATAAATATTTATGCCCTCTAAAATAGATACATATAATACAGAAAAATCATTTCCCTTGGAGAAAAATTAAATTCGTGATGCATAAGATATTGTCTTAACCTTTTGTCTTATAATATCGAGTCAAATTTATAACGTAGATTAAGTACAAAATATAACGAAGACGAACTATTATACGTGTATCAAAGTTTAATTTTAATTTCGAGTGTAATTCCAATTTACAAAATGATGGATTACCGAGTTCGAATTTACGTAAAATGTTTTAATATTCTGATTCGGACATGATATTAACCGTCTCTATAAATTCATGTGCACACGAATTTCGATATTAAACATTGTCTACCACGCGAGCAATATATTTTAATATCATGTCAAAAATGAAAAATGATTTGGATCAGTCTATGTTCAACGTCTTAAACTTGAAAGAGAAATATACATGAAGAAAAATGAAACTCGCAGGAAATTAATTAAAGATTCGTAATTAAAATTGAAAGGTAGAAACTTCGATCAGATACATTCTCATAATTAACTCCCACCTGAAATTGCTACCCCTCCAACAAACCTAGTAAAAACCTTACAATAAAGTACTGCCAATTAAAGTATTCAAATCACCGCCACATACCGTAACAAACATCTACCAAATGCACTTATCAAGATTTCACGCGCATCAACTGCAACCCAAAATGCTATACAAATAAATACTCCTCACACTCGTTTCACTCTCGACACGCATGATTCAAAAGCGAAGGGGTTTCGGCATACGGACGCGTGCCGCAACGACGATTCCTGCAACAACGTCTAATTTAGTCGTCGGGCCCCGCATTTTCCGCTCTATATAAGGATTCCCGACGACGCCTGCAACGGCACCGTCGCGCTGGATTATTGTGCGGACGAAACGAGTATTACGCTGCAAATGACAATTTGTTAGAATTCTCTCCGGGCTTTCCGTGCCTCTCACCCCCGGAGCCGTGTTCCTACACAAGCTGCCTGCTACTTTCGCCACGCTTCGCGCAACCGCCGCCTCTCTCCTCCTGTCCTCTTTCCGTTTCCAACCCCCACCGCCAGCTGTACCACCCTGTACGGGTAGGAGAATTCGCGTTCAGCCAGCACCGCCACTTCGTCCTGGAAATATTTCAGAAACAGCTCTCGGTTCTTGGCATCGTACGTTTCGCGAAACAGCCGGTATGAACTAGAAGGAGAAAGGAAGGAAGAGAGAGGGACGAAGAATCTCGCGGGGGGATAGCACAACGCACAGGCTGCGACTACTTTCGCAACCACCCTTCGTGTTCTTTTGTCTCGTATTCGCATAGGGAATCGTGGCGTGGGGCTCGCTCTGACCACAGAACCGCAGTAAGAGAAGCAGCCAGTGTACTTCCGCGACGAGGGATGGTGAAGGAAAGAGAGAAACGGAAAGAAAAAGGGGTTGGGGATAGAAGGTCGGAGGACTCCGGGTAGACGGCGAGGCAGGCCAATATGATAAGGACGTATTTTAAGGTTCGATGAGCATCGGTTTTCCTCGTCTTCCTTGTACAACCGATATACCGCATTCTTTCGCCGGTACCTCTCAATATCGCCGGGTTCAATTGATCGTAACCCATTTTATATATTGGCGCGGTAAAAATGTCGCGTTTCCTTTTTTACCTGCTTCTCCAGCCTTCTACATTCTCTCTCTCTCTCTCTCTCTCTCTCTCTCTCTCTCTCTCCCCCTCTCTCTTTCTCCCTTTTCTCTTCATCTTTCCCTCGTTTCGTCGTATTTCTTTCTTTTCTTTTCCTATATCTCACCGAATCGTTCTTCTTAGTTTCATTTGATTCTTTTGTCATTCTTTCTTTCCTTCCTTCTCGTTCCTATTACCTTGGTTTCGAACACTCGCGTGCTCCTACACCAGGTTTTTTCTTCCCCACTCTCAACTTTCCTCTGTTCTCTGCTCTTTCGCGTGGATTCTTTCCGGTGTGCGCGAGGCCGAGAGTCACGAAGTCTTTCTCCCTGGGCGGAACGATTGTGCCTGGATCCAATAAACGCACTCCATTGTAACTACCAACCGCGGCTAATTGCGACATAGAGCGAATTCCATGGCTGCACGGAACGGATATCTTTGAGGTAAGACATCATGCTTGAACCTGGTCAAACGCGGAACCGTCCAACCGGATATCCTTCCCGACTTTTGCGGTGGCTCGTTTGACGCTGCTACGCCCGACAATCTCTTCTTCCGGCTGTTTTCAGCGTCTATTGCTCGAGAGAAACGCTCGAGAGGACGATGATGGTGAAATAACTTCGAATGAGAAGTCATTTGATATTATTAATTTTTTTGTAGATGAATATGTTAAGAGCATACGAGGGTTCTTACTTTTTCAATGAAATCGTATATATTTGAATACGCTAATCAGAATGCATTTAATATCGTTGCGCGGCCGTCACACAATTGGTTTATGCACAATCGTTTATGATACTTAGGAAACCCGTATGTACGATTAATTATCGTTTACATAATTATTTAATAACACAAGGATAGAACGCGACCGTTCACTATCAGGTACCGGAAGTGTCTGTCGTCCAATATTTTATGGATATCGCCGAAAGTCGATCGTTTTCTTTCTATTCCACCGTGGCTCCCGTTGGCTCTGGCATCCCACGCCGTGACTTTTAAATACTCGAGAGTTCCATACTGTCACAGACTCGAAACAATATATTATGTATGTACCTCCAGGGCGACGCCGAAATCATCTACGTATACTTATTATGTTAATTTCGGCACACCACATTATTACCACGACGCGTTTTCTGTATTACATTAACATATCCATATGATAAACCTACATAAGATGCAAATTTCGTCCGTGATTTTCCACAACAGAATGTGAAAATTGTTCGCGATTTTGTGCTCTAAATTAATATTTCAATATTGCAAAGTGGTAAGGCCAATAATAAAATGTTTATCTCTTGATATGCGGAAGTATATATCCGACAGGACGACGTTTCGACATATTCGACCTGTTGTAGAGAATAATATTGGAACAATAAAAAAGGACGGTCTAAAGAAGATCCATCAGATTTATTCGTACAATATTCTTCCGCATCTAATAAATAATAATGCAGGCTCATGAGTCGATGATCGAAGAATCTCAAAGAATGGGAAGACCTCTATTCCCAATATACGTACACAAAAGCACCCTTCCTTTGCTATACTACCCTCGACAACACTATTCATCCATACGAAAAGGAACGAAAAAGAAACGAAAAAGAAAACGGCGGCATGACAGCGCAAAATCGAAAAGATCCCAATCGATGTGCCGCAACGTAAAGGTTTAAGACATCCGTCTCGATGTGGAGAGAAAAGGGTCACCGAAAAAATTTCATTACACCTACGTTTAGGAGCCCGTGAATTCCTGCCAGCCTCCTTTCGCCCATTCATCCACAAAAGAGTCTTATCGATAGCGCTATTCGTTCCGCGCTTGCCTCCGTATACTCGTTAATGCTCGCTCGTTCCAAAAGAGAGAGTTCCCGGATGGCCTAAAAGTTTCGCCACCTGAATCTTTCTCTCTCTCTCTCTCTCTCTTTCTGTTTTGAATGCGTTCTATTAAAACGAAGGCCAATAAAAGATTCACTTGGTAAACAGGGATGAAAACGAACCATGGATAAGAGAACGGAAGAGTGGGCATCCGTCGAGTTTTGTTTCGCAAACAGAAAGAAATACTGGGAAACGATTTCGCCTCATTGTCGAGTCGTTCGGATATTTGAAATCTGGTAGTGAACAGTGACGAGATGTTGCGATTTTGTGCTGGTGATATCGTGGTGGTTAGAGAGGTTTGTATTTGTAGTTATGCAATGTATACAGGGAGGATTTTGAGAGTAAATGTTGGTTACGGGAATAATGGAGTAGGTGATGTTAAGATGTAGGAGAATCTAATGGAAGATTTATACGTTTATGACAATATGATACATCTTTAGTACGCTGTGCGTGTACGTGACATCTCAAGATCTATGCAGCGAACTGACATTGCAATTTTTTCTAGTGATGCTGAACGATCAATTAGATTTATATTTAAAAGAGATTAGATTTAAAAGAGAACATGTGGGGATCGTACTTTTTAAATAAAATCATACATCTTTTAACACGTTAATCAGAATGCAGTTAATATATTAATTTCAATATTGCAAAGTAACAGTGTTTATCTTAAAATTTATATTCAAAGTTATTTTATATCAATTTTCAATTCAATTATATATCCATTTACTATATATTACACAGTAAAAGTTGGAACGATGTCAAATGAGCAGCACGCTATGGTGTAAAGATACTAAAGATGCTAAAGAAATTGAATGAACGTCTTAAGGAAAATATGCAACCCTGGAAGCTTAAAGAAACGGAGTACATGTAACAATTTTTTTCGTTTACAAGTATTTAGTAAGAGTTGAAGATATTTATATGAAATTTTAAGCAGCATCTTAATTCTATGTTCAGGATTTTTTATTGCATAAAATTGCTGAACGGCGAAGTGGTATAACATTATTTGACTGCATGGATATGGATAGCAAAATCTTGTTTGCTTACACCTAATGGCAAATGTGACCGAAATATAAAAAGCAAAAGATTTTTAAATAATTATTTAAAATCTTATTAAAATAAGAAAATGACAGCTTGTTAAGAACAAAATATTATTTTTCGCTGAAAAAAACGACTTTGAAGGTTTATAAAAATTCGACGGATTAAGATGTCAAAAAAATCGTACGCTACATTGTTCATAATTTACTTTAATTTAATTTCGCACAAAAATTGTTTTACTCTTTACATTCCCATTATATTTGCCGCTGCGTGCAAGCAAAATAAAGTTCTACTGCAACTGGAGTCGAATAACGTTGTAACATTTAGTCATTTTGCAATCTTATACAATAAAAGAAATATGAATCCAGAGTTAAGATATTGCTTTAAGTCCCATATAAAAATCTAGATCCTTTATTAAATACTTATGGACGAGAAAAATGTTAGATTTACCCCATATATTCAGACTACCAGCGTTGCATATCTCCTTAAAGCGTATGCAACAATGCGACATCATTAAAATTTCGTAATAATGAAACTGTGAGAATCGACAGCTTCGAACTAGAAGCAATTTTGAAAGAGCGATGCTGTGCTATTTAACAGATTTATATTTCTAATAAGGCAATGCATACAAGCAATATGATACGAGAAATATAAAACGCTGTGCTGAGGCGAGTTGCGCGATATGTCGTCAAGCATTGTTGAAATTTGCAGTGGTTGCGATTTTACAACATGATTAGATAGTTTTATATTTCTAAAGACGCAATGCACATAATAAGTGTACACATGATCTAGCTGTCACACGCTAGATGTTGGAAGAAGATGTTAAAGACATTGAATAGATGTTCTATATAAAAGCCATGCGACAATATAATGTCACTGAGATTTCGTTATACGATAGCATTATGTGATTTGACAGCTTTATTCGGTTTTTAAAAATACTGAAATTTGCTCGGCAGAAGTGAAAGATATTTGTTATTATTTCTAATGACGTAACAATAAACATTCTGTTAAAAATATTGAAGTATATTGAACAGGAATTAAAGGTGCAAAGAAAAGACATTATTTCTTACTATTTTTATGATGCAATGCACACAATTCCCAACTTTATTTGATAAAGATGAAAAACGTTAAAGTATTTTTTCGTCTTCCGAGTAAGATAAAAGGCTGACAAGGATCGTCTTTGTTACTATTTCTAACGATGCGACGACGAACGCTGTGTTGAAAATACTGCAATATATTAAACGAAATTGAAATTCTAAGTTATTTCTTTATCCTCGCTTAGAAAAGTTCTTATTTAAAAAAATTTCTTATTTCTCGCAAGAAAAGACGAAAAGTACCAACGATCCTTTTTCTTATTATTAGGTGAAGTAAAAAGTTCTGAGCGTTTTTCGCTAGATGTCTTTAGTGAGCCATATCTCACGATGTGCACATCGCATCGAGTCATAGTATACACCGATTTCAAGGTGATATTACGCATCAAAAAGGTTCTTTGTCAGTTTTGTGTTCGGTGAAGCCAGTTGTGTGTTACAGCGTTCGAAAATGGAGATAAAAAAAGAGAAAATTCGATACATTCTTCAGTACCACTACGACCAAGGTGAAAAGGCGGAGCAGGCGGCCAAAAAAATTTGTGCTGTTTATGGACCCAGTACAGTATCGAATGCAACAGCAAAGCGGTGGTTCCAACGATTCCGTTCTGGTAATATGGACGTCGAAGATGAGGCACGCTCTGGTAGGCCAATCGTCGAAAATGTGGATAAAATCATGGAAATCGTCGAGTCGGACCGGCATGTGAGCACTTATTCCATTGCCCAGGAACTGAAGATTAGCCAGAAAACCGTTTGGAACCATTTGCATAAGGCTGGTCTCAAGAAGAAGCTCGACGTATGGGTGCCACATGAATTGACGCAAAAGAACCTTTTGGACCGAATTGATGCCTGCGATTCTTTGTTGAGACGTAACGAAATCGACCCATTTTTGAAGCGGATGGTGACTGGCGATGAAAAATGGGTCACATACGAGAACAACAGCCGAAAAAGATCGTGGTCCAATCGCGGTGGGCCGGCCCAAACGATCGCCAAGCGTGGATTAACGGTCAAGAAGGTTTTATTGTGTGTTTGGTGGGATTGGAAGGGAATCATCCATTATGAGCTGCTCCCATCGGGGCAAACACTTAATTCGGACCTCTATTGTCAACAACTGACCAGACTGAAGCAGGCGATCGACCAGAAGCGGCCAGAATTGGCCAATAGGAAAGGTGTTGTGTTCCATCAAGACAACGCCAGGCCGCACACATCTTTAACGACGCGTCAGAAGCTCCGAGAGCTTGGCTGGGAGGTTCTATCGCATCCGCCGTACAGTCCAGACCTGGCACCAAGCGATTATCACCTTTTTAAGTTTTTGCAAAATTTTCTTGATGGTACAAAACTGGCCTCAAGAGAGGCTTGTGCGCCCTCGTGCTGCCTAGGATTTACCTCATCTCGAGCACGATCGCAGCGAGAGGAATCCAATAAATGCAATCTCTATCGTAGCTGGGATCTCAAGCTAATTACAAGAGAACAGAGAGTACACGGGATAGCATTGGTCGTGGAAGAATCAATCAGATATCATCGACGAGCGACGATCGATGCAATAGAGCCAAGCAGATGGCGGCGAAATACGAATCCACGGATAAACTCTACGAAAAATCGGCGGACATTCTTCGAATACGTCTTTCTCGATTCTTTGACACGACTCCTTCTGTTGAACGCGTTCTTACGATTCTTTTGTGTATAGTTCGCCTTTGTAGTTGGCCAGATACGAGCAACGTTTAACGATGTTAACGTGAAGCGCGTGGACGTACAACGCGAACCAGTGGACTCTTTTTGGCACGAGATCAGAGTAACGCTCCGTGTATTCTGTTACCTACGTTTCTACAGCATCAGCGCCGGTATAGCGAACTTATAAAATTGGGCACCAGTCAGAAGCAGTCCGGTCTTTGGACGTTGGAACAAAGGAATTAAAGCTAAAACCTTGGCTAGAATGGTACGAACGAATTCTTTATACGTTGGAGACTTCTATCTATGTTCTTCGTTTTTCCATTGAAATAATAATTAATTCAGATATTCTTATTATCCTGTCAGAAAAACGATTCCGAGATCGACTTTGTAGTTATTTCGGCATTTTTAATGTCGTTCATGTTTGACATTCTATTTAGACAACTGAAGCAGTAAACGAATATTATACGTACTGTAATTAATGTAGCCTTTTATTCTACGAAACCCTAACAAAAAAATGCTCTGTGCGTGCATAAATAAACCTTCCCTATGAATGAGCTGTAGGACGTTAATCAAGACATTCGCTCTATGATTTAACTTACAGCTTTCCTACGCCACGAATACTTAAAACCCTGCGTGTCGTTCCACAAAGACGCTGGCGATAGTAGTTTCTGGTACTGCGCTTAAAACTCGTTCGCAGAGTTGTTGGGGACGGGGTCCGGCGCGCGATCGTATCGTTCAAAGTCGAAGTGCCGGGACGAGGCAGGGGCGAGTCTCGTCGATTGAAAAACTTTCGAACTAGACAAGTTTAACGGGGCGCGGGACACATTTTTAGCGAAACGAGGCGGTTCGATCGTGTCTCCGTTTCCCCCGGGCTGTGTTTGTTCCGGCTGTTCCCCGGGCAATCGATGCCACTGAAACAATTTCCAGCAAGATTACTCGGTTAATTCGAGGTTGGAGTCAACAGACAGGCAGCGAAGACCGCATGACAGGCTGGGAATTGTTTGAAATAGTGGGAACGCGGCTTCTCTCGCGGGGGCGTCCCTATTTGTGTGTATGCGTCTGCTCTTTCCTTCTCTTTTTTATTTTCCTCTGACCGAGTGCAAATTCGTTTCTGGCCACTGCTCGTTACTGCCGATTGATGTCGACGTTTAATTACGAAAGTACGCGTTGCCGTGAACCGTACGACCCATTCGCTACAAACGGCAAACTGATCGACTCACGCGTCCGCGCTTTTATGATCTCTCTGAAGCGACGCACGCGGTTATGCTAGACGGAAAATCGGTCGCATTTTCACCACGCGACGCGACGCTGCCTGCACTGCCCATTACGTGCTAACGCTACGTGCGTTTTCACGGGGATTTCTTAATTCGTCAATCAATTCTTTAATGAAATTCTGTTTGTTAGCTTTTCCTTTCTAACGGCACTGCGAATATTTCTCGATATTTTCTCGTTTTCTTCTGTTCCTGGTAATCACTTTCGGGCTAAATATGTCATTTATTTTGAGAATACAACGCTTAAAGTGATAAGCCGGCTTCATAACAATTCAAAATTTTCGTAACTGTCAAAACGGTCGTTTCGGCTTAGGTAATTTTCTGATCAAGGAGTTGAAATGAAATTAGTCGAGCTGTTGAACGAAAAATGATGATCTGGATATATATCTACTTCTTCCTTTCCTTTTTTTTTTATTTAGGGTTTATAGTCGCACTGACTATTAAGGTCATGAGTGACATGACACAATTAAGTTTATTTTGTTGTACTGTACATGGAGATTTGAAAATTTTCCTGACTGATTTTATGTGGTACATATAATAAAAAGCCGTACATCACTATAAACTGATATATGTCTTTATTTGGACGATTTTTGGAAAAATTTATATTAAAATCATTACGGCAGATATTTTTATTGAATTCTATTCTAAATTATCTGGATGCGAATGATTTTAATCATGGGGAAGTTGTGCTACGGACTTTTGCGCGCTATCTGCGAATTCAACTGCAAATTTGAACACAACAGAATTTTAATATAGTACGTAACTTGTATTAACTTCTAAGCTTGTCATACACTCACATTGATATTCTGGACGCAAACTATTCTTCCATATAACAAAATCTGTCGTAAATAAATGAATTCTGTCGAATAAATTTTTAATTCTATGTTCAAAGAACCTAGTGAAGGCATAATAAAAAGTTGAATTAAACAAGTAATAACAAATGGCATGGAACAAATCAAATGTTCGAAACTATTTAATGTTGATATTAAAAAATTATTGTCGTGTTCATATTTAATAACTATTCCAAAATATCCGAACAAATTTTCGCAAACTTACTTTTATCAAGCCGTTAAATCTCCTTCTAACATAAAGCCGAACTAAAATCCTTCATGCCGAAAACTATTGATCGAAACTTTAATATCTTTCCGATATCGCGCGCTCGTTTCTCTCTCCTCTATTTCTATACACAACGGACCGTCATAGAACGAGTAAGTTAACCGTCTGTAAAAGCAAGGAATTAAACTATAAAATCGAAGAAAAATTGTTAACGTCACCGGCAACAGAATTCTAAGCCCGAAAAATTCGCGTTATATCAGCGAATCGTTTAGTGGTTCGGCGTGACACGTATCATATCACGTTTTACTATTCATACATTGAAATTTTTCGCAGATTTATATTCCGTTTTCATTGGTATTGTAGAAGGATAGCCGGGGAAGACTGCCGGAATATTTCTGAACCGCGTAAAAACTTTCATATCGGTATTGTCACCGTGGACCGGTTCCGCCTTTCAGCTTTTGTATTTTGATTCCGGCCAAGAAAGAAATATCCATTCTGTAAACGGGACATAGGACAGAGCAAAGAGTCGAACCGCGCCACCACGATGAAATATGCAACGCGAGAGCGCGAATATTCGTTTCCATCTATCCCCGTCGATAATTGTAATTAAACACGTCCTACATATTTTACACTTTATAGCGCGCGATCACCGTAGTCGAATGAAATCGTTGGCTAAATTAATCATTCGCGGGATTGCTAAATTACTCCGTCCAATTAAATTAGACTCGTTTATCAGGTTTTACGTTATTCAATTTCGTTAACCAACCCACGTTCCGCATGCATTTTTCCGCAAGATTGCATGCTGCGATAAGTACCTACTCGGTTAGTACCGAGTGGTATTTTGAAAATGCTAATTTCGTGTGAAGGAGCTTGAAGCTTTACCGTTTATGTCTACATCGGTCACTTTGATTAGGTTGCTTGTTTCTGCACAATATTCTTGTAAATTCACGCGATCAGGTCGAAAGGGAAATGTTGAGCCTTTAGATTTTATTTGTTCTATAAGTAGTCTCTCATATCACGTGTGCATATTAACGAAGTAGCTAATATTAGGACTATCAATCTTTGTGGAGCAAATGAATACAATCATATAAAGTGATACTGAAAATTGATAATGAATGATAAATGAAAAAATAAGTGTTTCTACTTCGACAAAAATCAATGTGAATTTTATCAAACCAGTATGTTCTGATTAATTGTAGAAAGAGAAAATGTGAAATGTATCATTTTTTTTGCTTGATAGTTGCATTGTCAAGACAATATGATACATCCTAAATAGAACACGTTCTTAATTTCTTCATAAAGATTTTGTACAGATAATTGAAAAATAACCAGGTCTAATTGTTCGAGCACCTCGGCTATTGTTCGCGTCCTTCAATCTTTACGATCTTACATAAGAACGAGAACATGATTCAACTTTTATTATTAATGTAGGCACTAATTGGGACATATATCCATTACGTTATAAGAAGATATTCAGTATCTCAATTTGTAAAAAATATTCAGCTACCGCACACTCTTTTATTCAAGGACCATAAATAAAGAGTTCGTTAAACATACATAAACGGTCGTGTGAGCCAGTAATGGAATTTTTTCAAACGCGTAAATTTATATCTACGTTCATAAACCAAAAGAATGAATTTTGCTTCGCGCATATGAACTCATACGGTTTAAAAAGCTAATTACGTACAATTTTTGTGCAATTTTCATTTAATTCGTAGTCATAAGGAAGCATATAATTTCGAGAGGAAAAATTAATATCGTTAATTATAGAAGCAAATGTCCGTGCAAACGAAATCACCGCGTGGTCAAACACAGTACGTGGATCACATTCCGGCAGGCCACGGTTCGGCTGCAGCAGGCCTAGTTAATTGTATAAACATGTAGTCGTCAATATAATTTCACCGCGATCGTGCACGATGATTCGTTACCGTTTCAATTAACCTTCCAGCTGGAACAACATGGTGGGTGAAACGCTTTATATGTTCAAACACATCAAGTGCGACCCGGCGAAGAAAGTCCATCGACACGTTAAATACTTCAATCTTCCTTGCGCACGTTTGCGCAAAAGCTTTCCGCGGTTTATTTCGGCGTTCTCTATTTACCGTGCATAACACGTTCAAATTACCAACGATACCATAATCCGCTCGTACCACCGGAAGCTTGGTCGACCAATCAACCCGACGATTCTCTATCCCATCTACCAACGACTCTGAGCCATTCACCCTCGCGGACGTTTTACCGTCATACGTCACTTTGATTTCACGTTGAAAGGAAGTGTGCACGCCTTCTGCACGAAATCGCTGTCCGGCACGAAACTTACCTCGTAAAGCCCATCCCGGTTCGCGAAACTAGGGAAAATTTTTATCGCGTTAATAATCGTAACTCGCGTTTCACGTGCGCCGATATTAATGGACGATTGAACGCGGTTGCCACGAGCCGTTACTGTTATAAAACGCAGCTCGCGAACCTCGCGGTCCAGTTGCCACTCGTTTCCAGTACAATTCTCCAAAGTCGAATATCAATTCCATATCGTAAAATTTTTCGACTGGCTGAACCACGGTCTTCCACGGTCTTCCGCGGTCCTCCAACATTGACCACAATCGGATCCACTCGGACACATAAGTCATTGCCGGCCGACTAGAGTTACCAGTCGGGGTTGTGAAACTCGACCAAGGAAAGTCGTGCTTGAAAACACGGTTCGTTGATTCTAGCCTCTCAAGGACGGCGAGCAGTCGCGACGAAAGCGGAGTTAGACTTCTGGTAGTGAGAAAGTGATAAAGCGAGTAGAGATTTTGCAGTTGCAGGATGTGTGTTGGATATGAACTGGTGTAAAAGGCGTAATTATTATAATCATTGTTTGTTCTATTGAAGAATTTTTAAAAAATTCACGCGGAGAATTTTGAGAAGTTTCTATTACGAAAACAAGAAAATGAAACATATATGAAAAGGTGGAACAGTGGGTGTTTCGTGATTGGAGCGTATAGAAGAAGTAACTTTTTATAATTGTTAATCATAGTAATTTGAGCGTTCTAAATTGGGAATTGTCTTATTATGAAAATTTTATATGCATGAAAAGGTGTAATTAAGATTTATGGGCACGTTGTTGAGGAATTTGAAAAAATTTAGCTGCGAATTTCGAGAATTTTCTATTAAAAGGTTTCTATTAACAAGGTCCTATCTGCAGGAAAAGATGAAACGGAGATTTCACGATTGCAGCATATTTTGTACAAAGTATGCATAAAATATGAATTAGCAAAGAATTGTTATATATGAATAATCATTCTCCAGGAAATTTTGTTGGATTCTTTTATAATATTTCTAGTAGAATATTTTCAGGAATTTCCCCTGGGAAATATTACATACAAATTATATGAACGATTATATAATTTCTTTCTCTCGCCAGTCACTGTCACTTACAATTAAAACTAACGAAAAAATGTGCCCTCTACGAAATCAAGTGAGTCATTCACATCATCATATAATTTTACAATTTTAAGGATACCTTCTTTCACACATTAGGATGACATTTAAAGACAAAACTTTAATTCGAATAAATATGATCACATCCGATAATACGCTCTAAAAATGCAACATCCTTTGAATAACACTTTAAACTTTCTTAACTATCATATAATAAAAACAGAAAGCTCTCAAGGTATATATGCAATTTCCTGCTGCATCTGCAAAACATGACAAACAAAGCGACGAAAAAACGAGCAACACCATTCCACTGTCAAATAAATCAACCCCAAAGAGTCATTGACCGGGAACCCGAGCGCAACGTTTCACACCTTAAACCAAGTTAAACCATTCGGGACCCTTAACGAACTAAAATTCTCCAAGTTACACGTGCCACGATTAGTCACCCGAAACTAACCAACTTACACACGAAACACCAAAACATTCGTGCGCCAGTCTATTTATTACAACGAGCAGTTTTTACCTAAGCGAGTAACTTTCGAACAAGTCGAACAAAATGTCTCGTGCAAGTTGAACACAACAACCGATACAGGCTGGTTCTGTTAAGCTCGTCGGCCAAACGACTGGAACTTGCATGGAAATAACGAGCTTCCGCTTTGTTGCTCAACCATTGCCTTCCGCGTTGAGGCTCGCGAGCGGCCGAATTAATTGGATTAGCCTCGCGCGCACTTTTCTCCATTCTACACTTTGATCGTCGCTATTTTAGATAGTCGACGACGATAGAGACCCCCGTCTTCAGGACGCAGTCATGGTTTCCATCGGGAAAAAGAGACAGAGAATATGAAATCGGTGTCTTTCTACAAAGAGCTTGGAACTGTTTCCTCGCCGGTGGATTAAAGTTCCGTTTCTTTCCTTGTTGTTTTCTTTCTTCAACCCCTCTTTTTCTTTCTTTTGACGTAATTAAAAGATTACGATCAGGAAACTCTCGCCCTCGTCGCCGGAGATCGCGGCTCGATGCGGCTCGCGTTCAAGTAATTTGCAAGTTGGTCGACTCTAGTTAGTCTACGATGATGCCGTAGACGCATCTAACGAGAAAAAACTTTGTTGAAATAAGAGCGGATTCCGTCAACCCCAGGTGGCACACCAACTGCGCGGGAAAATTAACGTCGTACGAGTGCGATGATCGAGAAGCCGACGAAAGAGTTGCCGTTTGTGAGGGAAATCTCATCTCTGTTTTAGGTGTCTTTCGAGATAAATTCTTACGGAGAAGCAACAATGAGAAATAAAAGAACATTTCACGTACCAAACGGAAATTTTAATTCTGCAATCCTTGCACCGTACGTGTAGAATTTGAATTCTTTCAAGGGGTTCGATTATTAGCGCCTATTTTTATTTGTAATTATTGTTCGTTTAATTTTTATCATTATTCAGTTCTTCGCTTCTAAAAATGGTCTTCAGTAAAAACTTATGAATTGTTAACCACTCGTCTTACAACATCGACTCAATCTCGTGTAATCACGGTGCAAATGTGTCGAGCATGGAATGTACCGAAGTTAAACTTCAGTTTTAATTCGTAGAGATTAAAGTCGGCCGAACGCAAATGTTCGTCCACGCCACGGCAATTAAACTTCAAGTGGCTAATTCCACCGTAGACACTGGCTAAAAGCATCACCAAGGTAAAGGGAGGTTGACAATAGCTGCGAGCACTCACGCCCTCGTGAAACGCGCGTATTACATGACCAACCCTCGGCGCAACAATCTGTTTCGAGCCAGCAAAAACCACTTTTGCCCCTTCTTCTTTACATACCTGTGCCAGTCTAAGTTAAGTCTAGACTTCAGACTCTAGGCCCTAAAGCTATTACGCTAACAGTCCTTTGACCGCGTGAAGATTGTTACTCTTTCTCTGTCGACTCTTGGCCGGCAAACAGCCACTCACTTAGAAAACTAGCACAATAAGTACCGGCGAACGACTCGAGTCATGTCGAGTCACGAAAAACGCTAGGCCCGAAGGTAGACGTCCAATTAGCCGTTTTGTCGGGACGAAAGAGGTGCGACCACAGAGATTTCGTCGCGAACAAGAAGTCAAGGAGGACGAAGAGGAGGCGAACGACGACGCAATAATTCGTCGATGACGTCGCCACGGTCTCGGACGTCAAGGATCGGGGGGATACGACTTGAATACGCGAAAGCAAAGTCGATTCGGCGTGTTATACACGCTCGAGCGGACGATTAAGCGATGCGGAGTGTTTTATTTAATGTTGAGGGCGAAACGGAAGTAATTATAGCTCCTCGAAGCGTAAAGGAAGGTAGGACCTTAGGAAGGAAGAGAGATGGTAGATGGTTATAGCCAGCGGGCCGAGAAACCAACGGAATCCAAGAGTGTACAAGGAGAAAGGGTCGCAAAGAGAGGAAGAGAGAAACAGGGAGGGAGAGAGAGAGACAGAGAGAAAGAGAAGGAGAAGGGAAGTTGATACTTGATTGAGCAGGTGGTTAGACAACTTGACTGCGCTACGTAAACTGAAAGCATTTCATTAATTAAAGGTACCGATTAAAATCGCATCTTCTAGATATCACGTTAACGTTAATTAACGTGCTTACTCGATGTCATTTGGTTACCATGCGCGGCGACATATCGATCAACTTGATGAATTTTATATTGAGATTAAATGTAGTGTCAGGAAGATGGTTCGAACGATTCGTGATATGCAAAAATGTAGGTGGTAAGGCACAGTAAACTCATAATAAAATTATTTCTTTAAGGATTGTTGTAAAAGATAAATCGAGATTTTTATAAGAGTTCAGTTTTATCGACTTTTATAAGAGGATTGTTTAAACCTTCCATTGACCGAACCATCGTTAAGCTTTGTAAAAAATTAATTTTCAGCGAATATTAATCGCTAAGACATCTTTGCTGATATTTTTGTACGAGAAACGTAACGCATTAAAGTTTCATAGAATCGTTTAATTAATTGATAATTTCAATGTTGAGTAACATCGATTGCTGAATGAGTGAATTTAATTTACTCTGCTTCATGGCGTTTTGTATTTAGAATAATTTAATATTAATTTTTAATTTAGATATTTTTAGCGTAGTATAAATACAAAAATTTTTGTATCACTATTCCGATCTTAGCGTATTTGAATTTTAAGACTGTAGTTCAATTATGATGATTAAAATGAAATTTAACTATTAAAATCAGCGCCCCAAAGATAGTAGGTAAAAATTCTATGAATATCGAATATTGTAAATATAATTAGGTTGGAGAGGATTAATTAATGTATTCTGTTGGAGAATGCATATTAATATATACATCAAGAAGATTTAAAATTAAATAGATCCACGGAGTATTAATGTTGACACAACGTTTGAATGAAATATTACGCAATAACGCGTGAACTCCGAACAACATTACCCGGATGCATTTTCCATAAAGCTATGAGTTAAGCTACATATTTCACTGAACATGCAGACTGAAACAAATATATAATAGTTTACATTAATAGATGCCTTTCTATAAATTCGACAATTTTAACTAAATAACTCGATTACTCCAAATTTTTATTTTTGTAACTTATCGAAAAAATAACTCATCGTAAAAATTCGACAAAAATATAACTTCCAAAAATAACCTGAAATAAAATCGCATAAAATTCACTGTTTATTGTAAATTTGTTTATTGTGTATCTCGCATCTCGTAAACATTTCGTCGTATATGTGCTGACTTACGAATTTATGACACAATACGTTTTTCTACAGTTCCAAAAAAATATGGAAAACAGCAGGCAACGTACTCTCACTATAATTACACCATAAACTCATAACATTCCAATATACGAGTACAAATTCTCATTCCACCAGTGAAATAAATACAATAAAAATATCAATAACATCTAAATCTTTGTTAGTTTTCCAGATTAGACTATTTAAAAAGACAATAGCTAACTTTAATTACTAATATAAAAGAAAAAGGTACACTTTTAAAAGTCGTTTACAATAGATTCTTCGCTTAATACAATGCTCGGTTCAAATATATCTATCTCGAACCACCAACACCAACTCAAACATCATAATAACTAAACTGCGAATTTTTATGCAATTTCATATTTTCGAGAATGCAATTAAAAAAGTAGGACCTCGATAGAAAGTTATTTCATTTGTCAAATATTACAGAAAGCACAGTAATTTCCATATTTTGTATATTTTTTCATATATTTTTCATATAGTATACATTCTATGATCTTTTGCACTTTCAAATTTCGCGTAAATACATGATTAATTCACACCACACCCTGCATATATAACGCACCTTTATCCCATCAACGAGATAAACAACGAATAAACCACCCAAGAAAAAAACAAATCATCGAAAGAAAGAAAAAAAAACAACAAAATGTGCCAAAAAAAAAAAAAACAACAGGAAACGGAATGACAAACGCGAGCAAAGAAACAGCTAAACTACGTCCCTCATCCTATTCAACCCTTGGCAACCCTTGTAAAGACAGATGCTCACGGCAGCGTAGGCGAGGGCGGCCGCTTTAATTTCTTTTTGTTCCACTTTATTTATACGAAACGAAGCATTGTGCGCCGTCGCAGCTAATGCACAAATTGAATCGTCTAGCGGCAAAAGCCACAGAATACACCGGCCATGTAATTTCGTTGCTCGCGAGCGAAAATGCGGGAAAGGGTGGGGGGTTTTTAACTCGTTTACCCATTGCGGTTCTAACGAGACCGCTCTCGTCGTGGCTCGTCGCGCGGCTCGCTCCGCTCCGCTCGGGATCGCAGTCCCGGCGCGGGGCAGATCCGCGCGACACGGCCGCACGGACGGCCGATTGTTTGCCAAAATGACGTTACAGCCGCGAATCGAGCCTGCCTCGAGGGACACGAAACCGCCTTTGATCCTGCGAATTTCACCCTGGCCGCAAACGCGACCACGTGGTCGCGTCGATTCCATTCGATTCGCTTTGTAGCCTCCAAGTCGCGTGCAATACTCGTAGATACCCCCAATCAGATTTGTCGCCTGTGTCGTCGTTTGACCAGCGAGCTGCTCGTTATTAACGTAATTGCGGTGCTCGTCATGTATGTCTTCTAGATTAGAATGTATACACGTGACGATCTTGAAACAGCTATTATTAGACTGCGGATTTCTGCCCTTTTTTGTGAAACTTCAAGATATCAAAATGCGCAAAAATACCGTTCGATAGACGAAACAAATTTCTATTGAAATCTCATTTCTTCGGGTCTGTTCAGAAAAATATAAAACTGCACAAAAGTCTGCAGTGTAGTCATTTATACAAATTCATACTTTTAACGAACATAATACAGAAAATGAAACTTTGATAGAGAATTGAATGGCAACCTCGAATAAGCGTCTAAGGCACATTTAGCACGTTTTGGGTTAGGGTAAAAAAAACAGTTTTCAAAATTACACTGTTTTGTGGATTTCAAGCATCTAATATTTCAGTTTGTTCAACATTACATCGCCTTCTGATTATGTTCGTTTTCAACCTGTGTGTACTGGAACGATCTATAGGGATCGTACAACCACAACCTATTCATAATTAAACTTTGATCAAAATCAAATCGATCATTATTCGAGGTTTTCCATTTAATTGTTTTGCAAATTTCGTGTCAAATGAGACAGAATGTGAATGAAATTTCGAAACAGAGAGAAAAGTTTGTCAGCTGATTCATTGATATTTGTTTCTAACGCAAAATGCTAATGTTCATAACTTGAAAAATAGTTACTGTCCTCCTTTGGACAATAAACGCATGTGACTAAATCATTCACATATTAAAATACAATTTTCCTGTTTGCCAGTGACAATTCACATGAACTTACCCCGGAGGGTTAATTAAATATAAATTCGAATTTGCTTCCAGTTCGACGAATCCGAATTTAAATAATCCCTGCAGGGGAGGAAACGTATTTTCTGGTTGCATTGCCCGCGAATGTACTGAAAATGTTAAAAAATCCAGTTAAGCCGATTCTCTTTATTACATAACATGAACACACCGGCGAACGTAATATTTTTCACGTTGATATTTAATTCCCTTCGTTCCCTTTTATTACGTTAGACTCATCAAAATTAGATAACGTCATTATAGTACAAAAATAAAAGTAAATAAAATTCGACATTTAATCCAACCACTTAACTCATTACTATAACTTCGCTGAAGGTTCACACGAATAATTTTTCTCAAAAAAATCCCCTACAGTTAAATTATCAAACGAACAATTCCTTAACCTTTTTGGGATGAATGAAATCTGCAAAAAATGGCAGTGTAACGACGTTTATAATAGACGATGAAATAAAACAACTTCGCTACGGCACAGAGAATGAAACAAAAATCGACTTAACCCGTTGTCATGCTCTCGGTGCAGTTTCATACCAACAATCCTTTTCGATCCACCTTCACATTAAAAATTAAATTACCAAATAAACAATGCTTCAACTTTGTGAGATAAAAGAGATCCGCGAAAATGGTATAGTAACGGAGTTTACAGTTTACGAGAGAATACGGAATGAATCGTAAACGTTAATACACGTTGATACATCGAGTTGCTATGTACAGTGGTTGATAAATCTGCGATGGTTGAAAGGGATAAAGAACAGACAAAATAGAAAAGGATATAGAGCAAGATGAACAGGTCAATACGGATGGTACAAAAGAACGCGATGATGCCGTACACTCATTTAGTTTGCTAATTAATCCTCCGTGAATATGTTGACGAACGGAAACAAGAATGATGAAATTTTATACCCCTTTATACAGCAAAGTTCCAGTTGACGTAATTATACACGTTGTACGTGAGACATGCTGGAAGCGAAGGGATACGCGCGAACTGCTTGCATCACACGATAATTAATTAAGTTCGTGCAATGATCATAGCATAACACCGTGATTTCAAGTTAGTTTTTCGATTAATTATTTAGGCGAGATCACACCGAAACATCAAAGAACGATGCGAGAAAGCCACAGGTTGCCGTGGCTCGCAATTTCTCGCCCCGATTTTTACTCCCCCGCAAGCGAATACTTCGAAACTAATGACGCGAAACTAATGAGCGATTCGGATAGATAACACTGGGTTCGATCGAAAGCTTCCTGCTTGCGAAATGCGAACGTGTAAAAATTGTTAACAAGTGAAGGAAACAGGTCATACGGTACTGATATCATCTTTTAACAATGGGGAAGTTGTATGTGAATTACAATGTTTTTTTAAAACTGGCAGTGTTGATTGTTATTCTATTGTACGTTACGTTGTACACAGTACACTTAAATGGTATATTCATCATTATTTTTGATGCAGTAATTTGCGATTGACTATTTCCGTAAAATTTGTATAATTCGATAAAGTCACCCTTATAAGTCGTGCAAAATAGTCATCTAATTTAGATTCTTCTTAGTTTTTAAATTAAAGGGCTTGATGGAACGCTGATCTCAAATAATGGATGAAATACCTAATAGAATATACGATAGTTGATCTACAATCGATTCGAAGGGAACATGAAAATTTCGTAATAATACGAATCAACAAATCCATGAAATCGATCACTTAACACACAAACATAAAAGGAAAAAACCTGAGATCGAAGGCTCAAGTGTAAGGGGTAGTACGTCGAAAGGAAAACAGATTTCCCCTTTACTGCGTCGTTCGCTAACCATCCCAAAAGATATCACCTCTATTCTCGCGAATCCATGTTCGGGAAGCGTAAGAAGCAAGCGCGCAGAAAGCGTTTCGTAACATCACTTCGTAGGAAGCAAGCTGGCAATATTTTTCCACTCACCTATCTCCTGATTCGTGATCCTGCCGCGGCACAGCGTACAAGCACCGAGGACGAGAAGAAATGACAGGAGCGTGTGAACGAAGGCGGCCATCTCATCCAGGAGCATCTCGACGCCTCGATGTCACGTCACGTCACGTCACTCGTAGTCACGTCAACGACACACGTCTCCCCTTTCACCCTTTTCTCCCTTCTCTATCTCTCTCTTTCTTCTCCCTCGACGATGCACACAAGTTGTCCTTTTCCTTCTGGAACGACGATTCCTCCCTTTTACACAACGACGAAGCACACGGAGAGCCACGGGCTACCCGCGCTACCGATTCGAGCTTTTTTTCTTTTTCCAAGCGAAGCTTCCTCTTCTAGCCG
Source organism: Bombus hortorum (assembly GCA_905332935.1). Classification (NCBI taxonomy): domain Eukaryota; kingdom Metazoa; phylum Arthropoda; class Insecta; order Hymenoptera; family Apidae; genus Bombus; species Bombus hortorum. Next base: position 709,097 of record HG995197.1, read on the forward strand.
GCTCCGTGCTTCCGACGCTCCTCCACCTCCCTTTTCGCCGAGCTAACTCGCGCCAGTCTCTACTCCAAACCACTTTCTGCGACTCAAACTCTCATCCGTCGATTGCCACCACCCTCTTCCTTTACTTCACTCCCTCTGGCTCGCTCTGTCCCGCGTCAGCACGTGCGTCCTCGTCACCACGCGCACGGTTCTTCAGTTGCTTCTGCAACAACTTCACATAACCCCTTTCTTCTTTTTTTTTCAGGAGTTTCGCGTTGCTCACCACCTTCGAACAGAAAAAATCGCCGCGCGTTTAGATCGAAAGATACAAAAAGATGGACGAGAGATTACGTCGCCTACGATGATCAAATGCCATCAACGACCAACCGACGAACGCAAATAGCTTTCATGGAATTCAATTGACGCGGCCCACGTGACGGATATCTCGTCCCTTATACCAGATCTGCGTCGTGGGATTAAACGATTATGCTATGTCATTTTTGTCAAGATCTTTAGATGTGTTTAACGTTGTTCCCAATAATGTTATTGATGTATGGTGTATATTGGTGTAATCGAATTTTCCATCTTGCAATTCTTTTATTTATTTACAGTAGAACTACGTTCACGGGAACTTCGTTTATTGGAAGAAAATTTTAGGTAACGATAAATTTTCCCGAACTCTTATGGATTCAATCCACAAAAAATGACTAAAAAGATGTGGTAGGTACTATGAGAATAAAATAGTCTGGCAAAAAATATCTTCATTAGAAAATGTGTGCAAATATTTTTTGTAGCCACTGTGTATACACTGTACCTTACATTATAGTTCTTGTTCGTATGCTTTTCGTATTAATTTCCTTCGTACAAGTTTTATGCTTTTTTTAATGACTTTTACTTTTCTTATTTGCTTCTTTCTATTCTTTGTAACAGCTTTGACTATCGTTGCTATTTCTCAAGTTTTCATGTAATAATAGAGAATATTGAAACACTAAAGAATAAGGAAAATTAGATTTCAGAGAAGTAGAATAAGAACTTATTTGTTACGACCGTTCGCGGAGAGACGCGATCGCGAGGAGACGCGATCGCGAGGAGACGCGTCAGCAAGAGGCGTAAATTCTCGCTACGATTCGGATAATCGACGCCGCGTATTAGTCGTTCCCCTGTTTCGGTTAGTACAACAGAGGTGGTTCAATGAATTAACACTGTGTTAACAGGGTTAATATAAATATAAATTTGCAACAATTATGACAACTATTAACAATAACCAAATAATGGTTTGACAATGAATGCAGTTAATATCTCGATGAATTCGACAAAGTATGACAGAAATGTAACCCGACTTTGTACCTCGATAGCCCTCGATGTATGTAGTTTGAATCTGCAGATGAGACTGATCGCCCTTCGATCCTTTCTTTTGTCTTCTGGAAGACGATCCCCCACCACGCTCGGATCACGCCACCGATCGCGTTACGATCTTGTATACCGCCTTTTTTTGGTAGGTAAAATAACGGACCGAAGGCGAATCGATCTTTCTTAGAACTCACTGCTTAACGACAACTATGCGCTTATCGCTACATTGTGTATATCTCGCCGGTCTTATGAGGTGATCGGTCCGCGACTTTGTAGTGCCGCGCACGACGGTTAGGAATACGATCCATCGAAAGACTCGTGGCGTGTGGCCTGATCTAGATAGAGAGTCGGCCGACGTAACATTATTTTTAGAACTGGATAGTATTAAATTCGGTATCTAGTAAACGTAAAAGATCAAAATTGAATGTAGAATTCGATTTGGCTCGATTAAAATCTAATTCGGGTTCATTCGATTTGCCATACTGTAATAGGTATTTCATTGAATATCAAGTAATGCAATAGTATTGGATTGCAGCGAAAGTTTCTTTGTCGATTCTGAATTTGATGTTAAACGAGGGCTCGACTTATAAAAGGGTTCGCGGAAAGTGTAAAAACATCCATTCGGAGAATTCAAAAGGAAAAAGAATCTTAAACGGATGCTAATTAATTAGGGTTAGGTAACATAGGATTGTTAGTGGAAGTTCATTCTCACTTTGAACGATGTAACATAATCTTTTCTTCTTGTTCAATTTTTTCTACCTCTTTCACTAATTAATTTTTTTCAATTTAACAGTTCTCCTCGTTCCTTTACTTAACATGTTTGTAGTTAAAACTGCTTTTGCTGCATTTCAACACGTGCGCAATAAGGAACTAATTAATTAGCATTCTGTAATATTTTTCGCTTGGAAATGCATTATTTGAAGAAAAAAGATGCTGTTAACCGGAGAAGAATGGCAACAAATAATTAAAGAAATGCATCCTGAAAGCCAAATCCTATTTGAAAAAAGGGATACCGTTCTCCCGAAAAATTTTCGCGTTTGCAGACAATGGAGACGGACACGTTTCACGTAAATTGAAAACTATCAATGCAAGATCGAGTGGGCTTTGTGCGTTAACGATTTGTAACACGCCGATACACGAGGTGGATTGCGAATGAAACAGCTGAAAATGAAACACATCATCGAAAAAGCGCGGAAAAGATCAGCATCCTAATTAGTAATTTAAATCAAAAAACGAAACGCCGTTGTGACCTATCTGTATTGTTGATCGATCCATCTGAAATTCAACGAGGACTTTTCCACCTTTTGCACCAATCGTAATTTTCAGCTCAAAAATCGAATCGTCCAACAACAATTAAAATTATCCTTTGATTATCGTCTGAGTATGATGTAAAGTCATTTTTTTCGAGAGGAACAACTCCAACGGAATAAGGAATAAAATTGAATAAATAGAGCTTATTAAGACAAGGAAAAAATACTCATAATATTAGAGGACTGTTTATGCTATTTATATATTTTTTACACTTAAATTTCCCATAAATGTATAAATATCCACAGTCTAATTATCACCCAAATATTTCCTGCATACACGCTATTCATAAAAATCTGTCTGTTCACTATTTTTAATTTTTTTCAGATCCACGAAATTCTTGGAATCAACAATTGTTCTTCATAACGATCATGTAAAAATACATATTCAGGAAAATTGTTCAGGATTTTTATCAAAACATTTTTTCCACATTTCTCTATTTCAACAGTAAACTGTTCGTAAATACTTAGTAAAGATATTGATAACAAAATTCTTCAAGTCAATTACTTCTCCTAACAAAATCAAAATATCGAAATATATCTTTCTTATTATTCTACCACAACGGTAAACGTATATTTCAGAAGCAATATTTCTCCAACGAAAATTCCCATCGTTTCCTATCCTTTTACTTCATCACCTACCCTCAAACTTGGCTGCTTCTTAACCAACAGCATGGTTCTCGATTCGAGCGGGTAACTCGTCTGGGACAAAAACTAAGTTGAAAACTCGTTATCGCAAGACTCGCGAGAGCTTCACGGCGCACCGAGTCCTTCGTTGAAACGCGTTTCTTTTCGTGTGTGGCGCAATATCGCGAATACAGCGCCCGTTGATATCGAGCTTGCAAACGTTAACACGTGAAATTTCACTCGATCGCGCCACCATTCATGTTCACCAATCCCATCCGACTCCCCTGTACTGCCGCCATCTTTCGCCCTTTCACGCGTTTCACAACCCCCAAACGCACACGCTTCTCTCTTTCCTTTTTCTTTCTTTCAATGTTTTACTCCCACACACACAGACCAATTCCATTCTGCTGATTTTCCTTTCTCGCGCGTGCAAGGTCTCGTATTCAGTTCCAACAGCGATTGCACACCCATTACAGTCTGCTGCTGCGAGACGATGTCTCTCTTTCTCTCTCCATTCTTTCTACCTTTTTCTTTTTTTTTTTATATTCCCCTATGTGTCGCTTGCTGACGTTATGCATTCGTTGTAATCGCGTCCTGGTTTTTCGCCAGGTCGCTTTTCGAAAAGCGGTCGCGTCGTTCGCTGGTCTTTTTTTCACATTCAACGCGAGACCTTTTGCAGGTTGGGTTTGCCGCGTGTACGAGGTTGTCAGGGAAATTCGGCATAGCCAAGGTTTTAGGCACCAACGATACTATCAAATGATACCGATTTCGAAAAGGCGTCAAGGGTTGCTTTTTGTTCGATAGTTTGGTCATATTAAAATTTAACAAACGTGAACACAATGTTTATGTGATGGGGCGTTTTGTTAGTATGAGTTTTTTTTCTGTTTGAAAGGATTCTTGCGCTTCTCTGGGTGTGAGATCTTCAACTAGAATTCAGTTATAAACGTGAGATTTCCATATGCACGTATGAACCGTTATACGGTGGAATTCGTATAACTAGTTACCAATTTACATGTCGAGTTGGTCAATGTGGTTTTGGAACGATTCGTTCGTAATACAAGCCTCTCGAAAAGCCAGACTGATCACGTTCATTTTTTATCAATTTCTTAATTTCATCACGTAAGTATACGAATGACTTGCTATTACCTCAAGTTCATTTGTTTTACGAAGATGATATAAAACACAAATTTCTGATATGCATTTAAAAAATAGTATTTGTAATCGTATTGTCTCTTTGACAATGATACCTATGTTGTGTATACAAAGATCGCTTAGCAACCAGCAACTATAATCTCACTACTACAATAATAACATTAAAGCGTAGAAAAACCTGAGTTCGCAAGAATTTCACGGATTATTTCAAAATATCTACGTACCAAATCTCTCACACAAAGTAACCTTCTTCCGCCAATCAAAGAACAGAATCCTATTCGATTGACAAAATATTCTGAAGCACGGATTGCGCTAAAATTCCTCGAATTCTTAAGAGAGGTCAGGATGGACGACGAACCGTCATAATGCACGGAATGTAATCGACCAGAGAGAGAAAGAGAGAGAAAGAGAGAGTGAGAGAGAGCGAGAAAGAGAGAGAGAGAGAGAGGGGGCGACCGCTTCGAGATTTCCATGTAAATGCATCGACGCGCGCGCAACTATTTGGCGGTCAGTTCGTGGGGCTCAGGGATTGAACCCTAACGATCCTCTCTTCACCCGATCTCTCTGTCCCATAAACGTGCTGGCGCAATAAGGGGCGTAGTAGGAGAGCAGAGAGAGGGGCTGGTTGGTTTGACAATAGGCGAATCCGACGGCGACGGCCACGGGAATTCGATTGCACCAGATATGCACTCCCCAAATGCAACGTCAGTCTTTCAGGCCTCAGGAAAAGCCTGGGAGCTGGGTTTCCGTCTTTTGTACGCCGCACTCTTGCGGCTGTGCGCTCGTTCAGTGGAGCGCGCGCGCGCGTGCTTTATGAATATTCTTCGAATTTTAATGCGCTTTCCGACGACGATTCTCATTCACGAATTCGGGCCAGCCGTTGTTCCGAACAGTCGTCGACTACGTTTCGCAAGCCTTGGCACGCTAACAGCACACGCAGGACGTGCTTCAAATTCGCCAACACGTTCGTCGAATATTAAAAGGAATATAAATGAAGGGCGTAGAAACGACGTGATTCTCTTTTCTGTCATCGGCTTACGAGAGTGATTTATTTGTCGTGGTTTACAAGGGTAAGGTGCTTTGTATAGGGTTATAAATACGAGTAGTTATTGTTAGACTGTGGATGTTTATGCGAATTCATACTTTTACGAGAGTGATGCAGAGACTCGTTTCACTTTAAATATTTGCCACGTGTATGCTCTACTTTGTATATTTTTATGCATTATTCTTGTATTACGTCGTGCATTTTTGCAACTTACATTTTTTTTAATGTATAAACATTCGCAGTCTAGTTGTTTTATATTCTAAGTAATTCTTCGATATTTTCAAAAATATCACATTTATAATAATACTTCTTCGGTACATTCAACAATATTGCGCTCTTACAAGGGTATTCCCTTGACCGATACACACCGACTTTGATGAAACTTTGCACAAGTGTTCTTTGGACCTATCTCAGAATTTAGCCGTAGTTCGTTCGTGCCCGTGTTTTACTTTAAGGCAGAAATCAACTCTCTTATCCAAGCCGACCCGTATATGTAGCTTCTTATAAATTGTAAACGACAAAGGAAAAAATGGTTCAAATAAAAGTTATATCGTAGCTTGAAACCTATAAATCTGTGTGAAGAATTTCTTGGAAAGTTATTTTTTATGTCATCATTGTAAAAAACTAGTTTTCCGAAAAAAAACTCTCGTGCGGCTTTATGAATCTTGAGACACGGTATGACTTTTATTTCAACCGCTTTTTGATATCTTTTGTCGTTTACGATTTATAAGCACTTACATAGAAGGGCCGGCTCGAATAAAAGGGTTGATTTCTCTCTTATTAACGGGCACGAACAAACTGCGACTAAATTCTTAGGTAGGTCCAATTATACTATATCATAAAATTATATTATAAAATATTATATATATAATTATATTGTTTATTATAAAATAAAAAACTCTTGTGCAAAGTTTCATTAAAATTGGCGTGAATCGATCATCGGGGTTCCCGTGTTAGTAGCTAATACTTTTTCATTACTGTAAACAATGTTACATTCTTAATGATTTGATAATACTTTCACAAGTATTTTCAACGATATTATCTGCACGCTAACGAAAACTTTATACTAGGCTGAACGATTCGCACGAAATCATCTTTCTTGAAAAAGATTGACCAATTGATTACACAATAAGTGTAAAATCTTCATCGAAAGAAAACCACAAACGATATCCTCAAATCACAAGAATCATAATGAATACACGTGAGAAAGAAAAGAATAGCAGTTCACATTTTTAATCTGACACGCTCGAACGCAAAATGAACCGCTGAAAATCACGGGGTTCACAATGGATTCGAGGCAGGTGGAATTGCACCGACAAACGACTGTGTCCTTCGAATGGAGCGAGTCCTTCTTATTTGCGTCCACAGACGGGCTAAATTGTTTCCTCGATAGAGAGCCTCTTTTAAGAAAATTGCTGGTTAACCAGCGACAAGTGTCTAATTTGCCTTCGTTCGACTCTACTATAACGGTTCGTGGTATCGTGATACTTTCCTGATGTCGTACAACGTGCGAACTTGGAAACAGAAACGTCGAATAATTCGGCGAAATTGTCTTCTTACGAGTTAATGTCGCTTTTAAAAACGCTACGCCATTGAATTGCGCACGGAATTGTCCAATTCAGAAAATTATTCGAGCGTCTGTTTCTTTGTGGAATTTGCGTAGCCAGGCTCTTGGTGAAACAACGTTTACTCAAGAGTAGATTGCAAATTTTTATGCAATTTCATATTTTTGAGCATATAATTTAAAAAGCAAGACCTCGGTGGAAAATTATTTTACTTGACAAATATCATAAAATGCACTATATTTCGGATAATTTATACACCTTTTCAAGTTATGCGCATCTTGTGCAATTTTGCGCTTTCAAATTTCCTATAAGCGCATAAAATTCCGTCTAATCATGAGATATCGAACGTTCGAAATAATGGCGTATGTTCGTTTATTAATTGAAGCCTCTGTATTTAAAAGTACTGGAATTATCTGACTACAGTTTCACTGGGACAGGTAAATATCGAAATAGTAACGATGCCATGCAATCGCGTTATCGATCGTGACAGCGTAAATTTGCTGATTATTTATCTACCGACATCTCGGATTAAGAGGAATATTAATTGAAATGTTAATTTCGGTGAATAATCTTCAGAATGACACCTTCTGTCGATTTCTGTCGAGATCCGACAATTGCAAAGTAAAGGAAACGATTGGAACTCCTTGTTTCTTTCGAAAGTTGTTTGAATAGTTCGAGTAACTGTTTCTTGAAATTAATTTAAACACGTTTCTCCTTTTTCGAATCTTCGTTATTGAGCACAGTGGTTTCATTAGATAAATAGTTTCTTATCTATTGTTTTAATCGTTATTCTCCTTCGAGTGATTTGTTTCATAGAAACCTTTAGGAGAATTAATGCGAATTGTATTTTCACGAAATAGGTTCCACTGAATTCTACGCGTCATTTCCCCTACTAGATGGTGAAGAATTAATTTCCTTAAATTAACCGCAACAAGGGTCAAAGGACAATACGAGCCTTGAGGGTCTTGTACGAGGACCAGAAACCCGAGATGGTTCTCCATTTTCTAAGGTTTCAACTATAATTACTGTCTAAATACCGCGCCATCGAAATCCAAGCTCAGAGACACCGAAATCTATTATATTAAATCCACTTCTCCCATGACGAATGCGGCGATCCAATACCTATACGAACGACGCACCGAAACCTGGCTGAAAATTTTCGCCGAAACGTGGACGTGGACGAAAAGAGAAGCCCAGCGTAGCGCGAAAAAGCAAAAAGCTTGTGCAAACGTCAAACAATTCTGCAACAACGACGAGAAAAGAACAAAAATAAAAACGTTCAAACAGCAAGAGAGTTCGTATGAACTGGATGCAACAACGGTATTTGCAAGGTTTTGTCGCGAGTTTCGTTGTCACGCTCGGAAAGACATCTTCCATTCTCGGTGCAACCTCGCGGTGGAACGCCACAAGGCTAGCAGGAGAGGAGTCAGAAGGATAATAAAAAAAAAAAGGGAAAGCGTAGAAAAAGAGAAAAATAATAAAAAATTGCGCGACTACTCTAAATCATAATTACATCGTCCGCTCGTCGGCTCTGTTAAACTGGGTCGTGAGCATCTTTTGCACCGCATCAGACACAACTGCTGTAAAAATGAATAAGCGCGACAGAAAAGCGGAAGCGACGTCAGAAAGACCGACGTGAATTACAGTCATTCTTCCTTATTCAATTCGCCGCCACCGCCGCCTCAAACTACCACCACTACCGCCATCGACGACTAGGACGCCGCAACTCGCACTTCTCATCGAACAGAACACGCTTCTCGCTACTCGCTGTTATTATTCACGATGATTGTTTCCGACTGATCGACACCTTATTGTGCAAACGAGCTCGACAACCTGATCTTACTCCATTAACGACGCCTCGATCGAGAAAAGCCTTCTGTTTCGGGCAGGCATTTCCACCAACTCCCGAATAATTCCGTAATTAAAGTTTTCCCGATTCTCTCTTATCGGATTTTCACAAAATCTTCCCCTCTTCATCGTCAGCTTCGCCTTCGTTCCATCATTCTCCCTGCAATTCGATTTCGCGGAAATTTTGCTGCCTTTGTCACTTCGTTGCTTTGTGGGTGATAAATAGGCTGTGAGTATCTCTATGAAATTTTATACTTTTATGACAGGAATTGGAGAAATATAACTTTAGACAGGAATTTGTTTAGCGTATTTGATATTATGCGAGGCTGTACGGGACTGAATGGAAGGCTAGTTGAAGAAAAATAGATTTGATTGGTTTGCGATGTAATGGGCCCATCTTCGCTTGATACGATAATAAATATAAGGTATTTGTATTTTTGTTATTGACGAGATGGTCATAAATCTGTCATCTATTAGGCGTGGAAATTTTTCATCAGTCTCGAAATTTCTAATAGAGTTTCTAATACAATTTCTAATCATCTATACATCGAGGAGGATCAAGAAAACTACGTATCTTGTCATTGCACCTTCACGCTACCAATAGCTTTACCTAAATTACCTTGCAAGTTATCTTATTTTGGATATTCCGTGAATTGTGTATATTCTATGCATTTTTGTGCTCTTAAAATTCCAACAATTGCATAGACATTCGTAGTGTGATAATAACCATAACCACTTTTTTAATCCGTTATCATTATTTTCCTCTAGTGTACACGCGTCTTCGTATTAGCTGACATCGACCACTGTGGTCACTTATCCGGGGATCCGAAGTTTTAAGTGGATTCCGAACCACAGATGCCAAGAGCACAACGGAGTTCTTAGTGAGCTGCTCTCCTCTAACGAGGAGAAGGATGCGCGCGACGTTCTAGCTAGTAATTTGACTCGAATTTTGCACATAGTTAAAGGGTAGTATATATAATAATACGATAAATGAGCGACTCCCGTTGCTCGAAATTTTGCGACAATGAAGCGGGTGAAGTAACTCTCCTGTTTTAACAATTACAATTGATACGGATAACGATGCGGGCTCGTGATGTTAAAGACTCGGGTGATTAATGCGAATTCGATCTAATAATCGCCGCGATTGGAAATTATCAGTATCAGATAATCCGAATGAGACTTGAGATGACTTGAACTAATGACTATATTAATATTACGAATAATTATGTGTTTACGGGAAACTTCAAGTCGTAGAAATGTACAAAATACACATGATGCAGGTATAATGAGTCGTCGTGGCAAGGCTATTTTCATTAAGGTAAAATTTCTCCAAATTTCATCGTAAAATTAGTATATTCTATTATACTATGTTTTACTTTAATAGCAAAACGGGGTTCTTTTAAAATATTAAAATATTCTACAGTTTGTCAGATATTATTCTTTTAAGTTCAAATATTTTTGTGAAATTCTTTTTTATGAGATAATTATTGTTAGTTTATACGTTAATAAATGAACTTTAATAACTGTTAAACATTGATAAATAGACTTTCATGAATGACTGTATAGAATATTTACAGTGAAGATTATAATATTTAATAGCTAAAGCAAGTCTTTATTTAGACTTTATCCCTTTAGTTATGTCTGTAATTAATATGATACTGATTTATATTAATTTTTAATTGCACGATTATGATTAGAAGTTTCTACTTTACAGACATCCGATTAATAATGTAAGAACAAAGGACTGGCAGAATAAATTGAAATTTGTTATGCTCGATACATAGAAAACGAAAACTACTATTGTAGCGTTAATATTTAAATAACCTTTCGGTACAATCTATGCATCCTGCTTAATTAAACGACTAAATAGTAACCTGTATTTCTCTTATTAGTTAAGGCTATTAATTATTCTTAACATCGTGGCCCAACTATTATTCCACCCACATACAGACAGAGGAGACTCCATTGAGAATTCTCCGAAACGTCAAATATCTTCTAATTATATTGCCATGCAAATAGTAGGGGAAATTACGAAAATAGAGTAGAGTCAACAGCTTCGATGAAGTCTTCAATTGTGTCAGCATTGATCAAAGTCAAAAGATACAATAACTTCTCATTATGTCCTAAAATATTTTGGAAAGGTTGTTATGAAAGTGGTTTGCGTTGTTATTTCAATTATGCCTCCACTTGTCAAAGTGAATAGACGCAATATCTTCTCATTATCTCACTAAATAAGTGGATAAAAGAATGATGAAAACGTTAAGTTCGACAGTTCTAACGTTCGTCTCCTGATATTTTTATATTTTATGATACCGCTCTTAGGAATCATTCCAATAAGTAGAACATGAAACCTGAACATCCGACGGATCTGGAGAACGTTGACGATGTCCGTGAACACCTCTAACCAACTACTAGATTTATCGCAAAGAACAAACTTATTTTCATCCCTATACACGACAAAATTCAAAAGAGTAACACTCGTGTTCCCTCGAGTACCCCATTATATCATGAAATACACGACACGAGTTCACGGTGAAGTGTTCACCCACAAATTCCCAGAGCTCTGTGGAGGCGTGCTTACCTGTTCCTTTCCAAAGTCAATCGCTTCTCTGAGAACGCTGCAACAATCGAAGCTTCGACGATCGTCGAACCACGTTACACAATTTTCACCAAAGAAATTGTTTCCAAAGTTTTCTAATGGTTTCCGATTCGAAGAACATCGAAAATCGTTTTTTCTTTGATCAATTAACAACTCGTTAACCTTACTCGCTATCGAAAGTCACTGAGAAATTTTTTCTTTCACCAACGATTCACTACAACCCAGAACAGAAACATCGTCCTACGATGTTCCAGGTCTTACGAAGGGTATCGATAAAATACTCCACCCCCGTCCGCGCTTCTTTCGAGTACACACGCACACACAAATAGCACAATCCGAATCCGAATACGGATAATCGTTCTCCGAGGGAAGGATTAACCGGCGTACCTGATGCGTTACAACTTGTTGAGAAGTTGGAAAGATCGATCTCGCGCGATTAACGCGCGTGTGTACCACATAGTAGCCTCGCGTTCCGTCGCTCGAGTAGCTTGTCACAAGACCCGTCAAGCTGCCGGGCCTATTGTCCATCGACCCTTGCCACGCGACAGATCCATTGTCCCGCGAGACAGCGCGATATTAGCGGAACCTGATCCTCTGTTACCACATTCCTTTAATGTAACAAATTAATCAACTCAAATCCGTCGATAAATCTTGATATTATTAGTCAATATGACCAATTCAATCATACACGTTTCCCTTTATCTTTATAGAATCTTTGACAAAAACTTTGTTCTGGTAACATGAAGAAGTATAACGAACAAGTGTTCCCTGACGAGTCACTTTGATCACTGTGTATATTCCAATTCGACTCCTCAATTTGGCGCGCGATCGCATACGCTTGATTTCTTTCACTCTTGCGACTGTTTTAACCGCGAAGGACGACCAGTCCTGGATAAAGGAAGCAATTTCGCGTGGCGATATTGTTCGCTTGTATTGTTCGCTCGATGTGTTCGTGTGGCGCGCGCGCGGCCAACCCCCTGTTGTCGAAACAGTAGCAAAGGAAACTTTAGGTCGTGTCGCAAGGACTGCACGGTAATCACTGAGAGACGCGTTCCGTGAGACACGAGGCGCGCGCCGCCTCCCCGATGGAGCACGCCCGGAAAAGCCCGAATTGAGCCGAACAGCTACGAATGCCGACAGCCGGAGGACGCGACCGCCGAGAGACCGATGGGCCCACGGCCAGCCCCAACCGCCTCCAGCCACAAGATTTCCTTGTCGCGGCTTTCGAGGATGCATGTGCTCAACTCCACGCACGACACCCAGTGTCCGAGCACGGGGATGCTACTGCGTCTCGCCCGGTAGATCACGTTGCGATATCGAGTATCTACTGCGGGCGATTTTTTAAAGTTGTTGCTTTGTGCAGATTTAGATTTCGGGTGATTCTCGTTGGATTATATTTTGATGATGGTTTTGATAGCTTTAATGGGATAATTATAATGGAGAACACGTACAACGAGAAGTGTTATGGACTCTTACCTGTTTTAATTTGCGTTATGGGATTTTCTATAGGATGGGCTAGATGATGCTAAGGGATTTTTCAAGAATATTCCTTTACGCGAGGTTCGAGAGTTTCTTTTTTAGTTAAGTTTGGCGAGTATACTGGTTGCTTTTTGTAACGGAGTTAGGGACATAGAATTTTAACAGATGCGTATAATAATAAATATTATGAAGTACCGCCTTCGCTTGTTTTACGTTATTTAAATACTATCGGTTCAGCTTAGAATATCTTGTTTGAGCGAAATTTGGAAAATAATCGACTAATTGTAGGCTTCCTAATGAATGAATAGGTTTCAAATAGGGAGAGAAATATCTGAATATTAGTATCCTAACATTAGTATCCTACGAGATGATTAACTGTATTACTAATAACAGTGCATCTAAACACTAATATGCATCAATATTAATTACAAACCAATCATTAACTTTACCTATCCAACATTAACATCACTTTGGCTGAATTCCATAAAAACGACAAGAATGTGCAGTAATTTACCAATTGAGTAAAACCTATTTCATTGAAGCTTTTTGAATGAGGCAAGATCAATTTCGTCGAATGAACGTAATTCGTCAAATTCCAACGAACCAGTGGTTCAGTTTAGATAACGGGAAACGTTTCGTCGCCGATCGACGTTCCGTCGAATAACCCAGCGCAGATTCGATGCGGTAATGTATCGAGGTGTTCGAGAATGTAGATTTTTCGTGAAATCGTATACACCGAAAATGGCACCGCTAATGCAAAACATGTGTTCAATTTAAACCGATGTTCGTTCATGATGGTAACACGACGGAAGAGTGCACACATATGCACTTTGACATACGTGCACATACCTTTACATGTGTATAGGTATGTATATTTTTTGTGGACGCATCAGTGGCCTCGTTATTTCGCGAAATGTTTTATTTTATCGTGCAACACCGCGAACCGAAATGCCGCTGTTAATGCGACCAAAAAGGGGTTCGCGACGCGTCATTGTGTCCTCGTAACAATAAAAGAACCTTCGAAAAATTATTCGGTCGGGCAACGGTGCTAGAAATTACAGAATTTTTTTTTTTAAGTTATTTATATTTCATTGCTTTTATCACACGCGAAAGTCACGATTTCGTTCTAATTAAGATGAAAACGATGTAATTCGTGTTTTCGAAAAAGTGCTTGTGAAAATGGAGATGAGAAAATAAAGGTGGGAACGTAGTACTGTACAAAGGTCTCAGGCCACTTGCCAAACGGAAATGTTTTATCTTCATGACTGAATATATAGATACCCGAATGTTCTTTTAAATTTGTCGTCATTTCTCAACAAGTGTCTAATGCAAGAATTGACAATTTAGGAAACGATTGATTAATTTGAAATAATTAATATTCTATGCAAAGAATTCTTTCTGGAATTTTGTGAAACAATTTTGCACAAATTCATTTTGTGTTATCTGCTCTTTTTTTTTTAATGTTTCAAACAATCTATCACAAGTTTGTTTCAATTCTTAAAATTGTTTTATACGTGTTTCGAAGCTTAAGTAAAATTTAATTTGCGATTTTATTTACCGAAGTATTCCTAAACAATTTATGTAACGAAAGAGGCTATAACCAAATAATATCACAAAGGCAGTATCTATCTAAAGATTCGTTTGTGCATAAACATTCTATGTGGAAATATTTCTTAAAAACGTCACTAGTTACTATTACCAAATCGCTATTACAAATGGCCTAAACACTTCTACAATACTGTATGTAAAACTGAAACAAAGAGGGAAAGAGAGAAAAATAAATACGAGGATTTTATTGCACGATTTAGAATTATAAAGGAACAAGTAGGAAAAGGAATGCTCGAGGAGCAAACGAATTGAACGAGCGATTATTTTGTCTTATTGGGGGCTATGTATTTTCATTAACTCCTTACCCAACGCGTTTTCAACGCCCTCGAGCGTAAAACACGGATCCGTTCTTTCGCGAATTTCCCGTACTGTCTCGCAAAGCCTGTCGTTCGCCTGAAAATTCTTGGCAAACCGTAGAATCGTGAAATCTACTCTCCTACCGTAACAACGTTTGTACATGTTTTTCATGTCGCTTGACGTGCGGCTGTGTTAAGTTCAAATACCATTTGCGTAGCGGTGAAATAGATACTAACGCGACTGTAGTCGTGTAACCATAAAAGCTGATGTATGGTAAAAATCTGGCGGTATATTTTCCAAAGACGGTAATTTTACTTCAAGTATTTATCGTGTGGCATCCATAAACAGTGCAAGATCTTTTTTACAGTTTCTATCGATGATTAATTAACGTTGAGTTACGAATAGGACTATAATGATCGTGATTATAAAAATTAAAAATAATGCATTAAGAAGTTAATAAGAGAGAAATGATTTTTAAATGCGGAAGAATTTAAGTCACAAATTCTGACATAAAATCAAACCGAAATCAGATTTTCATCCAGTGGATATGCATTATTAAATCGTAATACTATGTTCTGTTAAACTTTATGTCCAGATGTATCAATCACTATAATAAATTGTAAATACTTATTATGTGCAAAGTTAATTCCGTAAAAATTTGCATGAAGAATTCCAGTCTTCCAAACAGGTACCACTATGTTTCCTACTTTTAATTTATTTTTTTTACTAATTAATATGTACATAATGCCCCGTCAATTATAAATAATGTTACTCAAGGAAAAGAATTACTTGAGAAAAGAAGAACAAAATAAGGCAATATAAACCTGATAACACGCAATTGACACTATTATAAGAGCTTTTAACTTTGGACTGCTTGTAATCAAGCGATATACATTCTGTTAGTTCAGTTCTGTTCAATAGTTGTTACTATTGACTCCCACAGGTAGAAATGTTAATATTTTTGAATAATACGAAAAAAATAGTTGGAATTACGCACTTTGTGTTACTAACAAAACAGTTTAAAGAAGGGAACAATTAAAGCAAAGAACCTTTGTAAATAGCCTTTCTTATCCATTACATCATCCTTGATTTAAAATTCTTCGCTATCTTAATCGAGGTATTTCCATCAACCAATCTGTTCTATCTGCAATTCTCCCGATCCTTCAAAAAGAAATTCCGAAACTTGTAACTAGTCTCCCAAGAAACCGAGATCTGATTTCTCGATCCACGTCCAACTGTCTCGTTTTTATTCATGGGCTGACAGATCCACGAAAGAAACCGAATGACGCACCAGTAGCGCGAAACACGTATAAATAAATCGTCGTTCGGATTACACGTGTCACACTAGCGAAGTATCACGATCAGTGGTTGCGATCCACCCAAACGGGGTTTCTCTCGCGAAACGCCCAGATATCCCGGGCACGTACTTACATCGCGTCGCCGCGTAGGAGAGCCGCGGAGACTTCCATCCGTCTCCACGAATACACCGAGATTTGCTTGTCGCGGCTTATGAGAATGCATGCACTTCTACCCACTGAGTGGATCGAGGAGAGCGAAGATCGCGATATCATCTTGCTCTACCTGCTGTGTGTACACATCGATAAGAGTGTCGGAGTGAATATGTATTTTCACTCCGTATGCTGTCGCAGATAATCAACCCCGTGACAACATTTGCGAAGCGTAACCTTTAATTATTCCTGCGCGTTACTGTTTTTATTACTCAAATTCTGGATTCCTTCTGCTTTGATTATTGGAATTCTGATCCTTCCCTGCTTTTATTGTTTTAGAATTTTGATCTTCTTTAAGGTCGACTTTGTATTTTAAGCGTATTTTTAATTTTTATGTAAGGATTTGTAGCTTTGGCCCCTTGATAAATCTAATCAAGTGATGAAGAATTTAGGGTACCTAATTATTTCTTTATCGTCAGGATGTCTTTCGTTCTTGATGGAGAATATATAGTTTCAATTTTTTTGTAGGAAACAAATGTTAATAATGGTTACGTTCTCGTGCTACATCAAAGTATGTTGAAATGAGGAATTATAAGGGTAATTTTTAACTTCTCCTTATTTTTCGACTAACGGGCGAAATTTCGAATTTTATGTCCATTAGAGTTTAACTTTAGAGTGAATTTATTAGAGTTTCACTTTAACTATAAATTACTCATATTAAGTACGTCATCACTCTTACGCAGAGTATCTCGATTAAGAATTGATACAAGTAATGGAAAGCAGTAATTTAAGACTTTAGCAAATCGATATTACATAATCGTGTTCGTTTGCAAACAACTTTAGTTAAGCATCGTTTAACTGACTATTGTTTTCTTTTTCGTTTTCCAGAAAGTTTCACTGTAATTAGTTTACCCAATTAATAACTTTTCATAATTCATTTCATAAATTTCATTTTCATAAGTTTACCACTTTTTTTATATCATACATCAGATATTAACAAGCTCTCGTTTATAAATAAATAAACAATCAGTAAAATCGATGCTAGTTACGATGCTCGAGAAACATTATGATACCATTTCAAATCTGACAATATCCAAATGCCTCAATTCCGATAACAAGAGATGGAAATAATTCGAACGGGTCTGTTACTGTCATCGTTCGATAGAATCAATACAGAAGCATCGACTCCGGCTTTGTCGATCGAACACCACGTTTATTTATCCCGACTTGACAACCTTTTTGCCGCGATATAAAACCATCTATCCCATTTTACTAAAATAGAACCAAGACCGTACCATATCTATAAAACAAAAAACGAAGGAGGAAAAAAATGTTGAAAAATGTTATCCTTGCGATTCGTTCTTACTGCCTTCGCTTACGGGAAAGAGGAATATACCGAATGCTTCCACGTTTTAAATCGAATAAAATTCAATAAAGATCGAAGGGAAAGGCCGTTTCCACGATTTCCTTCGATATCCTACGATACCTTCCGTACACCGGGGCATGGAATAAAAATGGTCCGGTAAATGGTGTAACATAAGTTACAATTTCACGTGTCCACATGGTTTATTGATTTAAGTTCCTTAAACTCACGGAGCTCGTTGCCTTTCGGATCGGTTTATTTCCGTTGGCAAGAAAGGCATCACCGGGGCCAGATGGCGGTAAGTGTTTTTTCTCCCGTGAATAAAGGCAAGAACACATTTTGCCGCAAGTATGTATATACTCGCCTGAGGAAGAGGTTTTTCGAAGATTATAAGGAGGAACCATCTAACGCGCACGATGGACCGTGAGAGAGGTAGAGGGAAATAGAGAGGGGAAGAGAGATGAGCTATCCACTCTACTTGCAGAGTGTCAACCCGGCAGGTGCTCTCGCGAGATTTGCTTGTCGGGGCTTATGAGCTCGTGCCTACTAGCCCTTATGAAGGGATATTGATATTATGACTATTGGCATTCTATGACCGCCTCCGAGATATCCGATAGAGTGCGTAAAACGTGCACGCCTCGCGGAAATGCGTTAAAAATATTATATAAGAAGAGAGCCGCATGCCAAGCGTACGGAAACCTAATGAGATGGGAATACGATAAGATGAAACGGGGAAGTCAGAATTATGCGACTATTTTCTAACACTGAGAAAAACTTGCCATTTAGAGTCTAGAGTCTCTGTTTGAAGAGACCAATTACTATTTATTAATATCTTATACATAATTTTCCAAACATACCCTATTTTTCTTCGTCTAACATATTCACTGTTATCAACGCATGTATGTATCTTTATTGCGACGATTGGACTAAATTAATAATACTGCTGCTACAACTATTGTATTTTAAAGTTTGTTTGTCACAACTAAAACGACTTAAACAGACAACCAAATTGATCTTTATCGTTTAAAATAGAGTCACATTTATCTTTGTCATTTAAAACGAACACATTTATTATTTATTATGTAGAATAAAAATATTTCCAACTAGGAAGAAACTTTCAAAGTAGGTAGACGTATAGGTAGATGTCTAACAACATCGAATATATTAAGTGTATTTCACCTATCAACAACGTAAGTTTATCTCGTTAACGAGATCAGAAACTAATTACATTAAAACCTTCAACTACCACACGTTAAATCGAATCATGATCAGAAATACTTACTAAGATACATCGAGAAATTTTCCTATGTTCGTCAAACGCATATACGCTGACGTTTCCTCGAAACACAAACGAATTCAATTTCCTTGTGAAATGCGAGCACATCGTTGAGCGGTTGATGCGAGCATCGCATAAAGCATTCGTTTGCTTAATCCGCGACTTGTCGGGTGGCCAATTATTCAAATATAATTGAATACATACATAGAGAATTAAGAGAAGTGGAATGATCCGAGGCGAGCGACCACGATGATATATATTCGCGAGCGAGCATCGTTATTCGTTTGAGCAGCAGCGCTACGACGGGTCTTTCTTGTCCCTAACAACTCGTTTTGCTCTTTTTCGTGGTTGGAGCACCGACATGCCAGAGAAAGAGGATGCCTCGAAATCGCTGCAATAAAAGTGAAGCGCAATGAGAAAAGTGGACCACCTTATGATGTGTTTGACGTTCTTTCGCCTCGCATTTTATGAAACAATTAAAGTTTTCTAAATGATGGGTACAAGATAAGTATATACAGTTAAAAAGATTGCTAGTCGGAAGAAACGAGTTGAGATTGAAAGTTATTCTCTATGTTTTCTTCCATCCTAAGTGAAAATTGTAAGAGAACTACTTCTCAGCCAGAATAAAACTGAGAATTTTTTATAAGCGTAATTAATGTGTTAATAAAGTTAAAATTTTAAATTAAAAAGAAAGAATATATAAAAACACATAGATAAACTATACCTCTCAGACTAAGGTAGCAATAAAATTCTTTCGTGATTTACATATGAAGTTCTCAGGGAACTAATTGATCAACTCCACTATTTGTAAATTTAAGATTAACGTTCTTATAGACATTCTCATAAATAGACTATGGATATTTATAGAAACTCATGTTTTTATGAATACGACTGAAAAAGTAAGACTAAGAGTAAGACTTTTCGATATTATATTTTATGCATTTTTTCCTTTTCCATCCAAAGGAATAAAAATCTGTCATGTGTAAACACACAAACTGCTCTTGGGGAAATCGAAATAGCCAATAAACGCTAAAATTTCGCTTAAAAAAGGTATAAATAAAACGGCCACGCATAAAAGACACTCACAAAGAAAGAATACCTAGAAATACCAGCTTCGTTCAAAAAAAAAATGAAAAAAAAAAGTAAATGGCCAAAAATGTTGGGAAAAACGGGAAAAACGTATTTCTTACACATTCGGAGAATACGCTTCGTAAGTTGGAAAACGGACCGTAGGTATCCTGCAGTCTCGTCGCCGGAGTTTATGAGAATGCATGTCATTGTCCCCATTGTGCAACTCATAGACCACAGCGGGAGCACGAACGACGAGATCTTCGAAGTGCTCGTAAGAAGACACGAACATCCTCTACGCATGATCTCCCATTGTTGTAAACGCGCGACACACGGAGCGACTGTCTCCTTCTGATTACCCATATTCAAACTGTACGAATGGAAATTCTCTTTCTATCGCACAGACCGATTGCTCGGTGTCCATCAAAAGTTTACGACACCGTGTTACTATCGGTAGGGGATGGAAGTGATATCGATGAAACATTCGAAGATTGATGCTCAATTAAACGAAAGACAACCGAAAAACGAAAGAGAAGTTCCGAAAAGGGACTGAAAGGTCGTGAAATTGGAACTAAATGTAGCAAGGGATACAAAGTAAATCACTTAATTTGTACTTACATATTATACTACGTATAGAATAAATTCGAGGATAAAATTTCACCTAATTCACCAATGATAAGTTTGATGACAAAAAATTAAGATCAAGATATGTATTTCGTTGACTATTAGACTCTTTCTTGTTATATTTTTACTTGCTTGCCCAGATTACTTAATAATTTTATTTGTTACATCATTGTGTTATCAATTTTAATTTAATAGTCAAATTATCGTTTTGCCGAGTAAAATATATTTGTATAAAAATAAAATTCACCATTAAGTCATCCTATCAAAATAAAAGCTCAGGGTTCTTTCAGGGACGATAATTGTTCTCTTTCCTTATATCAGTTTCAGAACTCGAAATGAACACTACTAACAATCACCGCTAATCCTCGATTCTTATAAAAGATACAATTAATCAAAATGCGTGTTCTATAGGAATAAACCTGGTTCACCAATCCGGTATCCTGATCAGAATATTTCATCAAGACTAATGATCCCGTCGACAATCCATCTACTTTCATTTTTATCCTAATGAGCAAATGTGATCTCTCTGTCGTGCTTGGTTGATCGAAACCAACCTAATCCGACAATCGAGGGGAGAAAATACAGCGTTGATCGGTGGTTACCGGTGGATAGGCGCCTAGGCCGATCGGTTGATTGGCTCGAATACTCTTATATACGTTTCACGGTACCAGCCTAATACGCTTAGACTGATCCCGGCTATGTAGACAGAGGTATTACCACTATGGTGCAACGATCAAGTGACACGCACTGGTTCTCTCAACTGCCATGGTAGAAAGATGATAAAAACTTTGTAAACCAATTTTAAATAAAAAAAAAAACATTACTACTGGTAGAGGGTGATGTAGCGGCACATGAGCTAGAGGACAATTCGAAATCATATTGTTGTTTTTAACTTTTAAATTACTGTCCTGCGAAAACCAGGCATGACATTTAATCTATGATTTATCACATCTAAAATATTGGCGATTAGATTTAACGAGTTAACTCGGCTTGCCGCGTAAACACACGAACATTAACCATGAATATCACTCGAAAGCAATTTAGCTTCTTCCTTTATTCTTTATGCAAAGATTCCCAACGAAGTGGGATGAATCGTTTTTAAAACGAGAGTTTTATTTCTTCGTGACGATGTCGAGGCAATTTTGTTTTCCGTTTGGTTCCGCATGAATTCGCGTACATAATTAAAGGATTCGGTTGATCCGGTCGTTGCCAACGAAAAATCCAGCAGGGAAAAGATGAATTTTTTACGAGGTGAAAGCGAGAGAACGTAAAAAATAGAAGCTGCCGTGCAGGTTTGGTGATTTGAAAGTGTCCGAAACACTAATGTTTCGCTTGATCGACCGTTTTTCGGTTTTTGCTGCACGTTAGAAGAGTGTTACGTCGGCCGACTCTCTATCTAGATCAGGCCACACGCCACGAGGCTTTCGATGGATTGTATTCCTAACCGTCGCGCGCGGCACTACAAAGTCGCGGACCGATCACCTCATAAGACCGGCGAGATATACACAATGTAGCGATAAGCGCATAGTTGTCGTTAAGCAGCGAGTTCTAAGAAAGATCGATTCGCCTTCGGTCCGTTATTTTACCTACCAAAAAAAGGCGGTATACAAGATCGTAACGCGATCGGTGGCGTGATCCGAGCGTGGTGGGGGATCGTCTTCCAGAAGACAAAAGAAAGGATCGAAGGGCGATCAGTCTCATCTGCAGATTCAAATTACATACATCGAGAGCTATCATAAAGTCGGGTTACATTTCCGTCATACTTCAATCGTATTCGTTGCCAAACAATTGTAACGTTCCAGTCAGTCCCTTTCGAGGAGACGAATAGAAAGCATCGCGAATTTGTCAGAACACGCATTTATCGTTAAACTATCTGTTAGTACCTACTTCATTGTTATAAATACAGAATATATTAACCCTGTTAACGCAGTGTTAATTCATTTAACTACCCCTATTATTCTAATCGAAATAGGGGATCGATCATTTCGCGGCGTCGATAGTCAAATCGTAACGGGAATTTACGACTCCCTTTGACGTGCTTCCTCGCGAACGCGTCTCTCTGCGAGTGAACGAAACAAAGAGAGATGTTTAAAATTCATAAAGCATTGAAACTCGCGTTTCGTCCCGTTTGTATTGAGTAACGTAAGCTGGAAAGATTACTGGGTCAATTAACGGTTACACTTTTCAGGAAGGAAATTGGAGTACCACGGGAAATAGTTAAAACTGCTTGTAACGCGAAGCTCGTTTTATAAGGCGAACAATCTTGACGGGGGGATCTGGGTTGTGAGACATGGCTTAGCTATTTTGCATTTATACTGCAGTCTATTGATAATTTTTGCTGCACTGCAGATTTTCAGTTGTTTCAGTTGCTCAAAGAATGTCAGTTTTAATTAATAGGCTGAATATAATAAATTAAATCAAGATTTTGAGGATTTAGATTTAATTAAGTATTTCAACTTTTGAGAGTATCATTCCTTTAATTTCACGATTAATAAAGTTATTTATGACTTTATTTTTTGCCACGGTATGTTTTCGTGATATTATAAAGATATGAATGACACGTATATAAGCAGCGTTAGAACGAATTCTTTTCTTATCAATGTATTTCATGCTGTGGAAACCAAAATAGTCACCAGAGATGAAATTTTCATTAAGTAAATAAAACGTTTTTTGATTCTGCAGTCGAACGAAACGTGTACAAAGGGATATCGAAGTATGAAGAATTCAACACCATCTCGGAATTTATCTATAAATAAGTATTCCATTAATATCTTGCATTGCGAGATACAGAACTTGTCATTAAAGATTATTGATTAAAAATTAAGAAATTTTCGAAAGAATAAACAAGATTTTTAATAGATAAGATTTAGAATAATCATGTAATTATTTTCCAAATCGTCCATATTGAATTCTTTGTCATTCTTCACTCTATCAAAGGGTTGAACAAAAGGAATAATATTAGAGACCATGTATCAAGATTCACGGTGTAAATAGTGGTATTATCTGGATGTAGTGATTCGGTTAATTTCCGTCTGTTCTTCTGAATCACATAAAATGCAATACTAACAGTACGTGATGCAATAGATGTTCATTAGTTAGATTTTTCCAAGTCACGTTGTTAATTTTCTGAATTGAGAGCATCGACCGAAAGAGCTAATTAAGCTTTACGTCTACTTAACCTTACAAGATATGGATATCCTAGAGTTCTAGAGGATGCTTATGACTCTGGACTTACTTCACGGAGAACTTATTTCTAGACCAAAAGAAAATCCCAAGTTTCATCCCTAGATATTCGCTAAATATTTCATAGGTCTCGCTTGCACGTTCTCCAATGTATTGTATGCTGTATGACTTGTCGATGTTGATGATAAACCAACGAGAAAAGAGAGAAAGAAATTTCAAGAGAAATGAATCCCTTCTCTAAAAAGTTTCAAAATTTAAAAATAAATATTATTATTAATATAGTGAACTATTTTTTCTAAACCAGAAGATAACGATCATGACACAATATCTTCATATCTATCTAAAGAAATAAGTAAGTAAATAAAATCGAGCATCATCATTTCTCTCTCTCTCTCTCTCTCTCTCTCTCTCTCTCTCTCTCTCTCTCTCCTTCTCACCATTGTGGATAAAACAAATGATTTCAATAAAGGTTATATTGTTTTGTTAAATTAATTTCGAGTTCACCTTAGGTTAATCGTTTTAGAATCATAGTCACAGATTATCGAAACATGTTTGATGAAAATAGTGCATGTTTAGATCACAACAATACTAAGGAGTATAAGGTAAGAAGTAAGGTAAACCTAGAACATCAGTGTTTGCTAGATAACTATTTTCCTATACTTATCAATTTATGGTGGCTTTTAAATAGTTCACTTAACAGATTACTACGTTAGAGAACCCTAATCCATCTCCCCTAAATTGGTTAGTTGGGAATTTACCAACAAATACCACGAAATCCCTATATTTAACAAGAATTTTCCATTCGCTCTGAATTAAGATCTACGAAAATCTAACCGCAATCAACTCGCGCCAAAATATCCGCAAAATTTCAACATACAAGAAACTATATCCAATATTCACCTACTAGATACGTAATCCCAAACTTTCGCATTCAGGTCACCTTCTAATACAACTGCACGAACGAGTACACGGAGTCTCTAATCCAAACACTATACCCTTCAACGATTCCGCCGGCGAGAAAAATAATCGGGCAGTTAGGATCACCGCGTGTCAGCACGCAAGAATTCCGTAGATTCCACGAAGGTACGTGTCGGCTCGTACGATGCTCGAACAAATCCGGTTAAGAGACTCAACCGGGTTTGATTCGGTGGTTACACTAATGCATTTAGCGAACTGCGTACCGCAGTCACCCTCCTTTATCGTTAAACAATCTTCACGAATATCGTCGGTGCAAATATCACCAGCCAATCCTCCCGCTCTTCGTTTCAGTTGAAGATTCCGTTACAGCGGCGTGAGTTTCCTTCTGCTCCGGATAGAAGGAAATACGAGGGCGACTGTTATTGGAGGATCTTCGTCCCTCTCACCCCGTTTCAACCTTGTGTGCACTGTGAATCCGTCTTTGTTCCTCCGTTTCCGTGTCTCCTCTTTCACGCGCCCTATCCATCCAAGTTACTCCCTTGCACCCAACCCCCTTCTGATGCTATTCCGCTCTCTGTCTTTGTTCTACGATCTCGATTACCGATTTCTCGCTTTCATGTTTCCCTCTGTTTCTCTCGTTCCAATCTGTGCCCCATATCCTCCGTTTCTCGCGGCGTTATCGGTGCCGCTGGTCTTTACCTACGTCTATCAGCCGCCCCTCTCGCTCTGTCTTCCCTCGCAATTCAACGGAGGAATCGGTGGCTCAGTCACTGTTCCACTCGAAGGATTAAGTGTATATCAGATGATTCGAGATTCCGTGGAATTGAATGTGCCAATGGCGGTTGACGGATTATCATGGGGAATCGGGAATTTTCTTGGGGAATTCCGGTTAATACGAGGACTGGTTGCTGAAGGTTTGTGGTAATTCTCGTGGAATAATTTAACCCTTGAAATAGCATGGGATTCTGGTTGTTTTGTTTATCAAATTTGATAGCGCTTGTTAATCTTGATTATTCGACCGTTTAAGAGGATTCAAGGAGGAGGAAAATGTTGATGGATATTATATTCATCGAAGGTAAACCGCTATATTTGACGTAACGATTATTATGTACAAAAACAATTGGTAATCCGAGTAAAGATCTAACGTAGTATTTTATCATCAATATCACGAATAGTTTAGTAATGAAGATTAACGACCGTCGTTAAATTTGATAAATGAAACTTACATATACGTGATGGCTTATGTTACCTACTGCCATCGTCTTCTGTACTACTTGTAGGAAGCAAACTGTCGGACATGTGTCATTGGGTTTGAGGATTACTGTGCTCCCTGCGACAGTTACTACGCGTATACTACGCGTCGCTTAGGTCGCTTTATATTCACGTAGAGAAGTTTGCTACATTTTAGAGATATTTTGCTTGCTTTATAAATCGTAACAATCAATACGAATTTCCAATTCATTTTTCTAATCAGTACAAACGTGACTACCAAACAACGTGTCTCATTTTTTCTAAGAGTATAGGAAGCATTGTTTCGATGGTGGTCAAACGATGGATGCCAGAAATACAATTTTGAATTGTCCTACCGGGAACAATGACTCGCTGAATACGAATCGCGTCTTTAATGATCACACACGTACGCGCAAACATTTTTAGGTTCGACGATAGATATATCAAATTGAATAAAGTTAAAATATATAGAGGGAGAATTACGGGGCGTGAAACGTTTACGCAATACGCGAAATGCGAAGGGTGAAGAATAACAGAAAAATATCAAGATCGGTGACGCGAGGCTATAATATAATCAAGCGTATATTTTTCCTGATTTTTTTTACTTTCTCGGCCTTTTTACATACTATTATCTCGTGCGTTTTCATGAATATTTTCGCCAGAATAAACACTGTTTCAATGCGGGCATATAAACGATCTAGTTTTGCTTTATCAGGGGTCGCAAGCGTGAACGAGCGACGAAAATTATGTATAGAATAGTTGCATCTCTCTTACTTTTTTGGAAATCCAGCCACGAAGATTTTGTAATTGTTGGAATTATCATGATATTTGATTAAATAGAGAAATATGGAAAGTATTGTTAAATATTGAAAAAGAGGATATAAAATTGAATGAAAGTCATTCGCAAATAATAATCTCGTTTCATTGCAAATTTTCTCTTATGAAATTTATAGTCTAAAAAATCTTGCAGAGAATATCGATATATTAATTGATAACAGAAATAATTATTTTCTAAAATATTAGTTTGAATCCTTCGGCATTTTATCACACTGTCTGAAGACTAATATGTATATAATAAACATGCCTTAACATATGATGCCTTAACATATGTATGAACATATAAAATCCTTCTGACAGATGGTTGAATGTAATTGATTATTGCATTTATGTTTATTTTATTTCTGTTTATATTTGTTTTCATATATATTTTTAAACTTATTCATAAGTCGAGAGAATAAGATAAAATTAAATAACATTTACTTGTAAATATTAATACATAATTTTTTTTTATCGTCTATATGTTCTTCTTCCTGCTTGTGCAATATGCGTATGGTAGACTGTACACGTAGATTTAACGAAATTACTATGATTCCCTAGACTTGTTTGGAATTTAGATAGTCATCAAACCATGACATATATTAGCCTCAATCACGAGAAACTTAGCTTTTCAAAATAATTTGTGTACGAAACATAACATGTAATATACGGTATAATGCGATCGTTCGGTGGAGAATGTATTAGATCAACGCAGAAATTGTGTTCTGCGGTAAACAGGAAGCAGGAATTCTCCCATAGAAAACTTTTCGAAGCTTACTACCCCCTATTCCTTATAGTTTGCATACATTTGTAAAGATAAATGTTTAACGTCGAGATTATGCATTTCTAACAAACAAGAGTCGTTATGATATATTAGAATTTATCGATCGTTTTTGGTCGAAAATTCTTTTCACCTAATCATTTGAAAAAGAAACGTTTCTTTTTATTAAGTTTTACTGATAGGCAAAATATTAACATGGAATAGTACTTAAAACTTTAACAATATCTATTTTCGTTTATGGATACATCGTAATTTTTCCAAAATTACGTCAATCCTAAATGTAATAGATCTGATGTTCCTTTCAGAAATGAAACAAATCCTAACAACGCTTATTAACAATTTAATTTTAGTACACTCTACAGGAAAGATTAAACATTTGTCTCTGTCATACCGCCTGCTTCATCTAACTATCAAACCCAATTGATCTAACAATGAAACCCTGACATATATCAACCTTACTGACCCTTAAATCACCGATCAAGGATTAACTTCAAGAAGTATAAGAACCTTAAATCAAATCACCATTGAGACACAAACCACATAATCCAATCCAAGTGACCGGTCGTTTTTATCGCTCCGTGGACGATGTTCCATGAATCGGCGAACTTTCTGGCTCATTAGACTCAGGGAGAAATCTGATTCGACTGCCTTAACCTGTCACCCCTGTTCGTTTCACCTCTTCCTTTAACCAAACCGATTTCACCGCGATTCGGTTCAGATGTAGACGAGCGATTGTCTTCTCGAAGCGAGTCTCCTTTAACAAGGCTGAGTCACCGTTCCACTCGAAGGATTAAGCGAGTATCAGATGATACGAGATTCCGTAGAATTGAATGTGCCAGCGGCTGTTGCCTAGGCACGCCGATATACCAGAGGATTATTCTGTTATTTTATCGGAGACTCAGGATCGAAATTTGTTAGGGGTTGAGAACTGGAAAAAGAAGAGGAGAAGAGTAAGAAGGGTTGCAGAATTAGCCGTGTATATTTCGACTATGCGTGAATTCCACATGATGGATTGTGAAATGACTTCTTCTAATTGTATGTTTGTAATTTTTATGTTACCAGTGGCTATAAAGTGACTTGAGTTTACATGCAGGACGGAATATAAAATTTCGTGTCTTTAACTCATTGGTCGATTCATTTACCAATTTATCGTTTTACTGCTAACCAATCTTGTTAACTTGTGTTTTGGTACACGTCGTCAATAGTCCGATTTGTTAATAGATTTTTAAGTCTCCATTCGACAATTATACCAATTCGAGTATTGTATGCTTACGAAAATATAAAAACCTACCCTACTCATACTAGAAATGTCCAGTTAGATCGAAATCATTACACTTCAACAAACTTTCGTTGCAAAGTCCGATATCTGGTATATACGTATCTTAACCCCACTCTTTTCTTTCTTTTTTTTTACTTTTCTGTAAACTCATTATGTTTTTTTCTATAACCTACTTTTCGCATCTTCATTTCTTTGAACAATGACGCCTAATTTCTCACGATTCAAACGCATACATCGCATTTCTAATGACCTTCCATTATTTATTCTACCTATATTAGGAACCTTAGTTCATTTTTTATCTGCAACAAGTTCTCCGTTAGATCCGATTAACACAGATAATAAATTAATTTACCCAGAAACCTTTCTGAAGAAACACTGTTTCACGACAGTGGCTTCATATCTGTTCAAATGATAAAAATTAACATGTTAATCAGCAAACAATAAATTACATGAATCGTCGTTGGAAAAGCTTCACGAATCTGTTTAAATTTCCTTGTCACAAACAATTAACTACTCGAAAAAAATTTTTTCATTAATGGAAATCCAGATCTTAATAGCTTTATATTTCACATTTTAAATTTTACCGAATTTATACCGAATATCTAAATATAAAATAATATGGTATAAAAATAACATGCAATTAACATGCAAAATAATATCGTAAAATACAAAATGTACATTATTTGAAAAAAGTGTTTCGGACAGAACTTGTCCTATTTCGAGAGGAACATCTAGCGATGATCGTTGATCTTATCTAGGTGGATGCACCTCCAAGACTTGAGGGAGGTCTTTGTTTTTCTAAATGGTACAATACATTTTTTAGACGCCATTTGATGCAGTTTTTAATTCTCTACAGAAGAGTATACAGGTATTTGATTCGAAAAACGATTAGTTTAAAAGATATCTTAAATTTAATATACTAAGACTTGTCGTATAAATGATAACGAAAGATAAGGGAGCGTTTACAAATTTTTAAGCTTTTATTAGTTTTTATTCAGTAATAATATGTATACAAAAATACAAATATATACATAAAACAATACATATAACAAAGAATAGCGATTATTCAGGATCGAGGTATCCCAGTTCCAACCAATGTGCTCCCATGTCTCTCGGGGATTCTCCCGGCTCCCGATCCAACAGCAACCTCGCAGTCATTGCTTCTCCTGGAGAACGGTCGATGTTCACCAGGCATCCTGACCGTCTCAACATAGTATGTTGGGCCACATGGTGTTTCTGCACTTGGTCCGCTTCGACGCGCATGCCTGGCAGGCGGATCTTCCTAGCCCATGGTATCATTCTCGCCAATTTCCTTAGCAACAACCGAATCGAATTAAGGCTTTGGTGGGTTTCTATTCCCCAGTCGATTAAAAAGAACGGTGTAACCCGGTGTAATCCCAAAAACTAGTACTTTCAAAATTTGCTAGCACGGCGACGAGCATGCTTGGTCTCAAACTCTTCGCCTTCGGGCAGTGCGCCATCATCTCTCGCGTTCAGCGTTTCGGTTATTTTGGGCCATCCTTCTATGCGGACCCAAATGATAGTAAGCGTCTCGACTCGCACCACCCTAACACGAATCCCTTCTCGGAACCGATCGTTAGTACGTTGCAAGATCTCCACTTTCCACAAGTCTCGTCAAAAATTTCGAACGTCAATGTTTGGCTGTGCTGATTTGTCTAGTCACTTCTCGAGGTGAGACGACGCTCTGGATTTGCCGGAACTCGGGCCGCCCTTATATAGAGGGTGAATGTCATCATATATTGCGAGTAATAGTGGGACTATAGTGGCATACTCTACTACTAATTCGCTCACCGTTTGAACTAAACGATCTTTTTCATTTGTCTCGCTTCACGCTTTTCTTGTCCTCGTAACGTTTTATAACAGTGTTAACAATATACAGACAGAATATATAGTCTTTGTTTTTGATACGCCAGTGTCAGATATCAACTGTTACTTTTCGTTCAAATAAATATACCATTATTAGATGCTCTTTTTAACATGCTGATCCGTATCCTCATAATTTTTTAGAGTCTTCAACCTCAAGATGTCGCTTCAAAATAGAAAACGAAGACCAATTTAAAAAACACTATCGCGCTATGAGTATGAAAATTGTGTCGTGGGTCTATGTGTCGTACTGTGCTTTAAAATATATCACACTCAATTGTATTATTAATTATTAAAGTAAATTATTAAAGTTAAAATATATGCATCATATCTTTACAAAAAATTATAATTTAATTATTAAAAACTTAATTCCAATGTGCTTGCCTAGAGAACAGCATTATCCGTCACATACTGCAGTGCTGTATTGTTAACGCGTAATTCGCGCCAAACTCTGCTGTACGAAAAAACAGCTCCGCACTAAATTCAACCGTATCTAAGTGGTTAAAGCAATTGCTACGTATCATAAATAAAATATCCAAAATTTCCAATCAACGTATCAACAACTTCTTCCTTGATTTGTTAAAGACACCAAGTGAAACTATAGTATAAATTTAACATACCGAAAAAAATCACTGCATAGCATCCAGCGATGCAAGAATCAAAGACGAAATAGAAAGCGAGCGTTCATAATCCACCACGTGGGGTCCACGCATTCGTATTCAATAATTCGGTCCCAATGGCAAAGTGATTAAAACTATCCGCAGCCGACAATCCCGAACACGTCGTCCTATGTAATTACCGGTCTACCATAAATCATTCCACTCGCGTCAGCGGTGTTTCACTCGTTAAACACACAAACCGTGCCCCCGTGGAAGGGGTCCACGTCGAGGGAACCCAATCGCCCTTACCAATAATCACGCGCAATCTTATGCCTCCGTGTTCCTTTATGAAAAAACCACCGGTTTTCTCTTCGCCAAGAAGGATCGGCACCGTTGCCCATCTTTTTGCTTCTCGAATGCCCGGAAGATGTACGGGGCGTGTAACACCTATCGTATCGACGTGAACCTTGTTCCCCGTAGCCTAGGTCTCGAACACGCAATTCTTGGTTACGTTAATCTGCCGCTGGACCCTTTGGAAACCGGTCTAACGACCACGCGTAAACATAATTGTCGGATGATTGGCGGGCAACAAGGTGTTTCGAGGGAGTTGCACGGTTGTTTAGAATTCAGGCTATCTTTCTTCCTGCGTATTATAGCATGTTAGATTCGCTCGTGTGTTATCTTTATGCAGTCGGTCGAGCGAAATTCGACTGTCGAAATATGTACGCCCACTTTTTCGCCTGCAATGAGCGCTTAGCAACCCCCTACGCTACGTCACAATAACGTATCTAAAATATTCTAAAATATTATATATATATTCATTTTCGTACTATTCATTTTCGTCTCTCGCTCGATGTAACGTTTATTAGCGGATATGTATGTGGTACAAGTGGCGACGATAATTTAAACACTAACGATAATGGCCTCAGGTTCGATAACGAATCCACGGTCAACGGGATAACTCCTTGTTAAACGTAGAATATATTTTGAAGCACAAGGTAACGTTCGCTGTGACGCTCGGTATATACTGCACTTAAAAAACGATGTGAAAACTCTCCAAGGTGATCGCAAGAATAAAAGGCTGATGAAAACTTTCCTCTCCTTACGATCGCGATCGTTTTGTTGATTATTGACCGGGGATACCAACAAGATTCCAGCCGCCGTTGCTAGGCAGACCTGCATAGCTACAACATTGCTCCTGCCCGGGGTTTGATTGTTAACACAACGTGTGTCCCATAATATTGGCACTTTTGAGGCAAAACCACACATGGCTTTATTTGTCCTCGAGCCCGTGTGTCGCTACAACTATATTTTTTTAAGGAGAACTATACTACTAC
The DNA here is from genome assembly GCA_905332935.1 of Bombus hortorum. Classification (NCBI taxonomy): domain Eukaryota; kingdom Metazoa; phylum Arthropoda; class Insecta; order Hymenoptera; family Apidae; genus Bombus; species Bombus hortorum. The sequence goes on from HG995197.1 coordinate 741,759, forward strand.
TCCATACCTCTGTTAGGTAAAAACGCTTATCCCGTGACCGCGGCTACGTTCGGCGACTAGTTGTCGCCTCGAGCCCAAGCTCATTATCGCAAGTCTCGAATAATTATAATCGGGGTATTTATAAAGATCAAAGGGGACTTTTCCAAAGAATTCCAAGGGGAAGGCCCGGTGCCCTTTCATCTCCGACATATATATATATATATATATATATATATCGTAGTAAGAATATGGAGTATTAAGTGCATCGTAAGGTACTTAAGCAATTTTTATTGCTGATATATACATCGAAATAAGCGAGGTATACAAAATATACAAAAGATGCCCAACGAATGTACTAATATTTCTTTCGGATTAGTCTCCCATTAAGAAGTAGAGTAAATGAGGTTTGAATGAAAATACCTAGACCATTAAAATTATCGTAACAATAATTATTATTTATATAATACAAAGATTTCTCCAAAAAACCACATAGTTAAAACCACATAGGAACCGATATATTAACTGTATAAAAAGATAAAAGAAAATTCCTCTACTCGTCATAAAATAAAAAAAGAAAGCAATATCAAATAAAAGTGGGAGGGAAGACCGAAGCAAATAAAAACCAGAATATTCGCATCGTTAACACATACGATGGCCGTTATACTATATCTTCTCTATCGATATCTTCGCACAATAGCAAAACGATCGTAACTATCCCAGTTTAGCCAAGAATATTCAACAGCCGCGAATATTCGTTCCCTACGCAAGAAAAAGAACAGAAAGGAAGAATTGTTTACGCGTTCCGAATTTTCACGTAGGGAAAAGGAATGAAGGCGGTGGTACGTGTATCCGCGATATGGATGTCGCATTCTCGAAAGATAGCGAGATCACGGAAGCGAGACCAGAAGAATGGGGTTCGAAAATAGTGTCGCGAATCTGTTTTCGTGTGAAACTAGCTGGCTCGGCAGATGCGTTCGCCCTCGTAGCGTCGGTGAATATGGGCCGCGTGATAAGAAACGTGCTTCGATTTAATACCGGAAAGATTGTGCGATTTCCACAGAAATCAGCCAACTGGCCGATTCCGATATCATGTTTTACCGCCATTGGTTTCTCCTACTATGTAAGTCAAAGTCTTGTCTGAAGAACTCACGGAAAACAAGCTTCGTTTTACTCGTAATTTCAAGTCCGTGTTCCTTTATCGCGTATTTTTTTCCTTTTCCTGTCGGAACTAGGGAAGATATTTGTTCCTTTTCGATCGTTAAATGAAAATTTTGAAAGATACTAACCGCTTCGTAAACATATAATTCACATGAAAAATGTTTCATGCTATATAAACTCTTATATTAATGAAAAGAATATATTATATTATAGAAAACGAAGTTCCTGATTATGTTCGTTGATTTCATATTACTTTTATAATTTCTCGTTTTTAGTTATTTAAATTTCTTCTCGATGACTCTAAAATTCCTCTAACGCAAGATTGAATTATTTCAAGTTGTAACACTTTCGAAATACATGTGCAACATAATGTAAAAGTATAATATAAAATACAACATATTACATGCAGTTATGAATCCCTATCGCAATACCCCATTATGAACTATACATATACATATAACCTGTACATAAGAGCTACGGTATATCACTCACCAAAGCCCAGTTGTCAATTAAAATATGTCACGGAAAGTGTTGAAACAGTGAATCTGCCAAACACGTGGACAGTGTAATTGTACCAGTGACCAGAGTATTGACCAACGCATGGGTAAACGATTTTTTTATTTCTCCCTCCCTCTCTGTTGTTCCCTCTGTCCCATTGTCTGTGTGTATATACGGATCGTTTCATTGTTTCGAACACGGAAAAGTGAAAACCGAACCGCGGTCCTACTAACTATATTTCCACGGCACGCTTTTGCGATTTGGGATCGCTCCATGGTGACGAAATAAAATTGTCCGCGATATTCGCATTACCGTGACAATTGGCTTTTCACCGATCTGCCTTTGTCCAACCCGTTCGACGTTCTTCTGTTCGTTTCGGCGTAACGCGATCGGGGAAAAAAGCTAATTGTCGCGGCCGATAATTCAGGCCGCATCGGCCGACGAGTAAAAAGGAATTAATTTCTCCTAATTAACGGGACGATACTGGGGAAATACCCTACGACCGCCGCTGGCTCGTCGAACGGTTTATTAATCCGTTTTTGCTCGTTATCCCGCTGCCACCGTAGGATACTTAATGCCACGTAAATAAAGGAGTCGTCTCTTTATCGGATCTTCCTATTACGATTCTTTTGGCATTCCAACGTTTGCAAGCCAGCTCGGAGAGTTGAGTGAGATCCGTACGAATGTTAAGAGCGCGTTAAAAGAAAGATTGGAATGAAATTTTTGGGTAAATATAAGTAAGTAGAGTATAGTGTTTTGTATAGAAGTATAACTTTAAAACCATAATTGTGATTTAGATTTAGAAGTATATTTTTGCGTAAGTAGATATAATAAGGTTTTAATGTTAACAGCATGACATATGTCTTTACGAAATTGTACGTGTATGGTATTTTATGATTTTTGTATATCTTGTCATGAAAGCTGTATTTAATGGTTTTGAATTTTGTATAAGTAGTGAATTTTACTAAATGTTACCACAAATCAAAGTATAAAATTCCTATCAAATCAAGAGAATCAAAATGAATGATACTTTGCTTTATACATATTTATTCCTGACACTTGCTTTTGAGCAAAACGATTGTTAAAACTTATATACCTTTGGAATTATGTAATTTTAACATCTAATGCTAACTTTATTTCATAATATAGGTTATTTGTACTGCAAAATACAGTAAAACTCCACAGCCTCAAAAGTTATATGTACTTTATGGGCGAGAAATAGTTTATACGTATAATCTACTGCTCGATCCAAATTATACGTATAATTTGTAACAGCGCGCAATAACAAACTAGAAATACATCCCAACGAGCTAGCTAAAAACCTGACACAAACTTCAACGGTCAGAAGACGGAAGAGAACGAAGACATACAATTTACTATAATGAAAAATAATGAAACACTATTGAGTGTTATCCACATGCACACAATATCCAAATTATCAAATTTATTAGTTATCTCGACAGAACCAGTTATAAATTGATATAAATATTAAAAAATGTATAATTGGAGTTCATGGAATGGGAATCCACTGAATCTCTCCACTATGATTTTTCGTTCATATAGAATGAGTTCACGTTTAAATAAGCGGATTCAACAAGCACGGGTAGATTTAATCGGGTACTGACTAAAATTTGGGTCAAATAAATGGAGTTTATATAAACTGACTTTTACCGTAACTTATGGATGAACAAAGTCAATCTAGAAAGTCGTATCTACGTTCTAACAATCATTTTGGTCAAAATAGATGAGTATCCGATGATTTATATTCGGGGGTGTACATACTTCACCGAAAATCGAAACCCCAAAAAATACACTATTTTAGATCTTTAAAAATTACTCATTTTGACTACTTTAATAATTCTAGTATCAAATCTATCTATACTTTGACTACTCTAATAATTCCAGTATTAAATCTATCAGTGTTTTGATCATAGGAATAATTCTAATATCTATCCATCTGGCACCACTTTATTAAAATTAAAAAATTGAAAAATATCTTAATCGAACCTACTAATCACTTAAAACAAAAAAGACCCTCGTTCCATTCGAGCACTCGTCGTATCGGAAACGACAAACCGATAATTCCACGTTTTTTTTCTTCCATTTCTTCCAGATTTGCAGCATCACGTCGTACCACCATCAAGAGACGCCAGGGAAGAAATTTAACGAAACGCATGAAAAGGGCCGACCGCTCGTGGGACAGTCGCGAAAGGATTTAAAGGGGAATCGTCCCGGGACAGAAATCACCGGACAACCGACTCATGAGAACAAAAAGAAAGAAAAAGAAAAGGAGCAAAGGGAAGACCGATCCTTTCTACCGTGCGCTAGAGATCGAACCTACCGATAAACGGGATCTTAGTAATGTAGCTGTCAGATCGTTTAATTAAGGAATCTTAAGAGTATCGCTAGCTGCTCGATCCAAGTGATAGGCTGACGTTAGGGGACCCATTGAGCGACCTTGTACAGCGTACTAAGAACGAGCCAAAGGGGAATTATGTCCGATTCCCCTTTATTATTCTCCGTCCCACTCGATCGCCTTTCGATCGCCTTTCGATCGCCGATGGTAATACATTCCACTTAACCTCGACGATTAAAGACGCGTACATAGCGCAAACGTGTGCCATTCCGTGCACTCCTTGAATCGCTGGCATGTTTGAGACTTGCTTTTGATTTCAGATTGTACGAGAAGATTGCATGGGCGAGGAGATTGAAATGGAGATAACTGAGGTAACAGGCGAATATAAAGACGGAGTATACCGAATAGATTCTTCGGGGATACTTAATTCCGACTCATTCCATGGGGGAATTTATTTTGGATCCTACGTATTATTCTGTCATTCTAGGGTGGAGGATTCTGGTTGAAGTTCGAAGGTAAGAAGGAAAGTTGCGTTGAAATATTTGATAATGGAGAAACTGTGATCACTCGCGTATATGCATGCACATTCACACGCACGTGCACGCACAGCTCATGCCAATATTTTCGTAGCATTTGTAAAGGAATGGTAAAGAGAATCATCTACATATATTTCCGCTTCTCAAAACACAATCGAACATACATTTTCTGGCATTATTACCGGCAGGATACTATTAATTCCGATGAAACGTATCGTTGGCTAAGATCGGTTGGTAGAATATTTGTTGCGCGCCCAAGATGATTGATAGTCGAAGGAGAATCCAGGCGACGCGACGTTTCAAGACTAATGATCTCTTTCGACGTTCTTCGAAAGAGTTATTTTTGCGAGCTTACTTTCGCTTATCGCGGCCACCGCCTTCCCGGGTTTCACAGAGCTTGTTTAATAATGAAACTGCTACTTTATGCGGAATACATCGTGGAAACTGCATGATGCCAAGCTTAATCAAAATTCTATCGCTCCAGGCATTCGTAAACTTTCCCAAAGCAGAATAATCCGGTCTCCCTGCTCGTTTTTCTGAATTTGCGATCCCTTCGACGGGGGTACTATACCTACACACGTTAATTTATGTAATGGAAATATTTCCGGACTGTTTCACTTAAAATAATTCCCAAATGGATCTCTTCCTATTTTCTTATAAAATATATGTAATTACATATGTGAGGTGGATTTAATATAAGTATTAGATATTATAAGAAAGATATATTTCTCTGAAGATATCAAACATATTTTAAAATGCTTTTGTTAATATTTCATATTTCCTGTTTTCTAGGAAGAGACAAAGGAGTTCTAAGTCGTTGTACAATTATTTTCTTTAAAAAGCGCACACGTTATGGATACGATGTAAAATGTTTCAGCTCGTCAAAATTTTTGTGCAGGTAATAAAATAAATTTTATGCTAATATATCTTTCTTTTTCCCTCCGAAAAGAATACTCGTTTAGTAAATATAATACGTTTACTTAAAAAAAAAAAAAAAAAAAAAAAAAAAACAGTTAAATTACACGCTTGATAAATATAACATAAAATATATATCATCCCCTATCCCACATCTCTCATTATTCCTCCAAAAAATCACGTACCTACAAATTAAAAAATATGTAAATATCATGCAAGAAATTATATTTCTTTATATATGTTCGAAATAAACATTCGTTCAGTAAATATGATGCAAAAATTTCTATTTTTATAACTTTTGCTAAATCAATTAAAAACATTTCTGATAAATATAATGCAAAAACTTAAAACAAAAAATTTATATAAATAGAAATTAAAATAATATAAAACTCGCTACATTACACGCTACAAAAATATCTTTCTTTTCGTTTATATATCTCTTTCCGGTTCTCCAAAAAGAAGCAGAGATTAATAGAATGTAAAAAATTTACATCTCCATATTTCCTTCGCTTTCAAATAGAAAACGCGAATTTTTCGGCGATAGAAAGAAAAACGTTTTAAAAGGTAAACACAATCGACGCATATCTTCGTCACTTATTATTTCACAGGGACAAAGTACATTTCGACGTTATCGGCGCGACGTTATCGTGGTGCAGCCGCGATTCCTAACGTAATAAATTTCGCGAGGTCCGTTGTAACGAGATAAACGGCAACTTATCTTCGTCGTGGAAGATAACTGGACGTAGTTCGAAACGGCAGGAACGTTAATATGTTCTCCCCGGAGCGAGACCTTAAGGTAAGACAGGTGGTAATATGCTAATCGACCCGCTCCCCCTAAACCTGTTCAAGGCTATCGCGTGAAACTGATAAACCGATACGGAACTCGAATGCTAACGATTTGATCGAGCGGAACAAGACAGCCACCGCAGAGAAAGTTAAAGTCTCGTTCAAATTAGTCAAGTTACCTGAACTCAAGCTCTTCCAGTTGATCTATTTTTCAGTAGGTATCTATTCGAGCTCAGGTTACTCGAATTCGAAAGATTCCAAGTCAAATGACTCGACTTATGTGAAAACAAATTTGAACTAATTTTATTTGAAAAAATTACTTGGAATTAAAAGATTCCAAGTCGAATAACTCGATTTGTATCAACACAACTTTCAAGTAATTTGTCTACACATTTGTATTCATAAAAAATCGAGTATTTTTACTTGGAATCTCTGTAATTCAAGTGATTTGATTTTAATTGGACATCTAAAATTTATAGAACCAATATGAGCAAACATGAAATTGGAAACATTATCGTTTATGATTTATCTTGTATTTAATTTATGTAATTATACTGTTTCATCCAGCTATCAAGTGTTGCTTCTTTTTAATCGGATAGAATAAAAACTTCCATAATTTCACTTAAAATTTGAACATCTTTCAAATCAAGTAAAATGGCAAACGTTCATTAGTAAAAACAACTTAAAGTCACTTGAATACTAATACCTAGAAACCAAACGAATAAAATAAACTAATAATAGATAAACTCACGATAATAAAGATTCAAGATGAATTCAGATCGCTTAAATTCAGTTAACTCGTCTAGTCTGAACGGAACTTTACAACTCCAAAATTTCTCTACCAACTCAACCAGTTACGGGCGATCGTAAAAATGATAGAAGATGAATATTTTCTCCGCGTAAAAATACAGCGTGGAATAACGATAAGCCATCGTGGCGTGAACGTTTACGATTAAAAATCAAAGTAGAGCGGTCATTTTCCGACGATCTAGATAGTCCGATAATACGTAGTAATGATAGACCTCGCTGGCGCGAAGACGTTCGTCGGTGGTGAACCTGTAACTTCGATTTTCGATAAAAAATATTGGCTGGTCCAAGAATGGAAACAAAATACGTAGATCTCTATCGTTTAATTCGACGCTTCCTTCGTGGGTAGATTATCTTTGTACATACATGTTCGAAAGTAAACTGTACATAGTGGTTTTGGTTTAACACCAGCGATAAACGGGTTGGAATGTTAAATGGATCGGTGTAAATGTTTCACGCCGTTTCGGGGGCGTAAAGCCGTGGTATGTGTGGTTTCTGATATATTTAGTCGATTTGAAAAAGCAATGTTCACCTATTAAATTTCGTAAATTCCGTAAATTTAACATTACTCTACAGAAGTCGATTAAAGAGAAATTAAAGATTCTACCTTGTAAACTTTCATAAACCGATACATGTTCTACAACCAACCGCATAACCCAATTCCTAAATTTCTTTTAAAGACTCGTTTTAATTCCGTTCAAACACGGTCTAAAATCCAAACAGTGTTCTCGAAATCGATAACACTTTCTCTCCTAAAGATTTCACCTAGGACCTAAGCCCTAAAGGCACGCTCTTCCAAAGCTGACTTTGAAGACAATACAGAGCCCAGTTACCCGAACTGTAATCGCATCGATGATTCCATGGAATAACCCATAATTCACAGCTTGATCGCTTGGGGCTGACAGCTATTATCCTTTGTAATGAGTCGCGCGTAAAGCAGATTGTCAGTTTGCATCCCATCGATTCCGTCACTGGTAACTCTAACCAGTAAGTGAAACGTTTCCACGACAGTGACATCTTCAAGATAATTATCAGCGTATCCATCGATTCTACGGTTGGTCGGTCTATTTAACACCGATATAGCCGTGAGATCGGTTAATTAAGGAATCTCAGGTGTGTTGGTCGAAGTTTGACGAATAGAAGGGAAAAAAGACCTTCGATCTCCAATCATTCAGATAAAAGAACTATTCGTGTTTTCTACTAACCGGTTCCTTTTGACGAATTGTTATTGGCCACTTTACCGTGTACGTAAAGTTCGTTATTGGCCGGACGATAGTTTTCCTGATTTATGACGAAGAAACGGCTAAGATCGAACCGACGGAGTCTGTGGAATCTGATGAAACTAATATTCATCGTTTCTTTCGACGAGATTGTTGTTTTGTGAGCAACCTGACGGCTCATTAGCTCGAGAATTCTACAACAGGTAAGAGTTCGGTTACTGACGTGGTCAACGCCGCTTCTTGAAACCTTTTTTAGGTATAGGATGGATATATAAAAAGATAATTGTGTGTTTTATTGTTAGAAATGAGATAGAAAATATGGTTATTTATGAAAGTAAATTAAAAGATAACGTTAAATCGATAGGGAACATTACGATATTTATACAATGCACATATATATAATATACGATATCTATTCATTGATAATTGAAAATATCATTTTGAAAATATTGCAATTTTATTTTATTTTATATCGCAATTTAAATTCTACACAGACAGACGAGTTATTTATAATAAGTATTATAAGTTTCTACATTACATATTGTAAACAGTCTAAAAAACCAGACAGATTATAATATTCTTTTATTAGAAACAATAAATGTAGCAAGGATTTTAAAATCTACCCTAAATACTGTAAATAATTTAAGCGATCAGAATAACGAAATATTGTAATTCTATTTAATAAGAAACGATAAATGTGCAAGAGCCATGCATGGCATATTATAAATTTACATTATATACTATGTCGAGTTTATCTACCTTACTAAGATAAAACGATTTACTCACATTTTTATTACGTTCACCAAACAATGGTTCCAACTATGCATTCTATCTTCTAACATCCTATATAAATGCTGGCGTGGCAAATTCAACCGAGACGAGGCAATATAAACCTTTAATACAATGCAACCCTCCTATTCTTTATACGGGTCAGCAGTAACAAGATAATTGGCTATGAAAGAATACAGACATGTTTAACGATCATCTTCGCTCTTTCGTAATTTCGTGAGCAGCGCGTTTTCATATTTGGGAATGACACGTTCCGTCGCCTGTATGAAACGTCCGTGTTTCCACGCTGAAGAAATTATTGCGGGAATTAATTGATTCGGCAATTAGAATTCAATGAAATCGACCCCACCATTGAAATCGCGATGTAATTTATAGAACTAATTTGATCAGCCGGAATCCAGATTATTACGAAACGTCATAGTTTCAACATTAACGCGAAGATTAATATCGCGGCCTCAATAGGATCTCCATGAAAATTATTGCCAATTTACCTAAGAATTTCTTCCTGTCTATTGATATTTAATACAGAAGCACTTTTGATTAAAACACACGTATGGAAATGAAATAATAATCATTTTCATATTTCAATATTACGGAGGTCGTTGAAAATTTTTGACAGCTTGTACCCGATGGTAGGAATAACTAATGTTCAAGCGACATATGTAGAATCTAAAATTGACATTTCCGAAATGAAATGTAATTCTCCATCTGTCTCCGTGAGCAACGACATTTCGTTCTTGAATTGTTTTTGAAAATGAATTTTTATTTTTATGGAAAGATAGCTCCAAACATTTAATTTAACGAACAATTCTACGACCTACATCGATTAATCTCTTGCATTTCGACAATTTTTAAGGGGCTATTAATCGCCAACTCTAACACCGAATGATCTATTATTATTAGTTAATGCCAAAAGTTTGGTTTTGGAAAGAAAAAGATTATAAATATCTGTGAATATATATGTACAATCTCCTCTTCTCTTTTTCATTTTTGTATTGTTTAATAAATGCACTGGCAATTTGTAAAATACAAAGAATTAAGCTCTTAAATTATTTTTTATACTTTATTTATATATTCTTAATTGAATTCTCAATTTCTTCTTGAATTGCTAGGCTGTTGGCAGTGGCAAGCAGAGGAGTTGAATGAAACGTTATTAATTATGTCTAATAACCGTATTTTTCAAACTTTCAGCTTCTTTTTCCAACATTTTGTATCACCCTATAAATATGTAGATGATGCTGTTTTCCACGAAAAACGATCTGTGGATACACAACGTGACTTGTGTTCTATCGTGAATCGATTAACTTCCCGGATTGCGTATCGGAAAAGGCCGCCTTTAAAGTGTCACGGTAACGAGCGATACGACAATATTTATGAAAATCGATACGTTATAACGTCGAGGAGAGGCGGGAACCGGGAACCGATTCGAGCTATACGAACCGAACACGATTCTCCGCCTCTATTATATTATCGTTGGAACAATACCGGCAATTACACCCCATAATTATTCAACATTATTATCATTATTTAAATCACGCCATCACTATCGCGTCACGGGCGCCGATATTGCGTATCCGGCACAAAAGCGTCGCGCAAAACGCCGCTCACGCTGCAGGTATTAATCACTCGGTTCGATCGTAAATCGTTCTTCGATGGTGTCACGCTCTATTCTGCCTTCTCGTTCCTTCTTTCTGCTATATTATAGATCGTATTTATTATGTCGCAATAACGAGGTTCTAGCAGTCGTCACGACAGCAATATAAAAGCTCCGAAGGAAACACGAGCCGATTCGTCGATCAACGAGTCAATAAAGAACGTTGAACAACAGTATAGTGGATCGTGAAAATATTCGAATACTTATCACAAAAAAATTCTATGCATATATTGTGCGTGTTATAGAAAACGTTTTACAATTTTATTGGCACTTGTCACGACTACATTGGTAAAATTTGAAGCCGAGCTAAAGATGTATATGGAGATTACATGATCGTGTTGGTAGAATTTGAAATGAATCTGAAAATTTATATATGAGTCCCGGAATAGTTCTCGCAAACATACATTTCGGGAAGATCATCGAAGTAACAATCGATTATTAACTACATTGATAAGCCATGATATTGAATGAGATCATTCTTAGCACTGATTATACGTTAAATATCCAATAAATATCTCATAACCCTTATATACATTTCCAGATATGTTTTAAATTTGGCCAACAATATAATCATGATAATAGATCTCATTACAATAGATATCATCATAGTGAAATGTTAAAATGTTCCGTATGAGACATTAATATTTTGCGATTTATATAACATATTGAAATAAAAATGTCCACTTCTATATGATAATATCCACGACCTTCCTATTTGTAAATGAAACAGCATTACTGGTAAGTCGTCACTTATTCCGACAATTGAGATCCTAAAACAGAACGCAGACCTAATCCAAACCTACGAACCATACTCTCGAGACGTCGGTCAATATCGTCCCTCGATAGCTCAATTTACAACCCCTATCTTGTGCCGTGCAATAACCGAGAGAGTAGAACGGGAGAAAGAGACGAGGAGATTGTCTCGCACAGAATAGAGCGAGCGAGCAAGAGAAATAAGAATAGATGTGGCGTTTGTGCGGGAAATCGCGTCACGCGTTATTCGTCGACGCTATGTTGATCGCAGATTGGCCTGCATCGTAATTATGACTGACTCGGTGAAACTGGTAGTGGGTGCAATACGAACGAGCAGCGTCAAGCAAAAAATCGGAAGTTCAAGCATCCGGGACCACGGGACGAGAAAAAAAAAACCACGGCAATATTAATACACGTGAGTCGCGGGCCAGAGAAAGGGTAAAACGTCAACAAGGACCTACATTGTGTCGTTGATGCCGGCCGCTGGCATTGATACCGTCGTCATTGACGTTACGTGGCGGTGCAGCAGCGCGAGGATAGGTCTACAAAATATCGCCGCTGTTTGATCAGCTCGCCCATTTACTCAAATGGCGTGAAATTCAACAAAGCTGCTGAGTGGCATTGGCTATCGCTCTGGCCCTCGAATATCCGTGTGGCCAAAGCGCCCAGCCACACAACAATGTTCGCCAGGCATAGACTGCACTTCGCGCCAGCGGACACGGCTCGCGAGCCGACCAAGTTCGCCTCTTCTCTCCATCGCTCGAACCGGACATCCCCTAACCGGCACCTAGCCGCCCCGTCAACCCCTCGAGCGCCCTTTTAAAGCACCACTAAATCCCATTTCGCCCTGGGCACCAGCTGATTAAATGCTTCTGCCGGAGATGCAAAATTCTAGCTCGCAGGGAAAAATGAAACGCCGACGGGAAGCATTCCCGTCCTTGTTTCGTTACGCTTTCGATATTTTGCTCTCTGTCTTCTTTGTTTGGCTTTGTCGGTAAGCTAATACGCAGCGATGGGATCAAGTTCGATATGTATCTACGTATTGACGAATTCCTGCCAGTTTCGATATTATATGACTCGGTTTATAGTATTCAATTAGATACTACTCGTAAGAGGTTATGTGACTATGTTAACATTTGGAAACGTCGAATCTTGAAGAACAAAATGTATTATACACTTATATTATACGCTTCGAATATTACGTACATGCAACACGTATTCAATTTTGTTCAAGCTTAATATTATTAATGGAAAGTTATCGAAAAGGTGTCACGGACTAATCTTCCGATTAAAGTACTGAGTAAAAATTAAAATATACCTGATTTGCACCTAAACTTCAGAAAGTTTATATCAATAAGTGAAGACGCTAATTTATTATTAGTATAAATGTAAAAATGAAACCAATAAATTATATTCCATTTTCAATGATTAGGACCAATCTAACACTATTTACTTCTTATTAACCTTCCATCTCGTGATTGCAGGATTCTCGCGTTGTTTACATCGAGATAAATAAAAATTTCAATGAAGTTCCAACGCCCAATCATGAAACATTCGAAACTTCACAGTTAAATTTAACTTTACTTGTAATATATTTGATCCCATCACTATCGGTTCCCTCCTGTTCGCGAATCGAATACGTATTTACGTGGCTCTATCCCAGCCGGTTTCTTGCCGCGCGTGTACGGCTGATCCTGTTTCGAGGTGCAAAATTTTTCGACCAGCTGTTTTTGGGGAGGAACAATTGACGACTCGTTAGCGTGCCACCGGTAATCCTCGAGCTGTCGAATGTGATAATACACGGAGTTTCCATGTACTCTCACACGTGATGTTTTCATTTTCACGGTGCCAGCTAAATTGGAACAATTTGCAAGTTGATGGTAGATGTAAATTGAGAGGCTGCTAAAGAGGGGAGGCGGAGAGAGAGAGGGAGAGAAAGAGAGAAAGAGAGAAGATAGATGGGAAAGGGTGCAATTGTAATCAGATCCTTGGCTCCACGAGCGTCGAATGCGCCTCGCTTTAAACTGCGCGTATGCAATTGAACATCCAGTTTGCCGACGTCCTAACTATTAACTGGCGGAAAAGCAAGCTGAAACTTGTGGTCCGTTTTTATACTTGATCTGCTTACGTGTCGTTAGTAATCCGCATCACGAGCTAGGAATTTGTATAGGCGAGTGATATAATTATGTAAGCGGAATAATTTCGCGGATGGAACACAGAAATGATGCGTACAATGCACTGAGAATGCATAATGCAGATATGAACGAGATAATAAAGCATCACCTGAAACGTGGTAAGCAGCTACTTATGGATAAGATGTTTACACAGGTCGTGTGGATAATTTTTTGTTGGCTTTTGACACTTGGAGTAAATGGAGAAAGAGCAGTGGAATTTTAGACATTTTGATTACGTATTAAATGTATAATATCGTGTGTTCAACGTTGTTCGTGTCATGCAAATGAAAAATAAGTGATATTTATTTTATAAATATATAAATAATGTACATTATTAGTGAATAAAACTGCAAGGTTTTATACAAAATATTACAAATGTGCCCCTGGTAATTATTACATACAAAGCTATATCTCTTATGGTCTCCAATACAAATATGACACTTAAAATATTTCCGAAATTCAGTGGTGATATCGTTTTCATTCCATTATTATCCTCGGTCGTCGTGGCTGCATTTATCATATCTATGTTTCTGAAACGTATCCTATCATCTTTCAAATTCAATACCACGTACTCCCCTATCTAGTAAATTCCTATTCGCTAAAATGTTTACCACACTTCATAGCACTACTCAGCTTCTAGAAGTCCGAATTTTCACACGATCTTCAACGCAAAGAAACATAAGCATTACAAGCTTTATTGTCCACCTTTGTGAAACTCTCGGGTCTTCGACGATCTAGGCACCGCTGTATTTGAATCTTTCTAGAAATTCGTTGAATTCGGCAAATAGATTTCAATGTTACCGTTCGTGAACGATCGGTGCACGTACAATGGAGAAAACAATGGCATCACGAAGTCGATTGTCAAAAGCAGACGACGATGAAACGCGAGTGGACGTGCGGATCGAGCGAAATTACACGCTCGACGCCGTGGGAGATACGACGTTGGATCGATGACGGTAATCAACAAACCATCGGTTACCATTCTACGAAGGGAGAATATCGGGTCCACGTCTGACAACCGTTCATTCACAGGGGCCATTCCTTGAAATCCAGAATAGGTCTCGTCCTATGAACGTTTCGGCGAGCCGGTATTTAGCCTATCAAACGGAACACATCTGACCGCGTAACACGTAAACGATCCTGCAATTAGCAGCGTTCCACTCAATATCAGCAGCCAACCGGCGTGATCCTTGACGATAATCTCCCTTTCCGAAATTCCATTAGACGCGGCCAACGAGCCAACCGATATTATCGTAAATTGCGCGTTCGACGGATTTCACCGTCGAAATTTCTTACCTAGCGCTCATTAGTAGCGGCTGCTGCTGCTGTTGCTGCTCAGACTCAGCTTCTGGTGCTAAATAATTACCAGCTACTACGGTATTAGGGTTAAAGTCCGGTCGAAATTAATTCGTTGCACCAGGTCATTGATAAGAAAGCTAGTACATAATTCGTACATGATGTTGTCCCTTTTTGTGAGTTTTAATTAAATATATATGGAATGTACAGATTAGATAATACAAATTTGTGTTTTGGTAAATGTAACGTAACGGTAAAACGAAATAAGTGGAGAAGTATATTAGTGGAAAATAGCGCAACTATATTTTAGCTTTAATTTTCTAAGATTAATATGACATATAAATTCTATATTTCTATAGAAAAAAATCGTGCGACTGTTTTTTTACAACTGTTGTTTGTAGTGCAAGGACAGTAGTAAGGTTTAATATTTAAATATTTAGAAACCTACAGATTTTTCAATTTTAAGATCCTGTTACTTATAGGTTACTTTCTCTTACTTAAGCTACCTGCATAAAAAATGTAAAATAAGGGAAAAGTTTTCTTATTTCAAGAAATATAGCCTCAAAGCGTAAGAATGACTATGAAGTAGCAGAAATGTCTTCCTGCGCTAAAACACATCGACAATAAGTGTGAGATAGGAAATATGGCATTATATGCAAAATGCTGGAAATATTTTTCCATCGCAAAGAAGAACAATTATAAACCTTATAAAAAAGAGCTATCAAAAAATCCTGTACAGAAAGATGTATATAATAACCGCAAGGAAGAACAGAAAGTAAAACAGAGAAGAATATACATATATCAATTTCAACAATGTAGACAGAATATAAAAATACTATAGAATTCAAAGATAATAATCTCAAACTAACGAAGATATCGCCGATTCTGTATAACATATAAAAATATGTAAAATATCCAAAATAAACCAATTATTATAATATTTAATAGATGAAGGATTAACATCAGCTTCCATTTTCCTTTTTTTTTTATTATTATATTTTTAGGCTGATTGCATAGATCAACATAACCATATCAGTCGTATCTCATTACAACGCTGATAAAATTCTAAAATATTCCAGATAACACATACGTATAACATGGACATGAAATTATTCCATAATAGGTGTTCAGATATTTTCCTTAGTGCCAGTGTACATCACCAAAAACGCAATCCTTCTTTCCAACCTTCTTCATCCCTCGCAAATTTTCTTTTCTGTTTACCGCTACTACAATTCTCGCGAGACTAAAGTCGAGGTGCACCCTTGAGCTTTAACGAAAGATCACAGCAGAAAAGTGAAATAGGATCAAGATCGAAACAGAAGAGAAAGAGGAAGAGGGCGAAAGAGAAGAGACGAGGAGAACAACTTCATAGCGGAGGGAGAAACGGATGTATTTATTGTAGGGACGTATGCCACATAACTGGCGGGTTGTCTCAACTACCATTCGGTGTTCAGATTGGGCCTGCGGAACAGGTCTCCTTTCGCGGCGCCGCGCCTTTCGGATAGATGGTAGGTGATGATTACAGGTTAGAAAAGGGAGGTGCACGGTCGCCGCGTAACGACGTACCAGCGTCGACACGCGCAGGGTTAAAATATACCGAACGAGCTGTTATCCGTGACAGCTATGCCTGTTCAACGATGCCCTGAAGAATGCGGATCAGCGAGGATTTTGAAACGGGATGCCGGGTCCCGAAGCTACGACATAGCACCGCCGTGTTAAGGACGCTCCTATTCACCTATTATCGAACTGTCAGATTAATTAAGCGTAATATTCTTCGGACTATTTTAGTTAAGTTAATTTGCCCTGCGTCCTCGACGTCGGTGGGGATACTGGAAATTAAGAACTTTTTATTTAGAATCTTTAACGTTTTACGACATTTTCGTATTTTAGGATTTTTTAATATCTTGATGAAATTGGGATTATTACTTTTAGTTAAATATTCGGTTTCAAATATTTCAATGAAATTCGGAACAATTAAAGATTTGCGGTAATAGATTACGTTCCTTAAATTGCATTAATACAGTTGCTTCAAATGAATTTGTACATCACACTGTACTTGTTATAGCATATTGAAATATATTTCGTATCATTTGATATAGTACTTTATATGATTACAAGGATTTGATGCTATGAAAATGAAATGTAAAACCTAGTAAAGAACTCTTTATTAGAAGGGTATGTAGTAAAAATGATTTTATACGAAAGTACCTGTAGACGTTGTAAATTCATTCTGAACGCCATTGTAAATTCCTTTACAAAAAAATATTCGTACTTTTCAATTATATACCGTTTAACCAACCCCGTGAATATACAAAATTTATATCCCGTACATCGACCTTACGCAAGGTATCCACGAGATAAAAACATTGTTTTCCTTGCTTCAAATTCTGTAATGGCTTCCGGAATAAAACAGGAATCCCTTTTAGTCGACCATCTAAAGATCGCTCGTATTCGAAAGAATGATAATTTCATAACCGTCATAGGATAGGATTACGTAAAGATAAACTGCTTGAAAGCCCAGAAAGTATCCTTACCGACCTTTTTATATAAGTTCGTATAAAACTCGAATCAATGAAACCAACTAAAGAGATTCATCTCCGTCGTAGTAATTATGTAATTACATTTTATATTCTCGTCAAAGTGCTTTCACCGTTATACGCGCCTTTCACTGTGCAACAGATACATCCGACCGATAAGCAGAAAGAAGAAAATACCGCTCGAGAAAAGATATATACCGGTTGCTTCAAAAACGTAGATCAACCATAGAAGCTTTTGTCTGATAGATATATCCAGAATCTTACTTCATCTTTCAGAAAAGAAGATTTCAAAATGGAAGATTCAATGTATTAATCTATCATTTCCTATTTAAATCCTTAACTTATAATACCGAATCATATTCGTCACAAGCTATAGTCGATCCACTACGAGCAAGAACCGTATTCGACTTGAATCTTTATTTTAATTTCAGACTTCGTTTCAACCCCTAAAACTAAAAATCATTAAATTCAAACGTATAGTATTTTTTACATAAATCACAGTGCTAAAATCAAGTAATTAAATTTAACAAAATTTGATCTAGCTACTCGAAATAAATTATAAAGCGAGAGGTTAACAGACCGACAGTTTTGAGGCATGCTGTGCAGTATCAAAGAAAGTAAGACGTAAAGTCGAAAAAAGATATTCCTCGCGAACTCGTAAACTAGATACATACGATGAATCTCCTCCCTCCCCTGTCTTTTATCGACCTCCATTCTCCCTATCTCTGTTCCACTTTCTTTCGCTGCTTTATTATTCCGTGATCGCTGGCGTATTTATCGGCGACGGAAGTTCGACGTAGGAGCATCGAGGCGCGAAGCTGAAACTGATTGCGACGCGAAACAAAACCGAGCAGGCGAAGAATAGCGCGACGAGTCCAGGGTATGGGGACGAAACGAAATTTTCGTCAGAAAATTATCGGGCTTGGGATCTAACGCATTTTATGATAATCAGTTGAAATTCAGCGAACAATGCGATACTATCGAGCTGTCAAACCAGCGGAGATACGCAGCTCGCGCGACGTCGAATGAATTTTACCTCAGTTTGTCCGTCTAATTATTGCGCCGAAATTTCTATAAATTATACCATGCTACTTTTCTGTTTGTTATATTCCAGTAGCATAACATTCCTATTGAATGTTCTAGAAAACTTTATATACCGGAATGCAAACGGTGTCCCAGTTTCCTTGTTGTCAATAACAATTTCTATTTGGTTTGGATAAACGTTTTGAATGATATCTGTAATGTTTTTATTTAGTTTTATGGCTGGTGATTTGTGGAGTTACATCTCGAACTGTCACGATCTGCAATTTGCGTTTATACCAATTATGGAATTGATAGGAACGAGCATGGCGTATTAGAATGGTGATGTAAAAAACATGACATGCATGAAAATGTTTTCTTATGAATGGTTCTTCGTTGGTATGACAAACTACGATAAATTGCAAAACATACGATAATATCGATGTGATAATTAGTCAATTAGTAATCAAAGAAAGTGCATCAATCAGACAAGAAACTAGAATTTGTAGAAATGTCTAAGTGAATTCTGTCCAAGATAGCAGCTAGTTGCAACTAATTTTTTGATCAACGATATTTGTGGATAAAAGAAATAAAAAATATTTTTCAAATGCTTTCAGACGTTTTCATAGGACTAAAAGGCGATAATTTAAATTTTCATCTGTCACACCTTTGTGATGTTTCACAAATAAAAAAACGTTTATGATACTAAATATGGTGATACTGATAACGACTGATATAGTAATAACTTCTGACATTAACAATGATCGATACAGCGTCGATTAATAAAATAATTAGAACATTTCTTACACATTTTAACGAGAATAAAATTTCTGAAAATAATCTACGTATAGTTGTTTGAGTTAATAACGAAGTTTAAACATAAACAGGCTAAAGCGACGAAGTTGTAACTTGGACTTGTATTGTCTTCTCTTTTCAAGGTTCATTATTAAATTACGCTGAAATTTAAGCTTTACTGTAGTCGCGTTCAAGTTAACTATGTAGCTATGTAAAACTATGTAAATTCCATAATCTCAACTTCAAAGACACCTCGCTTCTTTTTTCTAAGGTAATTTTTGCCGAGCTTTTGTTCTTATAAGATGATCCCCTGATATAGCTAATTGAATTAAAATCCTCTTTCAAAAGTTTCAAACCAAAACAAAGATACTCTCGTAACAAATTGTTTTTATACAGATTTTAAGATTGAAAAACATTTCCCAAGTTATATAAATCAGTTAATTGATCTATCTGACATAAAATAATCCTGCAAAAACATTGTCTATGTAACAGAAAAATCTGTAACTTATGCTTGCCGCTAATCAATTCTCTAAAATTTTCCATTTTCCTTCTCCTTCTCACCCAGTCAATTTTCAATTTTCGCTCTCAGCTGTACGAATAATTCGTAAACCATTCGTCAAAACTCGTCGATGCTAATTCAATGCAGCGTACAATTCCCAAACGGAGCACGGGGCAAATTAAATACTCAAGGGATGGTCGTTATTGCGAAACTTCGGTATAATTGGCGTCAGGAGTCGTCGACGCCACGAAATCAATCACAATATAGGAAGGCTCGAGTCTCCCGCCTAATTCGTAAAAGTTTCGCCAGACGGATCCGGTAATGGAACTAGTTGCAGCTGATACCTTAGAAGCCCCGAGGAACATTCACCGAGCAAAACTCGCGACGTAGTTCTGTACGGTTGCCATCCGAATGCAAAGTCCTATCTGTAATGCGAGTGTCAACCAACTTTATGCTCGTGCTACTCTCTACGTCCACGTGTGTTTGAATAAGCGTGTTCACTAGTATGTCGGTGAACGCTGGTTCGAGGGGTCGTAGGGCGAGAGAGCACGCGAGCAAAGTGACCCTCGCTTTGTACGGGCGAAAGTGCGGCTATACGGTGATAAGACAGTTTCCATGGTTCCCAAATGGCGATCGTTGATAACAGGGAGCAGCGAAGAGGATGGAAACGCGATGAAACGTAAAATCGGTTACTAATGTCACTTCGAACGGAGTTAGGCGACTCGGGCCATTATACGTCGTCCACTGAGAGCTGCTGTGCACAGTCGGGCAAAAACTGATACTCGAATTCGTAATTGAATCGAAAAAACGGCGGGACAGCCAGGGGCGGAATTCGAACTGGTCGGATAACGCATGTGTAAATGACTGTTTCTACGGCTAAATCGGCCATTCCGTTCGACGAAGAGCGATTAAGGGGTGGTTTACGCTTGATGGAAGCAAGAAATTGTTGGTCAGCCTGTGCCACTGCTGATGGGCATTTTGTGCTTCGTTCATCTACTTCGTTTACGTATGCGTGTTTCGCGTCGTTAGGGAAACGTACGCTTCGTTTTAAGGGAAGTTAAAAAAGTGGTTATTAATTGGTAGTTTAGATTACGTTGCCGAGAGTGGGCTTGGTCTTGTGTAATTGATACTACGTTTGATTATTAATTCCTTGATGATATATCAAATTAGAGAGTAATTTAAGGTATACGATTTATACACGGTACAATTAGTAAGTTTCAGTAACCGTTAAAGTAGCTTTACATTCGCAAATCACAAAGGAAAGGTATGGCAAGTTCATTTTTGTTCATTTTCTCACTTCGATACCACTTGTAAAATAGACGATTCGGTTAAACAGAAATATCTTTTTTTTTTTTTAAGTATTGCATTGTTCTAAAAGCCTTCATAAATATTCTAGAATATCATTTTAAAGCTTAAGAATTAGAAACCCGAGAATTTAGAAGAAAAACGTCACAGAATAGGCTACTTAACGTAAATTAGAACGAAGCAAAAGATGTAATAAAGTTACTCCTTTTGGAAGCACGTGGGCGCGACTGTGAAATTGTTCCAAATTACTCGGAGAATAGAATTATTAACGCGATTGCCCTTTCCAAAAATACAAAGTTTCATCACGCCTGGCTAAGTTGCTTCGAAGAATATCGAGAGTTTTCGTTCGGAAGTTCGAGGCGTTTTGAAAGCAGGGGCCAACGATGCATTTGTGTGCTGCGACAGCGCGCGCCGTCATACTTACCCTTTATTACAATTCGTAAAAGGATGAAAACCAAGAAAACATGACAAAAAGGCTGATACTTTAGGAAACGTCGCTATCGTGTTTTGTGTTTATAGTGATTGGAAAGATTACGTTTATCGAGCTCGGTGCGTATTTACAGTTTACGGAATGAGAAAGAGAAAGAAGATCGCCTGCAATGCATCCTTCCAGACACTACAATCTCTTTTCAGCGAAAGGCTCCATCCATCATCGCGTATTTTCTTTTTTTTTTTTTTTTTATTTAAGAAGCATCAGAACGATCACGATGAATAATTCTAGATTGCGTGGAAAGATTGAAAGAGAATTTTAATGAGACACGATTTGTTTTATATCGCGGAAATAATACCTTTTTTTAGTTAGAGATGTAGAGTTGAAGAGAACCGTGTTGAGCGAGAATCATTATTTCTGGATTATTTCCTTGTTAACCCTTTCGACGTGGATTTTCTTTTCATCAATAAACACAATAATATAATAATTTTTATATTGTATATTCAGCGGTTAAAGAAATAAGGTTAAGCATATTGTTGAAATCGGGATATGTAGTCCCAAATTTTTTACAGCACACACTGTTTACTCAGTTTTCTCAGGTTATGTTATAAACCTGGCAGTATCGACGCTCCAAGTAGCGGTCATAACGATAAACAACTGAATTCAGGAACATATATCCCAGTAGCATACTGAAGTTTACGTAAGCGTTACGACGTATTGTCCCAATAGTCTCGAAAGGGTTAAATATAATTTGTCTAGTTTCACCAGTTATTAGAGAAGACTCTATGGATTTATACGCAGTTATAAATCTCAAGAGATTAGATTCTTTCGGTTGTCTGAAGGATTTTTGTTGTCAGGGTTTGATGAAGTCTATTGTTAATTGAGGATTCTGGTTATTCATTCCATAAGTGAATTTGATATTATATTCATATTATTTCCTGTATTCTTCAAAAGGAACGCGCCATGTTGTACTTTAGCAGTCTACCGTGCTTGTCATACAAATTTCTCGGAAACTTCTGACAAACATTTATTGTACAGAAATGTATATAGAATTAAAAAATAGGTAAAGAAACTTGGTCGCGAAACGTCAAAGCGTATTTCCACAACGTCTCAAAACTTCGCAAAGCTTCCAATCTCATCCGGAAATGTATCAATAGATCTAAGAAGAAGCCTTTGACATTCCAGTTACCAGAGAACACGCATTACTTCGTCGTGTTCGTTCGAATTCGCCGGTTGTACGCTTTGACGTCTATTTATCCAGTATCGGGTACTTTCATTACTCGAATTCAGAATCCTTCTATCCAATCTTTCAGCTACGTCTGGCTTTATGTTAATCTCCTCTCAGACGATCCTGTCCAAAAATTACGCGATCTTCGTTCGTTTCGTCGTCTGTAATAGTGAAATTGTCCACATCTCGGCAAGTACAATTTTATCTCATAGGATGCTTCTATTGAGATATGTGTAATTTTGTGCGCTATACCGAATCAGTCGAGCAGTAATGATGCACATGTATGAGTGTGAGTATGTGTGTGAGTATGTGCGTACGCAGCGTCTCATTAACAAAAGAATATCACTGTTCCGTACGCATGATAAGAGTGAGACTAGAAGAGTGCTGAAACACGTGTAATGAGTATCTATGAACGTCTTGTAAACCACATATTAAATAAATACAAAACTATTTTATTATCATATCTACATGTAATGAAAATGCTCCTACATATTTATTTTCGGCGATTACGATCCACAATTCTCAACAGCTTCGAAGTTCGCAATTAACCTATTGACATAGAAATATTTTTTCTCGGTAAACGTTCTTATGCATAAATTTTGTTGTGATCTTCGAAACCTATACTTGTACCAAGTATCTTGTATACTTTCAGCTTTTATGTATATTTTCAGATTTGTTTCAAACTTTACTAATGCAACCATTATAACAGGTTCTCGTCACGATGCTAGTGAAATTTCACAATGTTTTGTATAACATAGATAATAATATATTTCTAACTAGTTTCTATAAACATTCAAATATTTATATTAATAATTATATTACAGTGGATTTATTGTATACATATTTAGACTTCACTGAAATTTTTATGCGGATGGTTCGCGTTTGGAGCACTTGTTTTATGTCTGCAGCTTTCGTTTTATCAGTCGTGAATTGAGCTTTATAAAAAATAAAAAAGAACAAAACATATAGATTAATAAGGAAAAGCCACAGAAAAGCTCATGGGTTAACAAGAGAAGATCTCAAACGAATATGTATGTCTGTGGATTGATTGTATCATAAACATCATGCTGGAAAGTCTAGCTGAAATGTGGCTGTCTAAATAGCTATGTAGGAAACGAACCAAAATATTTTACATGTATTGGTTTAATAACTGTCTTCGTTAAACATAATGAATCCACCGTTTCAAAAGCTACAGTTATCGCTGCATTTCCATGGAACTCTGTATAATGCGAAACAACAATTGAATAGTAATAACATAGAAATTCTGGGCAAGTAATAACAAACAGCGTTTCTCATTAAAAAGACCATGTTTAATCAAATAAACCCCTTTCTGCAATTTTCTTATTAGAAATGAGAAGAGTAACAAAAGAATCGTATCTATAAAGTAGGAAATTTCTAAAATGGAAATTAAGTTCTAGAAAAGAGGCATGGAGAGAAAAAAATGGACTGTCACACATCTTTTTCGCATGTCAGCTTATTTATACCAAGTATATTTATATAACTTGTGTAAGCATATTTATTCTATATGATGTATTTATGTACATATTTGTTTACATATTTATTAAATATATTTATTCTAACAAATTCTATCAATCATTGAAAAGCGGAGGAATTCATTGCTTTCACATTAAGCTCGGATGTTATAGAATCAATTGTTACACTAAATATTTTAAAGTGCCCTATATACTACATCGAAATTGAAAGAAAAAGAAATTTTATTATCTTCTTTGTGCCAATTTCGTTTTTTTTTTTTTCATCTGATTAAAAATAGTCAGTCATTGTTTCGTAACAGCCAACAGAGAATAAAAAGCATTTCAAATTAACATACCTTGAAAAATGAAAAAATGCTAGACAGGATATTTTAGTTAAGATTGTTAGACAACGGATAACGTAATTTGTTAAGTTATTACCGTTAAGTTATACCGTTACTCCACTTTCTCTGAATATCTCAAACATTTGACTATTGAACCAAAATCGCTGTCTAAAAATCTATATCACTATCAAACTCGTCAGTTAACTACCTAAACAAAAAGCACAGCGTTGAATTTTGCGAATTCAGCCCCGTTACGCTTCCGATTCATTTATTTTTCCTCTGTACCTTTTTTCCCCCGTGGCTTCGGTGATACGCTCAGTCAACTCAGTTTCGACGAAAAATAGATTAAAAAACGAGTCGTTGTTTGGGCGAGGGAAGAAACAAAAAAAAAAAGAAATCATCTCTTTGTCGCGTCCCTTGATTCTCCATTCGGCAAAAATCCAACGTGTCACGTCGGGTCGTTAATGTTGGTTTGCCTCTTTCCGAGTTTAATGAACTTCCGGAAATTCAAGACGAGCCACCTTTCGCGACCTTGTAATGAAATTCGACTGGGACGTTATTATATTCCGGGTGAGGCAGTGGCGACCGCAGAAGGTAAAACAGCACCGCAGCAAGTACGAGTGATTAGGGGAGGAAATATGATAGAATTGTAAACGTTATATGTTACGGGAAGCTCCACAGGTAAGTACGTTCCAATTACACTGTAGCTTACGGCACACGGGTGTACGCTCTCAGCCAGTAAGTTTAATTTACAGAGAGGTAACTTGACGAACTTGAAATGAACCATGGAAGAAAACTAACATCTTCTCCCGCCATTGCACGCTGCGAGGGTTTAATGAATTTGCGACTGCGATCTGCAGAAAACGCGTTATTCAACGATTGCACTTTCTTATTTCGGATTAGTGACTCAAGATATGGAAATTTTTAGTCATTTATATTGGAGGAAGATATTAAAGAAATAGGCGTTTTTGTACTTTTTTTGCGAATGATAAATTCTTGCACGACATTTAACAGCACCTCTCAAGGAAGACAAAAATGTTATTAGCATTTATCTGAAATATGATGAGAAAGTTGCAAAATATGGAAGAAATAAAAGCATGGCAGCGATCAAACTCGTCCACGCATTACAATTAATCTTCATTTTCTTCAAATTTTAATCCAACTACAGAATAATAATTATTCATCTATATCGACATAATAATTCCTCAGAATTTCTGCTGATAAATCAATTGGTTTGAAATTGAGCGAATTTGAAGTACCTCCAAATTGTTGCTACGGGAGAACTATAAACAACAATACGCTGGCCGAATTTGTGCCCGTATATGTATGTGCTGAGTGTCATGAAAGAACTGTACTCAGTCTAAAAACAGAATCAATGTAAAGTACTTGCGTTTGAAATAATTACGAAGTGCAAAAAGGTTCTGGGTAATCAGAGATATTATTAAATCGAAAACTCAAACAGATGAGACTTCTGCATCGCAGCTGTCAACGCGGATATTTGGAATGGGCACTTTGAATTCCAAATTGCAATAGTGTCCGATTCCATCGATTACCAAAAATATCAAATTAAAATGCAACTTAATAGCAGCATTTCGATTCAAATAAAGATGCATTCTCGACACTCAAATAATTTAAAATATTTAATTTGCGTATTAATCGACAAGAAAGCGGATCAGAGTTGATGAACGTGTTATTGCTCGCTGTTCGCATGTAGCAAAGATTTTTTGGTAATTCGGATTTTCTCGATTCCAAATTTCAATTGATTTACCAACAAAATTTCTAAAGAATTATTACGTTGATGGATCTGTATGAGAAGAAGATGAAGATTAAGTGTAACGCATGGGTAAGTTCGATCGCTGTCGATTTTTTATTTTTGCACTGGTCTTTTTCAACTGTTCCATTATATTTCGGATAAATGATAATCACTTTCTTTTTCCTTGGGAAATGCTCTTAAATCTTCTGCAATTTATCCATTAATTTTTTATTACTTTTTTATACTTAGTATGGGAATATATAAATTGATAATTTAAAGTGAGATAAAATGAAACGACTGCCGATTAACATCTTGTCTTATGATTTGAATCGAGTTTGTAGCCTAATTTTAATTCCAGTTTTTTAGATTAGGAATTGTTAATTAGAAATTGCACATGATTGTGCATATATCGTATAATAAGTATATTGATTTATAATAAATATTATTGATTAAAGATTATTACTTTCATCACAAAAGAGCATAACACGTTAAAAACATATATATTTGTACTACCATTAAAAAGTTCTATCTCTTTCGAAAATGCAGCTCGAACTCGCAAGCGAGTTATGTTAATTGTATTTTGTAATTTAAATCAATACGGCGTACATATCGTACAGCTTCGTAATTAGCAAATTTGTAGGATCGCTAAGAGAAACATAAAGAGATCGTCCATTGTCTAACACACCTGCGTCCTAAATTTTTTAATTCCTTCTCCACAAATAGTCGTACACAATTATACGTAAACATCGTATCTACATATTATGACTCGAAAAAATTTGCGTGAAAGTTATCGATATCGTCGCGAAGTGTAGTAAAATAATTTATAATAAATTACGAAAAACTGATTAAGTAATTTGAAGATGGAAAATAGATTTATTTAGATAAAAGTCAATAATATTATATACTTTTCTTTTCTCAATTTTTTTTCAACAAAAGTTCTCAAAAAGACCCATGTTTTTGGGGGTATGGGCCATAAATTAATACTAAAATCAAGTTATATTAACGAATTTACGAAAGGTATTAGTATTATACTTTCCTTTCACTTTTTTTCAGTGAAAGAGATTCTTGAAAAGGGAGTAATTTCATTTATTAAGCTATAAATTCTAGATTGGGATGACAACAAAGTTACATTAATTTATTTACACGGAAATTAACGATATTATTATACATATCTACCACACTTCGGACAAAAAGAATTCATGAAAAAATGTAGTTTCGTTTGTTGAACCATGGACGGTAGGTTAATACTACAACCAAGTTACATAGAAAAAAAGTTTTGCTTGTCGGTTGGTCCGATATGGCCGGTTCGTTTCGTTGAACCTTTTTCGAAAATATATATGGCAACTGCAGCCAACATGCTTCCCTTGATGTCAGCTAACAGAATATAGAGTTTCGATGATTGGAACGACTTTGAGTTGCGGGACGACATGACGAGAAAAATTTTCGTTCGTTCCCAAACCAATACGACTACACCTGGTTTTCGCAACTTTTCGATGTAACCTAAACCACCTATATCTTCGTATTTAATCAAACGAGAATTCCTTTTATAGATTATATGTTTTAAATCCATATGTTTTAAAAGTAATCAAAAACGAAGAAACAACTTTAAATTTCATATAAACAAACAGCTTTACTGCTTTTACATTCTACCTTTTAAATTCCACATTCAAATGTATTAATATTATATCTATATATTATATCGAATAAAATCATATAAAGTAATATTTGATCATTTTACATAAAATTCTCTTATCATTCATAACCGTACTATTATACTGTGAAATTTTGAACATCGTAATCATCCTTACAATATCCACATTTTCATCGCTTGTGTTACATATGTCATATCTGTGAAAATGAAAAATCTAAAGGCTGATAAAAAAAAAAACTGCTTCATTGGGAGACAAATAATATTATAATAAAAATAAGTAATATTTAACAAAATATTAAACATTTATATCGTCAATATCTAGCGATAGATGTATTCATCCGCAATCTATTAATACAAACTGGAAGAAAATGTATATTTTTTAAATTGGTAGGAAATCGTCATCCATCTATCCGGTATAATTCCATAGACAGAAAGCAATAGCGGTGTTACCCGCGGAAACTGAGCGATAACTCGGAAAGTCGTAGGAACGGTTGCGCAACTTTTTTCGAACAACCCATTTTTAACGAGTCCGCATGCACACATTTCCAGTATAACGGCGCATCGAACTCCTGTTACGTTCGCGCTCGATTTCAACGTTGGAAAACGCTTGAACGGTTCGAAAGTGGCATGGAACGGTTCAGCGACAAAAAAATTGGCTCTCGCCGAACGTCGTCGCGAAATAGAAGAAGTTATCGATTCGAGTATTAATGAGAGTCGTGCACGAGCATGAAAACAGGACGCGACGCGAAAGTCGAGCAACCATCTTCGACGTTAACGCGTCGTAAACGCGCGTGCTGCGTCGTAATCGTAAACACTTTTCTACGCGACGTTAAATACCATTATTGTCCCATCGTTTCATACTGTCGGCAATAAAAGAAAAAATGTAGAAAAGAGAAAAAGAAGCAAACTTTCGATGGAAGTCAGAAACGTGCAGCAGATGCGCGTCGAGTACACGTACCGCAGAAAACATTTGCAAAAACGAACGATCCACGATGTGAATCGCAACGATCCAGGCTACGAGTGGTTATATTCATATTGGCGAAAGAGAAGATGATATTGGCATGGTCGAGAAAGTTATCATAGCCGTACAGATAAAAGTGAAATCTTCTATCCCGCGTTTTCCCTTCCCCCGTACGTCCCTTTCATGGTATTTATGTCGCAGAAGCTCTTCTATGTACAGACAGTTTACGAAGACGAATATATTGTAGTATTTTTTATATGACTAGATTAAGATTACGCCTGACAGCGTAGACTTATTAAGAAAATGACAAAACAAATTGAAGGCACGCGTTCTTGAAGTATGTAGAAACATGTAATAATAACAAAAAGTTCGCACTAGAAGGTAAATTTCTAATACGAGTAAATTTCTTCTATTTCGAACAACACGATTGACATACAACATTTGCAAGACGTTTGTATGATGGTTATCGTTACATCCTTGACTCAGTTTCAGAACATGTCAGACCTATCGAAGTTTACCCCAAGTTCAGAAGAGGCAGAATTAATTAAGACGACATTGCAATATTTCTATTGTTATCGAACAGAAGAAATTATAAAATTACAGAGGAGAGATATGATAAGCTGCACCTGTTGTTCTTTATGAAAAAAATTAGTTTTTAAATTCAATACGTCGTCAACTAATTCCATATTAATTTACCTGTTTTCAATTGATCGAAGAATTAATAATAATAATCATAATAAAAAATATATATATATGAACTGCCACCCACTCACAAGCTATCTACTACACCGAGCAATATAAAAATCAACAAGTATAGAATTATCGTGGTTTTTCCGTTCAAAAGAAGGCAAGCTTTTACGTTTTGACAATGCAATAGCATTTACTTATTGCGATATTTTGTCGTTCCTTTGTATCGTTCGCGGGCTGTTTGCCGTGCAACTGAATCACGGTATTCCGAAGCAATACTACCGCCACTTTTGAACTACATTCCTCTGGGTATCGTTTGAAGTTCTTGCGACAGCGGAATTATCGAGGAACTTGTATACTTTCGAAATGAAGTTTTGTGCCTTGCTTCGCGTTGTTAGCGAACATGTTGGAAGCTTTTGAACTTCGGGACGTTACGAAGAAAAAGGAAGTGTCTACGAAACGGACTTGACATTTCTGGTAAATTTCCCGTTAAATTTGAAAGAAATCCACGTTTCGAGTTATTTTTTTCAATCAGATACGTCACAGCACTTTGTAATTGGCTTATTAGCGTTACTTAATGCTTCAGCATGGTCGTTTGTAGTAAAAAATGTAAAAAGGAACGAGATCGTTAAAGACACAAGCCATCTGTTTAATTTTCTCGGGTAATTGGAAGGGAAGATCGACGACGTTTGATCGGATCTCGAATCGTCAATTCCATTGCTACACGTCGTAAAGATAACAACTACGTAAGAATTCAATGTCTCGGTCGGAGAATTTCCCAAATTTATTCATTGGATAATTAATAACTTCTTCTATGTGTATAGATCAATCTAATTGCATAATAATTTTCGAAGCTCATTAAGAGAAATAATGGATAATTTGTATACGTTTTAAGATGATTAATAAAATGAATTATAAAACAGTGAAGGCACTTAAAAAATATCAGATCAAACGAGATTGAAACATTGTCAGATATATGAGATTCGGTTTAAATAAATGAAGATGTTACACGTGTCTTATTAATTATTTAGAAGAGGAAATATATGCGGTGATTTATGATTAAATTACGATTAGGGTTATCAGAGATTTTATCTTCAATCAGCTTAAATTTGATATGGTAATTAGGGGAACCGACAAAAATTTCGTATGCAACAAACGACTTTAGAACTCTCTCTGCTAGAACCAAGATATTTTTATCGTATGATCAAAGGATCGTACAAGAGATGATATATGTAATTTCTTCGGGCATCTTCATCGTTATGCAAAGGAATACCTTGCATGATGCATAATCGAAGCATAATGAAAGAAAAATATTTGCAACATCGTAACACATTTTCGAAAGAATGTATAAATAAATTTTAACTACAGATCTAATTTGCACATTTTCGCTATGAAATCAAAAATGATGTTATATAAAATTGAAATATAAAATCTACTTCGCGTTATCGACTGTCACTTTATTACTTAGAGTGCTACAAAGAAAAGTCAAAGACTTGAAAGGCTCGTGACAGTCGTGAAGAAGAATAAAAAATGCTTAATTAGGAAAGGTTCTAGATATTTCTCGATACAAGGATATTTTAGCATAAAACTTAATTTCGTATGCAGCATACGAAATATTTAGAATTACAATATAATTTACATCTTGTAGGACCATAAACATTTCGGTGAGCTTAATTTTCTAGGCCATAATAAATAATAGAGAAAAAAGTGTGTTTCGGACAATATCAAAATTAGTATCAAAATTTATACGCACATGTGAATATTGCGTTCGAAAATTTCAAATAAAAATTTCAAATACGTTATTACATTTCACTACAAAAAGGTTAACCTTACACACCATATTAATTCTTCTCAGCGAGTGTCATAAACCCTTAAATTTTTATTCTGTAACACTTTGTATATTCATATATTTGTAAGATCGCAAAAAAAACATCATTGAAGATAAACAGAATAAAATCACGTACGGCGACGCATTATCTCAAGTGGAACTGTTAAGATCAAAGGCAAAGACACTCGTATCCCGGTGCAAAAGCACGTTCACGCGCCCGTTCGAATTATCCGTTCAAATCAATGCCGCGAACTCTATAATGCGTTTCTGATGCTTTGTAGAGCGATCGGAAATCCGCATGCAACTCCTTTACTCACGCAAGAATCAACTTCTCGATATAGCATCGTAGAACACTGACTACGCAGGCAAAATACAGTCGAGAAGCAGACTGTACGATCGATGCGATTCAACATAGGATCGCCTGAATAAATATGGTAATTATTTAGAAGTGTGTCTCCTCGCCGATTTCAATGACCTTGAAATATGTCGTCAATGTATATCGTTCTGAGAAACTTTTTCCTATGTATGTTACCGCCGCTTGGTTTTAATTTCCAAAATATTCGCAAAAAATTTTTGTTAAACTTACCTTATGAATATATTCATTCGTGGCGTGAATCGTGGTACAGATGGTGACCTGACCACGGCCACATTTCTATAATATAGTCTAAGTTATGCGATAAAGGAGAAAAGTTAAAGTTGTTCAGAATGATGACCTCAAGATAATGATGACAAGCTATTTTAAGGTCATTGACATCGGTGAAGAGCCCACACTTCTAAATAATTACCATAAACATTGTTATACCGCGTTCTCAGTGATTCGAGTCGAGGTCGATAAACAATCCTCAACCTACTCGATTCCTCTGCCTTCTTCTTTTAGGATTTTGCGAAAGAATTTCCACTTGAACGTAGATTTTGTTTGAATTAGAACTTGTGTATTAACTTTCGATAAACAATATGACATTATTTAATTCAGTACGCATTATATCAGACGATAGGTAAAAAGATCCTCTTTGAGAAAAAATAATGCTACTGTGAATCCGATGCAACCAAATAGACCGCATATTTCCTCTAAACTCATACAATAATAATAATATTAAGCAAGAACTAGAAACAATTTTCTTTGCAGAAAAATGATGGATACTGTAAATGATTTGATACAACCAAATAGACCAAATTATATGTATCTACGTGTGAATAAAATGACAGTCTATTTGTGAACAAAACCTAATCTATTTTAAGGATCCGCCTAAACTTATCTTCTGTTAAATCGTCTAATTACACGCGAGAAAGAACATGCATTCGAAGGAACCAGAGCAGAATTCGAGGAACAAATAATAGGAAGATGTCCTGTTCTATGGTGGACAATCAAAAGACTAAAGGAAACTAAAATTACCATCAAAGGTAACCCGAAATAATTACTAAAGGCAATAGAATTTCTCTCGTGTCGGACAGCGCTGTACCTTTATCAAAATACCGAAGACGGTGGCCTCTCGGAACGGTTACCGTCGAAAGGAAACATTTTCATCGGGACAACAACGTCCGAAGTTGAGAGTGGACTTCCAAAGAGAAGAATGTTGACTTTAAAAGATCCTCAAAAGCCGGCGAGTACGTGTAGATAACGAGATAGCAGTAGGTTTAATATACTTACACGCGTGCAACCAGTTTCTGTAGGTGAATCCACCGACTGGCACTGTGTTCTTTCTTCTTCTTTTTGTCTCTTTTTTTCCACCCCTCGTTCTAACTCCTTTTCCTTTTATGTCTATATGTACACCTCCGTTCATAAGTATCAAAATATTTGCAAAAACTTTAGAAAATTTAAGTAACCTCAAAAAATCATTAGAAAGTTATCATTAAGAAAAATCCAAAAATTATTATTTCATTTGAAATGTTAGATTGTATTAGATCCATATATTCAATATTATAATAACAATCTCGTTAATTTGATATAACAAAATTAATTTTCTTCTTGTTTACGAATACCTGTCGTTTCTCTTGATTATTGTTTTGTTCAATTTTGACATGCAAATTGTTATTCCATTTCTTCTTATTTGATTCTATGTACGCTACACGTTATTTAAAAATATGAATTCATATTTTACGCAATCTTCTGGAGGAGCTTTCTATCTAATTCGTTTGCAATTCTCTCAAAAGCATCTTGTAAACTGTGTATGTCAACGCGTTATTGTTATAATTTACCATATCACTGTAATTCTTCCAAATAGCCTCAGCGCTTTTTGTTTTTTACATATTGGATCGGAACTTTGCATGAATATAAAGTTGTAATCGATCAGTTCCTTGATACATTAGATTAAATGTCACGTTTCGTATGAGATCAGCGGCTTACTTATGAACGGAAGTGTATGTGCATCTCGTGATGTATAAATCGGGTAAATGTCGGTATATACGCGTACGAAGTGATAGTATGGTCGAATGTCTTTCCACTGGAAATTCCCACCAAAACCGTCCCGATTTCGACGTTTTTCTCTTTTCGCGGAAAAGGACGGGTTCTCCAACGATGGCTCCGTGTACACGTTCTATGTAGCCGGATTCTTCAAGACGTCTTATCGGATTCCGCGCACGCTGAAAGAAACGACGCGTATCTCGTCCCAACGTTCTCTATGACTCGCCTTTCTAAAAGGCTGCCGTTGCCCGTGGACCGCTCGCAACCGGCAAGAATTGGAGCCGTTTGAAGCGGTTGATAGTGCCAGTATCGATTCCGATGGACTTCTTTGCTCGCCTCCCTTGTTTTTTTCAACCTTCCCCGCTTCCAAAAGGTATGCGTTTTCCTTGCCACGAATTCGCTGCAATTTCGAGCAACGTCTCCTCTGTGTCTGTCTGGTTCTGTTTGAATTGCTGGCTGTTTGGCGCAATCTCGCCTTTCCTTCTTGTAGATCGTTACTTTAGTCCCTTTTTCGTGTAGCAATTGTTAATTCGTATCAGTGGTACTTAAGATAGAAGCACGGGCTAGTGGTGTATCTATCCGAAGTGATGACTGCTTGCAGATAGGAATATATATACATATATATTATATATGTATATGTATATATGTATATATAATTGCAAAAATACACAAAATGCAGGTAATACGAAAAATATATAAAATATCCAAAGTATGGTGCTTTCTATAATATTTGGTAAGTAAACGATTTACTTTTTAAATTATATCCTCAAAAGTTTGAATTTGCATAAAAAATCTGAAATTATTAGCAACGTTTAAAGGAAATTCAATTTTCTACGTGTGTCGCGAGTTATGGTGAAAATGTGGTAAATAGCAATATAGTGAAACATTTGGAATATTACTAAAAATAAGTGGAGTGCGTTAAAAATAAATAGAGATATAAACAGCGTGGGATTACGACAAGGAAAGAACAAAAAGAAGCCGTTCTAAGAAAACGAAGAAAGGAACGTGGAGGAGCAATGTTTGCGGTAATTATATGATGCACTTATTCTCATCAGAACTGTCGGTGAATTTGTACTATTTTCCGTACTTTTGATATAAACAACAAGGTGCCTAAACAATTTTATTCGTATATCGTATATCGAAAGATACGCCCATTTGATAAAGGATATATCACATCCATTTTCATTGTTATTTGTGTTTTAGCGCAAAAAACTTACACAGTTTCTCACCGGTGCATTACACTATACGTACTTCGTGCTGAAATAAATAACACCACTCCGGCTATTATGGGAAAGGTATATGCCATTCGTTCAGCACTCAACCAACTAACCCGCCGTTGCAAACACGAAAAGAGATCCGCGGATTTGAATACTAATTCTCACGACGAAACGTTTGCTTAAAACAACCATAAACCGTATAATCCATTAATTGGGGGCGATGAACCAAAGAATAACAAAATTTACAAAAACTAACTCCGAAGAAAATCAGCGATATCTCACCGAGTAAAAAAGAATACAGCTACCTTGGAATTTATGCTCTCGGGAAAAAAGCATCCCTATTTCAAGCATGTCCTGCGACCTTTATTCCGCTTAATCGGTGCGCGACGCGGAACCAAGATGTAAGAGGACATCTATATAGTGGACAAGCACGCGTATAATATCCAGGAACATGTGGAACGATTCTTTAATCGAGGCTGCAACTTTGTCCCCGTTTAGTCTGACAGTTTCCATTTAAATCACGTTCGAACACGGACGTTGCTCTAATTACCTGACACCAGTAGTAAAATTAGGAACACAGGTCGGGGTTATATGGTGCGTGTTACGCTCGGAGCCGATAACACATAGGAGAACGAGGACGTATGAGCGACATCGTTCCCGTCGGTGACAAAGACTCCCCCGCAGAACTGCGGGCTGGGACAAAAGAAACGCGACCGAAAACCGTGGAACGACCGTGAGGGAGAAGAATAAAAGGGCCGGCGAGGAAATAGGGTCGTCGGACGAGAACTGCGCGCTGTTCGTGCATAAAAGTGGAGCGTATATTTTGTTAAACGTAAGAGGGGAGACGGTGCGTTACCGTACTTTACTGCCCTCGAAAGCGAACGTCGATCCGCCGTGGAACTTTTAACCTCGCTCCCAATCTAGTTTCAAGGTCTTTTTCCCTTTTTTCGCCGATAATCCTTCTCGGTGTTCGATAATTCGAACGATTCGACCGGAGAGAAGGTAAGAGACGAGCCTTTAATTTTTCAAACTGTTACGTTTCAGCTTCAAAGGGCTGAATCTGGAGGAGGGGCTTCGTATCGTGTCAACGGGCTTTGATATTTATAATATCGGTGACGATGCGATATCGATTGTGGCGCTACGTGCAGATCGGATTACAATGACAAACGCCCATTCGATGATACCTCAGGTTACGTCGAAAGGGAATGAAAAATACGAGTTTGTACGACGAGCTTCGCGCATCACACTGGGCGGGAGAGTGACTACGAGTGGCGTTGTTAATAAATTTAATCGAGGATGGATCGAATTTAATTAGTCGATTGGGTTGAGAAACATGGAAACAGCACAAAGAAAGATATTTTTAAAATTTGTATGTATTGAGTCGTTTATTAAAATAATACGGAATTCAAATTCCAAATATCATAGCTGTGAAGTATAAAGAGATATCTATAAATAATTTTATTATTTAATAATTATTACAAAGCTTTGTATTTCCTCCTGGTTTTCAGTTTATTTTTATCAGCTTTGGCGGTCGTCGAATAACGTGGAAAGAGCATAAAATGAGATATTTTTTGGAATTTTCATAAATTCAATCGTTTTAAATTGCAAATGTCGTATCAAAATGTAGATGATGAAAGTTTATAAATAATTTCACTCGCTCAGATTTTGTATGTCTTTCTGCTTTTTAGTTAATCTTCCTGAAATAAAATATATATGTGGTTAAAAAAAAATAAAAACTTCTCTCCTTTGATCAGTTATGTAAGGTCGTTTTTCGCGTCCTATATTCACATTAATTTCACGGCGGTGTGAAAATGGAACAAAATCAACTATCACGGTGACGCATATCACAACATTTCATCCCGATACTCCTACCATTTAGGCGATTTAATTTCATTTGCAAGCATAAGACCGGCTCGTTCGATTTCAATTAATCTAGCACTATAAGGATCGTACCTACCTTCCTAGTCTTAATCGAACCGGAAGTACTCCACGTTCTCTCGATATAGAGACACAACAACCATTTCCCGTTCCCCACGCTAAAGAAAAAGAGAGAACTCATTGAATCCTTGTACACGTTGCAATCCCTGTAAAATATTTACCAACTGTACTTTATTTCTTAATTAAGATCTGTTTCCCACGAATTGAAAGAAAAAGTGCAAAATAAAACAAGAATATTTGCACAAAAGTGAAAAGTTAGTTTAAACGTAGTTTCGAGTGAAACTAGTAAAGTGATAACTTAAAACTTCCCCAATTTCACGGAAATTAGGTCATACTTCATTTTGAAGAAAGATCTCTGACATTGACATGGTAAAAAGTAATCAATTTGAGGCAGAATGACACAATGTAATTAAGAAACGACGCAATATTGAGCGAATCGTCAAAGAGTTGAGAAGCAATTGCATTTCAGAATATAGAATCATAACGAATAATGGTCATATTTGGATCAAAACTGCTTATTTATAAATATAGTTTTCATTGTTTTATACTTTTCGATAAAAACCTACTACCTAAACAAACCTAACAGTTTTATAATTTAAAAGACTGTACACTTTATGTACACTTTATAATTAAAGGCACGAAACCATCGTACGTTTACGGCGTACATGAACGTTACAACTTATCGCGAAAGGATCAGTCATCGCGTTATTTATGAAAAGGATTACACGAACATAGTGGAATTCTTGTTCTGAGGCCGTGCAGCCTTTATCGAGAAAACGAGTTCCTGTCGAATAAGCGGTACCCAGATAGAGATAAGGATAGTTCATATGCATACGAGCTTCCGTTCAACCAGCAACGAAAGTTGCCGCTCAAGGCGACTGCGAGGACCCCCGTAAAAATTCAACAAACGAACCCAACCAAAATCGTTCCGCTCTTCGTCCGTAGATAAAAATTGAAACGCCCTGAACGTTTAATGACACCGCTTTGTAACCGTGACGTTGAAAGCGATACGATACGAGTTCTCGTAATATCGAATAAATTAATCACATTCTTTTATCAGATAGATTCTTGTTTTTATTAAGCTTCGACGTTCCGTGTGTGCTTTTATCTCTTACCCAGTTCGACACCGGATAATTTAAATGTTTGACATTTTCTGAATAGATTTAAGGTTATTTCAGGTCATGTTCTTTACATGATTATATTTAAGGTTAAGTTAATAATTATATTTCCAATAACGCAATATTCTTCTTATTCGATTATATATATATATCTTTTCATAAATATTACTACAATTGTTATAAATAACAAAAAATCAGATAATAAATGATATAATGTTCTATGGATGATGTATGCAAATGATAAATGCATGATACACAAACAAATGAAATAAATGAAACAAATATATATTAAGTTTCTGCTCTCATCGCACGTGAGCGTCGAAGTATACGAAGTATACGTTATTTCAAAAGATCTCATTACACGTATATGACTAATCTTGTTAATCATCTGTACAAAAAGGATTTCTAATTACAAGGAACATCTTCCTGCGGATTCTAGATTTAAATTGCAAATTAGGCATCTCCGATTTCATAGCTGCCATTCCCAGCTAGTCTCTCATAACCCACCCATGAAAGCACGAAAATCGAGCACGATCAAAAGGAAGGAGAATTTAATAGAATTCTAAGTCAAATTTGAAAGGAACGACAGCAAATTGCCCTCGGGTGCAGCTCACCCAATGCTCCACTTATTCT
Organism: Bombus hortorum; assembly: GCA_905332935.1. Lineage (NCBI taxonomy): Eukaryota > Metazoa > Arthropoda > Insecta > Hymenoptera > Apidae > Bombus > Bombus hortorum. The sequence continues at coordinate 780,494 of HG995197.1, forward strand.
CAATCTCGTACGACGTACCTGTACCTCTACACCCACTCTACTTAACAGGTAACCGGGTTGCATAAAAGACAGTAAATTAGGAAATCGCGATTATTATATAATCCCGTGGACAATGACGAACACAGTAGGACGTAGAATGGCAATGGCCGGAAGTCTAATCCCAGCGCTGGACAAGTGGCGACTGTGTTGGTAAACGTGACGTGATAATGTGTCGCGCGGAGAGACGCTTGGAACCATGAAATCGTTGGTCATTTAACGGAGTATCGTTATTGGTCAGCCACGGGATTATAATGAGGCAGCATATCGGGATTAAACGTATTACTCTGCTGTGTATATGTAATGCCTGATATACATCGAGTGTAGATATACATCGAGCGATGCATTTGAGGGTGATGGACGAAGAGAAGAACGGGCTGGACCAAAACACAAGCCGATAAACAGCATCAACAAGCTAAACAACATGGTTAAACAATCCACTGGTAATAGAGCTACACGAGTGCAGCGTTGAACTTGCACGGATTAATATAACGAACAGTCTAGCGCGCGTTCAAAGTATATGCTGATACAAACGTGTGGAAGCTTGAAGACGCGACGATAACACATATACCGCTACGAGGCTCGTTATCGTAACTTCAACAACGACTTCGTCAAATAAAGGGTTAGTAACATCCCCTCGTCATTCGTACTGGTCTTTTGTTTACCTCGATCTGGTCCAGTATCGGACAGCTACGGTTTTACCCGTGATCCGTTTGCTTTGCGTTCGTTCCTTCCTTTCTACCAATAGTTTGCGGCTACTGGTCTCGAAAACGAAACATCGATCGATCGATTTACGTTCAACACGTTGATCAAGCGGCCGAAGCCACGTGGCTGTTCAGCGAAACTAAAATTTTTTTTCCTTAACACGAGTGCTGATAACGTCAACGTGGAGTAATCCGCGCTCAACGTGTTAATTTTCGCGATAACTTTGTGCGGTTCGATATCTGTACGTAGAAACTAGATGAAACATGGGCTTACGATACTGATTGCGACAATAGCTTAATGGATGAATGTGTTCTCGTCACCGTTAACGATCGCGTGCTAAGTTACGTTGCAAACTTCCTAATACTTATAGTAACCTTGATTATCATGGAGGTAATTAAGGAACAATACGCTGGTAGGTGACTGACGGACGACGGTTTTGGAGAAATTGTGAGGGGATTGTATACAGAATGTTTCGGTTCAGATTAAACGTATTCTTTAGTGAAATTTTAGCAAACTTAACTTTGGTAAAAGTACATTTCCCATGTTTTTACGGCATGTAATTAAACATAATGCACGTAATGAACGATATGAACGTAAGCTTATAAAAAGTAATACATTCAGCCACTGTAATGTCTCATGTGTAAGAGTAACGTAAGTAAAAAAAAGAGAGAGAGAGAAAAATAATCGGGAACGGAAGGGCAAGTGAACTCATGTTATGGTTTCATAAGTAAGGCTTTCCTAACAGACCTGTGCTTTAGACGCCGAGATAGCAAAGGTTAGGTCAGGGGATGTATTTATGTAAAAGGGATGATTAGGTGGGGATTTTCGGGAATTGTGTTTGGTGTACATCTTCAGTGGCGAATGGAAATGGGCAGAAGCACGACTAATAAGCTATAACAATAGTACTTTTGAATATCAAGTTGTAGGTATTACGAGGAATATACCAAGGCGATGTGTAGATATTAGAGGAGTAGAAGGAATATACTGTATAGGTTTGTAAATTAATGTCTGGAATGGCGACATCATTTAAACTACTACTCTAAATAAGAAATTGCATTACAGTTGAGAAATATATGACTCCGGTTAAATATATATAATTCACAAATCTGTAGAATAAATTCTTTAATATTCACACTATAAACCCTACAATTACTCGCTATTAATTTCGCACCCTATTTCATATATTTTTCCCAACGATTAACGTCCAAATATTTATTAAAAATTAAAAATTAAGATTGTAATTTAAAATGCTACAGTAATTTCTAAAAATCGACGAATCGACGTTATCGATGATTCTCACAGGTGATAATTGGCTGTTCGATGAGCCGTTATGAATCAACGCAGCGAATCCCTCAGACCTGTTTGTTAGAGGTCCTAAACAGTGGCAACAGCTGCGATTAGCTGAACGGCGAATCCTTCGGGGCGTATCGATAATTTATCCGCTTATAAAATGAAATCTCGCCGGTGCGGCCGATCAAGGCAACGCCATCAATATTCACCGACGTGTAAATAATGCGACAAAGGGACACGTTAATTTCAGTCTCAGCTCGATATCCCAGTAACGAGAGAGAGAAAAAAAGTTGGCCAAGGTAAATCAAATGTTGAACGTTCTAACTTCCGAATATATTATGAAATATTCATTGCCATCGTAGAATCTGAGGAAGCGCCTCGACTTTTCATCTTGCGACCCGTGTCTCGAGGGCCGTAATTTTCGTTCGTCCGTGAGTTATACTCAGGCTCCTAATGAGCCACGCATAATGGAATAAACAATCCGCCCTCCTTTTTTTCGATCTTCCGCTCTTCGTTTCTTTTGATTATTTTTACACAGTTTTCTTCTTTTATTTTCGTACACCACGAATCCCCTCCGCAGGAACAAATTGCTCCACAGAACTAATGATCGACTTTCTGCTGGTTTCCTTTTTTCTGGCCCGGCGGTAGGCATTACGTCAAAAACGCATTACAGTGAAGACTTTTTTAAATTATACGTTCACAGACTGAATGAAATCGTGACATCGTTGGCAACAGGGTAATTTCTTCGGGATGGACATGTTGAGTCGAATAACAAGCTCCGTGTGGAATTTGTGAGATAAAAGGAATACGAATACCGCAATGTTAAGGTTAAAATCCTATATTAAAGGATCGATTTTTTCTTTCGTCGACATTCGCTAAGATGATAAGAAAATAAGTAACATCGAGTTATTAATAAAGCTCGAATTCCTTCATTTACCTAATTTACCATACAATCTCCGGAATTTCGAAGATGATAAAAAGCTATAATGCAACATTTCTCAAAATCGTGTAATAAAAAATCATTAACTCTTTCCTTTATCAACACTCCTAATAAAGCCTAAATTCTTTCAGTCATCTAATTTACTCAATCTCCATAAATCAACGTCAGGTACAAACTAATCAAAATAAATCAAACGCTGGAATATTTCGTAACCCGGCAAACTAACCAGTAGATTAGCGATAATTCGTTCCCCTTTCTATACGCACAGAAACATTCATCGAAACGGGAGTAATTAATCAACAGTTCGAATAATAAGAACTCAGCAGCAGGTTCGTCGTAAATCAAGCGAATCAAGCATTCGGCAAAACTACGTACGAATAAATGGATTTGCGCGGCGTATTACATATACTTAATTAAATAACTGAGAGCCAAGATCAGCGATTTATGTCGCTTTCAACCGAATTCGACGAGAGAGGGTAAACGTCTTAGTTTTCTCTGTTGGCTACCTTACGTAAAGGCGATGCACGGTTGTTTAAAAAGGTTCGAATGGATTTTTCAACGAGGAGAAACATTAAAACTCGGGTAATCTTTATGAATGCAAATGCCGGTACATCAAGCACGATACAAACGAACCCCCGCGCGTCTAACCCCCGGAACTTGGCCAGCTGGTGTATTCATAACGGCCATAAGTTTCTTTTCCTTTCTGCTGTGCTCCCGGCAGAAAATCCGGCGGGATTTTGAAAGAGGAAGGTGGCCTCCTATATCAAACTCATTATCTATTGTAATAAAAGGTGAGCGTGCTTCATTGTCGTGATAATATAGCCGTTGAGCCTTCGCCATTCGTGTGTATTGTGCGGAATCCGACGAGGTCACGTCGCGCCGCATAAAAACTGGCGATGAATGCGATTAATTATGGGACCATGCAAATGGCGAACGACGCGCGGCCGCGGATTATTGAATTGAAAATTGCAAACGCGTTAGACTGAGAATAATGGGGAAAGGTACGTTGACTTCTCCGGTTGGTATAGGTAGATGGACGAGAATGAAGAGTTCGGCCGTCACGTTGTAAATTAGGGATTTTCTTGGTAATGCATGTAAATATTCGAACACTTACGGGAATCATTTATCAATATATTAACGTGTGTTACACGATTTTGACATATCGTTGTCATTGTTACGAGTATGTCTTAATCTTTTGTAATAAGAGAAAAAATTCGCAATGTTTCAAGAAAATCTTTAATATGCTATTGAAGCGAGAAATCACGTATAACGATATGAATTTTAAATACTTTCTTCAAGTTTAAGTAATTTTTTGACGGTAGCAGAATACCGATAAGGAACAGTTTTACAGTAACTATAGATTTCACCATTATGATGTTCCTGCATTCCAAAATCTTCAACGAACTATCTTTCTCGAGTATTCTTCTCTTTCTGTAACTGAAAATTGTGATACAGTTTTTATTAAACTTCTCTTGCGTTTACAGAAATAGCTTTTTTGTTAAAACTGAAGTCTCTTTCAGGAGAAGAAAAAAAATAAGAAACGACGATTCGCTCCAAAACTTCGCGACGCTAATTAAACACATCGATAAGTAGCACGATAATCCTACGTACAAGCGCAGCAGGCTGTTAATCGTTTGTCTCGCTATATAAATCTGGATGATATCCAGCAAATTGAAACGATGTTGGATTTCTTCAGAGAAAAAGAGACAGAGACCATGAACAATAAGGAGGGAAAACGGGAAACGAGCCTCGATAACGAAGCCGGTTTGCGTAATGCGTCGTGAGCAACAGTTTCACATTTCCTAAGGAGAAATAAAAGAAAATGGTAATGAAACGATTTACACCGCGAGAAAGTTAACTAATTTTTGACAGGGTGGAACGCGAGGCTTCGCTTCCACGGGAAACGTATCTCGAGCTGGCGCGTGAGCAAATAAGAAGCTGACCCGGACAGGAGAGGGGAAAGTGCACAAAAAAATTAGAAAGAAGAAAGCGATGGGAGGAAGGTGGAGTAAAGGCAGGTGAGAGAGGAGAACGACCACTGGAGATTCTCGAATGAGACCGAACAGTCGACTGACTTGCATTCAGCGTTTCGATTCGCCTCAGGCTTCTCCTCTTACTCTCTTTCTTTCTCGCTCTGTTTCTCTTTATTCGATCCCCCTTCCATCTCCATCTCGATCGCTATCGACGTCCGTTTGAAATCAAGACCAGCTACCAGTTTTTCCTTTTCTCTCATTCTTCCCTCTTCCATTCTTTCTTCCCTTTCTTATTCTTTTCTTTTTTATTTCGGTTTCATTTCTTTTTATTTCACGATCATTATAACACTGTGCGACGAATACCGGTTCCGGCCAAGTTAAGTCCAATTATTTACAACTTCCCTCCGAATCGAGATTTCATAGCGTACAGAGGAGTCTCTCGACTATTACGCGATGAGACGGAACGTGTTCGATTATCGACGGTCACTCTGCAACGTCGAAAGTTAACGAAAAAGTAAACGATTGTTTTCGAGTAGCCGCGGTATCCTCATTCGTCCAGTTCGTCGTTGTTCATCGTCATCCCTTCGCTTCGTTCGATTTGTTGCTCTGTTTCAAACGTCTCCCTCCCTTTACCTTTCCTCTCCTCGTCATCGTCGAATTTCTTTTCTTTCCCCCGATTATTACGGTCCGCCCCCTTCCTACCCACCCTTCTTTCTACCCCTGGACGAAATCCAATTATTTTCCGCTCCATTCACTCACGCTTTTCTTTTTCGCGCGGACTTCGAGTACCCTTAACTATTATGTGACTTCAAACTGGTTCGACGTATCGATAGTCGTTCACGAAATTTAGCAGCGAGATATAATGAAAGGGACTACGATCTGGGTCCTTCAGAAACGTTGTTTCTGCTCCGATCGAAATCACCAGCGACTCTTAATCTTATGCACCGTCACGTATCAACCATGATTATCTTTGCCAGATTTGTTATATTGATACCATATACGTTCATCGATATTTTTTATTCTTTTTGGTTTTCCAACCAAAGAAAGTTTGAACGTATTGTAGTCTACGAGAATTTTCGTTTTAATAGTAGAGGGACTGAGAGTCATTTTTATTCATTAGAGAGAGAGAGAGAGAGAGAAAGAGAGAGAGAGTCAAGATTAAGCCGTTATTTCCATTTATAACTATTTGCAACTTCTGACTTGTCATGTTTTGTTTGAAATGATAGCAAGTGGTAATTAGTAATAATTTTGGAAGTATATCGAAAATTGTACTTGAGGCAAATATTGAAGAAATTCTAGTATTTCTGTAATATAGTGTTGTAAAGAGCGGCGATATTTTATGTTAGAAGGTTTTCCAAAAACCGCAGCTTCTCGCGCTGAACTCCCGTAAAGTTATAAGCATTATGAAATCAGGATCACCGACCACTTCGTTGCCCCACTGTTAGGATCGTCCCCTCTATCCTACCTTAATCCAATCATTTCACGCCTCTTCCTTTCCAACAACCTTCTCGACATTCACGATGTCTACATGGAGCCTGAATCAATCCAGCCGCTTCAAGCTGACGATACAGTTGAAATCCATGAAGATAACAATCTTTAAAGTTATACTGAATTTCTCCATCAATCAAAAGTCAACCTTCCAACAGTGAATATTCCTTTCTTAACGTGTTTAATAATCGGTTTCCATTGTAATTATTACAGCTAATCGTGCATAGTTGCAAAAATACAATTGCGATAAAAATCGTTTCTTCTCTGTGCAATTTCGTTCTTCTTCACTATTCATCGATTTTACCAGAAAGTATAAATCAATCCAATGAATTTATTGAATCAAAATTTGCGAAATTGGCAATTTTTAAAGTTCCATGATTTTCTTTAAAAATAAAAAGTCAGTGGTCTTTTTCCGACACGTTCAATTTCCGTCGTAATAATTACAATAGTACATCGCGGAAGAAAGAGAAAATCATAATGAAACGAATTCCCTGAACTGGAACATTAACGTAAGGTCTCTTTCTCTCTTTTCGTTTCGTTTGACCCTCTTCTCTCGCTCTTCAATCAATTCGGGGATTGAGGAGTTTGACATCAAGAACAGAGAGTAACTTCGTTCTCCGGTGTTTTACGGTGAATTAAAAGGGCCTTTAAATCCTTTCAAATCGTCAAGCCGGGAAAGCTTCTTCCTCCGGTAATCCTGTCTTTTTTTCCTCTGCAATCTTGCCCCTATTGCTGCCAGCGAAGAAGAGGCACGATCCCAAAGAAACAAAAATCAGAAGTTGAGCTTCGATTTGCAGTGAGGATTTCCTCGTACAATGTTTATCGTTCCGTTTGTCTTTTCGTTATTTGTTTATACACGTAGTTCTAATTATGAATTGTTAATTATATCCTAGGAAATCGATTGGCCTTATTGCAAAGAATAGAGATCCTTATGAAGAAATCTCCCAATTATTACAAATAAATTTTTGTCAGAAACACAGGTTTACGTCGGTGCTCGCCAGTCACTCGTAAAACTAGAACTGTGCCCTTGCATGCAAAAACTCTCTTCGCTCTTCCGTGACGATCGCAGGGAAACTAGGAGAGATGCAGCGATTGCAACGATAATCCAATTATTCCCTGACCATTCTCTCTCTATAAGTACATATATATTCCGTTTTGTTCGAGTTCAGGATTCACTTCAGATTCGTTTTTACAGGCGTTCTTGTTTCCTCGAACGGAGAGTCAGGTGGCTGCAGTTACTAGCGGTGGCTGATTTGCCGAAAAACCTGTGGGGTTTAGAAATAAAGAAGAACGAGAAGATGGTCCGGACCCGATCTCACGGCCAATCAAAGAGCTGTTTCGCGTGTACCCTTATTTTGATCGTAATCGAAAGCAGACATCGTCGTCGGTGGTTCCATCGTCGTTCGAAACGCTTCGAGGCGACTTCATTCGATGTCTCTTCTTTTTTCCTTTGTTTCTTCTTTTCGTTCCATCCTCTACCTTGGTCGTTCATCTCCGTTGTCAACAGGCTAGTTGTTGGAAGATGATTTTTGAGCTTATAATAGATACATGATCGTTCGTGAAAGAAAACGACGTCGATAAACGACGAAACAAAAATGGAAAGTCCGGTCGGCTTATAAGACACTGTTACTGATCCTACGCGGCTTAAACTGTCGTCACGATAAAATCCGCTTATTCCGGCTTCCTTAAAAATCCCACTCGGTATTCCCGACGTTGAGTCCGAGACTCAATGTTCTTGAATTTACGCGCGAGACGAAGTGATAATCGATCCCGTTTAGGTGTAAAAATTGTGAATTCGCGTGTTAACTATTGTACCATATATTCGGTTGAGATTCATATAACGTAACAAATCATCAGGAGATAAAATCACAGATAATTCCATGCCATATTATTTGTTGAATAACTACTTCAGTAAGTATTCGTTATTTACTGAAACTGTAAAATTGTGTTAAATGAAAAATGATAAAATATTATATGTATAATTTGTATATTCTCGCATACTATCTGAATTGTTACATCTTTCAATTTCCCACAACTGCATAAAAATTCCCCATTCAATTATTGCATTATACTTATCGAGTTCCTCCATTAGAATCCAATTAATACACTTCCATCGTAACTACTATCGATACCACCATTTTCATCTTTTTTTTTTTAGATTAACCTCGATCCACGTAACGATCGAAAGTCTCTCTAACGACGACAAATGATTTCGTGTTCAGAACAAACTCGATTACTCTTCGGTCTTTCAGTTACCTTTTTAAACTCTCTGTCTTACACGATCAAGGAGACTCGTTATCGGTGATTTTAAAGGAGATACTGCTTCATTTTGAACGTTAAGGTGGTGCATTTTGACGAGGCGAATCGAAGAATTCTATAGAAAATGGCGACGACTCGCGAACGACCGAGTTCACCGCTGCGTGATTTCATCAATCGGTTGAACGATTGATATAAAACGAGGATGCATTTTAGATTAAAGCTAGGGAGGTCCCGATCGTATTAGAAATTAAAAGAACAACCTTTTCAGCCGGCGACCCGATCGAATTCTGTCCTTGTTCCGCGAGAGAATTAGTGTATTAATTATTATCGGAGTAATCGGGGAACGGTTCTCCATTGAATCGAATCGAAAAGTGTTTAAGCGATTTCAAGTTAGAAGGCGGATTATGTGAACGTGTCCGTTGGATAGGTGGGTTATAAGAAGATGTGTGAAGCATAACTTAGATGCTTCCGATGGACAAGCACAATGGTCGTAATCCGGTTGCCTGCCCAGGCCTCTCTTCTCAGAGTTGTCAAGATGAAGGATGCTTCTTTTGATGGAGCTGCATAGTTTTTTTATCTCTTTCCTTGTCTCATAACGTGGTTAACGATGGAGCACGACAATTGACGTCTTAACTAGAACTTGTTAACTATACGGAGCGCAGGTTGACATTTGATAGGAAATAATCAAACTGCAATATACAGATAAACGGTAGAAATATTTCGACTCTTGCAGAAAATGCACAATTGCAGCGCTTTAATAAAGCCGTTATAAAACCGATAATAAAGTGTTAAGATGTAAATTCAATCAATCCCGACTTCAAACGAGTACATAATGCCACGAGACGATCTTCACACAAGAGTCTACCAAGCTCCTAACAATCTCAGACCGTCTAATAAATATTTTCATAACAAATCTTTAAATATGCTCTGTTATTTATTATGATTAAATTCATAATAACATTTTATTATAAAGCACATGGGATAGAACGATTTAGTACGAACGACAGTTAGTAAGATCGTCAAAAAGATTCTTGGTATTGCGAGAACAAACCTATGAATTGTTTTAAATTGATCAGTATTTTGCTAATGAAATTACCAATAATAATTCCTAAATCAAACGCTTCTTAATGACGAACAAAGGATTTAAAACAACACCGACTACTCTTTATATACACTTCAAAAGCAAAACATTTCCGTTCTATAGTCTCAGCCATTCGCACAGAACCGTTAAACTATCTGTGAAAAGACAAAAGAAGAAGAACCGGAGTTGCTTCAGTTTCACGATCTTCGCTTCCATTCAACTAAATTCAATCATGTTACGAGCACAACTACCTCGTCCCGGGGACGAAAAGAAGGAACTTCCAACAATTTCGAGGCCGTTCGACCAGCGTAATAAATATATCTCTCCCTAGCTTCAAGAGTCTGCCTAAGAGACGCGGAAAGACGGTTCGACGAGGAGGAAATAACAATGGGAGTGGAAACGTTGGCCAGCGGGGATGGTTCGTGCTCTCACGCTCTCGCATCGTGGCAAGCAGCGATGAACACTTCATTTTCCGCGTTTGCCTTTCGAACAAAGCAGGCCGACCATTCGGTTGACCAGATGCATGGCCATTCTGCGCGGCTACCTCCGATAAATTCGTCGTCTGACCGCGAGAGAGCGGCAAGAGAAAGCTCGTGGCCGATAACGCGAAGATAAGAGACAACGAACGAGCGAGAGGGTGCGAAAGGGACAGAGGAAGGAGGGTGAATAGCTGAATGAATGGACGAGTGACGGTGGTGGTGGAGCAGGTCGGCGGCCATTAATTGGAGCGTCTCCCGGTCGGGCCAGCGATGTGATTATTTTCATGACGTTTCGATTCAAATCAAACGCATTGTTAAACGGTGCCTCATTGTGCGCCCGCTCCAATTTGCAGCGGTATTTTACCAGCCGCGCTGCCCGCTCAACGCCACTGCCAATATGCAGCACGCATGACTCCAAACAATTCCGATGACATCTAGGAAACGGCCCCGGGACAGTCCATGCCGCAGCCGCGCAAGACCTCTTTTTTCCAACCTCGGTCTCGTTCGCAGGTTCCGTTTTTCCATTTTCTTCCTTTTTTTCATCCAAACTTCTGCTTTGTCTGGCACGCTCTAGATATCTCGATTTCTAACGACCTTTGAAGGATGCTGAAGATTCTTGTCTGTAAAGTGTCTTTTTATCGGAACTGTTATTCTTTCACCGCGCGAAGAATTATATCAGTAGGTGTCATAGAGAGTCTGAAAAGGCTAGATCTCGAGAAGCTGAATCTGGATTCAACCGAGGAACTACGGAGAAAGGCGGTATTTGTTACGTACATAATCACTTTGTCGACTACAGTCAAATAGACTTCACAGATTGTTTTCCTCAAACTTAAAAGAAAATTTCTAGCAACGAACAGATACAATTAGTGGAAGAACCTAGAGAGAGGTTAAATTAGGAGGTTTCGTTCGCTTCAAATAGTGTACAATTCCATTATTCACCTCACTTCTACCTTAGTCAACCCGATCTCCAGACCCAAATAATCAAATATTCCACCACAATATCATTTAGATTCTACCCGAATTTCGACTCGGCACGAACATTCGTACGCGTCTTCCCGATTAACCGTCGTTTCACACGAACGACCCGGGGAACCATCCTCAAACCTCCGAATCAAGTCCAAGCACGATCCGGAAACGGCCGAGCAGAAGCCAGTTGTTACGCGACGGAAGAAATCTCGACGGAAGTTCGGCATCGTTGATCGATGCGAAAGTTTCGTGCTCGCGGATAGACCAGCCATAGAATCTTCGTGATTCTTTTTTCTCCGATGCGAACGAATAGCTGAACGTCGAAAAGCTGTCGCGAATCGAGCGGATCAAAGCATCGATAAACAGAGTCGGTCGATAGAGAGAGAGAGAGAGAGAGAAAGTTGAGAAACTGGAAGAGGAGAAGGTGACCGAGGGACAGTAAGGTAACCGGCAGGGACTGGTTTTCGGGGAGGAAGATTTAATTAACGTTTTCCCCGTGAAAGCGCGACTGCTCGGGAGGACAGAGACAACGACCTCGCCGACACTCGTTCGTTTTTGCTTGTTAACAGCGCAAAACATTGCGTCGCGTTCAGCTTTTGCTCTTCTTTGCTAACGTGGATTGCCGCGACTTAGAAACTGCTAGCCTCGTTAACCGGTTATCGTCATAAATCTCGTTTGGTCTGTTTGCTTAGAACGGAAGGATTGTTGAAAGAAATGTGTAGGAATGGTGAATAATATCCAGGCATCTTCGCGCTGGTGCGTTACTATAAGTAAGTGCTGGGTGTTACAAGTATCCAACCATTTTGAATATCTCGAGGATCGCACGAGCTTGATACAATTTAACGATCGTTTAAAATAAATGATAATTTCAAACTTCACGCTACGACATTCACTTGAGCCAAAACTGTTTGACCGAAAGATTTCAGTTTAATCTATTTGCAATTTACCCCCTTTTTAGATTAAGTCTCTCGCATTAGAATGACCGACAATAACAATAAGGAATGCGACAAAAAGGTGAAAATTAAAGAATCTCTTTTCTTTTGGAATTGATACATTGTACGCTTTCATTCAGCACAGGAAGTTAGTTGAATATAGTACTCTGTTAAGAAAATCATTAACAAAATTCTCTTTTTGCAGTCAGAAAATTATTCTATTACAAAAATCATACATATGATCGTCGAAAATCAAAAGGTGACTTATATACAATTATATACAAAAAATACACTTATATACAAAGGTAACTTATTTACAATATAGTCCCAGAAATGTAGGTATAGAATTTGAAAAAATAATTAAAGAAGGTATTTTATAAAAATTACAAGAAGTTTCATAAAGAGGAAGAAGTCTTTTCGTTGTTTAGCTGCAGACAGTTAATAAGATACTAAAAGATCGTCGAAAGAGAAATTAATACCTCGACGAACTCTACAAAAATCATATACCTTTATTTGTTAACGCGAACGAGCGAGAGAACGAAATTTCATGGAAGTGGGGACAAGACCCACCGTTCACATGCATAATTAAGGAATATAATGAACGTTTTATTCGCGAAAATTTCAGATGTCATTTGTAATTTAATACTCTCGACAGCCGTGACTCATTCTGATGAAGAAACACCGCATTTCATTTCGGATGCGAGCCGATGTTTAATATAACTGAAATTGCATTCAATTCAAGAATGGTCGCTGAACTCGTCTCGAAATATCGTCTGACACCAAGCCTTTAATCCTTTTAATCCCTACAGTCCTAATCTTCTTAACACCGTCAAACTACACGAGTCACGTTAATTTATGCATCCACCCTGATTATTTGAATCTACCCCAACCCCATCACTGGTCTTCGCCGTTTTACAAATATTTACTTACAAGATGAACGCTTCTCACGGTCTGAACCAAACTAAAAGGAAATTTGCTCTTTTGCATTCGAAGACTGCGTGGGGAACATATAATAAATCCATTTTTGATGACTTTTTATCTTCCTACTTCTTTCTAGATCGGTAGAATTCAATATATATGTATAAATTTGAATGGTTCAATAGTCAGATAAGTTCAATATCTATATAGAATTCTAGTACGTTACGTTTAGGTCTTATAAAAAATTACTTAGCAATTTTAATTCTGCACAAAAAGAAGTACAGGCATTTAAAATATTAATTATAAATATAATGAAAATTTGTTCTGATTTTTTCAGGCGTTCCTTAGTTGAGCAAATGTGGTATGTTGTCTCGAATTTGTGTATGGAATTCTTTTATACTAAAATTTTTAATCTATTCTTGGTTTGTCGAATATCAACCGTTTATACTCGAAAACTTTTTCGTTATAGGATCTGTAACGAAACGACTGTAACATAAATAAGCAAGTAGCAAATAACACAAACAGTACTAATATGTAATACTTGAAGTTAATTATTGATTGTCTTAATAAACATATTTCTCTTAGTGATGAGGAAATAGTATATGTAGGCACTTTTGTTAACTATTGAAAATCACGATTTTTGCATTAATTTTTTGTATAACACGACATTTTTTCGGAACGTAGCTACCGCACTATATGGATGATACTTGTACAATAAATTAGACGTTACACCATGCAAAATTCTTCATTATACAAATTATAATCCAGCTAGTCGACACTCGGCATTTCACTCAACGACATTATGAAAATTCGTAAAACGAATTCAACCAACGAGCCAATACAAATATACAATCACATTCTCTGTGAATCAATTGTTCACAATGTCTAAATTCGCCTTAACCGAAACTTTCCTCGTTTTTCTCCTTGCTGTTTTCGTAGCGTCGTTACACGCGTCCTCCGCGAGCACTCCTTCCCTCGTTGGATTTTATTTCGCGTCTGTACGAGGCTCGAACCTTTATCGGGTGCTAACGACATTTAATTAGCGTTGCGAAATTAATTCGCGCCAGCGCCAATGATACAACCGCTCGTTATCCGGCTATAAAAAAAAAAAAAAAAAAACACGAGGAAAAATGGGTGAGAATAGAGAAGAAAGGCAAGGGTAAAGGAAAAATAAAATACATCACAGGGGGCATATTTTTGCAGGAAAGTGCACATTACAAATGCAAAGTGCCATTTGGACGCAACAGCGTCGATCGTGTGGCACCGCATTGCCGAAAGCCAAATTGGCTTACTTAGGAATTCGCGGGAAATATATACACGGCTGGCTCTTTGCGCGTTACGCCGCAACTTGTTCTCGTAACTTTTACACCGCTATGATCCCTGACCTCTCGCCCCCTCTCGAACCCTCGTTTGCCTGCCATACTACCTTTATGGTGGCCTGATGCAGCAAAATTCGACTTCGAAGCTGCCCAGAGGAACCCGAACATGCCAATTTTTCATTAATATTTCCCTGTAATTCCACGTAATCGCATTACTTTCCAACTTCCGCTTCCCCGTTCGGTCTTCTTGCCACGCGGAAAAAGACTCGCGAACTTCGTTAAGTACAACACTTTTTCGGCCCCGATTTCACATCCAATTAGATATTCTTGGAAATATTCCTGTGGACGCGGGATTCAAGGCACCTGTGAGAGTTGTCGCGTTTGTTTGCAATTATGGTAATAAAAGTATTTAAATAAATTATAAATTGTTTGTAATGGGAAAAACAATACGAACAAATAAGTGGTATGATATGATTTCTTATGTTCGATGTATGATTCTACAATATACACGTTACATATCCCTCTAACATGTTCGTAAAATTTGTTTTTTTCTCAGATTTCTATTTCTGTGCCAAAATATTGCTCATTTGAGGCATGAGCAGAGGTGAACAATTAGTGCGCCATATTTCTTCTGAATGCGAATTTATGTCATTAATTTATTCGAGTAAATTGTATTAATACAGAAAACTGGAGTACTTCATTTGCTTCAAGTCAGACTCAGAGAGTATAACGAAATTAGACGCTACATTGAATATTTTGTGCTCACAGGGAATTACTGAATTTGACGAGTCTTGGCGTTAGTACATTTTTACTCACAATAGCTCATTTTTGATCAATTCTTTTTATCAGTAGTTTAACATATCATTTGATTAACGATCGATAATTAAACGCATTCGTTATTTACTACAAATAGAAACTACGTATATCATAAAATTACGAATATTTATATTCTAGTGTTAAAATTCGGATATCCATAAGAAACGGTGTCCATTATAGCAAGCACGTGTCAGGACTTAAAGAATTTGTGGCTGAGGATGCATTGGATAAACATCGAAGTAATAAAAGATCAAAAGACAACGATGACGAATGAGGAATGGTCGAAAAACGTACGACATGAAATCATAGGAACCAGCAATATCAAGGTACAGAGAGTCGAGAAAGAGTTAAAGAGGAAAGAGAAGCTGATTTATTTGACTAACGCGGGTCTCGTCACGCAAAGAGGCGAATAATAATAATCAAAGCGAAAGAGAATATCGGTGAACAAATCGTATCCGGTTAAAAGAAAAGAAAAAGAGGTTGGAAGATACTCGAGAAAAATAAGCAAGTGGTGTCGACGATCAGAAGATGAAATAGAGCCGAGACGAGTTTTTAAATAGAACAAGCGAGTCACGAATTCAACAATGATATTTCAATACTCTTAATACGAACATTAAAATCAATGTTAATAGCAACGATCGTTTCCCAAATATTTCTGAAATATCTCCATACCTTCGTATCGTTTACTTGACTTATAAATTATCAGATCATTCTACATATGTATATTTAGTCGAAACAGTAAGTATATTTTAATCGCAAAGGACGTAGAGCGATCGGAACAGACACTTCGATATCGATCTCGAAAATGCAATAACTCTACAAAAATGTAATTATCGAGCACGGTAAGAGTATTCTTTTATCAATAATTACACGTCACAAGACGTCTTAGAAAATTATACTCATAATATACGCAGAAATCGATGCTTTTAACAAATTATCTCTTTTTGTGTGGTGCGGGCAAGTCGCAGGGTTGAATCAAGTAAAAAAGTCGATGGCACATAGGAACTGTATCCATAAAAATATTTCGCACTCTAACCATGGCACACGTGTTTTCAACTGTTGTGTGTACACAAACATCTCTTGCATCGAGGAGCAGGCAACCTAGGAACGAATGAGTGCAAACCACTTGTATAGGAGAGAAAAAAAATGTAGGCATAACAAGACAGGAAGGGAGGAAAAATGGGGAAGAAAAAAAAGCAACGAGCGAAACTTTTTCAGTGACCAGTCCTATTTCACCGTGGTCCCTCTGCCTCGCTCTCGTAGATTCGGACCATCTTTATTGGCACCAGGCCATGAATTTAAAATTACGCCAATGGGGCACATTTAGCTCTTTGCCAGACTTTGGCTAATTTATTTCGCGACAAGTTCGTACCACCGCCAGATATTCTTACGCGTTGTAGTTGAGTGCTCTCGCGCCATATACATCGGCTGTCATAATCCATGTATTTTTAGGCAATTTCTAATGTTCGATTTATCACTTGTAGGGCACGTTAAATGATATCAGCTAATAGGAAAATCCTTCGAAGTTTAAAATTCTTTATTAAAACAAGCGAACATTCGAAATATAGCAATATAAGAAAAGTGTCTGATAGCGACGATGCCATTAGTTTTAACATCCATTTTTAAGTTACGGTAAGTTATCAATATTACAGATTAAAAAATTATGAGCGTTTATGGGGACACAACAACAAAAAATGGAAACTGGGTAAATATACTAAATATTATAACTGGTACTACACTTTGAACATTTGCACAATGTGTGCATTATATATTCTTTTGCACCTTTAAATTTTCTATAAATTTTTTATGAAATTGTTTTGATATCATATAAATTTACTAATATCAAGAACAGAATAAATGAAAAAAAAAAAGAAAAAAATAAAAGTGCTGAGAATTTGGTACATTTGCTACTTTAAGTTTTTCCTCTACAATTTTAAGATTGTAACAAGATTTTTACTTTTTCTTATGCGTCGAACATGTTAATTTATTCGAATTTTAAGGTAATAATGTTTAACGAGTCTCTGCGATCTGTTAATGGGATTACTCGATCGAGAAATTGAATGATGATAATACATGGGTCGTCGGGAGCAAATATCGATAGCTCGGAGTAGTTGGATTCAATGGTGATATGTCTGCGAAGGCCGAGTCTCAAGGGTTATGAGACACCAATTCATACAGTGTTAAACATCATCAGTAATAAATTCAACGAATAGGAGTTACGATTATCGATTCGTATTAAACTATGATCTTATCCTAAATCTGATTCACGACTTGATACATATACTATTGTTATTAGTCATATACATGTCATAAAATGTATTAACCTTGCAGTAAAAATTTATAATATTTATTATAATAAAAATGGCCATTTTGTAAGCTGTATGAAGACGTCTACGGCTGTTCGTATACATCTCGTGATAGACACAATTCTTAGAGATCAACTCAAGTTTGTGTAACATATTTTAACGCTTGAAAGACACGATGTTTTCAGAAACAAAAAATTTCTTCGCAAGATCTAAGCTAATCCGTGTATAACATCTCTATTGAAATATTGTTTGTGACTCTGAGAGTGTCTGTTTCGAAACTGCCAAAGATAGATTACCATTTTTGACCCAACCGTGTTATAAAACTTGTCTAACTTATTTAACTTATTTAAAAAAATCCCTAAAAAGATGTAAGTGCCTTACGCTTTGACACGATTAACAAACACATCTTTCGCCTTACGTCGATAATAGAGAAACACCATTAACGTCTAATAGCGTTTACTCATTCTCGTAAGCCTAATAAGGCAGCCTGTCGAAATTACGTCTCGAACAAATTCCCGTAAATTTTCTCCGGTTCTGAAAATTAATTTCATATTAATTGCAAGACCATGAAGCATCGTGCCGTTTCAACGATGGTTCTCACAGGGCGAGAGTATCAAGGTGGGAAAGACAGAGAGCAGGAGAGAGGACGAAGGAATTTCGACGTTTCATTCAATAAACAGGGAAACGGTGGGATGGATTCACAGACGGCGAACTCGCAAGCGTACCTCATGCGCCGATTGCAATCAGAGCTATGAGAAGCGTATTTCACGAAACTTCGTTCCTCGCCGCAGCGAGCAATTGGACCAAAAAATCCGTCGAATTGCGGTGTGCCTTAAATTTCATCGGAAGAAGGTTGAGATTGGTGTGGCACGGATCAGAGCCGTCTGAAATGCTAGAGAGTGCCTCTGCTGAAAATTCGTCGATGCGGAGAAAAGGGCGGCGAAGAAGAAGAAGGTGGTGGGGAAAAGTAAAGTAGGAAAGAGTAAAAGAGGGGATAGAAAAAAGAGAGAGTGAGTGAGAGAGAGAGAGAGAGAGAGAGAGAAAGAAAGAAAGAGAAAAAGGAGAGGGAGTGCACGACGTACGAAAATAAAAGAAGAGGAGACCGGGTTTGGTCCAGTGTTTTCCAGCACTCTTCGAAAATTGCATGGCAGAGCCAGCATAAGTATTTTATATCAAATAGTTCAATGTTTGCCGAGCAACCGGAGCCAATTCGCCCGATGACTATACGACGCCAAGTTCAAAAATTTACGATAAAATTATTCGCGAATATTTGAATAGCGAAAGAAGTATCAGCGAGGGTGGGGGTGAAATCGCTCGCTCTCTAATAACGCTCTCATCGAGCCACACGGTTCAGACAGAATACGGCAGTGATTGATTGATAGAATTCTTTAGAATTTGCCCCCGTTGCATCCGCTCTCTTCAATTTTCTATCCATTTGTTCCTCTTTCGATGATGCCGTGCTGTTACATCAGACCGTTCCAGGAACAGAATATACCATTTTCCTCCGTGTTCACCGGCCACATTAACGACAGATTTTCGTAATGTCGGTCGGCTGGAGCATTGTTAACGTCGCCGTGATTTACGTCTCGTTTCGATGATTACTTTCGTTTACGATTACAGGTTAGAATAAAATTTGGAATTTTTGAAATTGACGGGCTCATAACAAAATCGAATCTTGTCAGATTCGTCGACTTTTTACAACATTGAATATTTCGAAAATATTCAAGAGACTGCCAAAAGTATATAAGAATCCCAAATAAAGGCACAATTTTCGGATTGCATTACAGTGTAATCAAATTTTTAAATTCCTTTGTAGTGAAAAGCGTATATGATCTATCGTGATTTCAATTGTATAGTATGACAAATATTTTGTTTAAAGAAATTGAAATGTATCGAACATATTAATATATATTAATAAGAACATATATGCATAAGAGTAATCGTTTTTATTACGAACCCTTTAATTAGAGCCAATTAATATTTTAGAAAAATTACTCGAATGTTGTCAGTTAATCGCGTAAAGTAGCATTTTCAACATTTTCATCGCGTTCATTTGACGAGTTCATTTCAACGAGAACCAACGTCAGCGCGCGGCGACGTTTATGAAATTTTGATGAAGCAGCACGGGACATCCACGCTCCTGTCTCGTCTTATAATAACGTCGCGTTTAAAGTCTCGTAAGTAACATAAAAACAGAGAGTGGGAAAGAGACTAGTAGCGAGGTAAATCTCCAGCCATCCCCCTGTCGTCGGTGGGACAGGTCCGGTAGTTTCATTTCCTTCGTGCGCGTTCTACTCTCTGTTATTAGCCTAAGCATCTGAAGTGGCTCGACGAGAAAGGTACGACCATTTCATGCGGTTGACCCTTCCTGATGAAAGTATCAAAGGAACGCACGTTTTCCGAAATTACGTACGCTACGGATAAACGCGAGTAACGACGTTGCACGAACAATCTCGCAGTAACTCTAACGCCGTGTTTTATACCCACTCGAACTGTGTGACTCGCTGATGAAAATAGCTAAGATTGTTTCTTGGAAATTGAAGACGAGTACCATGTTGAATTGCCTGTTAAATTTTTCGAGGTCGTTTAATGATTTTACCCAGTGGATTTGAGATAAAAATATAGGAATTTCATTGAAATCAAAATTACTAGAAACTGTATTTGTTACCTTTTTATGAAGTTCTATAACAGACTATAAGTTTAAATTATCTCTTAAAAACAAGTAAATCGTGTCAAAAATGGTCGAGTGTAGGAGTAATTTTTTACAGTAATATGACTACTAGGAACAGTCTGGGAATATTTTTTAACAATGGTATAATTGCTATCTTGTGTTCGATAACATTGAATTCACTACAGCTTGCGAAAGCAGTAAGTTCATAATTAAAGTTCTTTTCAATAGTAAATCATAAGCTACCGATTGTCCAAACTTTGTGAAATTACTTTTCTATGCCCTTCGTCTCCTGTTTCACTGTAACGATCGTTATCAACATGGACCGCGCGTTGGCCGTTTGCAGAGTCCGAAAATATCCGTATTTATCAGGAAACGAGCGAAACTTTCTATCCGCGCAATTTCCCCGAGATTCTTTTGTCGCGCGAGGCGTATATTTCTCTCGAATCCGCGTTTCAGGAAAGAAAACTTTTTTACAGCGCGCGCAATATTTCCCTACCCACCCGCTTACAGCTGTATTTAATAACGCAGACTAATACCACATGCCGGTACGTTTCTTATTTATTCTGTTCTGTGGCGCGGTTCTCTCGCATTATGCCTTGCCAGTGCTTTATTGTGACGTACCGCATAAAAACATCATTACGTGATTTCTCAGAATGATAAATTGTTTGTCCTGTTGAAATATTCTTCACCTCCTCTTCACCCTCCTCTCTCATCCTCTGTACCCAGACGCCATCGCCATCGTCCCTCCTTTCGCTCCCGTCTTTTCCTCCTTTCTGCCTCCGCCCCTTTTTCTGCGAGAAAGTGAATAATATCGAAGAAATAAAAATTCATTACCTACTTTCAGGAATATACAGAGCATTGTGCTGAAACAATAGGCGCGGCGGAAAACAAAAGAGTAAAAAGACGGGAAGAAAAGCTGGAAAGAAGAGGAGGAGCAAGGCATAGGCGGAATATAATAATGCTCGCGAACGGATAATGCAACGTTGTAGCAATTTACTTCTCTTCGAAGGTATGAAATTGTTTCGATGGTACCGAGGACTAAAGAGAATTAGTCACAATGGTCTAGACCTGGCTATCGTAGCCACCTGCACGACCGTATCGTAGATAGAAATCCCCGAAGGAACTAGCTATGACAATGGACGAGAGCGCGAATTATACCGTTTCAAAGATTATATCGACGAACAGAACTTGACCAAAACTCTTGACTCTCCGATTCGATTCGTTACTTTATCGCAGTTGAATCAGTAAAGTTTGGCAGGGTTTCTCGATTACAGCTTTCGAGTACATCCCTGACAGGTAACGTCGGGGAAAAATTCGCGTGAAAACTCCAGGCAAGGGAAATGAAACCCGCCGATCCGACCTGTTTAACTACCGTGTAGGTTTCACTGAATTGGACAGAACCGTTGAGTCGTAATCTCATCTCTCTGAACGCGAAAGGTATAAAAAGGTTCCACAGGTGAAAAATCCACGAGATTCTCTCGAGTTTAACTAGGATAATTGCACGAAGACCCTATTTACGTGTTGTAATCTCGTTCGTCTATCTCGTCGATGCACGTACGTTCCACTGTTAAAAATTGTTTTTTCTTCTTGGCTTTTTACATTTTGCTTCGTTGATGTATGTTCTCTTATTTCACGGTTTGTTCTTATCTACTACAGTTAGATTCTATAGCCAGGAATTCACTTCATTTTCTTTATATTTCTGAACCTTTCTTGAAGTCTTCGTAAGGGTAGAGCTTAATCTTTAATACGTATTCGACGAATATATTATATTTATATTTATACAACGCTGAATCTTTCAATATTTTAATAATCTATATTGAAATGCAACGTCCATTTTGAATGATACAGATGCTAGGAGAACAGTATCTATATCAGGTTTAACAGATCTGCCATTAATCCTCTAATATTGAAAAAACAAAGAAACCAAAGAAAGATTTTATTGCCCTTCTGATTCATTCTCTAATACCATTCCATTCTCGATAAATTGATTTTTCAAGAACTACCATTGAATCTCCAATTTTCCTAGCCCGCAATTAAATACGACTAAACAAAGGGCCATCATTTACTTTCGGCTGTTAGAGTGGCTCGGAATCCCGTGCCGTTTCAAAGCAAACACGGCTCGTCGGAAACCAAGAATTATCCCAACACCCAGATACATCCCAATCCCGGGAACGCACGTTCGTGCGAGGAACCTCTGGATCGTAGTCGATGGCCTTTGTGCCGACACTGAATAACATTCCGCCGTTTTTCACGCTGGTGGCGCGCGTACAGCCGATATATACTCCCGTTCATAAATATCGAAACATCTATTGGTTTCATACGAAATGTGATAATTGGTCTAAATGATCCAGGAAACAATTAATCGACCGGAATTTCGTATTCGGAAAATTATGCGATTCAGTATAACAAAAATTCGTTGGAATTACATCCAGGAACTATTCGCTAACTAAACTGAAATAAACTAAACTAAATATAACTATAGAAAAAATTTCAGACGAAGTAAATAACAAATTTTGAGAGGTCTGCACACAATCTGAATCTGTGCTGTAAAATCGTTTGTAGCGTACGAATACAATGCGATAACAACGCGACTAACAAAACTATTTCGATCGAAGCAATCGAATTTGTAATCAAAAGACATGGCAGATATAGATAAGAGAAAATATTCTAATTTTATTACATTCAATTGATATGATTGCTATTGTAATATCGAATACGGACTCTTCTTTCTAGCTTGATGTTCCAAGTGACATAACATTTCCTAAAAGCTTCAATAATCTCGTAACGATTTTCCAAATTCACGTAAGCCTCCATGAGTGTTCTTGCTGATACTTATGATCAGGGATATACGTTTTTTCCCATCGAACCACGTGCCTCCATACGTGTCAATGATAGGAAACGTACATCTCATCCTGTATTAACCCAGTTTCGACCGCTTTTTTTTTCTTTTTTTTTTTCTCCTTTCCTTTCTCCAACCAGTCAGTTCAAGCCAATTTCCATGGAAGTGGCGGGATTTCAGCGTGACGGTGTATGTAAGGATGATATATCGATGGTACGCGTTAAGGCCGTGTTTGTGTTTTCTATTAGGCTAATCAGGACCGTGACTGGGAATACGTGGCGGAGTAGATGTGTGCCAGCTTGCCTAAGGAAGACATGTGTATCCGCCCCCGTGTACATGTATAGAGTGCCTTTATGCGAGTATGTAGGGTACATGAAGGGTGGAATCGAGGGTGAAGTGTATGTACCATGATAATACAAACGGAAACGAGCTGCTACGAAACTAACGACTCGGCCAACTAGACTGTAAACTATAGAAATTGAAACTTCAAGGAACACAGAGGGTGGTGAACCATTGTCGCGATGGAAAAATTCGGATGGAACCCCGATGTCTGAATGGTTGATCCACGAAAAAGATTTTACCACCGGATGAAACTTGATACATGGTTGTGCGTCGGCGGAAAGATTGTTCCTGTCGAGTGTGCGATAAAATGAAGATGAAGCAAAGTACTATTTGTCGTCCACTCTTCTTGTACATCATACGGTGGATGGTTTTTTACGAAAGTTGTCTTTTGGCTTCGTAGACGAACGTACATACGTTTCTTATTTGAACGAGTTAATTGGACACCGATTTACTTGATTTTATTCAAAGATTAGATTTTGGATTGCAACATAAATTCGTTCTGTTAGTATATATTATTGTGTATATAAAAAAGATCGGAACGTAAAGGTTTCAAGTAAATTTGACGTAAATGGCTTTCAGAGGTAACATGCAACTTATAATTATGGCTTATAGTTTAGGTCGATTTACAATGTTCGACTAACTTGTAACTCTTAACGAACTTAACCCAGAACATACATTCATATATAAGTATGTCTTATCAAACAATATCCTATACGACACGGTTGCTTAATAAGAATCATATCCAAAATATGTAACAATCGAGCGTTAAACATCTTCCTAAATGAGAAAACGACAATTCTTAGATCTCCTTTATAAAGCTAAAACAGAAAAATAATGAAATAACACAACTCCTCCCTTCCATGTAAATATCAATTTTCCTAACGCCCTAACACCCATCTTAACAAAATACAATGTATACATCTTAACGGGAATAAACAATTTTCTTAGGAGGCGCATAAAAACGATTCAGCAGTTGTAAGGATCTTTATACGTTGTCAAATACAAATGGCAGCAGTTCAGGCCGTAAAAGCCAGTCGCGGCTCGCGTCAAGAAAAATGAATCGAGGGTTGGGTGCGACTAAAGTACGATTGTCTATATTTTACGGGCGATGAGATCAGGGGTGGAAGGTTCGAAAAGAACATATCTGAGAATTGGTGGAGTCAGGCATAGTCGACAAGAGCGGCTTCGTCGTCGAACCAATTGAAAAGGCACGCGTTCGGTATTGATAACGATCGAAGGAATTCTCTTCGAAATGCTCAGTTCGAAAGAATTTGTAACTTTGTATAATCGGGCAACTCGGTGCGATCGACGAGCGCCGCGTGGAAGTATTAAAGTACGGTGATATACGTATATAGGTAATATACTTTCCTGGCCGGTGACTGTCGGGATTTTCAAATCGGCGATCGAATCAACGCAGAGTTTCAAAAGGGAAGCTTGCCGTTCTACTCACCCTCAGGCTCGAATCTCTACGGCACGACATACCGATGAAACTCAATATCGTTCGCGAAAGTAGGGCCCCTGCAGTTTGTAAACTCGATTATTCAACTACTTGGACATAATCACGCGTGGAAACGTACGATCCCTGACCTTTAACCCCGCTATGAGTCTACTCGCTTCGACGAAGATAACTTGAAACTTTAGGATGTCGAGTTTTGTTGCCGATATTGGAATAGAAACGTGCACGCAATCGATGCAAACGAGCTGTGAGAGATTACTGTAATCTTCTTGGCATAGGGTTTTGTTTAACGTTTGTATTTTTATGAAAAAGAAAAATGTAGATACGATGCTAGCGAAAGGTATGAATTTTATTAAATTTCAGGGACAAGAAAATATTTTTTTGTATTTTCTGTATCTATTCCTTTTTTTTCTACATTTTTGCTGGTAATTAATTTTTTCTTACCTAATCTGTATGAAAAATACGCTCATAATCAATTTCCTAGAAATTCTTCGTTATATTGAGTACAAGGATCGGAAAAAATAGCGAATGTTTTGAAACGTATTTTTTATTGAATGCGAATTGAACACGACAGTGTGAAAAATTGCGATAGTTTATAGAGGACAGTTGTCAAATGTAACTATAAAAAATATTTGACACTTGAAAAGCATAACTTAAAAATATTTGAATAATACCATTGGAAAATTGCGGAGAGCAAAAGTTTGCAGGACTTTGTCAAGTAAAATAATGATTTTAAATATAATTTGTCTAAAGCCTAAACTGATATTGATAATGTGAAAATTGTTCCTCGTATCAACTTTGAACGGTGAAAATGAAAATGAAAAGAAATCACTATGTCGATATATAAATAAAACGACGATTTTTTTCAAAAAAAAACCTTAGTTCAAAAAAATTTCATTTTAAAACTTTGCTAGAATTGCAGATCGATCGTATCATACAAATTTTCGAAGCGTAAAGTACTAATAAAAACCGAGTCGATATAACTGACACCAATATACCTATAGGAGTGAATCAATGTTGCAGTGGCGTTTATCCCGCGTCCTCCTCCCCTCGGCAAGCGCACTTTCGCGGGAAACCAGATTCGCACGAATTCGCAGGCGTAATTAACGTAATGACTGGAGAAACGTAATTACAGGGAGCGGAAATGTAGAAACGCAAGATCGTCGGCGGTCTGTCGCTTTGCGTCGCGTCGCGTTACACTTCACGGTTGCCTCCATTCGACCGAGTTTATCTCGAATGACGGCGAGTATACATTGAACTGGAAATCTGTAATGTCCCGGGACGGCACGACATTCTTCAAGCAGGCCGCGAAACTCTCGGCTAAACTGCCGCCAAGAAACCGTCCGTGACGAATCTCGGGTGCCACGAGAGAGTTACAGCGAACGAGACAAAGTTTTTGCTCCGGGCGAAGAACGGAGAGGCAAAGAAGGGTGATAGAACGAAGAGAAGAGTGATAGAACGAAGAGAAGGGTGATAAAACGAAGAGAAGGGTGATAGAACGAAAAGAAAAGAAATGCAAAAATACAGGGCGGTGGGCGGAGAAAGGGAGAACACGCGGGCTGGGACAAATGCAAATTATATTGCCAACGAGCATTTGCAAGGACTGAGGAACGTCACGATGGCGATACAGTCCTGAGTGGCGTGTTTTAAAAGCAGACCAGAACGGTACGAAGCGTAACCAGTTAAGGCAGTTACCACTCATTTTTTCATGTACGCGGGCTGAGGTATTGTGCAAACTGACGTACGGAAAAATGACGAGGTTCTGCGTTGTGAATTTCCCAACGCGTCTAGAAATATGTTTACCAGTTGGATATAAATTAAATTAAATGAAGAGATAGAATCAAGCTGGGAGACTTTGTTTAACTGAGCTTGTCGACTGATTCTGCCCGTTGTGAGCAATTTATTTTAACTTTCTCGTTGGTTTTGTCATATGTAAGGAGCACGGAAAGTAAATAGCTTGCACATCTTGTTTCGAATTAACATTGAAAATACTGAGTAAAGTATAAACATTGTACGGTAAAAAATTCAAAATGGAAGGTACACTACATTAAATATCAGAACACCTGCAATGTCTGAACTAATATGCTACTTGCTATAAATAAATTGGGTGTTCGCTACTTTTACTTTCCAGTTATTTTATCATAAACCTGTTATTTCATTCTGGCTGATCCTGTATATACGAGATACAAGCCTATATGCTTTAACGAAAATTATTGAAATTTCCAAAAATACACCGTTGAAAATAAATAAATAAATTGATCGTTCCAGCTACTTTCCGTAATTCTAGTACCTCGTAGAGTAATAGAATTTAAAAGAGCTACGACGATCTTCATTATATTACCTGCATCTGCATAGTGCTACTACTCTCGATAACTCGACGACCTGTCGTCGAATCGTTTCCCAAATAATTTACCTTCATTGAAATCTACAAGCGGCATTCGAAGGAACGACACGAACCAGTTGCCGCTTTGTGTATCCCGCGACACAAACGAATGTACCATTCCTGCCACGTCGTCGAATGTTAAACTCGTTAATTAACAGCCGCAAAATCGCGTTATCGGGAATCGCGTGACGAAGGGACCCCTACGACGGGTTGGAATGTTTGTTTATGGTCGACATGCGTACTGAGGAGCGATAAACGAAACGTTAATCACTGTACTCCGCGTAGTTCGTAAAAATGATTGTGCATTATCCAATTATGCATACGACCGGTCGCCATATCGCGTGCAGAGTTGTAGCCTAGCTTCGAACAAACCGGTTGCATAATCGCCTATAGCAAGGCGGGTATCGTGCATCGCCAGATGAGATCGTTTTCGTAAATTGTAAATTATATTAAATCGATAACACCGTTGGCTAAGTCGTGTTATCGTTTACTCGTGACTAACGTATGCGTTGACAAGGAAAATAAAGAAAATGGTTGCATTCTTACGGCAATAAAAGTCGCAAGGCGGAACATTGAACGCCGCCAGGGTGATAATCGCTGTCTTACGTTTCTCTTTTCTTTTCTCTCCGTGTGGAAAGAGAAGAAGACGGCCATTAAACGAAGTTTACTATTCCATACGATGCGACGAGGAAACAACGCGCGCCATTTGCGACGCAACGCTTCAGAAGTGGAACTCGCTTAGTCGGTCAGCCCGAGCTGCGAGTTATAAAATCGCAATTTGCCGGATTTTCCTACTACAATGGCGACTAACGAGTGTAATATTGCTTGGCCCAGACGGAAAAGTAGGTGTTTGCGATCTGTAAGGCGGCTCCCCTTCGAATACGAAACGATTGCGCGATTTCAAAACTTTGGGAAGAAACGTCTTTTCCAGGAAAATATCATCCTCACATTTAGTTCGTAGCTATCTTGTAATCTACTTAGTTTAAAATATGGAATATTATACGTTTATAAACATTTTGCATATACATATAACATCTTTAGAATGATGGAATAGTAATTATTCAGAACCTACAACGAATCTAACCGTAGCTCTTGAATAGTTAAGCTGCGTTAAGGAGAAAAAACCATTTCATCTAACTACCACGAAACACATTTTCAAGTAATAAATCAATTAAGAGTATCATACTACTCATAGGGAAACACAGATCAGTCAATAGGAACGTATTATTGTTATTGGTAAAGAAAAGTGCTAAAAATTGATACATTATTATTGGTAAAAAATACAGCATACAGAGAAACAGATAAAATTCAGACAGACGTCGTTAAGAAGACATTAGAACTCAATGAAACTTTAATTAGAACTCAGTCGGTTATTGTGTAGTCTTATAAATATACATTGCAGTATACCACAATCAAAGTGTCTATCACGTAGTCATCTCATTAATCATTACTTTCGTTACATTCCAAAATTCATCATAGTGTCACGGAGAGGTTACGTCATTGTAATATGCAGGGACCATAAATAGACCTATATCGCAAAGTATAGTTCATTTTTTACATAACATGCGCTAAAATCGTGCAGTTTTTTTCTTTTTTTTTTTGCAATTTCGGCCTTCATAGACATCGTACAGTCTTCCTTACAGTTTCTTTGTTCATAGGCTCTATAAAGGTAGTGTGACCATGTCGAACTAATGCAACGCGGAAAAAGCATTTAATCGATGAATCTACGTCAAGATTCCATTATCAAACCAACGAATCATCTATTCGATACCTTTACCTACCTCGAGCATGAATTTACTCAAAGCCCCGTGACGCATCAGAGAAATTTTTATCGACAAATCGTCACCTTTTTTGTCTCAACACGGTATAAAATAAAAGAAACGTGTCAGAATCAGGATTCTTCATTTCCGTCTCCTCCTTTCCACCTCGGCTTTACGGTGATTACCATTTACACAACAAGATAGAACCATAAGAATGACCATGACAAATACACGTACACACAAAATCAGAACGACAGACATAAACTTACTCTTAAACAAAAATATAATAAATAAATCATAAGAATAATCGTAGCTTAACATAAACTCTGTTAGCTATACGTGCAATTACATGTATCTGCCCTTATAATCGAAATCAATATCTACCTATGTAAATCCATCTCTTAAATTACTCATATTGTCCCCTATCTTCATAATAAGAATATATTTTTTCTACTATTTGTTCATCGTGCATGAGCGAATGAACGAAGAATCGCGACGAGGAATTCGCAACAATTAGATGCGGAGGGTGCTTTAACTTTCTAATAAAGAGACAGACGTTCTCTTTCCTGTTTAATTATTCGTGGAACGGTTGAACTGAATTATTAGCTTGAACAAACGCGCACAGTTATATTTAAACAAAATAACACGCCACATGTAACGAAGGTTCGTTACCACGGCACGGCTGGAATTTTGAATAAGTATTCAACATTTCAGCCTGTTTCACCTTGCTCTCTGTCTCTCTCACGATTCCAGAGGCCGCGGTCGGTCGAAACCGACTTAATATCTTAATTCAGCGAAACTTGCCGATTCAGCACGCAAGACGTCCCCGTAATAAGGAAACCAGTGACAGTAATTAACGTGATGGGAAATTTGTAATAAGTAAGAGATACTAACGAGATGCTCTCATCCCATTGCTCTTCACGATTGCGAATCATTGTAAACATAAAAACAGACGGAAGTCTCATTAAAGTTTTTCGAAGTTCTTCGGAGTGCATCATTCCCACCGAAGTATTGACGAGCATTCGAGAGAATGTTTGACAAGATATTTATACGGTATGGAGACCTTTCAATCCGTAACGTGAATACGAGTGCATTGCCCTCGTCGATCTGATTTTGTCTTCAACAGTGAAGAATCCTCGAAATACTCTATGTTACAAAGGGATTCTTTGTATATATTCATCTTATAAATAATGGATACTTCAAATATGCAAGTCGAATGAAAAAAAATTGTTTGCGAAATTCAATAAATTAACTAGATACACTGTTCTATCGGAAATAACTGTTAGTCGTCATAGTGTAAATTCTAATGACTCTGCTTGGCACAAATATTATTTCAGTCTGTTTGATATCCATTATTCTAAAATTCTTTGGTCCTCTATCTCCTAATTTATCACAGATGTTACATTTGCCTCTTACAAGGAATTTCTTAATCAAGAAAGAATATTTCTGATATTTCTGACCGATCGTGAACATCAAAAGAAACGAAACGACAGATATATAGTACTAACAATCTCATTTTCTCTACAAATTTTTTTCTCCTAAATTTAGGTACGTAAGCTAAACGATACGAGATAATTCCTAACCAACAGAACCAGAGGCTAAATCACACGTGAAGTTTGACAAGGGCAATATTTTAATGGCATAATGAATAGAATCGGATCGCGAAGATCAAGAGGGGGAGGAGCGGTATGATAGGAGAACTTGAATAAAGCGGTGCCGTAAAGCATTATAATTTAATTCCAACGGTTAGTCGAGCCACGACAATAAATATTCTCGCTTGGCGAAAACTTGCGCGTTAACGCGCGTAAGTAAATCAACGTTGTTGTGCGATGAAGCGTTGCGCACCGGACCCACCGCGGAACTGTCAGCGCGATTCGCATTACTGTCGATCGTCCCGACCAATCCGATGACCGACTGTTTCGTTATACCAAGCCTCGACGATCGATCTTGCGATGCACAGAGATGTTTAACGCATTTTCGTATTGGACATGGTATTACCATTGGATATGTTCGTCGACAATGGTAAATTATGGCGTGAAAGGTAAGTTAAATATGAATTCGCTTAAAATTTTCGCAAACCATTGGACTAGCTTTCCAAAAGAAACTAAAATATCAGAACGAACGCTTATATTCCTGTAGCTTGAAACTGATTGCGAAATATAATTATTAATTTGGAATTTTTACGTATACGTGAAATTGAAATAAATTAATCAGAAGATTTGTAAAGAATTTATTTGGATACGTTGCATCGAGATGTAATTTCGTAATATATATTAAAATTAATGGGCTAACGAGAACGTTTAAGTCGGCATAAGTTGGAAGAATCTCTCTTTATCGTTTGACAGAGCATAGTTTATGTCACGTGCAAATAAATATCTCTATACGTTCGAATTAAACAAATTCCAGTAAACAAAACCATATTTTACTCATAGTCTCGTTTGATTTACCAGGGATTAAACGGAAATTTCCCAAAAAATGTTGCGCCTTTCTATCACTGCGCGCACTATACGGAATTTACTAGCATGCAAGCATAGCAACTAATAAAAAAAAAAATTCTAAAACAAAATCACGTGAAGTTTTTGAAACCCGTAGTGATCCAAATCTGTATGGATCACGCAATCCTACAAGTTTTAGCTACATGTACTTTGGTTAGAGAGAAACGCGATTCAAATCCTCTCTCGTAGGCTTACCTTTCAAACCACTCAACATACTTAGCGCTCATTATGATCAATGTATCCAACATGTGCATGTGTACACCAAAATATTCGCCAAATAGAGCGAAACTAAATAACCATTCGGGAATTCATTGAAGCTCGACGAATAAACACCGTGGACCTATTACGAGAGCTTTAACTTCGGTGAAAACCTCGAACGGGTCGTTCCACCAAGGAGACGCAACTCTGACGAAATAAGCGTGCTATAGGAGCGCCAAAGTCGACAACCAGGAAGCTTTTCATTATCAAACAGAGGCTTTAGCGGGTCCATTACACTTCACTCCGGATCCAGACGCATTAATTGCTGGCCCCTTTTCAGCTCGCCTCTCTTTTCGTCAATGAATCCAAAACGAATCTAACGATCATTCATTACCCGTGGAATAACGTTGAAGACAGCACGGTTAAAGTGCGTGTAAAAAAAATAGAAAAGAAACGAACGAGACGAGATAAGTTTAGTTAAAGAGGACACGTCTAATTAAAAAAAAAAGGCAGCCACAATTTGGTAGCAGAAAAAGAAGTTCTATAATTTGAAAGAAGATAGTTCGTTATGCTATAAAATATTCCAATTTCTTCAAATTTTACAGAGTCGTTAGTACTTAAATATAAGAAAAGACAGTGACGCAAAAAATATTTAATAAATTGCTGCAATTCCTTTTTATAATCGCCACATGAATTCAATAGAACTCGCTAATGTGAGTTAATTAACGATAAGAAAAGATTACAAATGAAATTTTGCGTTCACGCAGAATGTTACATCTGGCGACACTCTACCTAGACCACGCCAAACACCACGGGCAAGATAGCAACCAGATGTCTGCACATCCTTACTGCGTACCCTCAATAACCTTAAGGACCTATCATAAATATCAGGAATTTTCTAGCTAAGGTCCTTCAGACCGAACTAATATCTTTTTACTAAATCGTTTTCTAAAGTTCATTGTTTACCACGGGAAGACACGGGAAAGTTAGTTTTTCTCACGTATGATGCTTCCCACTAGCAACTTTCTATCAAGGGCGGCTAAGACCCTTCCTAGTTCACCAACCTTCTTATTATCCAATCAGAAGCAATGTCTACTGCCCTCACTTTCCTAACCAAAATTATCATCAACAAATCTGATAGTCCCGTGCGCGAGACACACCCATCACTAGCTTTCCTCCGCCACAGCATCGTCACTAAACTTACTTATTCTTCATCGTTAAAATAGTCAACATATCTTTACCGGGTTTCTACCCTTAGATCAATCACCTACTTTACTTGTACATATGCACCAACGTAACTAGCTTCTATATAAAGTTGTTGGAATAAACTGTAATTTATACGTGTTAATTCAGTATATACTCAATTGAACCACTCTTATTATCTTAACAGAAAGAAAGAGATCGATCAGTTCGTGGCGTCGATTATCTAATCGTAACGGGAATTTACGACTCCCGTTGACGTGCTTTCTCGCGATCGCGTCTCTCCGCGAATG
Source organism: Bombus hortorum (assembly GCA_905332935.1). Taxonomy (NCBI): domain Eukaryota; kingdom Metazoa; phylum Arthropoda; class Insecta; order Hymenoptera; family Apidae; genus Bombus; species Bombus hortorum. Next base: position 813,639 of record HG995197.1, read on the forward strand.
GTCGAATAAACGCAGAATCAACCCTTAATCAATGAAATACGTTACGAATAGAATTTATGAAGAGAAAAATAAAGGAAAGAAAGAAAATGAGATCTTCATTCTTAGATACACGACATTATTCCATTTGAAATCTTTAACATTTTCTCATTGTTAGTGGCGCAGCTGCATCGAAATGTGCGCGGCTGACACGCGAGATTCACCGATCGACGAGAAATTTATTCGTTCAATAAATAACCGTGATTAATTCTGATCGCGTAAGCCGGCCTGCAACTCTCTTTTTTGCCTCTTGTTTCCACTCCTTCCCAGTGTCTTTTAGTTTGCATCCAGCCCCTGTCGTTGTCCTTACATCGCTACGTAATTACCTGCTCTCTACCTGTATTTGTTATTTAGTACAGCATAATTTCTTTCCTTTTTTTTTTCATCGATTTCCGATTCGTCTTTTAACCCTTCCTTGATTACGTGTATTACTAGCGACGCAATTGCGAGGTTCAGTTCAAATTTGAAAGATGTCTCGTTATTGTGGACGTTGTTAACATTAAGAATGTTTCTTCTTGCGATTAAGAGATGAATTTCAGAGTTATAATCTGAATAAAGTAATTACCGATAGGACGAATTGGATTTGAATATGTGATCACCGTTGTACGTTTACTCTACATTAATCACTTCATCTCTTATAGTGGAAGTATTATAATTTAATGACTTCATGTATCTGTATACGTTTCTTCTACAGTATTCATAAAACGAATGTCAATGTCAGTATTATTATCTTGGATAGTATATTATTAGTATAAAATAAATATAAGTAGAACTTGTTACTACATATAAAATTATATACATATGTATATATATTTAATAATCAATAATTGTATATCTATATATAGAATAAGTATAATATATAGTAAGTAATTGCTTTAAAAACAAGTAAAGACATTAGGAAAGTAGTAAGTGATTTGAAATATCTTGAAATTATTCGTGAAGAAAATGCTTCCGTAAAATAGAAATAGCAATAAAAAGATAGTAATAAGACAGAAATTTTTATTTAGTTCATATCAAGTATGAAAATTCCTGTTCGATAAAATCAGGATACATGTATGCAGTAGCTAGTGTTTTTAACGACACTTGCACGTTCCACTTATCCCCTTTCGTTTGCCTTGTCAAATACGGTCTGACATAAATTCTACCTATATCACTGGATTCACCGGATCCCGCCTTCAGAAGATTTAAAATTCGCGTGCCTCGAAAGCTTCACGGTCCTACGAGCGCACTTCCTTTAGAAAGGCTCTATCTCGATTCGCTGCCCCTGACTTTATCGAGGATCACGCTGATTTTATCGTTCATGTCGTCCAACAAACCCGTCTGAAAAGTGCGGTCTGTTACTACTTCCGTAATCGCGAGCTTACTGCCTCTATACCTTAACGGTATTCTCGCTCCTCTTCCCCGCGCATGATATACGATACGTGAATAAAAGACGAAGGCATGTCTCAAGATCGACTTTTAGTATTCGCGATCGGGCGTTCTCACCAACCCGAAGAAATTTATTCGATGTTCGTAAACTTCCTCGTCCGTGCTTTACTTGCATCATCAAGCTCTGTCACGTGGCCGACTTAGATTGCAAGATGCTGTTTCGCAAACACAAATTTATGGGAAATGTTGGCAACTAGTTCCCCGTTAGTATTTAAGACTGCACAAGACCACTACAACGTATGCCCCTCACATATCTTTTCCTCGCACGATGTTAGTACACGGTTATTGCAAAATATTTGGAATGATAATAATTTCATAGATTGTGACTATGATTTTATATATGTATATAGATAATGTCAGAATTAGGATGCCAAAAAATATTAAAAATTTGAAAGATTAAAAAAATTAAACGATAGAATTTAGTATTAAAATTTGATAAAAATTTTACCGGAATTTTAGATGCATTATATTTACACTCACTCTCAGCCACACATTTCTATTTTAATAATTTATGAATGATAACGACTTCAATCATAATGAACACAAAAACAACACGAAATTGATTGCTGCAAAATGAAACTTGGAAATTCAACAACTTATAAAATTGAATAGGTAGAATAATCCATCGCAAACCTATGCCAATTTATTATTTGTGCCGTGGTCTGATTTTAGGGGATAAAATTTCCCCTTTAAAGAAATAAGTAGAATCTTCTTATTGATCGAATATATACAGAAAAATAGGAAGTATTAACAAAGAATGAATGTTATTTAAAGTAACTACGATATAAATACTCGAGCGAATAAATGATGATAGACAGATATTAATTCTTAAATCAAAATTGAGCAGCTCGAGAGTAACGACGTAATAATGTGACGGTCATTCTCTAAAGGCGATAAACATCGCCATTTGCTCCAGGTAAAATATAAGAAGGCGATATTTCTCGTTGATCGAAAGGTTCCTCTTCTTGCAACGACGTATTAAACTGCTCCGGCTATCTCGCATCCACGTGACAAGACCCATACGAAAAACGCGTATTATTCCCATCGATGCAAATGATATAAGAATGATATATCCTCCGGCGTGTCACGATGAAATATTTTTCCAGAGGAGTTTGAAACCGCACCTACGAAGATTGCGATACGTTACGATTCTCGCGACGTATCGTTCTCTATTGGCTTCGTCAAACAGTAGACACGCACGGATATCCATAAAACTGAATTGAATCGAAAGGTATCGCTCACTTTGGATCGACAAAATAAATAATCCCCCGTCAGTGATCGGCTCCCTCCTGTTAACGTTCATCGCGTCGCTCTAGATTCATCCACCCGATCAGATTATTCCATTTGAGAATTACAATTGTCGGGCATCGTAGTTGATCGCGTTAGCGCTTACGATATGTGTATAATTGTGCTTCGATGTATGGTGCGAAAATGAAAAGAAGAAATATCAGGAAAAAGAGTATCAAATAGTGGGGTTTCTTTGAAATGTAACGAGCTTTGTATTTTTTGTCTCTTCCAGAATTCTACGAAGAGTATGCTACGAAAGGTAAGAAAGATTTACTTAACCTCAAGAGAAGAATCTCGGAGCAGTAACTTGTCTGAAGATCTGAACTATTTTTCAAAAGAGACATTTAATAATTATCGAAAAGATGGTTCCAGGAATAATATATCCTAAATAATTTATAAAAATGCTAACATTTTTACTTATGAAATGACTTAATGCTTTATTGTTTTGGTATTGAATTAAGGTGCAAAATGCTGTCATAACTGTTCAAGAATATGAAGAAATTCGTTTTTACACCTCCTTATAGTTATTATTATTTTTTTTTTACAGTTGAACGGTATGTTTGTATTGTATATTACAGACGTGTGTTTTATAAGCGGTTACATATTTCTTTTAGGCTAATCGTTAGGTATGTCACTCTTTTTTATATTTACTACACTGATTTAAAAGTCGGAGAAATTTTTGCTCGAATCGAAAATATTGAGGTTCCAAGCAAATGCAAAATGAACAGCTGTAAAATAGCGCGAACATATCACGCACAGCATTATCGGTGGATAAAAATTCCGCCGAAATTCCACTCGGAGGAACGGATAAACGACAAGCGGTGAATTAAAAAGCAGCGCGAACACGTCCGAAAAACACTAAAAGGCATTAAAGAACGGTCGAGGAAACGCGGGAATGGCCTGGAAATGCTCGATGACAAAGACGAACAGAGGAAAAGAGGGACAGGATCTTTCTTTATTGACTGTCCATTCGATCCATCGAACAATGCCTGGCGGCGGGAAATATCGACCGGCTACGCGCCGCATTCCGTGGAAAATAATTTATTTGAACGCACACAGTGCGTCACAGGAACACGATTAAAAACTCGGCAGATTTCTCTTTAGCTACGGAATAAATTCCAGTGAACGAAAATGACGAAAAAAGCACGAAATGAGCAAAAATCCATTAGAAATATAATAGCTCGTGGAAGTATACGAACACTTATCGTAAAAACCTTTTATAAATATATTGCGTGTGTTATACGAAACATTTTGAAATTTCATTAGCACTGTGATGAGACTCGACTATTATGATTACATTATAAAGTTTGAAACAAATCGGAAAATATACACGAAAATTAAAAATATTTCGTACTAATAACATTCAGTTATCCATTGTATTAATAAGTCTCGTTATTATTTCGATCATTTTTAACATTCACTATACCTTTAATACTATTGGCTATTTATATTATATACTAATTTCTTATTAAATATATGTTTGTGATAATTATTTTGTAACCTCTTTATACACATTCAGATCGGTTTCAAATTTTACCATCATAATCATATCAACCGTATCTCGTTACAATGTCACTGAAATTTCAAAATCTTTCACATAACACATCCAATACATATATAAAAGTTTTCTATGATAAACATCCAAATGCTTTCGTGAGCGACTGTAAACGCAAATGAGTAGAGGGCCGGCGAAGGCTGGATCTCGCAACGCGAATCAATTTATCCTCTCGCACTAGTGGCTGAACGAGCCCTCGCGTGTATGACGAGCTGCACTTTTCCTCAGTTCTCTCCATCGTTACTATCACGCTCTCCATTAGCATGCATCAGCATTATTACCTTAGCTAGCATTATTCGAGCTGCCATTAGCCAGAACTCGCATAACTCGGCTGAGGCAGACCGAAATACGCGAAGCAACAGACGAAGAAACGTCCGGATCATATCCAGTGAAACAGAGGCATACATGAATTTTCGATGATTAACGTCATAGCAGAACATTCGCTGGCTCAATCCCTCGAACTTCGTTGAACCGTCATCAAACGTTTTTTCTTCGCGATTAGCCTTTTCGATACGGCGCTAGTTTGCCGCATAGTCACTTGTCAGCAACCATGATGCTAATTTGAACGGAGTGAAATCTAATAATTATCTTAATTGAGGAATTTAATGCTTGTTGACAGATTATTGATAATAAACCGCTTGGAACGACTAAACATGAAAACGTAAATTGTCGGTTAAGAATGACAGTAGCCTGTACATACCTATGGTTTCGGCAATACGTCGTTTCAGTTCTTAACTGTTCTATCGTCGCTAGTTTATAAACTGAGAAAATTCAGTTTAAAGTTTATTAAGTTTAATGTTATTTCGTGCAATTAAGACTTAAACAGTTGTTGCTTTCTACGTAGAATTTCCATTGTATTATCGCGAATTTGTATTCTTTATACCAATAAGACACACGTGGATTGGTTAATTACATATTTTTTTTTAAATGGTGCTAGAATAGTTAAGAGGCGGAACGACTAATTGTCGTTTGTAGCTGACGTTCGATCCGTGGAAATATATTTGACGGTTGTTAAATATAATCGACGCTCGTAACGAGAAGGTTAAGCGAATTGTATAGAAACCAACCGATCGATTGCAACCTCACAAACCGTCGTTATTAAATTTTACCCCGTTTACCCTTCGATCTTTCCGATGGAAAATCACCGTCTGGACGACCTTCGCTCTGTCATGTTGGACAGCACGATGAAACCGCTTTTGGCCAGCTCTCCGATGTTTAGAATCCCCAGGGAGTTCGTTGGATCAGTCGCTGCCACAGGATTAACGGAGGTTATGAAATTTAGCGATCGATAGATAGTTTCCGTGCGAGTGTACCACGATATGTACCAAGAAGCAGAGAAGGTAGTGGGTACATACTTGGGAACTTTGGTCGAAGGCCGTTAGCGGTTCGATGTCGAAGAGTGAGAAGATATATTAGGTCTTTGGTAGACGACAAGAGATTGAAGAGTATGGTGGATGGGCTTTTTTATGTTCTATCATCCCTTTTTTGTAAAATGCTGGATATACTCTTTTGTGTTCTTTTTTTTCTCTCTCTCTTTTGTGCAGTGGTGTAAAGCGAAATAACGTATGCGTGGAATGATTTTTAGATGTTCTTTTAGATATTTCGATCTTTGAATTATATAACTATTATGAATATAAAACGAACGAAGCGACTTCGCTTACTATGTTATTGCAGCTGCTATGGAAAGAAAGAAAAACCGGCAAGAAAAATAGGTGAAGTATTAACAACAGATCCTTCGTCAAATGCACGAATAATCGTACAGGAATCATCGTCTGTCAAAAACACAGGAAGAGGAAAGAGCCTCTCTAGTTTTACCCACAGTGCTGTTCTTTTTTGGCCCCGACGCATTGATTACTTTGACAGATAAATAGCTCTCGCGGCGCCATACACCCTATCGACCTATAATTATCGTCGAAGGCCGGCCACGGGATAGAACTCGTGGAATGTTGCATAACACCATCGCGAGAAGTCCAACTAGTCGAGCAAATAAGGCGCTACGAATCGTGTCTTATCGGCGAACGACTTCTATTTCCTTTCATCTTGCGTTACGGTTGACAGTAACTGTAATAGTGTATCTCGGACGCTATGGAGTGGTTTACGGTGGATAGAATTTCTGATGCAATTTCGCTTATCACCAAGTATTCGCATAGGAAGAAACAAAATGGAAAAACATAATGCAAAGCGCCATTATGGATTTTCATGGTACAGAAGAAATACTGGAAATCATATGACAGAGATTGCCACTACGACTACAAGACTTCCTTTGATCGTATCTATGTAAAAATGATGAAAATTCTTGGTTGCCTGCAGCTGTAAATTTCAGGATAACACGATTTTTTATAACGACACAGTGGCGTTAAAGGTTCGTTCATTCCTTGGTGTTACATTTTAAGAATTATTATAAAAACGTAGCTTTTATAAACCATCGTGTGAGAAGTAGTATGGCGAATAGAAAATCATAATGGTATAGGTCATGATTTTGAATTTAATCACGTACGATATTTCAACTTCTGAAAATATCGATATATTAATTGTTTTAATATTCGTAAACAAATTTTTGAGTAATAGTTAAACGATTTAAAGAATGCAAATGTATACATATCGGAAGTTTCTGATAAAATGATGAAGGATTTAAGAGTAAACAAATATTTATAAAAGAAGTACTTAAATAATCAAAAAATGATAGAGTGACATATATGTTCATGAGCTAGATCTCATGCAAACAAACTTATAACACAAGCTAACGGTTCCTTGGAAGGAATGGTTGTTTTTGATAAGAGTCAGATGTGGATAAAGACTGCGATGAAGGGAAATTTTATTCGAATCTCGAAAAGACAGATCATGATGTATGAAGAACGCGTTTGGAAACGAACACGAAAACACAGGAAGATTTTCCATTCATGACTATTTGAACGACAGGGAATTTTCAGGTTTGCATTCACGAGGTTCGAATAAGAAACTCACGCGTGCGGAAAAATCAATGGCATCGACCGGTTGGAACAGAGAGAGATTCCATCTTTCAGATAGAACCACAGGGAACCGGTAGAAAATTTTAGAGTACTCGTGTCTCGTTAACGTATTCATTGATCCTCAATGAAACGCGTGAACGTCATCCTCGAGGAGGCAAAGTTTCAAACGCGTGGTATATTCATGGCACGGCTGTCGCAGAAATGTTGCGTTGAATGTGTCAAAAGTATTCAGCCACGATAACTTTCCGAGCTGCGCCGGGAACAGCGTCCACCAGGCCAGCCGCTGTCACCTGTCACACTTCCCTCCGTTCGTTTTCGATTATTAATGACGCCCGCTAATGATAATTGATCGTCAAGGATCCAACTCTGGAATACACGTGGGACCGAAAAATACAGCGTTCACATCGCGCCATCGGCAAATTAATATACGATGCGACCGCATTAGCTAATACTTCCAACATCCTATGCTATATTCGTGTTGATTATTTGCGATATTTCTCGTTTTCTTTCTCTTTTCCTTCTTTCCTCCTTCTGCTAACTTTTCTTGCAAATTTTCATTCCATCTTTATTTTATTGCCTCATATATTTGTATATGGTGAGGCAGGATTTATTTGCGTTATCTAAGTTTCGATATCTTAAAATTCACAGGATAATTAAGTTTGTGTATATGAGAAGCATAAGAGAAAAATATGGTAAGTATATATTTGTTGATTTTCCCTATATGATTTACATATTACAATACGATTTACATACTATAAGCTGCCATGCATCTTATATACATATAATAACGAAACAATGAGAAAATATCCTATATAAGAGCATAGCAAAAAAAGATATCAGCAAGGAGAAAATAACTCAAATAAACTACCATATGATTATTTTAGTTAGCGAGGGAGTATAAGAATTAATAAAATAAACAACAAAATAACTTCCAGAAATAATGTAATACGCGCATGCCATTAAATGATGTGATAATGATTACAACTGAGGACATTAACATTAGTCAAACAAACTTTTTTCCTTTAATGAATAAAAGTTATTTCCTTGCAAAAGAACTACGGCCATCGAGCTGTCAATGTATATGATGTATTTCGCTATTTGTCACCTAACTAACAACGAACGAAATATATTCAAACGTAGCTCGCTTAAAAACTGTTCACAACCAAATTTGGCAAATCCCAGGACTTAGCTTGGCTCAGATATCCTATTAATTCACATAACTTTACCTTACCTATATGTATATGTATAGGTGAATAGGCGGGTGTAATTTAGAAAAATACGAGGCACTGACGGGCCGTGACGTTTCATTAAACTGGATCGATCGAGGTGGCACTAAATTCCCTTATTAAATGTAAATACCAGATACAAGATAAATTCTGTATCGTAATGGCCACGCGATTTTCAAGCGTACGCTAAGCCGCCAGAATTTGATTTATACACGATCGGGGCAATAAATTCCGCTGTGGAACGTATACCATCGTATCGAGGGATGGGTCAAATAACTAATCAAGATGTCGGTTTCATTAACAAAGGCCTTCATCACTCTTCGGCCGAATTACGGGCGCCTCGTTTGAAACAAGAACGAACAATATAAAATACAGCCGGGCCGATCGTAAAACAATTTACACGTATATAAAACGCGGGTGCCCTGCAGCCGAAATTTTATTTCGACGAACGAATAAATTTTCGTGCAAACGGGCTATGCTAGGAGTCGAAGAGGGTAGAGGGGTAACAGCTGGACGTATCGACGCGTTTTCGCCAGAAAATTCCTACATATTAAATTGTTAAAACCTCAATAAATTCTCCCCGATACTAATTCTCTCCTCTCGTTACAACGCGCCACTACGATAAGTTTCAAATTGTATCATTTGACAAATTTACGAATTATAGCGTCCGCCGTGAGGCTCATATGCGTTTTTCGAAATCGTCGATGAATCGTCGGTAATACAGTAAATATCTCGTTGCTCGAAGATTCGACGTTTACGCCCGATTAACAGTTTGAAACCTACATCTCGTTTTAATTCGAAAGGCGGTAATTGCACGCAAAGAACGATTAAAAATGGCAGAAATTTTGAAACTAAATTCTAGATTCATTTTACATACCTCTAAATGTATGTATACATAATATATAACTGTCTGTTACAGTGCTAAGTGTAATTCACTTTCATTTATATATGTGTAGTTATTATTAGAAATGTCTATGAATAATATTACAGTTATATACATTTGAGTATATTTAATAATAATATAGGAAATATTCCTTTTCTTATTTTTATATTCCAACTACACGAATATCTTCGTACTCTCACGATACTGTTATGTTATAATATTCCATGGAAACGTAAAATTTAAAAATATGTAATTCTTTACTCACAAGGAATGCTACAAACTGATGGAATCCTCGAAAGTTATTACATACTAGATACATTTCCTTTCTGCAAAAAATTCGAATAGTTATATAACAAAATGCGTAACATTTATAATGTTTCATCGAAACGTAAATTTTTTTCTGAAAGAAAAAAAGAGGATCTCATACCATAAATGCCATACACGAGATTCCAGCGTATTTGCGGCACGAATTCAAGGATTTCGATGAAACGTTTCGCGGACTGGTCGCCTCGATTGTGAGCCCGTGATCCACGAGCCCTTTTTCTTCTTTCAGCTTTACCGAGATAGATCAGACGACCACGCCACTCGAATCCGCACAACGTATTCGTGGTCACGATTAATCATCGATATTTATAACGGAAATAAATTTCAACGCGATTTTCGGCTCGTCGTCGTTCGGCGAGGGAACAACCATTGCCGAGGAAACGCCAGAAAGGAAGCACACGAGGATTAAAAAAAGAAGAGAGTGAATAAACCACGATCGTGGTTTCGTTGAACACGATCCATTCAACCCTCGTTTGTACGTGAAGTTCGTAATACTAGGTATATTTTTAGTCACCTTGAAGGCTGCGTAACAATGTACTTAATAAGATAGCCCTTGTACGATGCCAAATCAAAATGGATGTAATTTGTATTTAACAGACGGACTAATCTAAGGTCATCCTTTTCCAAAATTCTGTTTTATGTACACATGCTCACGAAAGTATTTAAACACTTGTACAAAATTATTTTCAATATACCGTATGTAACAATACATTTTGTATGAGATACGACATGATATAATTACCGTGAACGTATCGGAAATATAATATTAAAAAAAAACCTTTAGATATATGTAGAAGTTACAAGATATTTAGTGCAAACATACACTTTACAAAAATCACAAAATTAATTTAGTATCCATTGTACCAATAATCCTCGGTGAATTTAATGGAACCGTATAGACAGGCTTTATTCAGAACGAACGTTGGACGTGAGAAAATACGAACTTCGATTTCTAAGAATTTAATTCGAAAATAAATGAAACTGTAATCACGGTTTACTCGGTACGAGGGTTTAAATATCAGCTTAATCCTCATTGTAACACACGTTCAATTCACAATGCAGAGAATTAAAAACCAGAATCCGAAATCTATAGACATCGTCTGCCATTAACGAACTTTCCAACTACGAGACGCGGGAGCACGTACACGAGATTAGGAATAGAGACTTTACGAGGGTGAAGAAGTGTTCGAGGATGAGGCGTTCCGAGAGACAAGTAAGCGTGGATGCAGGGTTTCCACATTCACAATAAGTATAAGTATAGCAGAGTCGCGGAGGATCGTATTCTAGAAAGCGGCCAGTTGCCCGGGAAGAAACGAAAAAATAATAAAACCAACTCTGGGATAAAACAAAAGAGGCGAGATCTTCCTATGCAAAAAAAAAAAAAAAAAAAAAGGAAAAACAAAAGGTAAAAGTAAAATAACAAGAGAAGATAAAAGTGACGAAAAAACGGCGAAGGAAGAGAAAAAAAAACAGGAGCGTACTACGCGAATGCAGAGGATGTGCAGATGTGTAACGCGATGCCGATAAACGCGCGTCGCGGCGCGGCCGACGACGAGAGCATTAATTTCGTTTCAACCCGTTGAACGCTCAGAATCCCTAACGAATGACGTGCTTTTTTCGACGACCGCGAACGGCTGGTCTTTCACATACCACTTGCCGTGAAAAGCCTCTGCCTGCGTTTCTCCGCGTAATACGATGTGTCCGTGTCTTCGCCGCGATTCGAGCAAAAAGCAACGTCGAGAAAGGGCGAACTGCGAGAAGAGAAGTGTTCATAATGCCTATAGATAGGACGCCGGAGCACTAACAGTAGCGGCGGTCGCGGACGAAACGATGAAGACGTGCTGTGGGACAAGTGCGAATAAAAAGATCGCAATTAACGGACACCCGTCTATGGCATTCGGGAACGACAGTGTCGCAACCGTTTCTCATCAGCCTAAAATCTATATCCTCCTGTGTATACAGAGCGTTTCAAGATAGCGGGTAAATGCAATAACGCGAGAGATGTTGACAGAAATACCTTGATCCGATACATCCCATCTCGCTTGACTTTTTATTCAAGTTTAGGAAAGTTAAATGAAACTTTAAAGGTGAAAGTTTTCGGTGCCTGTCGACGAGCAATCCGCCATACATCAGCTATTTCTCGGGAGTTTAATACGGTGCTTGGAGTAGGAAATTGCATGTTTGATACGGGCAATGTGCTAGTTCGTTTCCGAGTTTATATTTTAATAGAATTTGATATTGTACAACATATGCATATACGAGTATAATATACGTACATGATCGACTATATTCTTGTAAAAGAAAGTAATTATGCCGTAATATACATATACAATGTCTTCCCATTTCAGTTTCTTCAAATCTCATAAAAACATAATATCTAAATGAAGAAGGAAATACGAAAAAAAACTATTGATCAAATTCTTAAAATTTCTTTTGACAAGCACGCTGTGAATTCGAAGGATTTCAATGTCATAAATTGACCAAAAAGTGATTACAAATGAAATGTTGCGTCAACGCAACTTCACCCCTCGATAGATTAAAAGCTAACCAGAGAAATTAAAGAACAATTGAAGAACGATTAAAGAACAATCAGTTAACATATTGATTCTTTATCGCAAGCAAATAGCGCCAAATCTTCCATACCTTTACTAGGCGAAATACCAATTTCTCTTTTATAATCGTTAATCCCCTTTCACTTAGTTGATCCGTAGTTCTGGAACAGCCTGTATACGTAAGCGAGAGACGTAGTTCCATTGAATGGGACTCGCAAAGCGTGCTCGCGATACTCGTTCAGGCGACACGGAAACGCCGGCAGGGGACGACATCCGGCGCGCAATACCTGTTGTAACACCGTTACCGTCGTAATATGTTAGTCATCCGCGTGCATATGTTTCACCCGTCCGCCATATAAATACACGCATGCAATCGCATCACGCACACGCGCCGCGCCCCGTCGCGACGCGACGGATGCCCCTACGGGCGCAATTTATTATCCGCGAGATGAAGCAGCCAGCCGTCTCGTGGCCGCCTCCTGCGATTGCAACCCCTTCTCCTGCCACACAGTTCTATGAACTGAGGTGGCCTTCTGTATCAGCTTTAAAAAGCTGGTGCTTTAGCAATTAGACGTACGGATGATGAAGTATCGTTGTTTCATTCGATAGCCAACAACGGAGAAACGTTCTGCGAAGGTAAACTCACGATCGTTGTTTGTGGTACGCTGACATATAGGTATTGTGCGGCGGATTCATAATAGGTTTTTCGTTCAATGGATGTTGGAGTTCGTATTTTTGAAATGCTTAGCGTAACTTTATGAAAGGTGATTTGTATTTTTAATTCTTGATTGTCGTGGTAAAGTGGAAGTAGATCGATTTACTGGGGTTTTAAGATATGTTAGCAAAAAATTAGATCTAAGATAAGGTATAATTATGTAATTGCAAGCCTTGTCTGTTAGTTACAGTCACCGAGACATAAAATTATCTGTTATACTTACTACTACTATTGCTGTTGCTAAATTATAATATTTTATTAAAGTAGTTCAATGCACTCGTACAGATTAGAATTATATCCAATTAACCCTCGTTTCATAAGACGTACATATTCTTTTACCTGATTTTACAGTAATCTACCTCATAATACATTCTGAAGTAGTAACATCCATCCAGTCTATAGGAAAATACTTCGCTCGTATACATTCGTATGTAGGATGGTATAAAACGAAGTAAGAGTATGATACGTGGAAAGTGTGGATTTTAGGTATGAGTACGTGACTTCGACAAATCGATTAGTCAATCGAGTTACATATATAGAGGGTGAGTTTCCTTTAAGAGATAGAGTGGCGTAACGCACAAAAATCGTTTAAAAGCTAGAAAAAGAATAACTTGAGAGAGATTCTCCCAAACGACAGTCGGCAGAGCAAAACGTAGCAGAACTCGAATCGCCAGAACCGAACAGATTTAGAACATCTTCTTTGTATATCCTCGATATCTGAAACCGATCGATTTTAATTTTCCGTTGTTTCCCCTGTTAAACTCACAAATCCACAATGGATTTACATATATGTAAATCCGTCGGCGGAATGTAAATAGAAGGAAGGATGCTTTCGATTCAGAATTAAAACAACGGGAAAAAAGCCAGAACGCCGACTCGGCTGGCCGAGCGGAATCAAAAATGTAAAAACCGGGAGCGGTTCGGTACGCGATATTGCCAAACGCACTGGTTCGTTGTCCGACATACGAGGAAAACTCGGCTAAACAAAAAGCATCGTAGTATATATCTATCGACTCGCGTAGGTTGCATGACCACTCATAAAGAGCATTCTTCGCATGCGTGAGCGCGTGGATCGCGATCGTGAGAAGGGGCTGAACAACGTTTCTGTCCCGAACCAAGCGAACGAACGTCGCTTTACCGTCAACCATTACTTAAATTGAACGAGTCCCGCGGCCCTGTGCCTCGCGTTGCATTATAGATACGCGACGTTTCATATTCAAATATTTATCCGGGAAACGGAATAAAGACGAAGACAAAATGAGGATCAGGGTTAGAAAATGAAAAAAATGGCTGGGCTTCGTTTTGGTATACCGAATTTGTCAGTTTTCAGTTTTATAATACGCAATATAAGTAAAGCAGGGCTACTTGAGTAGTCTAAACTTTAATTTTTTGAAGTCATGGCTAGGTGAAAACATACTCGATATTACGCGACAACGTTAGTCTTTGATATAAGAAAGGGAAAAATGAGAAAATAGAGTATATTAGAGTATATACAATAAGAAAAAATATCAAAGAGAAAATGACTGGAATAACCTTTTCCCAATTTTAGATTTCCTAGTTCAAGATTTTGAATTCACAAGCACGAATTTTAGTTTTCACGCTTTTAAATGTAATCACACTTTTAATATCGTAATTAATTACAATAATACGTTTCCATGTCTTAAAATAACATGATTATCCTTCTAATAATAAGTGTCAACTAATTTACTAAAACTAGCAATGACCTGGGATATCACTGTACGTATAATTGTCAGCCCCTCGCGTGTTAAAAAAAGGATCATAGGATCACAAAATTCCACCAAGAACCAAAGTAGAGATATGAGACTGAAAAATGAAAAAAGAAAAACTAACGTAGAAAGGGGAAAATGAGGGGGGGAAAGGGTGCAAGATAGAAGAACGAACGAACGTACGAAACGGGTGGAAAAATGAGTTCATCGACACTGACGAGCGATAGCTTTTAATCTCGCGTTGTAGCCGCGGTCGTTTTTCTGCTGGTTCGATGTAATATCCGTTGTAAATGCACTCCGGGGAAAATGTTACTCAATGCGAGCGCCTGTGCGCACACAAGTCCTGTGTACGGTGTAATTTAGTATCCGCCGTATGAACGCCATTCGCCTACCTGACGGTACCAAAGCCCCAACGGTGTAGTCGAAATCGCAAGCGAAAACTTTTTGACAACGCGATCCTAAATTCTGAATTCCGGACTGTCCAACGACGAAAAAGGACGACGAAAGATTTCCATCGAAATTCTCTTGTTTCTAAATAGTTTCATTCGACCGTTCTGGATGGAACTTGTTTCCTCCAGGGGATTGCTACATATTCGGTGATAAGTCGACGCTGACATTCGGTTTGTTTAACGCTAAATGGATATACTCATGCGCAGAGTGATAAGCAAATATAAATATTAAGCTATTAAAAAGCTCAGAGGAAAATATGGAATTTATCAATTGGGTTAATCGAAAGTTTGGGAATTGAAAATCACAGGGGAAAGACACGATACATCGCATCTCTTTCATACAGGAACAATATTATATAATTCAGTTCGCTTGATTAATTTTGTATTAACAGTACTATACTTTTATTTAATTTTCGAATTCGATACGTTCAGTGGTCTACGAAAATATTCTAATATTTATCATAAAAAATTTCGATGACTATAAAAGTTATATCATGTTCGGTACAGGAACATTTTTGAAAGAATGGAATTAACGAACTAGGTGTTTGATTAGCTTTAATTTGATATGTCGTTGATTTTGTATAATACTTCGCGGATGTATCACATATTTTTACAAAAGTTATATGTATCTTTGGACCTGACAAATTGATCCTTTTTCCAATCATATTGTATTCTATCGAGGTAACCATCAAATAGTGGAGAAATGAAAAAATCGATCATTATCGTATTTGTCGTGTAATTTTCTTTTTTATTCGTCATGACGATAAAATTCATAATATAGTTTTTCTACAAATAGAATATCTACGTATAATTGAAAATTTGACATTGGTCAAGCTAATTAGAGGAGCTTAAACAGCGAGGTTCTCGCCAATTTGAAGGCATCAAACAGCCAATAAGGATATTACCCTATTAAACGTTCCTCTCATCCCTGACGCTCGATTAATTCCCCTGACCGTTCCGCATGGGCTAACAGTATTAAAAAGGATAAGAGACTAAAATATGATGGATATAAAAAATGCACTCCGCCCGTCGTATAATCGAGAGATGTTTATAGAGAAGGAACATTTACATCGAAATGATCCCCAGTTGGCTGGTACATTATTTATCCCAATTAAACTAGCCAGCCTGTATTATTTACCGAACGATACTTTGAAATGTACAGTAAACGGTGGTGCTCGCCAAACGGAGTAATATCAGTGATCGAGGAAGGATAGCCGACGCTCGATCAGCTTAATAAACCGCGTTCTAGGAAAATATTCCTCGTTGCTGGTCCAACGAAGCTAAAGGGAACAACGTTCTTTCAAGGAGAATAATCGAGGATAATGGAGCCATGAAGTGGCCATAATTAGGCGAGCGATACAACATGGAAAGCTTAACGTAGAATGGCGCATGGTTGCCTCTTTGATAGAAAATAACCGGTGGTATTCGTTTGGTCCGCCGATGTTCGTCGTAGGACGAGAAAAAAGAAACGAAGAAGAAGAAAGCGGTAGACGAGGAAAGTTATTTTTCCCATGGACTTTACGTTATACCCGCGTCTCGGTGTACAGAATTCTGCGCAGACGGTGGGAGAACTTCAAACGGATGAACAGGAGAATGGAGTTGGGAATTCGATAAACGTATTCCATCGGTTATATAGATCCAGTGAAAATATTGTTCTTTAAGCACTGTCGACACGTTCTTCCGCATGTAGGGAAAGAAAGATGAAAGAACGGGGTAAAAGTGGAAAGGAAGGAAGGAAGGAAGGAAGGAAGCAAGGATACCGAACGAAAAAATCGCTGTTTCGTTCAACCGGTGTTTTGCTTTCATCGATCTTCCACCCTTCGAACATCCTCTTCTCCTCCCTTTATCGACAGGAATCTCGTTTCGAAAGCTTCCGAAATTATCGTTCAAGTATTACACAGGTACACGACGCAGGTAGCTTGACTCGTGTATACACAGGTTCGACCGAACTCCCATTATCTCTTAACTGATCCTGCGGCGCAGACAACCCGACGAAATCCATTCGAAGCTAGTATCCACTACCTACGTAACGAGATTTGAAATATGCCTACGCGACACGCTAGACATCGTGTAATCCGATTGTATGTCGGGAATAAAAAAATGTTATGCGACACGAAGGGAGAGCTGAATTAATTTCAATCTCTCTCTCTCTCTCTCTCTCTCTCTCTTTCTCGTTCTCTTTATCCCGGCGCGTCAGCTTGTCGAGAGGGTGCGTTACCCTCGTGCAAGCGCACACAAGGCGAGGATGAAGAGGTGTTTGTTTGAGAAAGAGATACGTACCAAACATTAAGTAATCGTTGTATTACGGATATTACGACGATGTTGCTACCGAAACGCGCATCTGCTGGTGTCGTGTGTTTACAGATAATATTTAAGTTGCGCACGATATAATGACAGATAACACACATAGGTTCGCGTAAAATTTCGCGACAGTGAAGAGGTGACCGTAAGAGGATATTCTTGTTGAACTTTTCTCAGCGATAAACGGAATACCAAACGAACTATCGATTAATAGGATCGCGTTATACGCGAATAAGGAAAGTCAAATATTTGAATGAAATTAAACGAATCGAGCGGGGTTCGTTCGGAAGCGAGGTCCATTGTTTAAATCGTAATCGAATCATTACGATCTGTAAATATCGAGGTAGTCGCAATAACGCCGATACGTCAGCGCCGCTGTGTCAACTGACAGCAGTAATTTGCAGCGAGCTCCAATATTTTCGCGAAATCGCTTCTAAAGCGCGGACTATGGTACAGCGAATTTCCCGTTATCGGACTCGCGAGTTAATTACAAGCCTCATTTTACGAAGGGTGCCGCGTGTCGTCGAACCGACACGCGAGTTATCAACCCCCGACATCGTTCGCCATCCCGTTTCCTTCTTTCTCAGCATGACGACGTACAGTACGACATCGCCCCTTGTCCCTTGACTGGTCTTAAATCTTCTAATGTTTCGAAATCATATTTCACCGTTCTTCTCATTCGTCTTCGTTGATGGAAAATACACGGCCGGTCATACAGACGAAATATCGCGTGATATTTATTCCCTTCGTGCATCACAACGAACTTTATGTAACCGTGTCCACTTATTTTTCCGAGGCACGCTCACCAGGCGATCTTCCTACGACGTCGTCGTCGTCGTTCGGCGAAATGAACGACGGGGGGTTTCCGGTTAATGCCAATCGACGCTAATAAAACGAAACCATTAGCCGGCGCCTGAGTATCTTCTAAACGATCATCTTCTTTCAGTGGATGAGCTTGGCGCGGGCTCCTTGGAACTCGAAACGGCCGATAGGACGGAATAGAACGAAGAAGTAGAGGGGCAGCCGGGGGCAGAAACAGACAACAGAACCGAATCCACTCCCGGAGCACTTTCCATTCCGCGACTCTCTCTCTCTCTCTCTCTCTCTCTCTCTCTCTCTCTCTCTCTCTCTGCGTTGGAGCTGTTCCGGGGTTGAGGATGCATACAGTGTACCATCGATTGGCGCGATGCAGTATAGCTATTGGATGACTGAGGCAGCACGATGCACAGGAACAGGAGAGGAGCCGAGAGGTTACTGTTCAGGGTTTGATCAACTGGTCTGCAGACCCTATTTCCTCTTACTATCAGGAGGAAATTGCCACTTCATCAGTTGGATAGCGCGAAAGATTAATGTCCGTCGCTCTCTTGTCATTTACACAGTCGGGACCAACCGACAGGACTCGCCGCGACTCTGATGGAACTTCGGGAAAAAAGCGCGCCCCAACCATAACCCGATACTCCATCCACCAAGGTATAGATATAAGGGTGGTCTTTTGCTATCATAACGCTAAAGTAGAACGTGGTCGTGTCGTTAATTTTGTCCAAAGATAGTTCAGTTAACAAGTTCGGTGTAGATTTTCGATCTGTGATATAAACTTTTGTCGTATGCGAAGATTACAGAAGGAAAACACGATAAACACATTCTTGCGAAACGAATATTAGTATATAACACGTCTCGAAAAGCTATTTAATTTTGATTAACTTTCACTTTTTTCGGTAGCCGTTTTGTAATAAATATACTTTGCAATGTAATTTTTCATTTTCTTATCTGGTAAGGTAATTTCTAAATATTAGACATAATCGCAATATAAAAACCCTCTGAAATATTCATATAGACAGTACAAAATTCAGCGTTATTCGCTGTTTTTCCATAATTAAATATTCCAACGCAGTTTTTTCCAGAACAATATTTTCCACCCAAGTTGTAACTCGTTAAATAGCCGTGAAACAAGTGTACCTTTTCGTTTGCACGTTGTTTTGTTGATTGATACAGTATTGCATCCGCCGTTGTTTTAACAGAGAAACTTTCCATAACACGTCGGAAACAAAACCAGGAAAACGTAAGATTCCATTGCCATCGTATCTTCGGAATACAAATAAGCGCTGCTTCGACCTTTAGACGTATTTACATTTTAAATTCGAGAAAAACAGGATAGAATAAGATGTCCGTAATTATGTAGGAAAATATAACAGTGGGATAGTAATGATGCACTTTGATGCTTTTGGCAAACGATGGAAAAACGAACAGTAGCATGGAAAAGTACACAAAACTATGGAAATACTGTCCCCAGAGACTCGAAATCCTTCTGTTTACACTACAGCTTGTCACTATACAATCTTATTCGAAAGCCAAACAATAGAATTGAAATAATTACGCCTGAAGGAATGAAATAAAGAATATAGAGGAAGGATGGGGTGAGTTACCTTTTTTCGCTTTTTACAGGAGGGTAGTTTTAAAATTCAGTACGTCGTCAATTAATCTCAGTGCTAAATAAACGCAATTACAAGACGCAAATAAAATTAACTTGTCGCTTTATCAACCTACAAAATATATATCAGGATAATGAATAAGGATAAGGAAGTGTAATACCACAAATCAATGACACAAAGAAAAGATTCTATAATTTAGAGAAAACTAGTGCCATTATGCTACAAATATTTCAATTACTTCGAACATGATTCACTTTTTAGAATTAATAAAAATATTAAGCAAATCGTTGCGATCCTCTTTCATAGTTATGATATCAGAGCTTACAATTCTATTAATTGAAAATCAGACAACCGTGAATGAAATGTTAACGCAACGTGGATCCTTAGAACGCTAAAATAAAGAACATCAACAAAAATGTATTTATCTTATCTTTCTTGTATGATTTTTAAATATCAAAAAGTAGACGTTCTATCGTTTTCGTTATTATTCAAACGTTTTCACAGTGTTTGTACGAACTAAACGGATCGAGGTAAGATATCAGACGAAAGCAGAAATCGTGTCTCGAGTACGGCGACATTTTTCCTTGGTTCAGCATCGCGCTACGGCTTGCAGAAAGACAGACTTGAGGTCGAGGAATCCCACTGCCCCCCGGGACCGGCTATAAAATCTTGTTGCTACTTCGTCCTTGGAAATGGGCACTGGCCAGGAACTGAGCAAATGGTTATTACACCGTGAAACAGGGAACGGTGAGGACTTATCATACCGAGGGGAACCGCAGAATAAGTCGAGCCAAGACACCCGGGGATTCCGCGCGAAGAAATAAGCTTTCTCGGTTACATCCGCTTTTCCTTTTTAATTACGATCCTGATCCGTTTAAAAGATATCGCTGGAATATATCTCGCGCCTGACAGCGTATCCCCGGCAAAAAGAAGGAATAGAAACGAATCACGTTCGAATGTAAGGGACTCGCTTAAATATAGCCTTTCGAATGTATGGATGTTCACGATGGAGGTTTAATCACTGCCATTAGATTAATATCGGGAGAGAAAACAAACTTGGATTGTAATTAAAAGATACGAGGCCATGCGTGGTCGTGGGCATTTGCATCGACCTTTTTGAGTCGATCGAACTTCGCTTCGATTATATCCCTTTCTTTGCAGCGTGTATTTTTTTTTTTTTTTTTTTTTAGAACAGATGTCATCTAGTTTGCGCGTAGAGTACGTAGAGTACTAACCTGTTAGCTGGGTCGTTTCGTTTGGATGGTTAAGGAATCATCTTCTAACATTACTAGATTAGAAATTAATAAATAACTAATACAAAATATTAATACCTCCACATCTACATTAGAGTATATATTTCCTAAATTGATGATTTTACATATAAATATTTCTTTCATAATCGTAATATGCCTCAATCGATACATCAAAAAAGTATATAATTCTATCAGAAAAGATCAATTCGTCTTGATATATGCTCTACGTATCCATCTACAAAGAAGTTAATCACGTCAAACCATATTCCCCTCAAAACCGTTCAACCTTCATCCGAAACATCTGCCGGTATCATTGACAGTTTCGAAGATATGGATTTAAATTAGACATTCTGTACGCGTATCACGTGTCAAGGACTGGGAAAAAATTTGAACATGCAGATCGAAGATAAATCGACGAGATGTCATTTTTCTTTTTGAAAGGAAAAAGTCACATACGGGGCAATAATATCCCGTATCGAGCAAGGACACGGTGCTGTCAGAAATGAAAAGTCTCCGGTGTTTCGTCTTATCCGAGGAAAGCGTTCAGAGAAATCGACTCATCGGTATCTGGATGGTCGCGTTTTGTCTCTTTGGATGCAGGTATAACAGGACGCGTGACTGGTATTTTATACTTATCGCGGGCCCTGGAGAAATCGGTATCATTTATTCAATTGACGTGTGTGATCGATCATCCATCTCGTTCTTTTTTTGTTCTCGTATTATTCTTCGTTCATAATAGTGAAATCCCAGTAAAAAATGTGCAAGTCAAATATATATTATAATATTTAAAGTTATACATTGTATTAGTCAAGTGTTATTATGCTGTAACGAGAGACGACTAAATTTTACTAATATATTTACAATAGTCTCCAGTTTCATTTCGGTGCTAATGAAATTTCAAAATATTTTATATAATACACGTAATATATTGTTGTATGTTTGTGTGATGTCTTTAAGATATGTGACATCTGTGTGCACAAGATGTATCGCTAACGCTAATATGACATCTATGCTCGAATCTTGCGGATGACGTTGTATTCGTACAGAGCAGAGACAAAGCGAGTCCGTGCGAATAAGACTAGAAGAAATCGTTATTTTCTTATAAGTTAAATCTTGTTTTTTTTATTTGAAACACCTTAATTAATAAAATTCAGCATAAAATAGACGCTGCAATATTTATAAAATATTACTACAACTATTCAAATACTTCCGTGGGCCACTGTATTATTGAATCATGCTATAAACAGATAAATCATTGTTCTGCAATAATATACAAGCCACTCTTTCCTTCCCTACGAGGAATGTGACGATATACTTAAAGAAAGACGAGCAAAAGTAAACGAGATCAAACGACTCCAATCATGTACATCTGACGAGCGAACAGCACGTCGGAAGATGTTAGATTTTTGGTTCCTTTCCAATTTTCTCCAGCATCAAGCATGAAGCAATGGCGGGTCGCTTAAACCGGTCGCGCACTTTTGCTCGAGAAATGGTTGGGATTGCGAGCCGACACTTGGTTAGAAGGAGTTTGAAAATGGGAACACACGCTTGACCGCTTCAAATCAAACGTGCTTTGATCATCCGAACGCACTTCGCCTCGGATTCGAATTCGACTTAAGCTTAAGCGATCGTTTCTAACGAAAGAAAAGGTCGCGAACGGTTCGGCTCCGATTTCGATAATACTTTTTAGGCTTGAAAAGCAGACAAAAACCGGCAGACACGTATTCCTCTTTTTCTTAATTGCGGTAATTCAAGTTTAAGAAGTAAAACCATCCTTCAAAGATCATACTCTTAAAAGCTAACTCAGAAACAGTTGCAAATGGGAAAAATATTTTTTATCAGAAATTCAATGCTTTCTAACAATGCTTTTCTCTTTGGAGGAAAATTCTCGAGTTGGCGGAAAATTAACGAACAATGCAAGGTTCGTTTGGAAAAAGACAACGACTGTGCTTATTGTAGACAAACGGACAGCCATATGTAGACGTTTGGTTCCAAACGGAGTCATTAATAAGTACCTGGACTACGGATGTTTATGCATTCATGGATAATTTAAAAGTGCAACAGTCTAGAGAATGCACATACCATGCATAAATATATAAAATATTCAAGATAGAGTGCTCAATTTAATAAGTGATAATAGAAGCGAAAGAAATTTCTATTTAAGTCCTATTGTTTTAGTTATGTTAATAGAAATATGAATTTGTATAAACATGCGTAATTTATTCATAAGTATTCCCACATCTTAAACTCAATTAATGAAGTATTTAAAGGGTTAACGAACGTTCCACTATCCAGAATAGTTGGAAAATAAGGGTTCTAGGAACGCATGTGTGTTTCAGACTGGCTAAGTGGCGGCGGCGAGTATACGTATGTGCGGCTGAGTGTTTTTAAGGGTAATCGCTGCATAGAGAGAGCTCCGTATTAGATAGAACAGCGAGTTAAGCGAGTATATGCATATCTAGAGAGAGTTTTGGAGTAAACGCTCTGGTAGAGTTTTTAATGGGCGAGCTTGAAGAAAGTGAAACTGTTATGTTTGCATTCGTTTCATTATCGCGACGTTATGTTTAATCTTCTGAGGAAAAAACGTTATGAGAATAATAAGGCTTCTACGTTGCAGCAGTATCTCCATTTAGCAGTTGTATATACAGTCAATTATACATCCCATTACGAAGGAGTCATTTAAGTGTTAAGCCACTTATGGAAAAAAAGATTAACTTTTTACTGAAAAATCAGTACGAGAATGGTTTTTATCAGAACCCTTGAGGATTATTATCCTGTTTGAAGCGTTATACTGTAAACTATTTATATACGTACTTAGTATTATAAAAATCTTATCCATTATATACACAATAAAATGAAATATGTAAAACGTCTATCATTTAGTAGAAAGAAAGAGAAAAACAGATTTTTTTAATAAATAAACGAATCTAGGCGTTATCATAGACAGATTTTAAAATGGATACCGTCCTCGAAGAATAACAGTTATTGGAAGATTCAATCGAGCGATTTTTCCCCAAAAACGTTACGTTTTTCACAAGATAAATATAAAAAAGAAAAACCGTATGCAGGAGCTTAGGTAATTTCACGTAGAATAACTACGTAAAACTTCAGCCAAATTGGTTCAGCAGTTTTTGCGATATTTCTGCTACCTTTTCCGAATACGCAGTACCGAGAAAAGGCTGAATTTACAACTCCATAACATCGTTGTTTCAAGGAACGTTTACGTAAAATTTTGTAGAGATATTCTAGTAGGAATATCGTACCACCAGATAAAAGCGTATTTTCTGAAAAATCAGCGCTTTTTCCACCTCTTCGAACATTTCGATCTTTACATTGTTATATATCAGAAACAACCCCCATTCTTTCCCTCTGTATAGGCCATCATCAGAAAAGAACATGATAAATATATTTTTATTCATTTTCTGATTTCAGTGTCACTTCATCGTTAAAGAGGAGAATTTTAATACGACATAATTAAAAATGAAAACAACCTGCTTGCTCTAAAGGTGCAAGAGTAGTAACTGATAAGTGGACGAAGTTTTATGAATACAAGATTGGATATACAATTACTAAGATGGGCAATATTTTAATGTTACAATGAGAGATGTTTTTTTAAATCTTGAAAAGGGTGAAAAAAATGCATGTTTAATATGAGAAGCAAATAGGAGCGAAATTTTGGTAATACATTATTGATTGACAACGTACTGAATTTTAAAACTATTTTGCTGTAAGAAATAGAGAATGTAACCTATACTGTAGGGTGCAGTCTTCAAATAAACGTGTTTATATTGTATATAAATTCTGATAATATGTACATCTCGATTTTCAAACGTTTCATTCGTTACGCATACATCGCAAGCATGGCTTTGCTCGAACGATTCAACAATGTTAATACCAAACGATACAAAAGAATCGCTTTATCTGTACGTCAAACTTTATACTCGGTTACACGTTTCACGTGTGCCAGCGCGACACGTCAGAGCCGCAGCTTTCAAGATTTTTATCGTGTTTGGAGCTCAGACAGCAATGTACAACGATATAAATACGCCAGAACAAAATCCAATATACGCAGACGGAAAAAGCGTAAACTCGTCGCCGAGAACGGACCCGGTATCCGAGCCGAACGTGCGCCCAACGTGTGTTCCGGCGTGTCACGTTGGAAAACGCGTGCACACACCCGCGTTAGAACACGGCGAGACCATATTCGTGCCGCAAGAATCAAAAACACCTGCGTGCGAATTACGAGGTGACTGGTATATCGCGATATCAAGTCGGAAATACGAGCGTGCCCGTAAATCCCCTCCCACGCGTTTAATATGTAAACGACCCCATCGATCAGAAAAATCGAGGCACGCTCTGGCTTATGTCCGATAATATATCAGATCGACGAGAATCACTTTTACTGGATATGATAATTTATATCCCTTAGAAATTTTTCCAAAGATCGTATTACAATCCGCGCCGCGGCCGTTCAATCGTCCGGAAATATTGGAAATGTTGACGCTTAATTATTGGCAACCCGTAAATCAACAAAGAATTATAGAGGTAGGGGTTAACGATAACGCTAATAGGTGAAAAACGCCCTCGTTCGAGTAATTTTTATTAATTGGCTGTCGTACATCATTTACCAATGCTCGATACGGCCGCATCGTTAAAAGAGATCGTGATTTGTGATTAATGGTGGTTTTACCAGTTTGAATGTACATCGTCGCTCGTAAATGCTGGAATACTTATAGGAAACGAAGTAAATCTGACAGTTATTAGGAAATTGGTGTAAGCTTCAAAAATTACTATCATCTCATTCGAAACTTTAAATACACATACAGTAAGCGTACATGTTTTTAAATCTAATTCGTCTCGATATTTTTCAATGGAGTTTCATTTAATTCGATATCTCTATATAACTCTCGCAGATGAATTTTTTCATCGATAATCTTTCGTAAATACAAATTATTTGTGAAATTTTCTTCGCTAATTTGAATCAATTATCGCACTTTATACGACATGTAGATGTCCTCATATTTAGACTATATTTTCACATACGACGCACACCTGATGTACATAAGCGATAATTCTAAACTTTATCCAATATTTATCGATGTTATTAAACGAAAAAAAAAAAAAAAGAAAAACTCGATAATAACTACGAAATTGCGTCCTCGAGAGATAATCTTAGAACGTCAGCGAGTGCTCGAAAATTCTGAGAAAAGCTCGGTGTCCTGTTTTCCCTTCGGAGGACAGTGATGTTCCTTCACCGATTTCTCGGTAAATATTACATTCAGCGTAACATTCTTAAGCGTCGTTTTGCATAGAACGTGCCGGCTTTAAAGCGAGCGAACGGACCTGCCACACCGGTGCATCCTTCTTCACCGGATCATGGTTTGTGCATTCGGAAGGATATCCCTGAAAACTCGAAAAATCTCAGAGCAACCGACGACGTCGGCGGCGCGTCATCGACACAAGGAATCCTTGAATTTCATTATTCAGATGAGCATCGTTCCGTGACTGATCGATCGCGGGCCAAAGTGAGTGCAGAATTACATGAATAATCTATGTCGCCCTGAGTGCCGGATCCTCCTCTTTCGGGCTTTCAGACCATATCGCCTTTGAGCCAATTCATCCACTTCCGGTAGAGCGCGGCACTTCCTTACCTTTCTCGCCACTCTTTCTCGCGCTTTCCCTTTGGCACACGATGGCACGTGTACGCAGTGATAGCACACGTATGTATATGCGTACGTATACACACGATGAACAGCAAGGATGATTCTTGATGCCAAAAATTCCGCCCGAGCCATCACGTTCGCTCAACTGCACAAGTTTTCTCGTGATCGTTTGCGTTCGCTCCATATTCCAGGCCGGTCATGATCGTCGAGCAAAAATTTGCCTGCGTGCACGCTCGCGATCTTCGAAGATTTCGGAAACCCTTTCTGATTGTACACGCTTCAAAGATTCTGCTTACGTAATCTTTTATCAAGTCGACGCACGCTTTGAGCAACCCCAAAGAACGCGATTTCTCAAGGCTCTCAGGGTTGGAGATGGGTTTGCCAAATATTTGTGAATTATTGATGGGGTGATGCTAGTGTTGTGCAATGTGGCATGAAACTAATCAAGTCTCGTGTAAATATACTTTTTAGAATAAATTTTGTTAACTCTGTTGTTCTCTTTGGGTCTATGTGCACCGAAGTGGATATTACATTTTGATAGATTTTTTAATGTTTGGTTTTAATATTCATTATAATTTTACTACTTTCTATATGTATTTTATGCTTTTCATGAATACTAAAGGTTTCTGAAAGTAGAATATCCGAAGAGACACGAACGTGAAGAGCGAGGGATAATTGTAAAAGATTAACAGTTACAATTTCCCGATATCTGATTAACAAATTCACTGCTGATCGAAGTTTACCCATAACGTATATTAACTAATAATTCTCGCACAAAATTTATTCCGATATTTTACATTTTTTCACGTGTACACACATTACATGAATTATTATGGGGAAAAACATTTCTTCCGATTCAGCAATATTTAATTTACCATTTACTTCCAAAATACTAAAAGTTCGAAACAAATACATACAGTGAACTTATTAGTAAGGAAGAATTGGGACCAAACGAAATAAAGCGTTAACCTCATCGAGTGATTAACGAATACTTCTACGCCACGTGTACAAAAATTGTTAGATTAAATATGCGTTTCTACTCGATTATTATAAATTTATTATGACGAGTATTTATTTTATTTATTTTTTATTTATATTATTGTTTTCAAGTGATAAAAGGTATAATGATCTATTTAGCAAACTGGAAAATTTTGTAAATTTATAAAAAACGTTATTATCGATGAAACACGCACGAGGAATATTATTCGGCTGACGCGATGCTTAGCGTAATTAGGGCGATAAACATGGATGGTTTATGGGCAAGCGTCAATGAGTTACACGAAGGTTGCGATCGTAGTTGCATAAATTGATTTGAAATTCATTGTCTGCAGTAAAACAACGATCGGCGCCCGCATTAAGCTCCATGCAAATGAACGTGGAACAGAATCACAGGACAATGTTCTACATTATCGTTTACATCGTTAATACCCGTTGCGCCCTGTTCGAACCGTTTCAGACATTCAACGCTCTGATTTATTTTTAAAGAACGCCGTCGTTCAAACGAAGCCGCAATAATCAAACTTATTTAAAAGCAGACATTTATTAATCCTAGCCTAATTTCTTAAATGCCACATTAAATTTCTGCAATCTTTAATCGCTTTATTTAATTAACTGATCTAAGGAAATAAATTAAATAAAATTGACACAAGGACTAACATTTAAAGTCATTTAGAGTCTAACTCAAGATTGTTTGAAGGTCATTTCAATAACATTTAAGATCATTTTAAAATCGTTCGAAGTAATTGAGAACACTAAAAATTTGAAAATTGTCAGCTCATCCAAAACCATCTAATATTCAAAAGTCATTTCCTCGATTTGTCATTTCCTCAAAAATAATACTACATCACCTAAAATCCATATACCAAATACATTTTCAATTGTATAAAACATAAATTCACTACCATGGTCAATTTCGATATCACACTTCCCGTCCGCGAAACAAATTTCAACAACCGACATTTCAAATAAACCAAAAGTCAAATTGTTCGGTACGACAGAGCAAAAAGATTGCTTCTTCGAAAATATGCACACGCGTTCTAACAAACGAGTCTGCGGTCACAGTTTAACATACACACAGAGTTCTCAAACTCTGCCACCAGTATTTTTTATTCCTTATTTTTCCATAAATTCATTTAGCCGATGTGTGTCCTTACGTCGCGCAATTTGTACTGGTTTACAGGCGCGGTAACAATAAAACTTCGGTTAAAAACAATTATTTATCCGAGTCCCGCTGTTCCGCGCAATGAGGGAAAATGAGTCGAAGTTATAAATAGTAGAGCCCTGCGGGGTAGCCGACCGTATTTCTGGCTATACTATGGGAAGGATAAAAGGGGAAGATCTATGGAGGACAGAGGAGTCCACGGATACGGAAAGAAAAATAAATCTATTTTTTCAGTTTCGCTCTTTTGTCTCGCTCGACCGTTGCACCGCGCGGGCTCGAAGAATTACAGCGCGGCTCTTAAGTTACCGGATGTGATTAGAGGGAAAACCCGCAGAAATGCGATACCCAGTTTTCAGACGCCCTCTGATATACTCGACGGAAAACTGCAACAAGCTGCGTGATACATTTAAAACCGTTTGTATCCCGTCTAAATGTATGTGTATCCACTGGTCGCCGTTAAAACTCTCTCTCGTTGAAAATTTCGCTGTTATAATTACGTTTTTAATTCAGTCGCATTTGCAGACGTTCACTCGCCGGTGAAAATTGCGAGAAATAAAAGGTAACGGTTTACTTTATCTTCTAATAAACAGTACCATAGCGCAATCTTTTATTTCTCTTTTCTTTATTGTTTGGTCACCTGAGAATGAAGACTTGAAACAGAAATATTAGTTATCTATCTTAGTTGCAGATGTATAATGATAAAATATACCTATATCATTTTCGAGGAATAAGAAGCTTACGTGGCATGTCGAGGAACGTGTGTCCAAAGAAGTAGCCGTTTAGCGATTAAAAATATCGTTCACCGACGAAGAAACGAGCGCTGTCTCAACGACGGGTATTAATCCCCGCAAAAAATAAATTGATCGGAAGCTGCTCGACGTGAGACGACGCGACGAGCGTTACAGCTTGCGACGATCGCTTCCAATTTCCAAACGCGTCCCCCGGGGACACGATATCTTCCGCGAACTACCCCTTTCCTCGTGGTAACTAACAATTGCGACTGCGCGCTACCTTTCACCTATTCGTCATGGTTTCCCGTAAGGGAGAGAAAAGAGTAGAGGTGAAAATGAAAAAGAGGATGGAAATAATTGTTCGCATTCGTAGATGTGCAATGCGCAAGTATAGTCGCACGTTCGTCGCACTGTTGCGATAAAAATAGTTGAACATGGTTAACAGGAATCGAAAATTATGGTCTACCCTGTTCGAGGCCGGTGGACGACCAGTGTACCTAACGTTGGCAATATCGCCGTCTGGCGAACCGCACATTACAACTCGCCGATCCGGTACGATGTTAACCATCCTGTATATACGTGTGTCTCCACCCACATCGCGTGCCCTCATCCCCCATACATGCCCTCCCTCCTGGTTTGTCCACACCATACACTTTCGACTAAAGTAGTAATGAACGCGTTCTGCAGTTTGCACTCGGCGCAACCCCGCCATTATTACATTGCTCCAGCTAAATAAATTATTCCGACGTGCTACCTCCGTAGCTTTCGTCCTATCGCCACATGCGAGAATACTCGCGCTACCTCGTCCGCATATCACCTCGAAAATTCCCCACGCATTCTTACTCCTCTGCCTCTTCCTCGACCGGTCCACCCTTGTCAACTCTGTCGTGCTAACAGTCACGGCAATTGCAATGTATCGAGGCATGTTTGCCATGCATACTAGTCAAACATTCGATCGATGAGCGTTGTAGAAATATAAATTGGTTGTCTTCTTTTATAATAGTACTTTAGAATAGTGAATCACCGTATAAGGGATCAGAAGAGCTTAACACTGATTATTACCATAATCTTAAATTTTGTTTTTGAAAATGCGATACTCATCTCTTGTTTTTCTATGTATAGAGAAACTAATAGTTATAAAAGATTAGAGAAGTAAAATTTTACCTTTTGCGTTTAAATTGGTATGATCTTCTAACGAGTTCGCATAACGTGATTTTCTATAACATCAAGTGTAGTCACGTAACCTTGTGTTGCCTTGTTGTTGCTATATTTCCTAATCACTGAAATCATCTCTTTTATATCGCAATTGCAGATTAAATTCTAAGAAAATACGATAGTATATAGATACTATCTATACTATACTATATATAGATACTATACCGTGTATAGAATCGTACACACAGAAAAAGTGACACATGTACCTTACGTTGTCCACTGCATTTTCTAATCGAGTTACGTAAAAGTTACTTTTCGTATATCCCAAGCCCAAATTAAATTCTAAGGAAATAGAGATCGCCGTAGCACATGTATTAAATCGCTAGATTGGAAATTAATAACAAAAAATTCAATTAATCGTCGCAAATCTATAGAAAGACGGATTGCTCTGGAGGCAAGTAACCAAGACGCTAATTTTCAGGGGAGGCGACAGGAGAACAGGTGCGGATATCGTAGGTCCGCAGTTAAATGCAGCAACCGTAAGACAATAATCGCGAGGATAATTATATTAATAACGGATGGAGGTCAAACGCGACTGGCTGGCATGTGCTGGCGTGCATACGATAGTAAATACATCCAGCGTGCGTACGTGCGGAATACATATGCACGAAGCTATGTCGTGCTCGGTACGTAACTCACCAGGATATTGGATACTCTGTTATCATAGTAAACCTCCATCCCTTACTGAAGCCGGTGACGACGTAATTATCTCTAGTAATTAAAGTACACACCTACTTTGCTCGATATTGGCTCTTTAGAGCCTGCCGCGGACGAAGTGTACGGAATTATGGAAATCATAAGCAAACAACGACGTTTAGGTAACGTTGCATAAGAACGATCCTGACCGTCCAGCGATCCTAACGGACCCCGTGTCTTGGTTCTCCGTCGAGATTGTGCAACTTATACGGAAAACATTGGTGAAGAGTAGATTATAAAGATGCAGATCGTCATGAATATTCCAGTTTTCTATTGATATGCACAAAGTATTTATTATCAATTCTCTCGAGGTCAAGCGCAGAGCAATTCGTCGCAAATTGAACATCCTGGAAATGTAGCTCAGTTGAAGAGGCAGTAGCAGTTTCAAACGGCGAATTACGTAAATGGATATGTTTAAGAAAGTATGTGCAAGCGGACAAGTTAAATACATCGGAGTTTGAAGATACTTGATACAATTGGAATATCGAGGCTAAAGATCGACGAATAGTAATTGCAAATGGAAATGATATTCTATGTTCTTAAGTAACATAGCTTTATAAAAATAAATGTATTTTTACATCTATTTCTTCGTTTTCCCCATATCGTATTTAACTTTCAACTGCCAGATGCCTATATTTTAAAATTTTAATATATTAACGTAAACGTCCCTTTATAAATATCAAAACATCTGTTGGTCTCGTACTCGGTTATACACATTGATAAGGAAATAATTAGTTAAAACTTTATATTTTTACATGATAACGATCCAAAATACATGAATATCTTGTTTTACTATAAGTGTTCTAATATTGTACTTATGAATAGAGGTGTGTATGCATGTTAATATCTATCGATTCGTATCCATTTCATAAAGCGAGTATTTCGATCAGCATAAATGGAATACGTTCGTAAGATTTTTTACTTTTGGATGGCTCTGCTATTCTCATAGATTACGATCGATGTGGGACAGCAAACAGGGAAGGCAGTTATTCACGTTATACGATGAAAGCATTTGGCACCTGAAGCCTTGCATTTGCAGATTTGTCTGCGTCTCCCCTAGACGTTCGCCATTCTCCTTTCTGGAAAATTGTAATGCACCGTCTTCTTGCCGACCACCAGCTTTTAAGGGATTTATCGAGCTCCACATTAAATGGCACTGATCTTAGTAAATCCAGATGGAATTCCCGTGTTTCCGCCACTTGGCGTGGCTTCCAGGATTTGGCGGTAACCGTCGTATCCCTACGCCAAAAATCGATTTATTCGCATTAATCGTCGGCTTGCGGAGTGCACGACATATTTCCATATTAGGATTAAGTGCCCCGTCCCGGAACGACGGACAAAAACGCGATGAGAAATGTCCTCGATAACGATGAGCTATCGGTTGTAATACCAATGTCGCGACACTTTCTCGTTTCGCGCGAAACGTAGTCTAACAAATAAAATTCTGTTTCAACCCTGTAAACGTTATAATCTGTGCAACAACCACGAACGTAATATCGACAATTTCATGTTTGTTCGACAAACATGGAAGATTTTAATTTTCAATAGGTGCCGCCAGTTTTATCTTCATCGTCTAAACTTCTAAACGACTCATACTTCGTGAAGTGAGATCTGGATCAGCCGTTTTTAAAAATTAATCTTCTAATCTGTGTGTCTGTGGTAAACATGAATTAGGAAAATATATTATATTAACAACTTTTAATATATAATTGTATTCGATTATCTCAATAAATATGAAAGTTTGCACATTAGTTATCACGCAGATTTATGTAAAGCTAGCATATTACCAACCTTAAACGCCATGTCCAAAGTTCGCATTCAGTTCGGTCAGTTCGCCACTCAAAGTGGCTTTGTGAGAACAAAGGATTAGGACTGTGTGCACAGCTATTACGGTTACAAGTCTCAAAGCTAGTGAAAACAGGATTGTAATTAGTCCAGCAACAATTATACATTTTACGTAAAATAACCTTCTCCACTCGCCTATAGTTTCTCAACTACGAATTTCTAAATAATTTTATATTTAAGGAAAACAATACAGCCAACAGTTACTACATTGCTTTATTAGGAAAGATCGCAACATAACTCGAGACCATAATTCTATTTTACAATTAATTATAATATACAAATCATCTATAGAATATAAACTAACTAACGGAAAGGAACAGAAAAAACAAACAACTGGCAATTTTTCTCATAGAACACTGGCGGTAAAAATCAAGATTTCCTGAAAATGATGTCGTTACTCAAAGATTTTATTCTCTGGGGTGATACAAGATGACCGAATAAAAAACCGTGCTAGAATGACCAGCAGGTTCGGTGGACTGGCGCATCTCGCGCTTACATTTCTTCCAGTAGAATAGAAGAGTGGGTGGAGAATAGACACAGTGGAGGTAGTAAGTGGGCTAGTAAGTCTCACGATAACAGTTATAAATGACCCTCTCGAAGCACGGCGCCGTACCACCCAACCCTCAGCTATGCGCCAGACACTGGCTGCTCCGTAATCTAACACATGCCCGGACAATATAGTCGTAAAAGGTACTAAACAAACATACGCTAAGTGGCCTGGTCGCCGCGTGTGCGCAACTATACCACGGCTGTTTACGTATCCTTGATCGATAATCGTATATACGTAGGATATTGTGCGGTCGCAAGTCGATCCTTCCTAGGAGGGCTGTTACACTACGGATGCTACTTTTGTGAAGAACATACATCTCCGTTTCAAGCGTAATTTTCGCTGCAACATGCCCGGAGTACTTTACACTTCCGCAGTTACTCCTTTGACATAATTACGATGTTTTCTAGACACGCTACCATTGTCTGAAACATGAACGTGGTTTTGTACTGTGATCGATGCTCTAGGAAAGGCTGGAGAATTTTTCTGTTTTACGAGATGCTAAATTGACAGAGTTGAGGATTCAATTCAATTCTATGAGCATTCATTCTATGAGTTATAGATTTTTATAATAAAACCTTAATCCACAATGGACCTACTCTTTTACAAGTGCTGCGTGGAGTGATGTCGATGCTCTACCCTTTCTTGCCTATCGATTGTTACGCTTCGCTTTTAATTAACCTCTTACGAGCATAGCGTTAAGTAGGTTGTCTTTGAGTGTTCAATTCCTTTCCTGGCAGTACCTATTGATCGCACTTGATGAATAATATACAAACTGTTAAGTATATATAAATAATATTCTCTTTTTTATAAATTTGCAAAAACAAGAAAGGTTAGATGATAAATATTACATATTATAACAAAATGTTCAAACATCTACGATTAATTTAATTATATAAAACAGTTTACAAGTAAATCCATGGAAAATACTTCCTACAAAGTTGCATTTGGTAAATATTGCGTCTGATAAAAGATTGTACGTATTGAGAAAAATGCACGTCAAAGTGACTACGAAACATATACAAAATCATGATACAGTACACATCATTTTACATAGAAGAAAGGATGTATCGAATGTATTGAATTCTTAGATACCATGAAAAATGTCTCTATTGTAATTATACTAATAAAAAATTTGTATAAAATACCATTTCATAATGATGTTCTGTGAATAGTATTCCAAAAGAATTGCAAGGGTGCATCTGACTTCTACTGCATTATAGTACAGAGTGCGCTACCTGACGAACAAGATTCATACAATGTCGGTAATTCATTTTTAAGAAATCTGAATTAAAACGTTCAAACAAATAATATTTGCTACCTAATTAAAATAGAAAAGTACAAAACAGTTAACAATTCATTTTAGTTACCTTTATGAACGCATTGAAACGAATACAGCTTAAATCCACTAAAATAAAAAAAAAACGAAGACGAATCTTAAGGCGAAAAATGCTTGTACGTGATTTGGTACAGACTGAAGGCGCCAACCTGTGGACGATTTGAAAAAGATGTGCGCGCATCATTAATACGCATGCGCCGAGATGTGAATCTGTAACAGACGAAATACATTGAAGTGCAAACTGGAGCAAGTGTCATGGCGCTAACTTCGGATATCGATTTTGGTCCAGTGGGATGCAGAACGCTCATTTTCTACTGATAAGGTTTTCCACTTGTCACCCGAAAGAAAAATATCTAATATGATATCGATTCTTTTTACATTTAATTAGGTTAACTTAAAAATTATTGTATATGTGTGCATAGGTGAAAGTGTTTTTACTGGGAGTGGTCACTGCCATCTCAATCTTACACAAATTTGTAAATAGTTACATTTAAAATGCGAATATTAACATTTAGCATTCTTTTTAATGCCCTTCATATTATATTCGGTAAGTGTTTCACCTTTTTACGTTGTAAGTGGTTGAGAATCATTTAAGTTTCTTAAGAATTATATCGTAATGTATGTTTCATGTTGTCGTGTGATTTGAATGCGATGAACTCGATTGTTCTTACATAAAAAGTAGAAATTATGACTAAAAAAATTTGTATTTCTTCTAGGTGCTGTTGGGTTAAAAATTTACGAGGCAAACCCTGACACAAAAAGACTTTATGATGACTTGTTGTCGAATTATAATAGACTTATACGCCCTGTGAAGAACAACACCGAAACCTTAACAGTAAAGCTTGGTTTAAAGCTTTCGCAGCTAATTGAGATGGTATAAAGTCATATTTTGCGATTTTGGTTGTTTTTTATTCAATAGAGATATTATTAATATTTTTTTAATTTACAGAATTTAAAAAATCAAGTGATGACTACCAACGTCTGGGTGGAACAGGTAAGAGCTACTGAAGAAATATACCTATCATTATAAACATATTTTATTCGCTGTCGATATTATGCATTTTAGAAATGGATCGACTATAAACTACGATGGGATCCAGAAGAATACGGTGGCGTAGAAATGCTATACGTGCCTTCCGAAAATATTTGGCTACCAGATATTGTCCTATACAATAAGTAAGTTTTAATGTATGTTACAACTTATTAGCAAGTATTGAATTTCATAATCATAAAAAGACATCAATTAAATATAATTTCATAGTGCCGATGGCAATTACGAAGTAACGCTTATGACAAAGGCTACATTAAAGTATACCGGTGAAGTGTCTTGGAAACCGCCTGCGATTTACAAATCATCTTGTGAGATTAACGTCGAATATTTCCCATTTGACGAACAATCGTGTATTATGAAATTCGGCTCATGGACGTACAATGGCGCTCAGGTTATAACTCAAAAATATCGTTAATCATAAATAATTTTTTTAATACAAATCAAATAGAAATAAATTAATTTAAAGATACAAATAATTGACGTTAATGTTATTTACCAAAAATATACTTTGTAAAAACTTTTACTGGCAGGTGGATCTGAAACATATGAAACAAGAAAGTGGTAGCAATTTGGTTGCAATAGGAATAGATTTAAGCGACTTCTACTTATCAGTTGAATGGGACATTTTAGAAGTACCGGCATCCAGAAACGAAGAATATTATCCATGTTGCATAGAACCCTATTCTGGTAAGTAAATAAATATATTTGACATCTATATTAACATACAATTTATACAACGATAGGAAATGTAAGTGCATTTTGATATAATTCATACAGATATTACATTTAATATTACGATGCGAAGAAAGACGTTATTCTACACAGTCAACTTAATAATTCCTTGCGTGGGTATTACGTTCCTTACGGTACTTGTCTTTTATCTACCAAGTGATTCAGGTGAAAAAGTAAGCATTACACAGAATAATAAATAAACGAAAAGGTATTTATACTGTAAAAAATTGATTTTTTACAGGTATCGTTGTGTTCTTCCATTCTCCTCTCATTGACGGTGTTCTTTTTACTATTAGCCGAAATTATTCCACCAACATCACTAGCTATACCACTTTTAGGAAAATATTTGCTATTTACCATGATTTTAGTCACTTTGTCGATATGGATTACTGTATGCGTTTTAAACGTTCATTTTCGGTAAACTAAATTCCATCGTAATAATTCTAGATTAAACACTAATTATAGTATCTTATTTATAAATTACTTAAAGTTACGTATAAATTTCTTATATAGGTCTCCATCTACGCACAACATGTCACCCTGGGTTAGACAAGTATTTTTAAATTGGATGCCGAGACTTTTAATGATGCGTCGGACGCCGTATTCAACTCCAGAATATGATGATACGTACATGGATAGTGGATATACTAATGAAATAGATTTTAGGTAATTATACTACTGTTTATCGAATCCTGAAATAGAAAACTTTTCAGGAGTATACATTACAGTTTTCCTGACAGTGTTAGTGATTACCCACTGGAATTGAAAGGAAGTCCAGATGGGTTCGAAAGTGTCACCTCGCAGTATAAAAATATACGAGAAGACGATGCCCGGCATATACCGCATGCATCAGGTAAATATTTAAATTACTCTACAATATATAATATAATTGATACAAAATTTTATTAATCAAATGTATTGTGACAGTGCATTATATGACACATATAAAGAATTACATGACAGAGATTGAAATAAATAAACGTGAATGTATAATTCATGGATGTATATGGCGTGGCGCGTTATATTATAATTAATGTCATGTAATTGTTTCTGAAATGTGCATTAACAATGAGATACTGTTGCAGTCACTGATAGTGAAAATACGATGCCACGACACTTGTCTCCTGATGTCATATCAGCTTTAAAGGGTGTGCGTTTTATTGCTCAACATATAAAAAATGCAGATAAGGATAATGAAGTAAGTTGATCAATAATTCAATAATTCAACAATCCATTATTTGAATATTCATGTTTTACTTTTGATACTTTTCTTGACAATTTAAGGATTCAATTCTAAAATTTCTTTTTTAAAAATAGTATATATATATAACTTCTCGAAATAATATATGATACATTTTTCCCTCATATATTTTTTAATATTTCCAGGTTATAGAAGATTGGAAATTCGTAGCTATGGTTTTAGATAGACTTTTTCTTTGGGTTTTTACATTGGCATGTACTTGTGGAACACTTGGTATAATATTTCAAGCACCAAGTTTATATGATACAAGAGAACCTGTGGACAAACAACTTTCTGGAATATCGTATCGCAATTATATCTATCCAAATGCAAATGTGGTTACGCAAGACGAATAAACTTTGAGATTCGTGGAACATATGACTCACGTATAAAAACCATAATACAAAAGTATTAAATTATTAATATTCTATTTATATGAATTTTATCTATCTTAGTCCTTATAACTTTAGATCGAATTTCACAAACAGAAAGTCTATAGCAAATATAGTCTAAGCAGTTTTATTAACCCTGATCAACTAACAAACTTAATAAAGAAACAATTTCAAAAGGACTTAAATTTAATTACATTAATAACGCTAGTAATATAATTAACATATTTATATTAATATAAATATTTACACCTTTAATTTTCCTCTTTCATTTACATGTCAAGGTTAATAAGAGGCTTATACTATAAAATAAAAATAGCTTTATTATTTTGGATGAAATTCCACAATAATGTTTTCGATAATGAAAAACTATACTAAGGTATCTTATTAATTAGATTGAGTTTGATTTTCGAGACATTCATTTACATTTTTTTCTTTCATCAATTAAAATAATATGCAATCACTCCCCCCCCCCCGTCTGTCTGTCTGTCTCTCTCTCTCTCTCTCCCCCTCTCCCCCCTCCTCCCTCCTCCCTTCCCCTATATATATATATGTATATATATTGATTATACAGAGGAATGCTAAGTTGTTATAGTTAAAAAGAAATATTATTTTGCTCCTTTCTTTTTCGGTTTTAAGTACCAAAAGTAAAACTGTCATGAATTCACTTATACTTAACT
The DNA here is from genome assembly GCA_905332935.1 of Bombus hortorum. Classification (NCBI taxonomy): domain Eukaryota; kingdom Metazoa; phylum Arthropoda; class Insecta; order Hymenoptera; family Apidae; genus Bombus; species Bombus hortorum. Next base: position 853,062 of record HG995197.1, read on the forward strand.
TTATGTAGTAACTTTCTTTTTAAGATGATCACAGAACTAATAAAATTTTGGTTTTTGTCCTGTACAGAATTTGGCAATTTAATAGTAGCAATAGATATAAAATATTCTATTCTAAATCAATTATCATCAATTCTGGTGATTCACTTGTACTGCTAATGGAGCTAGTTTGTGACTTCTTTGGCGAAGAAGTACCACAAGCTATCTTTTTTGTACTTTGTGTTGGTGTGGTATGTTCATCATCGTCATCACTGTCTGATATTAGATCAATAATAACAGCTCGTTTCTTTTCCTTTGGAGGTGTAAGATTGCTTTCATCTAAACAGTGATATGATTACTCATTTATATGTAAACACTCATAAATATAGACATTTATTTTTAAATATGTCATATCTTTACACATATTAGAATGAAATAAAATCTCACCGAGATCGACTGTATCCACATCGATTTTACGATCTTGCGAATTTGTAATAACTTTTGTTTCACTCTTCTCTTTATCCTTTTCTTTCTTTAAAACCAAATTTTCCCACGACCCATCTTGCAATAATTGAATTTCATTTACATCTGGTAATAGTTTCTTAGAGTTCAACACTTCTTGAAAGTAGCCATCGATAACGAGATTATCATATAACGCTGACTTATCACAAACTGGGCAATTCCATGTTGGTTTTCTTTCATTCATTTGAAGGAATAGGGATGCATCAAAACATTGTAAATGTGAACATGTCGATGCACGACATGGTGTACACATTCGCATCTTGCCTAACGGACAAGCTAACGATACTCTGAGCGATGTTGTCGCTATTTCACTATCCGCATCTTCGTTAAGTTTCTCCTTAACTAAAAAGATCATTATTTCAATAGCATTCATTTTCAATAATACCAAATAGTTCTAACTACATAACTACTTACTTAAACCTCTTGTATAATCCGAATGTCGAACTCCTCTACTTTTTAACCTTGATAGTAATTCAGCACTTGAAAGCTTTCGAACTAAATATATCGCAATTGCGTATCGTCTGCCGTAATCTGCCGACCACGTCACGTGAATTTGATTTGCTACAGTAGGAGATAATTTAACTAGAGGACTAATATTGACAGGCCGTGGCGGCCTCTTTGGTTCTACTCCCGGCTTATTAGTAGGTATTGGATTCTGAAATAAAAATAAAACATTTCATTTGTGAAAGCAAAACATCTTACTATACTTTTAATTTAAAAAGAAATAATATTTTCATGTCTATATGTATATGTATATTCTTCATATTTTTTTCCACTAACAGGTAAAGGACACAGTTTTCCATTAACTTTTACTGCAATGCTTGGTGGAAAACAGTCCTCCTGTTCACATGATGTTTCTTGCAAACAAAATCGCATCTGTATCTGAAATAGCCATAACACAAATTGTAGACTCAACAATCAAAAATACAAATTTAACATTAAGAAACAAACTCTTCCTGTAAAGTGTACCTGTACTGTGTAATCCATTTTACTTCCTGCACGACAATCTCGTGAACTCGCTACATCTGTTGACTGCTGTGGTGTTAAATGAAACATAAATGTATTCTCTTGAAGTCTCATAGATCCTTGAGGCATTAAACTAGATGGCTTCAGCAATTCAGCCAATAAATCAAAAAATGGTAGCTTTCTAAGCCTAACATCTGGATGAACAGGGTATTGATTTCTAGGTTGTATTTGCAATGGCGATGGTAAAACTTTTGGTGCATATGGATATGGATTATAGGCTGCACTTGTTGTTTGCTGAAATATTAATATGTCATATGAATATTAAGAAACCACTACAAAAAATAATATAAAAGTTTTGTACAATTTTAAATAAAAATCACATTACATAACTTACTTGCGGTGTTACGTTCGCATAACCTGTTGACTGATAGACTGGATTTGTTCTAGGTGCTTGAGGTAAAGATGCTTGATGTGCAGGTGGTAAATCCTTTCCACTAGAAACTGAAGACTGTGACTGTTGCTGTTGACTGATAGCTTGTCTTTAAATTAATTGCAAGTAAAAGACAACATTGTTAAATATATCTTATATAATTAATTATATATGTTCTTCGTAAACTTATTTTCTTTATGTTACCTATCTCTTTGTTCTATTATATTTACCTTGTTGTGTAATAATTTCTGGAATGCATGTTTTGATCTATTTGTGGCTCCCCAGAACTACCTGTTTGACCATACATTTGATGTGCAGCTAATTGATCAGCTCTAAACAAAATTTTGAAACAAAAAATGAGCCTGGGACTTTATCTCAATAATCCACTGACATTTATAACACTTAAAGTATAACAATATGCCATAGTAGATATAAAAAGAAAATCATTTTCAACGCTTTACTAAAATAAACAAACAAATAAAGTATTTAAAAATTTAATAAATGGTGATAGAAGTTAGTTAATGATTTAGTACAATCTACAAGAACAATTGTATTGTCATTAATAAATCTTATACTCACTGTATGGATTTATATAATTCACGTATTTTGAGTTGAATTGGATGGGATCTCAAACGTAACAATTCTAGTGCACGTGCTTGTAATTCGTTCTTTCTACCTGATTTATTTCTACCAGCAAAACCAAGAAGCATCTGAAGTTCAGACACTCGAAAACTCAATATCATATTCTGCAATCATAAAATTATAGCATGCATACATTTTATATAGTACACTTATTCTAAACTGTTATTTTGATAAAAGAAATATATTTTATAAATAACAATGTATTAATAAGAAACAATTTATTGTCAATTCTATTTATTTCAATTCAATTACATAATAAACATTTTATCTATTATATTGGCTTGTATAAACATAATTGCAGAAATACGGAATAGAATTTGAAATACCAGGCATAAAGATCATACTTCAAGTTTTCTATTCTAAAGACAATCACACCACACACATAGTCTTTTCATCCACATCCATATTGAATGAGAAAAATACAATAATGAAACAGAATTTATTTTTGCAACCACAGATAATATCATTTGTCCAACAATATTTACGAATAAAATACATATGATTAATAACAAAGAAATACTGAGAACGAATTTAATTTAAAAAAAAAATATTTAGGTTACCTGTGATTATGAAGATATTGACGTTTTTTATAAGCTTTATTCGGTAAAGGCAACATAATTATAAGCACAATATGTCGTAAAAAAAATTCTATTGATTAATCTCAATATTTCACCGAAAAAAAAAATAATTATAACAATAATGAAGAAAAACGCGCTTAACAAGTACTAAGCGTCTAGTAATATAATTCACTGACGCAAATAAATCGCTGATAACCCGGATATAACCACGACAAATTCACAATGCAGACCTGCCGACTTTTCTCTAAAATTTCACACATAATCTAACTGCACTGCACCACTTTTAATACTTCACTCACCTCTAATTCTTTGGTCTCCGCCATCTTCTTAGACGATTTTTTTTGTGAAGCCGTCTTGCCTATATTATTTCCAACTTTCAGTACAAAAATTCTCCTACCCCTTACTTATTCGAGTTGTTTGTATCGCAACTCGCTTCTATATTTTTCTTGCTTTTTAAGTGCGAGTATCAAATAATACTATTTTATGGCGCGAAATTGATTTTTACATTTCAATTCCGAGATCGTTTTAAAAAATCTAACTTTTCTAGGAAAGCTCAATTCCCATAAAAATTTTTAGTTCAACCGCGTGCGATGAAGTAATTATCGATATTTGACACTTCGTTCGTTCGAAATGCGAAAAAGGGTTTTCCAAGATGGCTGCTAACAATTTATTTGGAGTTCAACTTCAATTTGTATAATTCGATAAATGTTCAACATTATAATAATTTCTTTGTTAATTAATGTTAGAAACAGAGCTATAAAGGAGGTACTGAAGTTTCAAGAAAATCATAAATTCAAGTTGTCTTCGTCTTCTTGAACTTTTAGTGAGTGTACACGCGGAGGAAAATCTTTGAATATATTTGCTGGTTCTGTTTCATCTATTAGATTGCAAACGTCCAACCAAACCTTTAGCATTCCTCTGTAACTGACGTGCAATATAAAATGTTTTAAAAATATATAAAAATTACAAATGCACGTTACGATAACGAAACACAATCATATATTAGGAACATAAGTGCACAATACAATATAAAACCTATCAAATTTTCTGGAGTATCTATTTTGATAGTAATTCATCTTTACTATATTCGTGATATATTCTTACTAAATAATGTACAATATGATTGGATTATATCTAGGGGAAACATAAGTTTTATTTTAGATTTTATCTATGTATTTTAAATAATTTCCCCAGTTTATTTTAATTATTATTGGCTATCACTTCATAAAAACGCGCCATTATGTAAATATGTGCTGCATAAAAGTTTATGGTGTGCTGTCTCTAGTGAAAAATATATTTGTATCATAAAATGATGATACGTGCATCTATCTTAAAACATTCATATGCACCAATATTTAGAATGCAATTATAAATACACACACACACATATATACATATATATACATACATATATATATATATATATATATACATATATAAAGTTATCTTTAATATTTCAAAACATGGCTACCATGTGAAAAATAAATTAGTCGCATTACAGTTTGTAAACAAATTTCTATTTAGTTTTTACGGTAGTTTTGTTTCGTGCTAGCTATCGAAACTTATCAGCAGTAAAAAGAATATATTTCTTCAATGAAATTTATAAGAAGTTCATGTGGCTTTCAGAAGTGAGTCATTCGTGTTTTTTAACAGCTCCAACTACAAATTAATGTCCGTTCAATGTGATCTAACGGATTTCTGGATAATAAAAATATATCTATACGTTAATATTCTATGTGGTTGTGAGATATAGCTTCCAAATGAACACTAAATAATGGTAACCTTACTTTATGATCTAAGGAAAGTTCTAAGAAATAATAATAAACTATTTTAATAGCCGTACTGTGGAGCAGTTTATTTAAGAACGAAAATGATAACTTGTTATACAATTATAAGTCTCCATATGTAAGTTGAAAATAGTAAACAGTTTGTATGTTTTGACTGCACAACTTAACCTATTTTTTAGATATACGTCTACAATTAAACATATCGACAAGTAAACATTTCTATATTCAAAAATTATCGTAAAAATTTATGCTAAAGTGTGTTAATAACGTGTATGTAAATAATAAAGAAAATTACTCTTTGTTAATGTCATGAATAAAATGAAAACCTGCACTTAAGAATATATTTTTCAGCAAATTTGTTTTTAAAAAGGTAATAAACTAATTTTACTATTTGGTTTTATTCATTATGGCGATAATTGTAATATGTTAATAATGATAATTTATAAATCATTTAATTTTACGGCTTATAATACTAATTGAGTATTTATTACTATTACAGATTATACTATGTTGAAATATTGAATAAGTCACTTATGTGATAAAGATTATATGTATAATATTGTTTGAAACTTGACCTCAATGGATTCTATTGAATTTGATGCAATTATCAGACATCCGAGAACCATAATTCATATAGATGTTGATTGTTTCTATGCTCAAATAGAGATGCTTAGGCATCCAGAGCTAGAAGGCAAACCATTGGGGGTGCAACAAAAAAGTATAGTAGTGACAAGCAATTATTTAGCACGAGAACATGGAATAAAAAAATGTATGTCAGTACAAGAAGCTTTACAATTGTGCCCAGAACTGGTCTTGGTAAATGGTGAAGATTTAACAAACTATCGTCACTATTCTGCTAAAGTACTGGAAATATTGCATCAGTTTACTCCATTAGTTGAAAGATTGGGTCTCGATGACAATTTTATGGACGTAACTTCTATTGTACAAAAATATATGAATTCTGGAAATAATTCAGAGTTTAATTTAAGTATTAACATGGAAGATGAAAATCCAGTTGGTAAAGTATTTGGTCCCTCCGAAGAAGAATGTCCTTGTGGCTGTCATGCTCGATTAATTATAGCTTCCAAAATTGCAGCAGAAATAAGAGAACGAATTTATAAAGATTTGCATATTACATGCAGTGCTGGAATAGCACATAATAAGCTTCTAGCAAAACTGGTGGGATCATTGCATAAACCAAATCATCAAACACTAGTATTCCCATGCAGTGCACCTATGTTCTTGTCTACTATAGGATCTGTATCTAAAATACCAGGTGTTGGGCAAAAAACTGCACAATTGTTAATTTCCAACAACATAAAAACAGTGGATGATCTAAGAAAAACACCCTTGGAAACCTTAGAGATGAAAATTGGTATTGACTTAGCACGAAAATTAAAAGATAATGCCGAAGGTATCGACGAGACCGTCGTGAAACCAACAGGAAAGAGACAGAGTATAGGTTTAGAAGATGGCTTCAAGAGTGTTTCTTTGGTAGCTGAAGTAGAATCAAGACTAGGAGCACTTCTGAGAAGATTAACAGAATTAGCTATGGAGGATGGTAGAATTCCCATTGCTATGAGATTAACTGTTAGGAAACATGATTTTAATAAACCAACTTCTGGTAAAAGAGAAACTCGACAATGCGCTCTACCGAAACATCTATTGCCTTCTACAAAATCTGGTGTTTATGATCATGCTAAAATGCTGGCACTAGCAATGAAATTATTTCACCGTACTGTCGATGTTTCTAAACCATTCCATTTAACTCTTTTAGGAGTTGCTTTCACGAAATTCGAAGAGAGATCTTCTGGAAAGAATAGTATTACATCTTTCTTGCGAAAACAGGTCGCTGTTCAGTCTGTTCTAGATATAAGCTCGGAAGAAGGCGTTTCCGACATTAATCTCGGATCACCAATGAGCGTAAATCAAGATAGTAACGACGGTTCTGCGATGAGTACCACCTCCTCTCCAGTTTCGAAATCAATAGGTGCTAACAACCAGAGTGCGGACGATGATGTATTGAACGAAATAGAACCTTTACCAAAAAAGACTAGATTGGAAGTATGGTTGAGTGGACGTAGAGAATCTCCGAGCAACGAAATGGCTGATCTTCGACTCAGTCCTTCATCACCAATGCAATTATCTCCGAAAATTGATGCGGCAGTTCTTAAATCTTTACCCATCGATATACAAAGAGAAGTGACCCGTTCCTGGCCGACGACTAGTAAACCAAAACCCAATAATATACTTAAATACTTCATAGCCAATAAGTGACGGAGTTCTATGGCCTAGAATATAATATAGCCATCATTATGTACACACTTACACATTACAATATTGGATGGCAGCACCATGTGATACTATGAATTTAAGTTACTAAATATTTTAAATCAATTTACGATTTTGGGTATTAACTTTCTGTATACACATATTTTCTAGAACATTTACATTAAATGAATGTTGATATAAAGTAACTTTATCGTATAATTTTGATCATTTCATTAAACATCACTAAAAAAATACCAATGTGAATTTGCATGGTTGTATAAAACATATTTTTATTAATTTCTTTTTGACGAAATCAAGCACAATTGATGCTTAAATTACCTAGAATAGTTGGACCTTTTTGAGTTGTTTTGCATTTAAGGTGTATTCACAAAAGTGAAAGAAAGTGAAAATGTAAATTGACTATCAATGAAAAGTATTTCTATTTAAGTAGAATTCTTTATTATAAATCAAAGATAAAGTATTGTAAAATAAGTTTTATTTTCATCTTTCACACATTCAATATGTATGTTTTATATGATCCTTAGTACTATCGCGTATTTCTTAATGTTTAATATTGTTCGGATGAATAAAAATTAAGATTAAGTAAGTTAAATACTTTTGTATTAGAATTATGTTCTATATAATTCGCCTCTTTCTTTCTCTCGCTATCTTCACGATTATTTCACTGTGAGTATTTCAACGGCAGGAAAGTATTTTTATTTACACTTAACTAGTGTGCGTGATTGATGCACTTCCAAACGTAATCCGTCTCGTTAAACGAGGTGCTGGCATTTGATTTTGTACGTACTATCTAGCTATTAAATTATAATTGTATGATTTAAAGTTTAAAAATGAAACGAAATAATGTTTATATTTTTATTACTATCGATGTTATTCTATGTGTAACGGGTGTTACAAAAGACATGCCGTACAGAAATACTCAATCGCCCCTAGTGTGCTACTGGTAAGGAGCACCGTTCGAATAAGATAAGCGTAATTTATAATATATAGTTATATTAAAAATATTAGACAATCATAAAGTTTTATCGATTCGGTATGGTACAAGGTGAATAATTATAATATACGTTTAAGCGAACACGGATAAGACAAAACGAAAAAAAGTAAGCCAACGATTCACGCAGTTTCAAATTATATTATATTATACACACGTTTACTTTCACACGATTTACCGAAAAGCATATGTGCATTAAAGCGTGATCGACGGCAAGTGATACTGAAACAGTAGCTTTTGTAAACGATCATACTTACATAAGGGAACGGACAATTTATATATATATATATATATATATAGCTCGAATAATAACAGAATAAAAATATATATATATATATATATATATATATATATATATATATATATATTATATTATATATACGCGATGAAAAAAGTTACTTATGGTCAAGCTTTTTTTCTATGTTTATTTATTTTCTTGTATGCACGGGAGAAGCGGTACAGTTCTGATTATTAACTTCTGGTTGTGAGATATATGAGTATTTTATACGTATATACCACGGGGAATATGAGCGGTTGCGACATCCATATCCGTTCGTCAATGTCGAAGTTCCGATTAATTAGAATAACACGCAATAGCTCGCACTTCTCAGATAATTGCGTTGATACTATTCAAGAATTAAAAGCAGGCAATGCAGAATGAAGTTGAGTTTGATTTTTGTACAAGCAACGTTACATCGACGGTTCATATTACCTCTGATTCATTTAAATAAAGGAAGTTCAAGTTGTACGTCTTTGATGTTCTTCTTTATTATAATATATTCCATTGCGTTAAAACATCCTTACTCCTTGTCCATTTCACAACTCATCCAACATCTTTTTAAACCACACCTAGTAGCTGAAATCATCGAAGTAAATCGTATGAAATCATATGTACATCTTCACTCAAGTTATTAAAAATGAAATAGTTTCTGTTTATGTATACGCCTCTATGGGCATTATTGTTCCAATGTAATATAGCGATATTTAAAAGCAATATGAATTTAATTTGAGTACACAGTGCGTTCGTGTATGACGACAGAATTAGACCTTTACCACTACCATGCAATTTGAATGAGGCCAATCACCCAGCCACCGTCTCTGAATGGAACATAATCAGGGTGAGTCATGTCATAATGGAATAAATTGTGCAGCTTTATGCCTTTTTAAATTGTCCTGCGCGCTCGTTTAATAAGGCTCTCGGATAATCCTCTTTGAGTCACTGATCGACAAAGAAATGAGATGAATCGGGCAAACCAAATATGTAATTGTTACTACAAGTCGTAACTGAACTTCTTTTATGGCAAAACTGATTTGTCACTATCTTTTAACTCTTTAAAGAATATAGTGGAACAGACGCGATATAGTTAAAGAAGAAGATATATCTTAACTTCTAATGAACTAAAATTTCATCTCATAAAAGTAAACAAATTAAAATATATTTTAAAAGCTATTTCATTTGTAATTCTTAAAGGAAGTGTATATAAAACAAAAATAAGATTGGTGAAAGTGAAACAAGATAAAAATGACACCTGTTACAAATATTTTCCTATGTTGGCCCATGGTCGGAAAACCCCTATCGAGAGATAAAAGAATGGATTTTGACTAGAATTGCTAGTTTGTGACTGTTCTCTTCTTAAGTGGTAGCGGTACCCGGTCGGTCACGAGTTTTCTTCGGTTTTATCACAACATACGTGAGATACATTCGAATAAGCTTTTTTTGTAGGTAATATCTGACCTAAATTTAAATACTGGCCAGGTGTATCTTTAATTCCCACGGTCATTAAAAGCATACTTGGTATAAATACTCCTGAAATGTGTCCAGTATACCAGATTGATAGCTTATTCGTTACAACAAAGAAACAAGTGTCTTAAAATGTTTCTGTTTCTTTATACCTTCGCCATTATAGCAATACTTGAAGCATCAGGTAATAATACTATTTAGAAAAATTAACATTTATTCGTAATTGAACTTTCAAAATACAACAACTTAAAACTGTAAATTAAATTTAAAAACTAGTGAGATGTATTACTATATAAGATTATTAAATATAGCCGCAAGTATAAATGAAGTTCCAAAAATCGTCGGCGGTTCTGTAGCAGAGGACGGACAATATCCGTATCAAGCTTCATTACGTTACAAAAATCGTCATTTTTGCGGAGGATCTGTACTGAACGAGAGATGGGTACTAACAGCTGCTCATTGTTTATCAAGGTAGATATTAATTCAATTTCTGCAGAAAAAACTAGGTACCTTTCTCTTTCACTGCTTATACCTACAACCTATCGTTCTAGTTTCAACGATACGTCCATAGCTGTTGTGTTGGGTTCCAATACTTTAGACAAAGGTGGCGACGTATATCAATCTGAAAAAATAATTGGCCATCCAAAGTACAGTTCTATATTGATTAGAAACGATATCGGACTGATCAAAGTGGACAAGGACATCGTTTTCGGAGAGAAAGTGAAGCCCATCGCATTACCTAATGAAAACTTCGGCAAAATAGATTATCCCGCCGTATTATCTGGTTGGGGAACTACTAGCGTAAGTACCGACTATTGTGAATTATAATTTTAGCATCTTTCTTTTATCAAAACAATTATATTCGTTAATTTTTTTTTCCTTATACCTAAATGGTTGTGAATGCGGTACCAATTACATACAAATGATTAAAGTATCCCGGACAAACGCCGAACGATCTATATCACATACAGCTAAGTGTAATCGATCAAAAACAATGTTTAAACGCCAGCTTCCGTGTCACCAACGACAATATCTGCACACTTAACAAGAGAGGTGAAGGCGCTTGTCACGTAAGTGCATTACGTCTAGTACTCGAGAAGAGAGCCCTTTCATGTCAAAGGATCCCTCAACTAAAGCAGCACTTTTTTTCTTATTTGTCGCGAAAACCGTGTCGTCGAGAGTGTAACAACGAGCATTTAAACGACTATTAAGTTTCTCTCACCTAGTTCGAAAAGAATTGCTCGAAGTACGCGGAGGAAGTTCTAACCTTCTTGTTGTTAGTTAGATCGAATGTTTGTGTCGATAAATGAAGTATTAAGTTTTTCCGTTAGTATTATGATTTACAATATGACGCACACTTATCAATATAATTATATATATTTGCAGCATGCAAACATTAGTTTATTCTATTGGTTAAGGATGAGATATTGTTCTCCCTTTTTTTTCTAATAAATTATATATATATTGAATTATTTATTTTCAAACAGGGTGATTCCGGTGGCCCTTTAGTTGCCGACAATGAACAAATTGGAGTTGTATCCTGGGGAATACCATGTGCAAGAGGTCGACCGGATGTCTTCACCCGTGTCTACAGTTATATTGATTGGATCAAAGATCACATAGAAAATAAGAGTTAGATAGGGAGATGATTGAATCTAATTAAATCACAGTTAAATGAATATTACATGGTGGATTATGTATACCTTCGCACTTTGTGGTTTCTCAAAGAATACAATATAAAATAAATCATTTAATTAATTACAAATGTGATATTTTTCTTTAATATTGCTTATAAGAGGAGAGAATGTTAAAGCAAGAAGGGTAGTCCAAGAACTTTTAAAACAAAACCGTAATCTGGGCGAGAGACTAAACAAACGTGCCCCGTCTTAATAAACAAGGACATCGCATTCGTACGTTAGCAAAGTATCAATTTACCGAGCAGTTGTTCTGTTCGTTTTATTCAATTTCATTTCCAATATACTATTTGCATTTCTTGTATGTTTTTCACATTGCATGATAACTGTAATTTATGTTAAGTTATATTCGCTGCAGTGCGTCCTACGCTTATGCAAATGCACTTTAAGGTGACACTAATTTTGCGGCTCGTATGCACAAATTAATGTCACACGTACCTAATTCGTTGAATCAGATAGAACATTTAGGAAGCATATAACATTTATACGGGAAAATATACGATTTGTTATAAGCACAGTTAGGATTAATTATAGACACTTAATACATATCTAATACACAAATACTGGATAAATCTTATAAGATAAATCTTAAATCTTTATTTGTAATTCATACTTTTGTTTCATATTTTATTATTCTATTTCCCACTATTACATGTATAGTCTTCCTTTAAAAGGTCATGCACTCGCTAAATTTTAAGAAATTAAAATAAAGATCTTTACGCATATTCAATCCTTGAAAACGAAGTGATAAAGCTTTATGAAAGTTAGAAATTTATTTCCGCGTTAAAATTGTGTGACCGATGATTGTAGAGAGCGAAAGAATAAAAGGTGATATTAGAATGCAGTAAGAAATCTTCAATCTCAATTTCGGTCAAGCGTCGAATAACCTGAATTCAATGGCGCATGTCCGAATTGTGTGCATCGAAAATCGTTTCAGGACTAAGAAGGATGCTGCACGTAGTAATACATCCTTAGAAAGTAAATTTCGTATACGCATAAGATTTCAAAATTATTATGCATTTAATTTATAACCGACATATAAAATGTTTTATTGATGCTACTTAATCAAATAAGAACATAATTAATTGAAGTAATAAAGTTTCTTTGCGATTAAAATCTAACAGAGATCACAATACCTTTATAAACCCCTCTGGCTACACCACTGGTAGCACTTATTCAAAGATTGCCAACATCGAGGCCAAGGATGCGCACTGCTACCCCGACCTCGCCAATGTTTACAAAGCACGTGTAATCTATGACAGATTGCCAATACTCGAGGTGCATCGGACCTAAAATAAGTATCAAGTTAATGCAATAATTTTTTTAGGAAATTCAATGAAGAACAATAATAATTTAATAGAGTGAGAAAGAAAACCCTGGACCGTGTACTATAACTAGCGTTTATCTGTAATGAAACGTATGACCTAAATCACGGCGCGCACGCGCCATCAAGCAAGGACAGTTTCGAGGGTGTGCTTTCATCCCCTGTTTCTCGTGTCTCGCGAATTTCTCATTGCCTGTGCCTGTCCGTGTGATTTTGTGAGAAAAACAGAGTGCCGTAAAAGACGAGGACCGGTGGCCATGCCACCTGCTGGAGCTTAACGTACATTGTCTGAAATCGATATCGCCGTCCTTGTCTTTCGTCTTAAGAACGTCATTCTAGTAGTTTGCAGAGGAGAAATATGACCGCGATGGAAACTGTACACGGGGGATTGTGTTAAGAGTGGCAAAACCTTCTGTTTGTAGTGGGAAAAAATAATGAATGTTGATCTGAAATTTTTATTAATTAGGCACGTAAAAGCTCTGTAGCAACTGCAAACCATTCGGACATTGTTAACAAGATAATTTAATAATCGAGTGCCAAAGTATCGAGTGTGTACAAGACAAAAATTTGTATATACGCAAAACGATTGTCGAAATCGCGATATTCATTGACCAAAAAATTGATGAAGGTTGATACACTGATAAAAATTATTATGTCACGTTGCCTATTCGCTATTAGCCAAAAAGTGATTGGACACTAATCAGTTTCGGCTCGTGACATGTATCGGAGATGCATTTATATCTATATTCATCGATTTCATTGTTTACATTTACAAAGTGTGAGAACGAGTATTAAATAAAATCTGCAAACGCATATGTTTATCGATATCAATGTGCACGCCTTTAACTCCCGACATCGTACAATTCTTTTGAAACTAAAAAGGATATATAAATGTTTTATTATGTCTCGGCACCTTCTATTCGTGATAAAAAATCAGACACTGAACATAGCTTGCTAGGAAATGCTGTTGTAAACAGTCGTACGATATTGAAGATCCTGCCGTACTTGAATCGCTGTATCATGGTGCTTTATTAGTGTGCATATCACGCCTGTGTAAGATCCTTAGGACGCCATAAATAATATATCGCGCCAATACATTGCTTGTATAAAAATAACTTATCTGAGTTTATCAAAGGAAGCTTCATGAGCTGCTGTCCATTCATGTAAGTATGTGACGAACTTTCTTAAGAGATGCGTAAACATCTACAATATAAAATTTTATAGAGTTTATGTATATCTATTATAGTACATCACTTGCGTTTTAGGGGTTGATGAAAATGGTAAAATAAAAATATGGTCCTTTTTGAAACGCTACATGATATATATTAATTTTTGTTTCTAAACAAGTTGACAATCTTTATAAGATGTAAAATGAGAAAATTTTCAAGAAACAAACTTACATAAATATCTTCTCTATATATTTTATTTTTCTTAGCCCTTTCGTAAAAATTAATAGAACGATACAAATGAACTTGAACGATGAAATTTATCTACCTTTTTATCGTTTTAGTTTCCGACTCTCATTTAATAAATTTTATTTTTCAATAAAAGAAGTTTCTAATCAGATGAAGTTATCATATGACTGAAATCGTGAAAACTTAAGAAACAGGTTCTAAATATATTATAAGGTGAATGTAATGCTGCATATAGATGAGAGTTTCTGAAAACATGAAATTCGTGACTATAGGAAACACACAGCTGTCCGAGAGGCCGGCTGTAGCAAGTGCATGTAAGTAAGCAAAGCATACACACATCAGACGCTACACCTTTTAACGGGCGACTGCGCAGTAGACAATTCAGCCAGCTATGTGGCCGTGTACCTCGCACAAGCATACCAGGCATTTCTCCGTCTTTGTATCGCCGTTGGTGTTGTGCGTCTCTTTACCCTTCAGCAGACGCGTGTATCTCTCTTTCTTTATCATCGCTTTCTCCTATATATTTCTTCTCGCTCTCGTGGCAAACGCTTGATGGTACGCCAATACTCAGGGACGTATGACGCGGCGCGTATAACAAACTCTTCAAATTGAATATTTTCTCAAAACAAAACAACTTCTACTTTGTGCATCGTAAACGCTACGCTTAATCGTTCCACGTAAATTATAATGTATTAAAAAATTCACACACGAAAAATAAAGCATTTGTCAGTTATCTATTCAATAGTATTCACGACAAAAATTCTTCATAAAAATCCATTTATCTATTCAATTCAGTTATAAACAGATTCGAATCGATCGAATCGTTTGAAATTATAGTTTTTAAACGTCTCACGAAGATGGTGGTATATCGGCCGAAGGAATTCTCGCAGAAACATAAACGACGAAAGAAAGAAACGGCATGTTGGTAGGCCGTAGCCGCGGGCACCCGCATAGTATACGTATTATTTCGTCCCTGATAGTGCTGCCGGCTGTGGATGCAGGCGAGAACGTGCGCAGCTGTAAAACGTGAGTCGCTGCGCTCCGCAGCTGATGCGGTTCGTTGTTGTCCGTGTTTGTATTTGTCTGGAAAAATGCGACAGAACACCAACGAATTTCGACAGTATTATTACTGCCATTTGAACGGACTAGGCACGTATGTGATTCGGCAAATATATTGCGAGTGATAGTGACGCACAATAGGGAAAACATTCGAAATGACATCAAATATTTGCAAAAATAAACAATTTCAAAAGTGAAGTAAAAATAAGTTTAAACTTCAACATTGTTGAGTTCAAGATTGTCCTTTGCATTTGGTTTTCAATATCATTCACGAATTACATTTGTAACAAGTTGTTCAGAATACAAAGATTCATCTTAGTAACAATTCCCGTCTCGAGGACAATAGGTATTTCGAAAGAAAGATAGACAAAGAGTTCCCATTGGCATATGCTTTGTACCCTGTGGCTCGTTTGCGAGGAAGAAATTGTGAAAGAAGTGTCATGTTTATTGATAACATTTTGCGCGAACGTGCGTTTTATTTGAAGCAATAGATACTAATTAAAAAAGCAAAGAACAATGCATCGTGTCATTTTGCCTGAGAATATTGTAGATATAAAAAAAAATTACACGTAGAAAGTTCCTTACTTTGATACCACTTGAAAACACGATATTTTGTTGTTGATATGTGCACATATTTTGATATTTAAATTCGCTAGCATGGTGGAATTAAAAGATGCGGTTTACACGAAAGTTATTTGACGAACCTGTTTGTGTTGTTCTGTTCATCTGGTAATAAAAATTTATACGAGAAAAAAGAAGTATATTCTAAGCGTGCACCGACACCCCGCTAAAATGTGTGTAATGTAACGGATGTATATATTTCTTAAAGCAACGACAGGGCTAACTCCATTATGGAGGCACTGCGTTTAGCTATACAGTGAGTTTATTATTAAACAAATGTTTTTACGAATAATTTGTTTTAATACTCTCGATATTACGGAATTTCTTTTATACTTAATCACTTGCCATGGTCAAAAGACCAAAGCGGATTGCGAATGTCAAAATGTACTACTTGATCACGATTGATAAATCGGTAAACTTTTCCGACACCCTATATAATTTTTATTTTTAAGGAATTATAAACAGATAGAAAGTGATACTGTCATAACAATTAAATATGTATCATATATTGAAATCAATTGTATATATATATATATATATATATATATATATATATATATATATACAATTGAAATATATATATATACAATATATACAATATAAAGTTGCTTTATATATATGAATTTATTATATTATTTAAATAACTTTTTATATTCAAATACATTGTAGCGACAATATCCCATATTTTTTATTATTTGTAATGCCTGATATATTAATAAATGAATAAATCAGTATTCTTCAATAATATTATTAATCTTCTTTATATTTTTCAAGATCACACATGTATATAAAGAATAATGTTTTATTCAAATATATTTTAAATATTAAAATTGCATGTGAAATTTTGTTATAAGGACAAGCTTTTTTATTTACTATAAAGTAAATAAAAATATTTAATTTCTTCCAGGACACGGCTAGGGGAGAGGATGGTTAGTATGAGCTCTATGCTCGTGGAAACAGTTAGTATAAACTATGAAGATTTTAATGAAAGTTTTTTAACATGTGGCACATGTCTTTGTGTTTATGATGGTGGAGAACATACTCCCAAATTATTACCATGTTCACACACGGTAAATGTCATTAATATTACTTATGTTTATTAAATAATAAGCTTTTAATGTAATGAAATAGTATATTAGTTGTTTGTTCATACTTACAGGTATGTTTACACTGTTTAACAAGAATTGCTGCGTCTCAGACTCGCGAGACCGGTGCCTTTCGATGTCCTATTTGCAGAGAATTAATAACAATTCCTCGTGGTGGAGTAGCTGCTTTACCACCTAGTTTCTTAGTGAACCAATTACTTGATCTCATGTCCAGACAAAGACGGGAGGTTTGAAATAATATTTTTTATATAACTTCGCTTTATATGTTACTGAGCATATTATGTAAAATTTTCATTGATATTGCAGGTTATTCCAAAATGTTCAGTGCACATAAATCAAGAATTGTTATTTTGTGAAACATGTGATACAGTGTTTTGTACAGTATGTACAGGTGGTAATCATGCAGGAACATCTCCAGGATGTACTGAGCATACTATTATACCATTTAGTATTGCAATAAAGAGGATGTCTGAGATCTTGCTCTACAAAGCTAATGAATGTATATCCAAGGTAATAGTATATCTTTTTCACGAATTGAGATTTATTAACCATAGAATATTATTGTATTTATAAATAGTACTTTGCTCGTTCTAGTTAACACAAGCTCAAGATTCTGTGAATACAGAATTACAACGTTTGGAAGCTTCAACAGAGAGGTGTTTGAGTGCCGTAGATACTGAATTTGCTGAAATTATATCAAAAATTGAAAGGAGACGTTCGGAATTACAAGCAGCTGTTACTGCTGCTGCAAGAGATAAGAAACACGTGTTAGAGGAACAACATGCTCTGATAGAAGCTGAAAAAAATAAAGTGCAACGAGAATGTGAAGGCTTACAATATCAGGTATAGTATCATTAATAAGTCCATGTTGCATACATAATAAAGATGTGTATAATTCTTAAAGGTTGAAGTTCGAAATATTACACAAAGAATTGGTAGTTTATCTGACCAACTCGATGCGGCATCAGCACTTAGTGAACCTAAAGAAAATGCTTTTATAACTTTTGAATTTAATCACAATAATGCTCTTTCTCAATTAGAGGAAGCTCTTAATAACTTGGGAAGAGTACGTTCTAGTACAACATTGCCAGGTACCCTGAGGATTGATAATACAGTAAAGTACCTGCTTCAAACTTGTTATTAATTATTATGCAAGCGTTATTGCTTTATATTTTTAACTTACAGTTCATGAGAAAGAATTATTACTTATAGTAGCAATTTATATTTTATAACAGGCTTATGCAGAGCCCGGTTAAAAGACCCCGCTATAGCGAAACTGCAAGCAGCTGTAATAGTAGAAACTATTGACTATCATGGACATCCTAGAAATGTTGGAGGAGATCTTATTACTGCAGAATTAACCTTAGCAGATAGTATCCATTCAGAAAACCAAAGTTCCAATATTGATACTGAAATTATAGATTTAGAAAATGGTACATACGAAGTATTGTTCCGACCCCCATCTGCAAGCCGCTATATCTTAAAGTTGTCAGTTTTCGAGCGACCTATTAAAGATTATCCTTTATTTTTTGATGCAACTGAACATAATGAACCTATTAAAATATATGGAAGACGAGGAATTGGGAAAGACGAATTTCATCAACCAGTTGCAGTTGCTGTTGATGATGATGGCATGATATATATTTTAGACACTGGGAATTCACGTATAAAGGTATATTTAAAGTTATAATGTATTTAGAATGATAAATATCCTAGTTGTATTATAGATAATGTTACATTTTTTAGGTACTCAATTGTGATTTGGAGTTTCAAAGGCATATAACTAACGAAGGTCTTGAAGGACGTAGTTGTACAGGAATTGGTATTTCTCAACAAGGTATTGTTGTTGTCAATTGGAGAACGAGAAAAGTAACTGAAATGAGTTCTCTAGGAGACACTATTAAATCTTTTTCCCATAATGCATTTCAAGTTAGTATTGTCTATTTTTAAAGTATAATAAAATATCTACTGCTTGTTTAATTATTCATCATATTATTAATTTTGTTCTGTAGGAACCAATTGATGTTGCAGTAGATAGAAGTTATGGTCATATACTTGTAGCAGATAATGGTCAAAGTTGTGTTTTTGTATTTGATTCTGATGGAAAAATTCTCTTTCAGGTTAGATAGTATTTAGTTTTTTAAATTCGTTATTACTTTTAATGTTTCTCTGTGTTTATTATTCTCGATATTATATATATATATTTTTTTTTAATATTATTTAATAGGTTGGAAAAAGAAGTACATTCAAATTAATTACTTCTGTAACTGTTGGACCTAATGGTGAAATTGTAGTTGCTGATAGTCGTATACAAGTATTTTCCGCTAAAGGAGATTTTTCTGAGGAAATTTATTCAGAAGGCAAAGGTAAATTATAATTCTATGTTATTCTTACGAATTAACTTCCATATTTGACAGCTATCGCGTGTTGCAGGAAGAGGTACTTATGGAGGCCTTGCTGTTGATGCAGAAGGCAGAATACTTGGAACTCGCACCGATAAAGGTCGCAGTATAATTCAAGTTTTAAAGTTAGGAGGAGGTAATATTTTAACTGAAATTGATTCGCATAGTTCAAAACTACGACGTCCTTCAGGTATTGCGGTATTACCTGACAATCACTTAGTAGTTGTAGACTTGGGAAATGATTGTATAAAAAAATATAGATACTGGTAAAAAAAATTGAGTTTCAAGTATCAAATTTGTTGTATGTCCAACAAAACTAATTCATCCATCGCAGACATATACCAAATATATATTTAATGTAGCTTAAATTATTTGCTTCTCTAAAAGACTTTTTTTTAATAATTTTATGTATTAGTTTAATATCTACATTTCTTAAGTTTTTCACCTACTGCTTTTTAAAGTTACAGAGTTAGATCAATCAAAATAATTTCTTTGATATAAAATATATATATATTATATATATTATATATATTATATATATTATATATATATTGGTGATATTTAATAATATAAGTGTTACATGTCAATCTATGTGTGTAATACTCATATGAAACAATATTAATTTATTTATATTTTAGATTTTACGACGTAAGTTGTTTTCCTAGAATAAAACAGACTTGATTAGCATAATGCAATTTATAGTGTTTCGTGTCATGTTTACTAATTTAATTTTTTAAACTAAAAAGTAATAGATGTGATTTTTTTTTAGTTTTTGATGTTTACCTTAATTGATGTTGAGATATATTGTAATACATATTTTACACTGCCATAGTCTAAATTCATAACAGTTATCATCAGAGTCCATTTATTTCATAGAAATGTATGTGTATAAATGTAATAGTAGAAATTGAAATTTATATTTAAAGAATTTTATTTACGGCAAGGTAATTTAAACGTTAAACGAAAGAATTCCGCTTATTCACAAGACTTGAGATATTGTAGAAATTTTTGAATAGACATCTTTTATCTCCTATATTTGATTCTGTTTAAAGAAGCAGATCATTTATATCTATTAATGCCATTAGTATTGAATGAATAATAACAAAAACTAATAATTTCATAACTAGTGAAAAATGACTTTATAATTATTTTTGACAAGTAACAAAGACGACGCTCATCATAAGATCAAAGTGTGTAATAAAACTAATATCCAATATTTTCTTCGATAAAAATTCGAAAAATATTTTTATATAATTTACCAAAGGAACTTTCCCGTTAATTTCTCTTTTTTTTATTTATTTATAAGTGATATTTCTTTCATTTCCATTGAATCCGTCTTATATTCTATATATCTTTTTTTATGGCATTCTAGTTTGTTGTAATAAGGAGTAAAATCTTATTTTGTGAATATTAAATTAATGAAAAGTGTTTACATGTTATTCTTTTATACTTAAAAATATGTAAATGCTTTGTATGAAAATGTCTTAAAGGCAATATCATTATGAAAAATTATTTTAAACCAGTTACATTTAGTATGTTTAACACAGTATTTAACTCATTTATTTTATACAGATTTATGATTTATTCTCGATGAACATTATAATCCATTTAGTTTATTTATCATTCAAAGCATTTCCTACTCTGATTTACATACTCATTAAAACTTTTAATTTAGAAATACATGGCTTTTTTATGAATCCATATAAGAAGTAATTAGTGTATTATAAGTAGATAAGAAAACAAAAATAAATTAAGATGCATGCCAATATTTTTCCAGTATTATTAAAAATTGAAACAATATACTTTATTTGTATAAACTTTTAAATTTTGTATAAAATATAAAATTATGAATATATATAATTTATTTATATATATGTAAATTGTTGCTATTGCTATTATTACTAGCAATAATTTACACATTTATAAATGATATCACTTTCATGATATTATACTTGCTACAAATAATTGGCGTATATATTTTTTTTATATCACAACACAATTTTTTTATTCACAAAAATATTTGAACAGTACTTAAAATTTTTAGCTTTGAATAAATTTGTAATGAAAGTGATTAAAGTGATAGGAAAATGCTAAAGAAAAGATTTAGCTGAGAGTTTATGAAGTCTTATTTGCTTAAAATCTTTAAAGCTTAAAATTTAATCTTATTTTAGCTCTTATATCGTATTTATTATGTTTAATATTTTGCAGTCCTTTTTGTCACTATTAGTATAATTAAAGAAAGAAGTAATAACATGTGTAGACTAAAATGGACTGATGTATGAATTAAAACACGTCAGTGTTGTGTTCAGTTACTAAGAAACAAACTAGTATAATTAATATAATAATAATATTGTTATAACAGATAAATATCTGTATTATGTATAACATTTCACTATTTCATGTTTGTCAATTTGATCATTATACTTGTATTTTTCACATCATTTTGTAATTCTGTTTTCCTTAATAACACTTTAAGATTCTGTTAATCAAAGTACATAATTTCCAACAATTGGTGCATACATAAAATGTACAAAATATTTACTCTTTTATTATTATTTAAATATATTTTTTGTTTTATAATTAGCGTTAGCATACTATCATAATACAAAATTTCTTTGTGAATTATAAGATATTATAATTTGGCATAATTATTTTTGGAATTGATGTACAGCATTCCTAAGGCTTTTTTGCAGAGTGATTCAGCATTATTTACAAAAATTGTATACATATGCATACATATTTTATATGTATGAATATTTATACATATAGAAGGGTATAATTAATTATAAGTACATTATGTCATTAGCCTTTAGCAAGAAGCATGGCAGTGCCTTTATTAAACAAATTTCCATGCAAATACATGTTACAACATAAAATTTTAATACTTTTATGCTGACAACATATGACAAGTGACTTAAAGCTTAATAGTTTAAGTTGGATCATAGATTCAATATGCTTATACATATATTTAGATCATAATTTTATTGTCTTTTTAAGTTAAATATCAAAATAATAATTTTATAGTTCTTATTATGTTTTAAGTGCAAGACATAAATAATATATACAAGTTAATGCCTGCACATACATATACACATTTGCTTTACCTTTATTTTCACATTTACAGATGCAACACATGAAAGAAGCCTTATGCCAGGTCAAAATATGTTTAAAATATCTACCTTTTATTTTCGCATTTACTAATATACTAAAAGTTTTGACTGATGTTTAAAAGTTTTGGAATCTTGGATATTATTTAATCTAGTCATATGTTATCAATAGTAACACTTAAAAAAACAATGTAATGAAACTGCATAGTATAATGTATAATATATTGTAAATAAATATACGAGCTTAATTCATAAAAAATATAATTTTTTAAACCCAACTGTTAAAAATGAAGAATAATTTTAACACATCCAATATTCTCTATCTCACTAATTTTGATAAAAAATTGTATAGAAGGTACGGAATCATTCAACAGGAAAAGTATCTCGTTTGCCCTCGAAAATTTTGTACAAAAGACATTATAAAAGTAACTGAAATAAGATTTCTGTAGCCAGAGAGATCATAAAAATTTGGTATTATCAATAACATTGAAATCAAGCTCGCGCGTAAATATCGGTTCGATAGTAACGAATTGAAACGATTATATCTCGAGATTTCTCCTAGCGAGAGTATCGAATGAACGTAGCGTGCACGCGCCGTAGCTGAAAAACGTAAGCTTGGATACTACGCCTGTGCTAGTACGTGCTCCGTACACGAAAGTTATTCACACACGCTATTCATCGGCTTGTGCTCCTCCATTACGTACATAACGTGAAACGTAAAACGCTACATACTAGTCTGTACGTGTGTCGTGCAGGTGTATATAAGCAGAGTTGCGCACGTCGTACATGAACACCAAAACATCATTTTGATTCAGAGGTGATTTCTTGGTAAAATAGACGAATATAAAACGATTAGTGTCTATTTCTTGGTGGATTAGTAGGGTAATCGACGTTAGTTAAAAGACAAGTGATTCGTGGATATTGAGAACAACCGGTAAATAAGATTTTGGACGAGAGATCAAAGCAATCGAGGAAAGGGCGAATTTGAGTGCCACTGCACAAGCGCGAATAAGACAGAGAGACTCAAAGAAGGTTAGAGTGAGATAGCGATAGGACGCTAGGTACGGTGCTACGGTGGTAGTGAATGGAACGCGGCCCCCACGGGTGAGCGTAGTACGACGCTCCACGGGCTAGCGTTGCACCAATGACCAGCCGGGACGGGCGATCACGTGACGTGCGTGCCGAGGCAGCAGCAGAACATTGCAAATGACAAGACGCGTAGGGCATTGTCGTCGCGCCGCCGCTACCACCGCTCCTGTCGTAGTTGCTAGTGAATTCGTCGCGCCATTGTCGTCGTTGCTGCTACTATCGTTGATGAGATCTCGTCCGCCACCGATTAGCCGAAGATTGTAAAACGATTCTGAAAATCTGTCTTTGGTACTGTCGGCACTACCGCTGCTGTCGCCGCGTGTGCGCGACAAAGTCGCGGGTGCTCGGAGGCCTCGTGCCCTGAACGGTGCCCGCGGCGCCCCGTCCTTAGCAGAACATATTCGAAATACAGTGTACCATCAGATATACCAGCATCGACGGCCTGAGTGCCAGCTGCCTATATGACAAAATGTCGGGATCACAGCGAATGCGAAAGTCCTCGCCATGCTCGACATCGAAGCAAGGCCCAATGCGCGCGACTCTACCCGTAAGCTCGCT
Organism: Bombus hortorum; assembly: GCA_905332935.1. Lineage (NCBI taxonomy): Eukaryota > Metazoa > Arthropoda > Insecta > Hymenoptera > Apidae > Bombus > Bombus hortorum. The sequence continues at coordinate 877,362 of HG995197.1, forward strand.
GCTACGACAAGGCCGGCAAGGCAGCAGTCTCAGGAAGAGCAACAGCAACAGTCCCACTGTATCGCCAACAAACGCGAGTGCGTGGCGGGCCCGCATCTCGCCGGAGACTTCTTCCTCGGGACAACGAAGCCCCGGTTCCCTCTCTTACAAAGGTATTTACGCTCACTGCTCCACATCCTCACGTACTTACTATACACTGTTATCTCTCGCTACACTTTGTTGTGTCTGTCATTTTATGTTTTCCATGCCCTCCCAACTATATATTCCCCCTCAATTAAACCAATACTTTTTATTTCTTGTTTTCTTTTATTTCAATGTTACAACACGGCCGATTATAAATGTTTATTGTGTCATTGTACCATACATCAATTTTTCATCGATCGTCTATTTGCAAGTGTATCGTTCTGTTTTTCTTGATTGCAACAATTTTTAATGTTATTTTTATGAGATTCGGTACAATTTGTTCGTGTCAGGTATGTGTCATACGTACAATCGGTTGTAAATATTGTAATTGTGACGAAGAAATTTATATTATCTTGATTCTGATATATGTTTTTTAAATCTGTAATCATTTTTTATGATAATCCTAGAATATGCAATGATTTTTAAACGTTTTCTAAATTACACATTCGTTAACTATAATTTAGCACGTTGAATTTTATATTGATTTATAGTTATAAAACAATGTAATATATTTGTAAATGTAAATTGTGCATTATGATTTTAATTGTGTCTAATGAGTAATGATATGTATTGATGGACTGAGCAATGATGAATGTTTTGTTATATATATACAAATATGGTATATTAAGTTACATGTACAATACAGTCATTAACATGTGATAACGATTAAAAAGCAAATTAATCTCCTTTTTTTCTTTTTATCATAGATTTATAATTCTTCAAATTGATCGATTCGGCAACCGAATACATAGCTTTAGATCGGTTCCACAATAAACAGTTAAAAAACTCATTCCTCCTTTACCCTATTATTGCATTATTTAAATTTTGCTTTTATTTTTGTTTATTTTATCCAGTAACCGAATACACTGTTGATAGTCCGGTTCTGGTTTATGTTTACACAACAGTGATATACTTTTGATTTCTTCTAACTGCAAAAGTTATGTTTATCTAACATCTTTTTTATAAACAGCAAAATCAAAAACATTAAGTGGAAGATGCAGCGAAAGTTTAAGTGGAAACCAAAATATTCGAAGGACAGCATCATTAGATACAATCTATTTGAAAGGACAATGGCCTCGTGATTCGTATTACATTCATTCTAGTCTTCTATTGGTTGATAAATCTACACAGGTAAATTTTATTGTATTTTAAGTATGTGTATTTGTATGTTTGATTGTTCTAGTTTTATAAATATTTTACTCTATTGTACAATGTAATAACATTCTGTGTGTTTCATGCCAGCATAATTTACAAACTAATAAAATTATGTTTTTATAGACAGAAGAATGGTCCAATGAACCAAGAAAATTACACACCCGTCATCCTGCAGAACAAACTACTACAGATGAAAAACTAGAAAAGTATTTCAGGCATCGGTATGTATAGATCATTGAAATTATTCTATTTTTATCTTCTAAATAATAATGACAAAGCTTAAAATAATGATAAGTTTTAAATGTCATATTGTAATTTGCATACAACATATTACTATGACATTTACCTATGTGTTTTAACAAAAAATGTATAACATAGGTTGCAACGTTCAAGTAAGGAAGGTACCAGCAGTAGAGAACGAACAGCAGCATTTGGACTTATAATGCCAGGTGGACCACCACCAGCTTTTCCTGCAGATCACACAGTTTTACCCAGTATTGCTTCACAAACGTCTATACGTAAGTTCATTTAAGAATAAATTTCCACATAACAAATCTCTTTGTTTCTAGAATTGATTGACATTTTATTATTATATCTAGACAATCAATTTGGTTTGAGTACAAAGGCAAGTCCTATGAATATCCCTGTGAAACCAATGAGGCCTCCAATGCGTTCTTCTATTGAAGGATTAAATCAAGAAATTGAAGGATTGGTTCTCAAATCTGCAGCTAACCCTAGTGACCCTGATCATCCAGTGGAAGACAAAGCACGTGTTTATTTATATTTATGATGATGTATAAACATAATTCCTTATGACAATATATAACTTATTTACAATAATTTAATTATTCTTGTAGTATGCACGGTATCGTGAACAAATTACACCGGAAGGTCATCGTGCGCCATTAGCAGATCTACTGAGGGCTACTCGTAGTGTGAACACACAAACGCCAGCTACTGACCTTCCCTCCAGTTCTTATTCTTCAGGTAAGTTTATGTTTTGTTTTATATTATTTAATAGTGTTTAGATATATGAAGTAGTTGTCAATGTTTTTAGAAAATATATATGAACTTTATGAGTTTTATGTTGAAAATTATGGGAACCTAATCCGAACGTTAACTTTAACACCACCAGATTAATAATTATATGCGATGTTTGTTATTAGTATTCATAATACTAGTAGTGTTTTTTCGTAATTTAAAAGATATAAAAAGAGTTACATGTTTTTGTTTTTTAAATGAGAGTATATACATATATGTATGTGTGAAGTATTTCTGGTTACTGGTAACACTATAAATAACAGACTAACTATGGTGTGTGCCTGTTGAGACAGGCCCTCCATCTAGGAATTCTGAGTCTCCGCTGATTCCTGGTCTTATGGATGCGTCCCGTCCGCCTAGCGATCTCTTACAAGGTTGGCGCATATTTGCGGAAACATTCTTTTTATTTTTCATGAAATCCCTTTTAATCAAATATGTTTGTTCTTTTTTTCTTTTTTTTTCTTTTTTCTTTTGGATGCCCTTGTTCAAATAGTTACTGACATTTTATACGTCTATCTATAAATTTTTTACTATTTCGTAAATATGTATACATATACATATATATGTACACACAATATTTTAAGTCTGAAGTATATGCATGAGTTATATATATTTTATAGGATGCCAAAATCAGTTACCATTAATATTACACCTGGAATTATTTTCTGATTTTACACAATTAATTAATGTTTTGTACTGATCAAAAATTTGATGTGTTTTCATAGAATAATAATGCCAAATTAAATGTTCACAATACATTATGACATATGGTAAACGAATCTATCTTTAATAAAATGTATTTCTTATTATTGCATTGATGCTTGCATGTAGTATTTTGTTTTATATAGGATTATATATATATATTTTCTTTTAATGAATATTTTTTTAACTGTTCTTGTTTAAAAATAATTATTAAAGTACTATGATATCATTTGAAGTATGTTATTGCATGATAATTGATCATGTATGTAATTTTTAGATTTATTAAGTTATGTATTAATTTTGTAGCGATTATGTTTAATACATAATTTCCACACAGAGACTATTATATCTTAAATCTTAACATTATATATACACAAGTATCATATAAAATATTTATACAACTTTCGCAAATCTATCCAGATATGTTACTGTTAATAAAGTGGAATGAAGTTTAGTTTTAGTGTACAAAGCTATTACACATTTATATTATTTTTTATTTTTTATATGAATGAATTTATAAATGTATGAATTATATAATTTAGTTATTAAGAGCATGGATTAAAGATATTTACTTTTCAATTGATATATACAATGTTGTTTGTTTACTACTTTTATATGGTTATTAATTCTGATGTTCTAATTTATCTTTAAGGTGGAAGTCGTGGCTCAACCCCCGAACAAGATAGAGAAGGGCGTCTTGGCACCTCTCCTCACATTAATAGGTTCCTTGCAAGAGAACCACCTGATGGCTGTGAGAAAGTCAATCTCAAATTTGTAGAGGATGCCAGGTAATTGTCATGCACGTTTTTTTTTTTTTTAATTAGAATAATTTGTAGAAAATCTATTATGATAATAATTAATTTGTAACTCCTATCAGATTTTATGTCTTACATCAAATTAAATATGTATAATATTCGTATTGACCGTAAAAATAACTTAAGTTCACTAAGGTTGAAGTTCAGTTAGTTGAAATTAACATCCCTTCTCTTTTTAAAGATATTAACATATTAGCATTATTGAAACAATTATATTTGTATGTATAGGCGACCCATGATAGACTTGAGCAAACTAGACTATTGCCCAAAGCCGTGTGTAGCATTCCAGTTAAAACCTAGCTTGGGATCAGCGTTCCTGCCATTACAACAGCCAGCCAGTCCAACAATGGTTGCCAGTGCATCACCCTCTTCGCATACAACACCAACTACACCTCCTCCAAACCCATAGTCCTGCTCTTTACCTTACAGAATAATGTTCACAAACCCAATTGGTATATATATATTTTTTTTGAATGACCTCATGGGTAGAAAGTGGTTTACTTTGATATGAAAGCATATACCAACAAAGAAAAGTTACCGAAAAAGCAGCCTGTTTTCAGTGCGACCCAACGTTCGGGCATCGTGAATGTGTAATTAAAAAGTTATAATTGCATTGATACAAAATATTGAAAGCATCTGAGCTCCGTTAATGTTTCAAACCATAATAAATACGAGGAACAATAATTTGTGATAACTAAAGAAACGACATTTAGGAATGAACATTGTGTTCTACAGGGAGAAAGACTAATAAAAATTGTGTATTCTAAATTTAGTGCTAAAATGTGCTAAACAACTTTAGTTTTGTATACAGGGATAAATATTCAAATGTCAGAGTATTAAATTTGATTGTTGGAAAAAGCAAAATTATACAGATACAAAATGGGTACATGTGCCTGGATATGTACATCGGTACCCCTTTATAAATTTTTCATTAGATCTTTCACTGAAATTATTCGATTGCATACTGGAACGAAACACTTGTTAGAATTTTGTATTGTTTTGTATTATTACTTATATGCTGAAAATATTGAAATTATTATTATCTGAGGAGCTCGAAAATAGTGTGTCCCTATGGTACATTATTTTTTAGAATTATATTCTCTTAGAATTATTCACGTACATTCTTTACTCCTTTTTTTTAAGGTCGCGTATGTAAGATAAAGGCGTAAATTAATTGTCATGATAGTTTATTTTGTATTACGTGTACAAATGTGCACTTTCGCATAGCTTCTTTTTATAGTAATGTCTCTTAGATGATAAGTTTTTATTTTGAAAGTAAAACAAGCACTTTGTTCAAGTATAGTGTTCAGTGTCATAAAGCAACTTATGGAAATTAAGTTAATTGCAAGAGTATATTCTGTTGTTTAATAACTAAATTACCATAGGGCTGCAAAATTTTTGGTTTAATTTGTGTTATATTAGTTTACTATCTGAATATGTACAACCAATACAGCATGCAATGACAGGTTGACGGATGTATGATAGAATGAACCTAATGATATAAGGTGGAAATATAATGAATAAAAATATGGCGAGTGGTAAAATTAAACATTGATTAAAGTAACAAATAACGACATGTGCTTTAGCCAGTGTGGTATCAGATGTGCATACACCTGGCTCCCTAACTTGGCACAGTATGGGTGTGCGTGTAGGGTTTTGTATAAACGTGGATCATAGTAAAAAAATTTATAATCTGCGTTCTATACAAATAACAGTATGCATGTGTTGTAATATCAGAATCCTGATTAAGCCATCCACGAATAACGCTAAGGCTTATGGTATTATCGAAGTACATATTGTATGAATATTATAAGTATTTGGAGTACTCTGAAATTTAATTATTTAAATTTATAGTAGTATTTGTGTGTGTGTGTATTCTTTAAATATATTTTTAATAATTAACAGTTATTCGTTTCTCTATTAAATGTTTTTACAATAAGAATAATCAAAGGAATATCAAATATTGTTAAAAATATCTTTGTATAACAAACTATTCGCTCTATATAAAGAAAAAATTTTGGAAGAGTTATTCGTGTGATGGCTTAACTTATTATTTAGTATATGCAGACATAGCCACTCAAGAAGTTCAATTTATTTTTTGCTTTCTAATACAGAACGTTTTGCAAACGATTTTATAGTTATGGTCTGAGGAATAAGGATCTTAATAAAATGTAAGATCAAGAGCAGGGAAGAACAGTTTTTTAAATACAATAGTAATATACTTTCTAATATTATATTGTATCTAGCTACAACAGTGAAAAATGTTAACACATAAAGTACCTGGCACACTGGTCTATGCTCTCTTTTATCCAGCTCACTAGAAAGTTCATGCCTTAGAATGCGTGGCAAAGTGTGCTAAATAGACAGGAAGGTTAATGAGAGAGTCAGGATATATACAAGATGCACTGGCTAGTTAACAAGTATACAATACAAAACTAATCTGCTATCTACTAGCTTAAGAAGATTTTCTTTTATTTATTTTCGCTATGGACCTAAATGACATCTATCCCATTGCTGTAAGAATACATGAATGTGAACGTTAAGTTTGCAGGCGCTCTAAAAAAAAGAGACAAAATTTATCGATCACGTATTTCATCTGTTGGTATTTTCACTTAAACGGAGGAGAAGAAAAAATGTTTTAATATAAACACATTGTATTAATCATAGTGAATAAAAAGTTTCATACTTTTACTAATAAGCAGAAAAAGAAATTACTTTAGAGAGAAGCTAGCCTTATTATTTTTGACTACACTCATGAGGCTCCACTTTTTAACCTTCATGTACTTGCATAATGTGTTATCATTATTGTTAGCTTTTGTTGTCAATTTCATAAACAAAAGAATGTGTGTAAAGACTGCTAAACTAAAGATTACTTGTTATTTGGATATACCTAAATTTAAAGTTAAATAAAATTAGGCTCAAATTTCTCCGGTTACCTATGAAACAATATAGGTACTCTTTAATTCGTTAACTAAACGATCCTTATGTGACTACTGTTCGGTACATTCTCTTTACATATCTAAATCTGAGCAGGCTTCAGAATGGCAAAATGATTATGTCAATTACGAATTTATTTATCCCTAGGACTGCCCAGGACGTATCGTTGTAGTATTTCGTACAATAAAAAAGAACACAGAGATTGTTAAACATGATTGTAATTTGTAAGATGCTCAGAATTGTGTAAATTTTTTAACGCGTAAAACTTGTAAAAAGATATGTACTTCGAGAATTTTATATATTTGGTAAAATTAAATGCAGCTTTTATTCATTGTTTTTTAAATAAATACGTAGAATATTATTTATCGTTTTTTATTGAAAGCAGAGAAATATGAAACCTTCTTTATGTAATGTTTTCTTGTAAGAGTATATTTTCGTACGTACAACTTTATAAATGTTTACGAGATTATTTAGAAAATTGTTATAAATTTTATATTTTAAAAAATTAAATTATTTTACATTTTAAAATGTATAATTTTTTTTATAAAGATTCGTTATAAACATAGCTTCTTCTTTAAGCTCAGTTACACAATGTTTCTTAGCGAATGGAGTTATAAAATAAAGTTTATATTGTGTAAAGAGTATCTTACAGTGCAAGGCTATAAACATCTTATTAGTAGTTCACAACGGTACATCGAAAATTAATAATTTATACATAAGGATCTATCCACCTTCTAGTCTGTCCTAGGGCTAAATCAAAATTAGTCAGCGAAGAGAGCTAGTGAATGTAAATAATAATTTAAAGCCGTTTACGATGAAATCTTTGTACGGAACGTAGTGACTAAGGCCAACGAATTCTATACTTTTCGTGCGTCTCGCGAAAGTTCGTTGAACGAAAAAAACTTGTGGAACAATGCGAACTTTAAAAAAATATGTGTATAAAAGAAATTACCATAATACGAGCTGTCCATAGTCAACAGAGATTAGACTCCTTTTCCGAACGGCACAATGCAATTGTCAAAATCATAGTAAATATTAATTTTATATATATATATATATATATGAAATTTATATATATATATATATATTTATATTAATTTTACATTTTTTTTATTATATTTCGAAAATTTCGAATTTATTAATTTTACTTGAAATTTTATGCGTTTCAACATCTTGTTTTCTATTAAACACACATGCAACACGTATTTTACATTTTATTATCATTTTGTTTTTTATTTGCTTGAAATGTCATTTATCTCGACAATATATTCTCTAATTTGAACGATAGATAGTCACACGCATCTCTATGAATCGTAAATTTAATGAGTACTGTTAATCATTTTTCAAATAAGTACCGCGTATCAGTATTGTAAAGTATGTTAATTTCTCGTGATCGAGATTTATTTTTTCTTTAATCTTGATAAACCTTCATGGAACGTTATATGTATAAATAAACTTATATTTTCTACGGAATAAAATACTCTTTAAGAGATAAGTTATTATACACTGTATTTTTCGTGCAGTATCAAATTTCAAAATATAAAAGCAAATTAAAGTATAAGATTTAGTACATAAAAAAATATATATTACCTTATTTTTGAGTATTTTATCATAATAATGCATTATTTATATTTGATATTGAAAGTTTTAATGATTCATATGTTTATGAATACTTTAATTGCTTTCAACAGTAATCTTTGTTTTTCCTTTCTTTTTTTATATTTCTGTTAAAGAATTGTATTTGTCCATTAAATTTAAGTATCGAATTTATATTCTTATCGAAACGTTAAGAACTTATTTAACGAATATATTTGATTATTTTTTCTCTCCCTATTGCAAGTCAGAATATTATTATAATATATGATATCGACTTGAAATGAATGTGTCTGATTTGTAATCGATTTTATAAGTAATGTAATCATGTACCATTATGTTACGAAACTTACTATGATTATGATGCTATGATTGCGATGCGCTATAAATATAGATTTCATAGATTCGTTTGAAGCGTATGTAATTGCAATTAATACATTGACTGCCATGCAACAATGTCTTACTTTTCGATACATTTCGTATCGAACTAAATGTAAGCGGCTTCGATTTTTAAAGCAGCAAATGTCGATTTATCGAGATTTGTCATTTATATGGTTGCTTGCTCGAGCTACAATGTAAAGCTCTTGTCGCAACGTCATCGAATGTATTATAATATATAACAATAATATACAGGTGTATCGTTGGTTCCTTTGTAACGAAAAAATACATTATGGTTCCACAATCGGCAGTCAAGGTATTAATGATGATTATATTAATGACTCGATAAACTTTGCTATTACAAGAAACTTTTATATCTCAATATGGAAAGGTAAAAAACAATTCACTGTCTGTGTCGCTCAGTATAAATACTAATTCACATTACGATTCAAATTTCATTGTTATAACGTGTATTTATTATTTGATAAGAGTCACGTTCGAGGGACAAAAAATTACGTCCGAATAGGTTCTTCGATGATTGGTTCGTTGTAAAAATTCTCTTATCTTACCTCTCCATAGTGAGACTCCTATGCAACTTGTTAAACCTGTGAATCTTATACGCGATTAGTTGTATTATTTACCAGCATAATACTGTATGTACTTGTTCCAATAACAATATGCACTTTTATTTTTATCATAAAGTATAAATGGAAAAAGTGTACCTTTTTATATTACTGTTAAGGCGCCTTACATGAATAAAATTTTTAGAAAACGAGATTAAACACGCTATTATGTAATTTAATTATAAGAACAACGTATAATGCTTTATTTTTCGTATTCTGTGCATTGTCCTAGCTCTTTGATCTAAATTTGTTTGTTAATTCATTAAATAATATCTTTTATATACATTTTAATGATCATATTTCTTTTTATCGTATAACATGTTTCAAATAATATTTTTTAATACGTTTATTAATTTTTAATTTTTTAAATTTTATTTATTCTAAAATATAAGATATATAACAAATTTTGTATAATATATAAGAACTATATTTTTTTATCTGATTCGAAGATTAAAAATAGGATTAGAATTTCTTTTGAAATATGAATTAGAGTTTCAAACAATATTGCACATAAATTTGTGTAAAAAAATAATACATACTTTTGTGTAGAAAAAGAATTAACTTTTAATTAGTTTTACTACATATTACTTTTATACATACATCGTCTATAAACAGCATATGTGTGAATGTATATTAATTATAACTGTATACATACAGACATATGCTCGTATCTTCAATTGTCAACAATATATATATATATATATATATATATATATATATATATATATATATATATATATAGAACGAGAGAGAGAGAGAGAGAGAGAGAGAAAGAGAACAACATAAGTATTTTATACATTAAATTAAAAAGGCTTCATGTATGTACAAATTGTCTATAAAAACGTTAATAATTATAAACCCATGTATTGAGGGGAAGAAGAAAACGTGTTTCTTGTAGAGTTATTTTTCCTCGAATCCTCAGTATTAGGGTTATCACTAAAAAAGGTAATATTTAATAAGATCAAGATATTAAAAATACTTTTCTATAGATTTTTGAAGTTTTAGAATCGCTTGTCTATCATATTATATTAATATTAAATTAGTATTGTGAGATAAATTACCCAAAGAAAGGCATTAGGGATATAAGCGTTTGTCTACTTGGTCTAGAAGCAAATGCTGGAGAGCATTGCGCCAATCTTCCAACAATTCGTCTTAACCATTGTTGCAATCTTTGTCGTCGTTCTTCTACAAATTTAGCATCCTAGATAAAAATGAATAAAAATAAACTTCGGATATTTCCTGTAATATTGTATACTATTCTTTCGTAAGATATTTTCTATAGTATATTCTTTAGTATACTTCTGTAATGTACCTTATTTCCTATTGTCTTCTTTGGCGGAAATTCAAAAGTAGTAACAATTGCATCATGTTTCTTTAATTCTCTATAAAGTGCATGAAATTGCGCATATCGTCTATATATATTCCATTCGGTATCCCTAATACGTACGTATATCTGTAATAATTAGTAAACTTAGATATATTTAACAATAATTTTATTGTAATTTATATCTATTTTAGATACCTGATAAACATGATGTATATCAGAAGACTGTCCAGTAAGGAACGCAGATGGAATCCATATATGTATGAGACATGGTGGTTCTAATGGTAAGTCGTCCTCATTTATAGGGCCACGAAGGCACTCTAATTCAGCTTGTAATAACTTAACTAACCTTTCCCTGGAAATTTCCCGAACATTAATATAAAATATAGATATTGTTACTGTTAAATATAGATATGTAATAATTTTACCTGTCATTTAATTGTAAAGTTAATCTAGCATTAAATTCCATTAATTCCGCATGCATGTCTGCAACTTGAATTAATTTTTCTTCATATTGTTGAGCTTCATAATGATAATCTAATGATGGATCTTCTTCGGAAACTGTAGTAGAATCCGAATCTCTTCTCAACATTTGTACTGCCGTTACATATTTACGTAATTGTTGTCTTAATAATTCATTTTCTCTATTATATCATAATTATATTAAAGTATAAGTTATTTCTATGCTTTATAAGATAAGGTGAATTATATTGCGAATTTTACCTATTTAATGCTTGTATTTGTAATTCGTGTCTTTCAAGATAATTTTGATGTTGTCTTTGTAAACGAGCAAGCTGTAATCTACTAGTCATAGCGTCTTCTTTAGCTTGCTCTAACATTTCAGTCATAGCTAATAGTCTAACTCGTAACACTTCAATGTCTGCACTATCAGCATCTGTATGAATATCTAAATCTGCAAATGGTTCCGTAGCTTCTACTGCAGGTTCTGCTACTTCAGATGAATCCTAAATAACAAAAAATATAAAATGGATGAAAAACATTAAATTAAAAGATATAAAAAAAAAAAAAAAATGGAAGAGATGCATTTTATACATACATCTAAGTAGCTTGGTAATGCTATCAACATTTCGTCTAACGTTTGATCTAAAGGAGATACAGGAACTAGCCCACCCATACTTCCGGGATTTGTAACTGATGTTAATACTTTTTCTTCTTCAAAGGTTTCACTGAAAATGTTCAAAAATTTTATTATTTAAACTGTCAATATTAAAATGTGAAATAGCAGATGCATTTACCTGTTTTCCCAGTCAGAAATTTCTTTATTGACTATTGTATTAACATTATGAGTTTCTGGTTGAGATTGTGAAATTGTTGAACTAGGTGATGTAGAAGCTTTTGTTGATGTTACTGTAGGAGAATTGAGACAAGTGGGAGGTGCACTAACTGAAATGGAAGCTTCTGTACTTTCTTGTTCATCATTTTCGTTATCGAAAGAAATTATATGGGTTGGCACTTTTTTCCTTTGTCTCTGTTTTGAAGTAGGTCCTAATCGCGATATTAATTATATTCGTATCAAATTATATGTAATCTTATGCACTTGAAATGAAAAGTAATTACCTGGTATAGTAGATGATATAATGGGTTCAGATAATGAAATCTTTTGTTTTTCCATTTCTTTGCTTTTTGAATTATTATCTAATTCTTCATTATCTATCCTAATTGCAAATAAGATACTACCAAGTCCTAATAGTTAAAATGATATTTAATTATCTTATATAAATAAGTTAATATGATACAAAATTGAATGAATGTTATTATACCTGCTGCTACATCTGGTAATACAGCACTTCGTTCCTGGTCAAGTAAAAATGCCCAGTCTTCATAAAACGAAGATAGTATCGAGGGGTCAAGTATAGCATGTAAATGACGCTCTAAAGAACGTTCGTTTAAAACAGCTCTGAGCCATGCTCTACCCCTACCATAATCAGTGTGAACTTTTTTCAGTACACTAAAACGTTCTTGTTCATGCCATGTTAATTGTTCCTTTATACATGGCCAAAAAGCCATATCTGATGTACTGCATGATTTTGTATTACCACCAGATACTATGTCTGAGACATGCCTATAAAGATATAAATAACATAAATTAATGTAACAGAATATATCTTTAGTTATTACTCGTCACATAGCATTATCTTATAAACATACATCCGTGTAGTCATATTCGAGATGATAAGAAGTACAAAAAAGAAAAAGTAGATGACAATATGCATAATATCAATATATATCAATCTTATCTTGAACAGACAAGGTAAACAAATGTCATTGTTTCTGTAGAAGTTTAGAATGGCATTTTAATTTATATATGCAAGTATTATTTAGTTTATTACCTTAAAGCTGAATTAATTTTTTCAATGCAATTTGTACGTAATCCATGACTAAAAATTGATTCAAATATGTGACATAGCTGTGTAACACATATATCAGATTCAGTTGCTAATTCGGTACGCCCACCAAATCTAACATGACACTTTTTTGCAGCAGCTAATAAATTTTCCAATAGTTTCTGTCTCTCTGTTGCATGGTCATAACTTTGATTAGAATCAATTACATTATGTGTGCTTGGCACTATTGCTGACATCATACGTAAAGCCTAAAACATATAAGCCCAAGATATATGAAACACAGATATAAAACATAAGCACATGCATTATTATTTATTTAAAACCTAATGCTACATGAAATTATGTAAGAAATTTACTTACTATCGTAAAAAAACGTAAAAGAAAAACGTAGACATTTTTGTTCATTAATACATTTCTTAAATTTTTAAAGTTTTTGCAAAGTTAAAATACAATGACTAAAGTATTTTTTGATATTTTTGTCCTTGTATCGGATACATAATGATAACAAGAATTACGTATTATATAAATTAAATGCATAAATTTTTAAGACAATTACACTTTTTATATGTATAACTCATTTTTCATTTAAATACACGCATTCATATAAATATACTATTTAAGTAGAATATGCCACAGATATAAGCGCAATTTCTATTGTTCATTCCAGTACACAAAAGAAAGTTTACAGGTGTTTTCAGCAAGTAGTACAATGTTTAATCGTTAATTATGTTAATTGAAAGCATGTATCGTATCACGAGATGCTTATTAATTTGTGAAAACAATGTTGACAGTATATAATTCAACGATAATTCGATTATGTATAAAAAGTAAATACATACCATGAGTATCAATCACTGAAGATCACGTTAATTTCTTTCCAAATTGTAATTCGTTATTAAAAAGAGTTGTACAAAAGGTGTACATAAATATACAATCACTTCTAGGAATTGTTATATACAGGACTTGTCAAAGAGTATATTACTACGACGTAACTATCTCATGACGATAAACAGAAGATTTAATTTTTCTAGTGAGTAATATATAAATTTATGTGGCAGGAAAACTGTAGGGGCGGAAACAGTCCCCTCATCTTTGCTCTTTTTCCTTGAACACAGATGTGTCATGTGAATTATGTGGTATATATAAAATAGGCATAGAAAAAGTTACTTCGTTTGTCGAGCATTTTAGTATAGTACGTTGATCTCCTACACCCTGAGTATAGTAGTTTTATAGTATTCTTGTCAGTTATAATCTTGACACATTTAAGAACGCTTCTATTACTTACACAATGATTGGTATAGTAGCTACAATTTCGTAGTTGTAATGTTTAAAAGTATATAAAATGTCACTAATTTGTTCGACGTAAAACTATAGTAGCAAATATAACGATTATTTAGTGTCCTGTATCTTGGTAATAATGAATATTATTTTAAATTGATGAGCATAGAGATTGTTTTCTTTTTAACTTGGTACCACTGATTTCTTTATGTATGCCATAGTACATATTTTAGATATGTGCGAGCATTACTATTTTAGATATAAGTCATGGTCAAAGTAAGTCTGATACGTAATTGATAGGATTCTCGTCTCGATGTAAGCATAATCTATGGATGATTGTAAATATAACTTGGTCAACTCTTTACAGAGTTTGCGCGATTTATAAGATATTAGTTATGCGGTCATAGTAAGAGGTACTAAACAAGTGTGTAAACAATAGTGAAACAATTACAGCGCAATAGATTGTATAATAATATATATCATATATTGTTAACAATTTAGATAAGAACGTTTATAGATAATCCTAAAATTCATGATTTTTGAAATTGAATTTGCGGCTATTTTAGCGCGCTTAGATTCTGCGCAGTGTGAATTAAAGGCGCTAAATTTAACATTAATTAAAAAGAGTTTTAAATATATGTTGCACATATAAGTAAAAAATTCATATTTATGTACTTTATTAATTGTTAATATTTAAGAAGAAAGAAATCAGTATAAAATCAACTAAATATTTAAATAATTACGTTTGACATTTTATATTTTAAGGAAAAGAGAAGGATTTTAAGAGGGAAATGAACCTCTGATTTATAAAATCTCTTTTTTATTGATGCTTCGACAACATGGGCTGAGACACACACATTTGCTCATATGAATTTATACCACTGCGTGTTCCAACATATACATACACAATTCGTTAAATTATTGCATCGCGCTGCACTAGATGTAATAAGTAAATTAACTTAGAATCGTGTGTTTCATATTGTTTGATAATTATTTGAGAAAATGTTAATTGTATAGAAGACTTTTACGGTCCGATAATTTATGTTAACAAGTTAAGCGATAATTTGCAAATTTTTGATAAAACTATCGCATTTTTATTTATATTTTATCTTAATAAGAAAATATTATTTTTACACCAAAGAAAAAGAAATGTTTTCATAATAAAGGCTTTCATAATTTAGCTTTTTATGACAAAATCTATTTTAGAGGAAATTTGTCTGTTTTTCTAGTAGACAAATTTAAACAATATGAATCATTATAAGTTAACCATAAAAGATATGTTTTGGCCATAATTTGTACGATTCAATAATATGACAAAGCAACAATTGTTTCTTGAGAAAATACAACGATGGAAAAAGGTCGTAATAAACCTAAGTATACAAGTGTTACGATAGCACGATTCTAATGAAGTGTTCCTCTGTGCATAATTGCGTGATACCTTCAGATTCGATAAGCTCCTTCGCATCATTTATCATCATTGAACTTGATCTACACGAATAGTAATTTTATCCAAAGTGAGAGAGCGAGAGAATTGTTTCATTTTTTTTAAATTTTCGATATCAAACGTCTCGTTTGTGATGTGTGCTCGTTTTTTTCTTCTTTTTCTTTTTTATCTTTCTTCTATTTCATTTTGTCTCTTTTTTGCAGCATCGAAATATGAAAAATTCATTTTCGACCATTCTATATGCATACATACATGCATACACACACTTACATATATGTATATACATATATATTTGAGGAGATCCACATGGGTCGCAAGAATAGGTTGACAGGATAGACTCTTCTAATAGACTTTGCAGACGGACATAATAGAAATATTTAATATATAGCATCATATATTAATATAATATTTAGTAATAATATAATATCTATTATATATTAATATGTATGATATTTTTTTGTTTGTTTTTAATAATAGCGTCCTTTCTCTTCTCGCTTTGTCTGAGGTGTGATATCCAGCGATTTTTTAATTTTCCTTACATTCAAATTCAGTACACGATGTAAGTACGATTTCGCTTCAGCCTTATTCGGATACTAATCCTCATTGAATTTATCAGGCATTTTGTACGACCTGTTGACTTATACGTCTGGTCGTTTCACAACGTATGCGTATTCTACCATAGAAACAAATATACGTGATTTCTTTCGAAATGCTTCTAATCGAAGATAAAAATGAACGATTTTCATGTCCGATCTTAAATAAAAAGTACCTAAAGTTTACGTAACAAATTCTTACGATCAGTTTATGCATTTCTTCGATAAATTAAACGTGGGGTAGATGTTGTATGAAGGAAAAGCAGTGAATATCATAAGAAAGCATGTTTACTTCTTCTTTGATTCTTCAGAAGGATCAACGAGAATCGAAGAATTCATAGGATCGAAAGACAATGATTCATAATTTCGGTAAAGTCATTTAAGAAATTTACTAGCGTTGAATATATAAATATTTCGGAGAAAACACCATTCACATAAACTTTTCTGTTTTTAGTCATCAGATTGTTTCACAAAAATCGGAACAATTTAATTTAAGATTAAACAGATTCTATTTTAAAGGTAAGTGGTAAATGCGATATATTCACTGAAAGTTCACAGTTTCGTTCGTTAGACGCGAGTTTGGGATATCAAACGTCATGAAACAATCTGATGTATCCACCCAACGTACAATAAATAGAATCGTTTAATGTGCTACAATTTATTTAATCGATATAAGTAAAACGTCCCGAGAGATTTATTCGACGAACTAAGCGATTCTCTTAATCGTCTAATTATACTAACAAAAATCAATGTCTGACGCGCACGATGCTCGCGAATGAGGAGATCTAAAATGATGATGGTGATCGTCGATAAATAAAAGATATGCACGGCTACACGCTAATAGCGAAAAATTGTTCAGGAACCTTGTTTCAAGCGCGAATACAGGAAAAAACTGAAACGCACGATATACAAATGAAACGCGGGGAACAAGTGCAATTTTTCTATTCGCGATGAAAAAGAAGCTTACTCAGTGTCGTGAGATTTTTGTACAAAAAATTTCGCTGTTCCAGCGAAACGATCTCCACGAACAAAGTTTATACAAGCATATTACGAAGCTTGGAGAATCGTTCAGAGATTGATACACACACACACACACACATTGACGTTGTTAAAAATTGTGCTGAGAAATGATAGGATGGAAGGGAATAAAGGAGGAGGGAAGGAAGGAAGGAAGGAAGGAAGGAAGGAAGGAAGGAAGGAAGCAAGAAAGGGCGTAGAAAGGAAATGAAGTAAAAGTATGTCTCCGAGAGATCGGAGTTTTAAAATATTTTCATCCCGTGCATGACTTCACATCGCTAGACTTCACTCGCGAATAATCGTTTATTATTATAGTATTATACTTGCCTACGTAACTACCATTCATCTTTGATATTCTTTTTTTCCTATTCCACTTCGTCATTTATATAATTTCAAGAAAATAACATTCGTACAAAATTGACTACAGCCGATTGCTTTTACATGATGTGTACGAGTTCGATCGTTCGAAGTTTTCAAATCATTCCCGTGCAAAACGGAGAAATCAAAGTGTATATATCCATCTATCCCCCTAACCGTTGTTCATTATTATTCTTCTTTCGTATCCGCGTTCTCGTTAAGATATGACATGTATACGTATTGACCTGACCGATAGATTCCGACCGGTTCCTTTCTTTTAACCCATTCGACATTTTCAAAGTACAGCTAGAAATCATTTTGTCGATATACGTACAGGTAGATCTCTAAGTGAAACGTTATTACGTGTTCACGAAGATAAAGTTTAGTTTTGTGAACTGTTACACAGTCTGTCAAATCGATTTGCACGAATTCGCGTAAAACGAAGTTGCAGTAAAGTTTTACTGCCTTTTTGGAACTACTATGTAGTATAACGGAACATTGAATCGGTTGATAGGAATGCCAAACCAGGCTTTAGAACTTTGTTTTGTATAATCTGTAAAGTTACGTAACTATCGATGAAACAACTCTTTTTCCTGAGGTTTAGTGCCGGAAAGTGCCCGTCTCTTTCGATACGCATTTATTCCAATTTCTATTCCATTCGTGAAGTTATTCTTTTTTGAATTGTTTATGCTTCTACCCATATCGTACTCCTCGGAATACTTTCGGCTTATTTCTTTTATCATTTTAATTCTATTGTTTCCTTTCAATTTACCATGTCGAAGGAGTTAACATGTATATCAGATCCGTTCGTTCAGGGTCGCTTGGAAAAGTCTTATCGAATTAAGAAAATATGCGGGGACATCTTCGTAATTAAGTCGCTACTTTTTTTATACAGATATTTAACCGTTAGAACGTGCAACTCGGTGCTTCTTAAGCGGAAACGTCGAGGAGCGTACACTGCCAGCTACGGAAGTACCTTACGAAGCATTAGTGGTTCTTGTAAAACACGGGCGCGCAGATCCTCTGCACGCACGATGCCGATCCTCTTCATCTCGCGTGCATGTCGAGCGGACGCAAAAGCAACGAGAACTTTGAAAAATTGCCGGTTATACATAGGGAAAATATTTATACGTTCCAAAATTGCGATTCCGCCATCATATTATTTATTTTTCAAAGAAATACTTCGAATGAATTAATATTCCATCCATCAATAGAATTTCAGATTGAAAATATTCATCTCAAATATCTAAGATCTTATTAATTTCGAGTAGATTAACGAAGTCTGAACAACGGAAGTATTATATTTTCGTTTCTAAGAGGAAAAATAATTTCTCCATGTACAAGGTTCGATTTTCCCCAGAAATTCAATTTGCTTTTGCATCGTCGTTAAAGGTGTTAATTGCTTTTGGTCCTTCTTGTACCTTTCGTAATTGATTTAACGTTCTGTTCTGCATCTAATCCTTCCTATCGAGTGTTCGAGGCGTGCTCGCTCGAACGAGAAACAAAATGATCGCTACATATCGGTTGTCGCGTGTCGTGCGGTCACCAAAAACAAGATATCGTGAGAAATCTTAGACGATGATCTAAGAGGTGTGGCGTGAACTGGTTGGACGTATTTAAAGTGCCTCGTTACTTCGATTCGAGCGTGTTTGATTACTTGATTGATTGAAACTGACAATGCCTCGCAATTAAAAGATTTCGCGTGACATCCGGTCGGAGAGCTTAATAAAAATTGACGCGAAGGGGTTATGCTTCTTGTTTTTCTCTTTCTCACCTTTTTCTACGTACTTTAATCTTATTAGGCCATAAAGCCGTCTTCGTGACGCGCTCTATCAAGTTCTTAATCCGGCCGGAGACAATCGTAGTTGTGACTAGACGCACATTCCTTACGTAACAACTTCCGTCCAAACGCGCGATAGGAACGACGATTCGCAGGAACTCAGATCGGGGAGATTCGACAATGTTCTTTAACATCGTTCGACTCGCGTTTTGGATCCGTGTAGTTCGCGCGTGCAACGCAACGCATTCAAACGCAACACCATACTAAAGGTAGGACAAGTTAGAGTTTTTATTTATATTTTTCTTTATCATCGAATATCGGAGGTCTCGATATCATCTCGAGATCGAGTAGCCTACGAGACACGAAGATGTGTGCAGACAGGAAGTTGTCACCGAACGGAAATATATCTTGAGGCGACTGACAGATTTCCAAATATCTTTCATTAATATTTACAGTAAGCTGTCTACTTTTTCGACGGTCTCACACGACGTAGTCTTTCTCTTTCTTTCTCTACTTTATTTTCTTCCTCTTTTTATGTGTATTTTATTTTTTGTTAGCTTTTCCCTTTTTTTTCTCTTTCTTTTTCTTTTCTGTTACCTTATTATTCTCTTCGGGAGAATTTCGTCGTTGATGAGTCTGTACAAAAATGATGAATCGTGTGATCGGTGTGTATAAATCGTTTTCCACGTCGAAACGTGGTTCAGCGTTCAAGGCGTCTCAAGGCGGCCGCGATTCACCTTAAACGCTGCTGTAACGACGTCGATCTCTGGCTTGGCCAGCGTTATTCATCGTATTTTCATATTCTAAGCGCTGGTCCACGCGGACCTAACCATCTAACGTCGGACGGCATGGATATCTTTCAGGGGATACACGAGTGTGTGTTGGTGGCTTGTCCTGGTGACGATAGCGCCACGGAGAAGTCTGAGTCGAGGACTAGGTCGCTGATGCAACCAACAATACCCTTCGTGTATTTTCCTCCCGTTGTCCTCACGATATCCGGTGCACCACCTATCAAACATTCGCAGTTTTTATATTTTTATCATATTGTATTTTCAGTAACATTAGCGCATAAGAAAGTCAAATAACTTTATTACCAATGCCAAATTAACTGGAAGAAAAAACACAAAAAATTATATTATTTTATTTCGTTACATTTACGTTATATACTAATTAATTTTAAATTAATCGAAATAAATGGTTTATTTTATGTAATAAATTTCTCGAATCGAAAAAAAGACATAATTTTGTCATCTTCTTTTCGAATTCTTTTCTCTTTCGTAATTAATTAAAATAAGTTTAACAATTAATAAAAAGTAAATAAAGCGTCAATAAAATAGTGCAATAATTGGATGTTAAAGGTTTGTGAAAGTCAAGTTTTATGATATATACACGAGTTATGAATTTTTTAAGTTTTGACACGAAGTTTCCATGCTCCGTTGTTAATGCGATGAAACATGGTAAACACGGTACATTCGACGAATTAAGATGCGCTCCCATAAATTTTCTGAGAGTGGAGCAATGTATCAAGCTGTTTCTTTACGAGTTCAACAGCTTAGCGGAAGTTACCGAGAATACATAACGCGCTCCCGAGGATGACCCACTTGGTAATTTCTGTAATAACTCAAAGACAGCTAAACTCGAATGTATAAGTCGTTTCTACTGAAACTTTCGAGTAGTTAATCTTCGATACTTATGATTTTCACACGGAAATATGATCCAAACCACAAAGTGCTTCTCCTCTAACTTTTCTCTACAATATTCCGCTGTTTTGCAACCGCAAAGCTTTGCACAACACGAGAAACCTCTTAACATTTTAAATGAGATCGTTACATACTTTAAATCGAGACAACTGCAATAAAAGTGGATTTAGTTTTTAACAATTAAAAACATAGAAGAATCTAATATTTTTTATACATATATTTAAAAAGGAATAAAAGCCTGAAAAGAATCTTCGTCACTCTAATTGTTTGCAAAAATACGATATATCTTTTGCAAAATTTCAAATTCAAAAAAGTTATCGCTTCTAAATTAATCGAAAGAATTGTTTTATTGTTTAAATTTGTTAAGTTATCTTATCGAACTAACACGTTTAAGACACACGCAACATCCAAAATATACATATAATATTCTTTGTAATATTTAATGGATAAAATAAATCTCTGTCTAAACTGCATTCCTTTAGTTAACATATTCATGAGAATATAATTTTAAATTTCTTAGGGGCACTAAGTCACAATTTATTTCCATCGAAATACTTGACTTACCGACGTAAAGACCCGTGTCAGTATTCAGCTGTCTGAGCTGTCCAGGCGATGACGCGGATACTCCGGTTCCGCTATCGACGACCAGCGACGCCCACTGTTCGTTTCTGAAGAAACATCAGTCAATTTCAGAACATTGAAACTCGATTAGGAAGTTTCCGTCGTATTAAAAACTCCGTTGATACATGGTTAACGACCAGGGAAAAGGAACTTTCTAACAGCGTTACCTGACTGCCCGGACCCGGTGCCATAGATCATCGTCCAGTCTCGTTAAGTTGTATCGTAGAACAGCCTCACCGGAGCCAAGATTATAGGCTAAAGACAGATAACCATGATCCAAGCCGAGAGCAAGAAAATCGTCGTTCTCGTCCCTTTGTTCTTGCGGATCTGCTTGGCGCCCGCTCCATAGCAACAACCCACTACTGCTACTCGCTCTGAATCTCATATTAATGTCCACCCTGTAGCTTATTATCCTGCGACAAACGGATTTCTTCGATTAAGAAGGATAGAGGAGTATTTTTTTCTCTAAACGGTAGAAGCGATCGTCTATCGTGAGATTGCATGGCAGCTGCTTCGAGGATTGAGCAAGAGAGATCAAAATGGAGGTCGCATTGAGTTAGGAAGCTTCTTAACACGTTGAACGCGACCGGTGGTTATTGGTGACCTACGTTACTAAATATCTTAGAACGATTTAAAATGAGATCAATTTTGTGGACTAAAACATTTTCAATGGTTTAGATGATATAGATAACATCATGAAAAAAAGTACGCGAATGCAATGGTATTATTTTAATATTATATACGTAATTTATTAAAATATTACGTAATATTTTACGAGAATGAAACATTATGGCGTAGTACTATATGTATATTTCGATCTATCGTGGCGTAGTACAGATATAAATGACAGCGAGAAAGATCGTAAGGGAAATGGTTAAGGTTTAGTTTCCATTGTCGCGACCTGTTAAATGCAAGAACGTATAAGATTAATAACATTAATATCGCGATTAATAGTAACTTTTAAATTTCGTAATTTTTCCATACCTTTTCATCGTGTCAGCGTCATTGTAATGAAGGTAGCTCTCGCTACCGGAGAAACTAGGCACGGATCTCTCGTATCGCGTGCCACTGTTCGGTTTCACCAGAGAATCGTCCAGAATCGTGTTGTCGTCCGGTGCAGGACACGGATGCGGCATGCCAGGTCGACAGCGACACGTGAATCGGTCCCGGAGCGGACGACACTCCGCATCTCCGCAGGGCCTCGCCTCGCACGCGTGTCCACAATTCCCGACGTTCACTCCGCCCAGTGCCTCAGCGAGAATCCCAATCTGTGCAACGTAATCGCTTTGTTAGTAACGATTAACACACCCGCGGCACCTTGTTGCGATAAATGATCGTCTGAATGTGAATAAACCGTTGTCAGGCCACTTTGCGGAATTATTGAGTTATACTACTCGAAGGAAAGACGAGACTGTCTTAGATCGATCTGGTAATTTCCGTAATATAATGTTGCATATTTACAGATTTATTTGTGGCTGATTGAAATTTAATGTTAATTTTTCGTTCGTTTTCTAGATGGAGAGAGGAAGATGAATGAAAATTGTAAATTCAGATTGATTGTAATTTTAAAAGTATTTTGTCTTATTTGAAGTATAATCGGTATATTTTTAGAAAATTAGGGAGATTTAAAAGTTTGCTAAAAAATTGCTCAAAAGTGTATTGACATATTTAAACCAAATATTTAATTCCTTACATTATACGCCAGTGTATTTTGTCTCATTTTATTCTATCTGTTTGAATAAAAAATATTTCAACTTAAAGATTACCATTGACACATAACCGGCAGGTATTAGCTAAAATATTTTTTACAAACGAGTTAAATCAGATCGGGTAATGAAATTACAACGATCAAGTATCTATTTAGGACTGCTCTTAGTTTTTCAGGTTAAGCTAATTTTATCTTAGAATATTTTTATTATTCAATGCAAAAATCATTTTGAAAAGTACAAATATTTTATAGCGTCCTGTTTATTAACTTTTCAGTTTCAAGGAATTAACAAATTCTATCTATAAATAAGAATCGCGTTGGTTATATAGACAGACCTATACTACTTGTTCGATTGCCTCTCCATTTATTCTACTTTCCCGACAATTTCTGGCTTGTACTACTTATCTGATCAGTTAGACCATGCTACTTCATCGCTGAATCAGCATTGACCTGGATCTCTGGCCGGTCTGGCCACATCCCAGTTTCTCTACTTGTCTCGATACAACTGACCGTACTACTTGTTCAACAATAAGCAGCTTTGACGGTATTCAATTATATTTTTTAGTTATGCCGATTGTATAACCACTTACGCATACTTCAACTGAATAATAATGTACTCTCGTGATTCCATTTAACGGACCGCTAATTATCGATAATTATCCGCACAAAAACGACGCTCGTGATTTAATTTCAATTAGACATAAAGTTCTGAAGGAGGTAGTTGCAGTTTCGTGTTTGATTTGAATTGAAACGTTGCGGCAGCTATATCCGTGAATTTATAAGTAGACGATAATTCTTTCGTGATAAAGGTAAACGCGAGTAGATGAACGTAATAAAAGAGCAGGCTGCACCAGGTTGGATTTAATTCTATAAGTCGCCGAGGGAAAGAACGAAAACATACAATGCGTGCATTCATACAGCTTAACGCCGTACTAATATCTATACCTGGTCGTTCTGCAGGATAATTCTCTATGAATGAAATCGTTAGAGACTTTTAATAAATATCCGCATCCTCGTTAACTGTATTTTCTTTCATACTCTCGTTTGCTTTCTTTTCTATTTCTTGTATATTTTGTTTTTATCCAAAATTGTCATTTTTAGAATTAATGTTCTATTATATACCGCGTATCATAAAATTCTTTTCTTCTTTCTTTTCCCCTTCCATTTTATTTCTACTATATTTTATATTTTGTAGTATTTTACATGTACGAGATGTTTTACGAGC
The DNA here is from genome assembly GCA_905332935.1 of Bombus hortorum. NCBI lineage: Eukaryota > Metazoa > Arthropoda > Insecta > Hymenoptera > Apidae > Bombus > Bombus hortorum. The sequence continues at coordinate 902,202 of HG995197.1, forward strand.
TGTTGTGAAAACTTTGTGAAATGGATTTTATGGATAAAGGTAAAACGAGAATGTCATTAAAAAGATGTGTTATTAAAAATAGAGACATGAAATGTGAAGGGAAGCGATAGTGAATTTATTACCAGATAGGAAACAAGAATGAATGAACAATGTTTGCGTATTATATTGATTTACTGAATTAGATATAGTGCATTAAGTATATCAATCGAAAAATTGGCTTATTAATCAGGTTCAATAGTACATCAATGTTACTCTATACCTATATACTATTTTATTACTAACTTTTATTCACTTTTATGAATATAAGCCTAATACATATCTTGCATACTCTCGATTGAATTCAATAAATTGAATATTTATTCGCTGAGTTTAGTTTTTGTAGTAACGAAGCTTTATTTCTTTAACATTTTTGCGTTATTTTTAACTGTAAAATATTTTTCAAAAATCTGCAAAAAACTATAAAAACTATGTACAAACGCGTCATACACCTGTATATCAACGTTTCATCATGTACAAACACGCTATATACTTGTATATTAACGTTTCATCGTGTGCGTACAAGCGATACGCTTATATATTAACGTTTCAGCATACTATGAAATATTTCACGATATTCTATATTTTCTAATATTCTAGGTTTAATAACAATCACTGTTCAACGAATTTTAACTTGTTTCTCCGATTTTGCAGCCTTCGATAGGTGACTCATGTAGACTTTCGCGAGCTAAACAAGAATCCGCAAACCGCTTGTCTTTCTAGAATTCATAATCTTTGGAAAAATCAACTTCTAAAAAATCAGTGTGAAAGCGAAAAAGTTTGACGAAACATACACTAACGGCAATTCTACTCAATGCCAAGGCAATGGCCAAATTGAGTATCACTGCCGCTGCCGCATGTTTTGTTAAAATATTTCGCTTTTATATCAGAAACAGAACACAATTCTCTAGTTTCTCTTGATACTTCCCTTAGCAGGAATTTCTGCTCTACCTGCGTATCGCTATGATTAGGTCATTTCCTCTTAAACCTTTAGTTTTTGGAATAAATTAAAAAATGTAAACAAAAACTGTTACCTTTTGGGTGTCCTTTTCACCTTAATCATTATTTAAACACATTTAAACGTTTCTAATGCAACAACGATGAATATCATTTTACTCGGGAGAATCAGCAGAATTGTTTTGTCCCAACAGCGACTCGATAGTTGTTACTATAAAGGCGCAAAACATCTCCAAGATTGAAAATTTACAGCTTTTTCCAAAGTTAATTCCTTTGAAATTTATTTTTCACAGCGCCTCGATGTACCGTAGAAGTATAAAACATAGCTAAAGTTGAAAACTTTCAATTTTTTTTCAAATTTGATTTTTCGAAAATGTGGCTTCTAGGGGGAGAAACGGTTTGCAGATTCGTGTCTAATACACGAAAGTTTGCAAAAATCGCCTATCGGAGGTTCGAAAATTGGACACGCGTCGAACAGTGAATATGTCGCTAATCACATTTATAGAGTTTAAGTTAAATCGTTAAACAATTCGATAAATTTTCCGTGAAAGTGCAATTTTTCAAATCACAGTTAATCTCCTCTTTTTGCAGATATGTCGTTTCTGAGGACGCGTACAAGCAAAGTTTCTTACCTCGCGACGATTCAAGATGACCGTTTGAATGCATCCCACGAAGCTGGCGGTCGTTTTCATCTTCGGTGAATACATGTCAGTGGATGGCGCGCCGCCCAAGTAAAGATTTAGTGGCAACGACAGTTGCGTGAAAGCTCCTGGCGCCAGGATTTCCTGCGGAGGGTCGTCCTCGACTTCGAGCGAGGCCAAACGTCCGGTTCTTGACACTCGCACCTCCACCCATTCACCCAGACGAACTGGATTCTCGCTCCTGCAATCGCGAGTCGTTAAATCTCCATTTTCTACGATTTATGATCTTACGAGTAAGATTATTACTCAGTTTAGAATTGTTGTTTATTGCTTACTGATGCTGATATCTTAAGAACGAGACATGATAATTGAGGTTCTTGTTAAATAATTGGCAATTTGAATAAGAATTGGAGTATCATCGATATCTTCGAAAAATTTGATTAACTTTAGGTAATTTCTTCAACGTCTTCGAAAATCCCCGTTAAATTTTTTCTAACAAAAGATTCTCTCTGCTCCTGATTAAGAAATTCTCAATAGAGCAAGAGGGAGGATTTTCGATTTTGTTACCGGGGATCGAAAGAAAAATCCTACGTTTCCCATGTCACTGTAATAAAACGTCGACGCAGACTATGGAAGAATCTCTGACGAGGGAAAAACTAGTCAGAATGGAGAGTTCCGCCGCCGTAATTCCGGTCAAACATCGTGAATGCGAATGAAGTTTGCTCACGGATAATATTTCGCTGCTCGAAGTGAGTATACTGAGAATCAGTCAGAGTGGAAAAATCTCACGTATTGAACGGCCCCACCGAGCCAAATACTGGGTAACTTTCTTCTCGAGGAGAACGAATCAAATGTTGCGTGGCCACTTAACAGCCAAAAGAATCGTGTACTCGTAGATATCGAGAATTCCAGAGGGCGTGGTCGATGAGTAATGTGAAAGATCAACATTAGAGTGGAATTAGATTCTTGGGTAAAACTATACTTGGTATTATATATTATTTTATATTATTATTATACTAATAATTATATTCTTCATACGCACGATTAATGTTATATCATTAATTACATGGTACATTAGTTATATAAGTTTATTATTAAATATCCATAACATTTGTAATATTTGTAATATTTTTGTAGTTATAATATGAAATATATTTCTTATTTAATTTGAGTGCGATTGGGGTGTAATGTGAAACGTTTGTATTGTATAGGATTTTTGAGTAAAATCATTAAGATTTATCCATTATTGATACATTATATAATATTTTAGTCATATATGTTTTCCAATGAATGTTATATTTTTTAATTAATTCGCATGTATATTGTAAATAATACAGAAAGCTTCAAAAGCAACAGCAGAAACACAATTTTTGAATAAATTGTAGTAGGACGATTTCCATTATTATTGTATTATCGTTAATTCAAAAGACATCTTTAATACTATAATATGTATTGAATATTCGTATTTGTTAATTAATTCGGACATAGCCGGCTAGTAATACGAAAAGCTCGTCATTATATACAAATTTCGAATAAAGGTAAATTCGAGAATGGTGCTACAACGATTTGATTTATTATTGTATTATTGGCATTTTGAATGATTCTTTTAATTCGTGATATTCCTATTAAATATATGTATTAGTTAATTAATTCGGATATAACCGACGAATAGTACGAAAAGCCTATCATTAGACATGATTTTGGATAGATTCGAGTTTGACAATAATATTACAATGATTCCATTACCACTGTACGTCACTGGTGCATAGTACACGATATTCTGATTGTACAGGCTTCTATGAATTAACTTTACTTGTTAAATCAATTCAGGCGTGGCCGACGAATAAAGCGAAGGTCTCGTCATAATGTACAAAGTTCTTGGATCAAGCTAATTTCGAGAATAATATTACAATTGCTTTGCATATTATTGCATTACAGCCGCTTTATACGATGCGTTTAATAATATTTATATTTGCTATCGAATATTTACGCTTGCTAATTAATTCGATCTACCTAAACAAGTTTGTGTATATCATTAAAAGAGAAAAATTTCGCGATATATTCATAAACATCGTCGATCGCCTGCGTCTCGTATAAATATTAATAAACGATATGTCTGAACTACTTTGTACAGCAGCCTTTGAGGGTGCCCGAACACTTGTAGAAACCTTTCATGAATATATCACGTGTGTCGTACGCAACATTTTGGAATTTCATTAGCTATAACGAGACCTGAAATAAAGTGTGAAACATCTGAAAACGTACATGGAGGCTGCAAGATATTTAGCGTGAGATCTATCCCTCAAAGATCACAAAAGTTTCTTAATAGTCCAATACATTGTATTCAGCATATAATCCATTACTCATTACATTAAGCATATAATAATATAATGGTCCCATCGGAAATATTAACGTTTATTAATACAATCGATATTAGAAATACTATAAGTATACTAATTATAAGATGCGGTATACTAAATAATTTTTTACTTTCTTCTCTTTCTTTTATTTTTCTTGACTTTCGTCAATCACTGTACATCCACGAAGGAGAAATTCACGCGTCTGTGGGAATTTTCCCTCAACTCTTACGCTATTGCGAAATCTTTCGTCGCCATATGCGGGTTACCGTCATATCGGTTAATATCGAGAGCGTGGATGGATTTCGATTACAGCACTCGCAAGGGTGGAAATAATGGCGGCTCGGTGGTTGGTTGACTAGCTAACACGACGAATACGAATGAAGTTTACCTACGGATATTATTTCGTCCAGACGAACCGCCGCCAGAAGATCGACACGAAATAAAAAGGCTATTTATCGAAGAGTTTCATAAAGCGGGCAAACACGGTTTCGTTTGCCTCCGTATGTAAAATAGAACCATGTTTGATTTTCGTGAAATCAATGTAAAAACACGCTCGAACCATGACGAGTTTAAATGAATCGGGATTAATTAACGGGAAATATTTTTGCGTCGCGCGGAATCGTGTTTCCCATCGATTTGCCACCGCCATTGCGACAAGGAACATAATCAACGTCCTGTCGTTATAAATTGTAACTTAATTGTCGAAATGCTTGTGCCAATACGGTCTACTTTGTTTGTTAACGTATTATATTATCGATTCGAGGACTCATTCGATTGGCTATTATGCGGGAAGTGACTTTTATTAGGGTAATTCTGTTGCTAAGGAGTAATTTTTAGCTTTCCCCCGTTCGTCGTTTGTTGTATACGAAAATTAAAATTTTTATTTCTTTCATTTATTGTGTCAGTCCAATAATCACCAATATCGGAGTTTCTTTTCATATGAAGTATGGGATCATTTATATCAACCTTGATTTAAGGAAATTTACTTGATACACGTGTAGAAATCTTAGGAAAATATTTTAGAAAAACAACTGCAAGCTATAACACCACGCGTATATATAGGAGAAAAGATAGTATCATGAAAATACAAGGTTTTCTACATTTAAATTCTCTAGAACCCGTTTCAATATTTTTTAAAAATATACATATATCTTTTGAAAAAAATGAAAGAATTTCTGATTCGTTTCTGTATCGAAGAAATTGTTGAAAAACGAAAAGGAATATAGAAATGGTTACCCAGGTTGGGTTAAAAATTACATCTACCTACCCATATAAATTCATATCATCGTCTCGTATGGATTGTAGATTTCGAATTCCTTTAAATTTCTTACCATTTGTTATCGAACAAATTCCGTACGTTCAGAGTCCCTTCATATGTATATGCACATTATCTGTTGACGCGACGAAGAAACAGCAGCAAGTCGAATCAGAGAGCGGAATATTCTAAACAATTTCCCATTCAATCCCCTGATCTCGCGCGGGGATTTTCCATGAGGTAAGGGTTAATCCTCGTAACGAAAGCAGCAAAAATGGTAAGCTAACTCGGACCTGATTAGAATATCTGATCCGCGAGAGGATGCGCTCGCGCGCACTGATTTTCCATCATGAATATTCAGAGGTTTAATTCGCGATGAGGCCGATCGACATCGATACATTGTTAGTCGGCGATAGGACGGATTAAACGATCGGTTCGATTCTTTCGACACTGACGTCGAGCTTGGTTAATCGATCGCATCGCGCATAAACTCGTTATACGGCGTTACAAGCGATGTAATCGAAACGTCTCGTTTCTATTCGAAACAATGCGCGAATATGGAAAAAACTATGGTGAAAAAGACGCGAGATTCCTTCCCTCTTTTACGCTTTGCAGATAAAATTGTTCTTTCGCTTTTAACCCTGCTGTATTCTTTCAGCGATTCTCGACCAAATTATATCTGTTCAACGTTGGAAAATATCTTCGCATATTAGTTCGAACAAAATAGGAAAAAGGTCTCATTGTTACGCATGACTTTTCTTTTTAACTGTATGTAAAATATTTTCTGAGGACATTACGAATTCTTTTTATGCCCTAAGATGAGAGCAAGATCGAAATATATAAAAATTCGAGGATCGTTCCAGGGTTAATCGCGACTCTTCGATCCACTTTGATTAGTTGATCTCACGGAAGATTTGAAGAAGGATAAGCGGAACCTGGGAATCGAACGTCGGAGATTTTAATTGCGTTACGGTGTTTGGATTGAAATGCTTGGAGAACTAGATAGAAGATTTGTTTCAGTAAGAAATAGTGAGAACGATAATGAGATCTGTGAAAAATGGTTTCAAGAGAATTTATCTGTATTTTATGTTACTGGAGATAGGAGAAATAGAGAAAGGAACGTCGAATAGCGTAATATCTGCTTTTTTAAATAATGGAACTGTCTTTTTCGTAAGAATCCATATTTCTCTTGAATAATATTACAGTATCTTTGTTCGATTTCTGTAATTAATCATTCTCTCGATACTCGTTAACTATACCTTTAAATCACAATGAAAGAAGAGAAGTGCCGTTGAATGTACGGCATGTTAACGATAGAAACGAAGATAACATAAGGATTCGAATATGTAAACATATATTTTTATTAAACAATATCGCAATATTTTGTTCGATTTCTTTAATTATTTTGTATGATATCTACTAAGAAACTTTTATTACTGCAAATAAAGAAAAATATTATCGAACGTACGTTACTTGAAAATTAATTAATTGAAAAGGTAGATCGTGCCTGTAAAAACCTGAATGTTTTTCATAGAAACGTACATATATTCTTCTTAAATAACGCTATGTGTACCTCGTTAAATTTTCTTAAATTAATTAATCTTCTCGATATCTTTCAACTAATTTTAACATTTGCAGGAAAAGAAAGATATCGAACATATGTAAATGGCAGGAAAAAAGAAGATAAGACAAAGGCCTGAATTTACCAGCTCGAAAGCCTATCAAGCTGCCACTACGTCAACCACAAATCAAGTCACTGCCTTCAACAAATTAAAACACGTTTCCCCATCCAATCAAGCGGGAACGAGGCATCCATAACTGGCCGACCCACTTCCCTTTTTTTTTTTCACCTCGTACGCTAGTTCCCGATAAAATTACAATATCCGTTCATCCGTTGATCGTTCGTTCGATGGGGAGTTAGCATGCAAACGACTTAATTAGACACGGTTCGAATTGAAAGGAGTTGCGGAGGAAATTGAAAGGAACAGGATGGTCCGAAGTAGTTTTACGCGCGTACATTTATGCTCGTCCACGTGCGCAAGTCCTTGCTAATAGATTTTCTCGTAGTACCAACAAGCTTGGCAATAATCTGTTAATCCATTAATCCGTTTAAATAACAATTTCCTTACTTGGAGATTCTGTATGTTTTTACATCTAGTTTCATTTTTGTTACAAATGAATCGACCGAAGTAAATCCGATTTGTCTTTACTATTAATTCTTTTTCGTAATTGTAAAATCGTAAAATTGTAAAATCATAGTTTGTGATCTATAATCCGTAACTTGATAATTTATTAATATCATCGGTGGGTAATGTCAATTTGATGATAATAATTCAATAATAAATTTGTCAATTCAATAATATTATCGGTTGACAATGTCAACTTGTCAATTATAATAACTAACATTATTATTGACTAATGTAAATTTGTTAATTAGCTAAACTAATATTGTTAGTTAATAAATTATTATGCAAGTTGGTCCAGATAATAGAATCACGAACCAGACAGTGTATCAGGATTATGAAATTCTAAATCGGCGCGAACAAGAAATTTTGATAAAAACCTACGAGGGCCGTATCGAATAATAGGAGTTCACGTTCACGTAAATAGATTTAATCGATACAGGAGTTCAATTAATTTACTAAAATTTCATGTTGACCAAATTTTCGTATATTTCCACCTTATACTGCTGCATCTAAAATGTCATTCGATCAAAGGAACTCCACGTAAACGAAGTTCCATTATAACGTACACTTGTGTCGGATGACGATTTCGTCGTTCGTGAATGGAAGAATCGACTCACCTCAAACTGGCTGGTCCTGTTCCCAGGTCAAAGGTAAACTGAACATGCCCCGACGACAAGTACAGCGCGATGAAGTCACCAGTGGCGTCGCTGTGGTGGCCATTGTAAAGTATAACTCCGTCTGCGGCAGTCGGTTTCAACGTGACAGCCAATTCCAGCCAGGATAGAGACGTGTCGGCCAATCCCGGGTAACGCAGATAAGAGGAGCCGTTGAACGACGGTACCTGTGCCCAGACAATTCATTCGAAACGGTTATTCCACGGACTCTCGGCCCTCTTTTACTCGGACATCCTTCCCCAGGAATCTGATCCTTTCTTATAACAGACAGAATCGTTGATCTTGTCGTAAACGAACGAGAAAGGGGTGTGAATGGTCAGGAACATGACCTCGTGACGCTTTCGTTCCACGTTTATTAGATTTAAACCGCGTTTCAGTGTTCTAATTTGTTAATGTGCAACGAGTAATATTACGTAGGCATGAAGATAATGGATAGCGAGAACGTTGAGGAAACAGGCGAGATAAGAAACAAGGCAGATGTAGCGATTCGTGAAAGTATTTGAGCAGTTGTAGAAACCTTTTACGGATATATTATGTGTGTTACATGAAATATTTAAAAATTGTATTAGAACCGCAATCAGAAGTTATCATAATTATGACGATAATGTTTGAGACAAGTCTGAAAATGTATATAGAAGCTGCAATATATTTAATACAAATATGTATATATTTTAGAGATCATCAAAGTATTTAAAGGCTTAATCGATTGTCTGTTACATTAATAAGTCTCGATATTCGGTGGAACCATCTTTTGACGCTTATTATATATTTGTGATAGCTATTCACGCCATATATATTAATTTTTACTAAATATATGTTTGCGATAAATATTTCGTGAACTCTCTAAACTTCCTCGCGCCATTACCATCTCCGCAAGAAGCCCCAAAAGACCTATCAAACACCTTCCTGAAAAAGTCACTTCCGTGTTGAAGTGACTTTCAGGAACATCGCTCAACCACGCGAGATATTAAGCGCTATCGCTTTCTCACGCAGGACCGACAGGGAAGAGAAAAGCGACGTGTAAATCGCGGCGATGTTTCATCGACGAACGCGAAAAATCGAGGGTGTTAGGTCGCCGGTTTTCTAACGTTTTCTACCGTGTTTCGAAGTCTTCTGACAACGACGTTATTTCCCGGCGGTCCGGGCCCCGTTATTTCTCCCGTTATCTTCACCCGCGTCAATTTCCGAAATGACGTAGTTACCGAACAGGAAGATGCTCCGACCGTGTACAGCCAGTAAATTAAACGCAGTTGCCCGCCCGTTATATCTCCGCGTAAATCCCATCGGCGCTGCTGCTCGCGTTTTGTTACACGAACTCGAAGAAATGTACAGTGTACAGTGGCTTCGGTGAACGCTGCTATAACGAGACCAGGGAACACGAGAGCGGCGATGTAACGTGCTTCATGAAATTTACGTTCCTCGGGGAAGGAGGAGCTGGCGAAAAGAAAAATTCGCCCTGTATATAAAGTGGCTGGAAAAAAATTTGCTCATACACTTATTTTTCAATGAGGCGTCTTATCGGATTTTACAGTTTTTCATTATCATTTACAATTCATTTTCATTAGTATTATCAGTTTCGCTTGATATGAAAGCATTACTATTACGAAATGGAAGATAATACGAGATTCGATATACTTGGACTTAGTTAGTATGTAAACGATAATAACTATATATATGTAATATAATTATATATATGATATAACTATAATAAATACATTAATGTGCAAGTAGGTATTTTTTGTAGCTACTGTATTATTGGCATCGAGAATGGTACCGAGATGATGAATTCTTTCTCGAGCCTAATTTTGTTTGTTTTGTTGATCGTGGGGTAGACGAGCTTCTCAAAAGGCTGATTAAATCCACTTTTTGCCAATAGCTTAATTTCAAGTAATAAGTAATACGATCACACTGTTCAATTGTCAAGAAATGAATAATTTACCTTTATAATTTTATTCGTTGCAAGAAGACATTGTGGAGAATAGTGAATTCTAAGATAAATTTAAAAAATAATATTTGCAACATTATCACTTTTTTCTGCTTTTTAACTTATGATGTTGATCAATGTGACTTCTGAACAGTTCGAATGACTCTTTATTTCCGGTTTCCTCCTGCCGAAATTTTTAACTGCTTTGTAAAATGACATATCTACATCATTCGGTCTTTTCTTCGTTTCTACGATCCAAGTTATCAGAGTCAGAAGCTTCCTTATCTTTCCTAACTGAAGAAGCTACGCTTGTTAAAAATGAGCATAAAGATGACAATAAGCGTAAGCGAAATTTTTATGATTTATGATGGTTACTACGAGTGAAACAGTGGAAAACTGCGGAATAAAATAAGTGGAATAAAAAATCGAGACTTTTAAGAGAACACTTCCGAAATAAGATGCCGGATAAAGCGAAGCAGAATGAAAAGCGTATTCTCTTATATTCTCGAGAGAAGTTAAAATTGAACAACGAAGAAGAGAAGAGATGAAAAAACAAACAACGAACGATTTTACAGATCTAAATCAGCACCAACTTAATCTTTTAAAAATGGTATAACCCAACGAGTCAAATAAACCAAGCGTCTGCTCTCATAATCAATTCATTTCCATCGTTTTTCTTCCTGTTTCCACATTTCTTCTACAACTTTCAATTTTACAGATCACTTTTGCTTCCATTATAAATTAACCGTTTGCTATCCACTTAACTATCTTAAATTTCGAATGAACCAAAGCTGAAGTGAAATCAGTCATGCGTCACTAGACTGCAGATGTTTGTGCAGTAAGCGTGGCTGAAAATTATAAATCGAGCAATTACTCATCCATTAAATCGATTCAAGCGCTTGAATTAAATAATATCGCAAACTTCTTGTTCAGTTTAAACGAGTTCTGTTTAAACATCGAGATAGACAAGGTAAATTCTATATTTCCCACTACGCACTTATACTATCTTACATACATTGGAACAATCATAAAAATAAACTGCCGTCACGGAAAATAAAAAGCAAGCAGTTGAAAATATTTCTCCGAGATAATTGAAGAGCGTTCAATCACTATGGAATACGTTTTCGAACACAAGCAATGAGAAACTCGTCCAGCCAGTGGAATCATGTAAAATACGAGGAACGATTATGTAAAACGAAAGAACGTTTAAAGAGACCGTGGAAATTGCGTTGATATCGCCGACGATGTTAAATCGTGTGCGAAGTATCACGCTTAATTACATCCTGCGCGGAATGCCGTGCATCGAAGCATTGAAACAAGTGACTGGTCGATTTTCGAGCGGATTAAAATGCGACTGAACTCGAGATATTTTGTATCGAATTAACCAGTGACGTGTTTTTTGAGGACCTTTTTCGTGTTTCCTGAGATCGAAATTTTCCATAGCAAATTTTTCTTCTCCTTTCTGTTGTCTCTTTTTCATTTTCTTCCTATTCTACACGGTCATCGTTTTGATGATATAAAGTTGGAACGAGCGTCGAGTACAATTAGCAATGGAACCTGAAAAATTTCGACCCTCTTCGAATTTGTGTCGTGTACGTGGCGATAAATTCACTTCGAAGTTAAGACTCTTGAAAGCTTGGAAATCCCTGAGTCTCGTATTTATGATAATTCAAACTTTCCATATTTTGCTTAATATTTTATGCGCAGACTACGGATTTTTATGCGTTTTTGCGAAATTGAAAGATACAAAGTTGACGTATAAAAATATATAAAATGTCGAAGACAGAGTATTTATTGCAATATTTGGCAGATGAAACAAATTTCTACTTAAATTCCATTTCTTTAGATACGTTCATAACAATATAATAATGCATAAAAGCCCACAATCAATTTACGTCAATCGTATCGTTTGGACAAAGTAGATCAAAATGTTTGGAAAATATCGAATACTCGTCATCGTAGACGCTAGATATTTACGCAAATTCATGTTTCTACGAATATGATTACAAAATAGGAATTTCAATAAAAATATTGTTTCCCTATTGAATATTAAAAAAGAGTACCGTTCTTTGAATATTTTTAATATATTATTGTATATCACGTGCATTCTGTGCATTTTCACACTTTCAAATTTTCTATAAACACAGAAAAATCCCCAGTCTACTCGTCAAGTTTTTAAAACCTATCTAAATTCTCAACACTTTCAAAATTGTCTTGATAGATATTTGACAGTTTTTACTTTTAAATCATACGTTCGAAGCGATTCGAATTTTTTGTCAGATATATATACACAGATTCGAAGAGTTCCAGATCTCATTACCAAGTATTATATATTTGTTCTCTCGTCCGCAGATGCCACTTCGTCTACACGCATAAAACATATAAAGGATTATACGCAAGCCACGTAAATATATATGTATATATACACCATGTATCGATTATAACAGTGGCGGAAGCATTAAAGCGAGCCTTGTGAACGCGTGGAGCTGCATCTGATAAAATTACTATCGGCTTGTCAGTCGATATTACTTCCGGGGTACTCGAGCAGTTTCACTGCCACTAGGTATGCACGGGGAAAATTGATCCTCCTTCTCCGATGTTTTGTCGCGTCTGCTTTATTGAATATCTTTTTGTCTTCTCTTTTTGATCTTTTTTTTCTATTGTTCGTACGCAATCTGGTTGATGCAATCTGTATATGATAACGTTGCATCAATTACCGAATGATCTCGCGAGAGTAATGAATTGAGGCGAGGAGGCGAGTATCGAGTGATTAATTCGCTTTTTGTTCGAGATATTGCGTTTTTACAAGACGTCGAAGCGTGTGATGCGTGGATTATGGACGTTTATGTAAATTTATATTTTTATGAATACGAATTAAGAAGATGGCATTAAAGCAAACTATAACGGAGGCAGTCTATATTTGTACAAGAAGAAATTCAATTCTTAAACTTTAATTTCGATTCTAATTTGTAAAAGGGTAGATTGTCGAGTATAAATCGTGTATAATATAAAGTTTCAGTGCTTTGCTCCAAGTAGAGTAATAAAGTAATAAACAATGTCCACACACGTTTACGAAAAAGATCATGAGAAAAGCAAAGAGTTAATATCAAATGCAAACTATCAAACCGAATGATTAAAAATACAGAGTATTTCTGCCAGAGAACGAGTTTCTTTAATAAATATTTCCAATACGAAACCTAAAAAAAGAACATAATTTCTGCTCTCGCAATTTCATCTCATTTCCCCTCTATAAATCTACCGCCACAACTACCAACACCATTCAGATTCCCCGCTTCCACTCTCCGTGTACACCTTAAGCTCGTTTTAATTCGTTAAAACAAAAAAGAAGAAGATATTTCCACAAAATCGCATCGATCGCGAAAAGTTATAGGGGAACGAGTTGAATCCGAAGCTTGACTGGTAAACAACCAGGATGAATCAGAATCAGCAAACACTCGAAATTCAAACTCACCCTCTCTCACTCAATCGTTTCCTCTTTAACTCCGCACAGGTTCAATGGAATTTTTTCGCGAAAATGTTATCAGCGGCGACTTCAAAAGCACGCGCAATTCGCGACCACAGGTTCGCGTCACGATAAAGGATTAAACGTAAAGTTTACGGGGAAATGGAAGCTTGGTCAAGATTTAATTAATCGCCCGAGCGTTTCAGGCGTATTTCAAATCGTGGCAGCCATAATAGTTAATCGTTCGTGGCTTCGACATTCGAAATCGGTTCGCGAAAACAAGTTTCCATTGAAATTTACGACATTGTAATTTCAGCCAATGGTACTATTACACCTTCCGCGTTCGATAACTCCCGACACCGTATTAGACGCTCTTGAAGGTTGGAAGTTAATACGATTAAATAATTTCTGAATTCCGCTTTGGAACTGAATTCATTGATTTTGGAAATTTTGAAATTAAACGAAGCTAAATTTATTATTACGGTCTCGGAAGAAAATTGTGTGAAATAAAAATAAGTAAGATTTTTAGAACCAGAGAGAGAATTGGGGATAAAGATAAACTCTGGTTGAAACGTCTCCTGTAGATTCTCAGAAATTGAAATTTCAACCTCGAAAACTACCTTCAGAACTGTCTTGGCAATTACCTTTGAGAATTATCTTTTTCCTTCTCAGTAAGTATTTTATATATCGTCTCTTGTTTTTATTATCTTTTTTTTTTCGAGGAAAAATTCACTTGCTATTTTTTTACTGAGCTCTTTATTTATGAAGCGAAATTTATGTCATGATATACTTGTATATTTCCGCGGATTTTCACTCAAAATTTACTGGTATGCTCTAAAATAATAGCTAAAAATAACACTGAGGTATCATATAACAAAAAGGCCATAAATATTTTATTAAAAAAATATAACAAAAATGTGAAACGTGAAGAATAAACAGCTTACGATATATATATGTACATGCACAGATATGTACTTGAAGCGAGCAATGAAAATGATTCTATTCATTTTGAATAATAATCTGTAGGATAAGGTACAAAATAAACTTTTCTATATTCTATGTAAAAATCTTATATAAAAACGTTCTTTTCCCCAAATTCGTGTTACGTTAAGTCGGATTTAATCATCTTTCTGTGTCCTGATGTATCTCTAAGAATACACTTTAACATTTTTCTAAGAATATACTTTCGACAAGTTTGAGTTTTGTTATCGGTTTCCTAGACGTTCTGACATTAAAAATGATAGTCTACAGTAATCGAATGTGTACGCACGTTTTAGATTAAGAATTTTCGTGTCATTGTACGTGACTATTGATTTAACTCCTTTTTATAAGTATAATTTTAATGTGTTTATTTGTTGTAAACCAATTTTGAGTTTGATCTCGATATTGATTACTTCGCATGAAGTTTGTTAAAGTCGCATATCTTTGTGCAGCAATTTCAACAATACTTAATATAACATAAAATCAATGGATATTTTTCAAGTACTTGAAATTTTTTCATAACTTACATTTCTACGAATGATCATTCCTATATATATACCGATTCGCTTGATTAGTATAATAGAACGATTTATAATAATAGCCGTCCTCTAATTATTTTTTACTTAGATAGCTAGAGAACTCTTCCATCGAATACATTTTTACTTATGTAATTCAAAATCAGCAAATCAATATACATATACGAAGACCGCAGTTGAAAAACGTGACAAGTACATTATTATCGATTTTCTGATTTCAATATCGTTTTACAATTAAACGAACAAAGTAGGATATTAATATAATATAACTGATAATGGAAACAACTTGTTAAATTAAAAAATGCTAAGCTTTTAAAAATACTTGAGAAATGAATCATGTTTCCTAGTGTAATTTCAAAATCAAATAAAAAGACAATCGTGATAACGTGATATCGATCGACAACATACCGAGTTTCGAAATTGATTGCCTTTAGAAAATAAGAAATATGACATATCATGTTCTTTTCCTATAGTTCTCGTACAATATATACTCCGAGAAAATTTACCTGAAGATCCACTCTGGTCTCGCAAAGATCGCCGGTGTATCCGAGGGGGCAAAGACATACAGCTGTGTCGCCTCCAGTAGTCAGGCACTTACCGCCATGGGAACAGGGCACCTTGCTGCATCTGTCCGCCGTGCACTCCTCTGCAACGACAATAAATCAAACGGATCAATGGATCGAGTACGTCAACGACGATGAATACGACCGCGGAATCGCGTATGCAGCGCAAGAAATCTTCGATAAAATCGACGTGAATAGCAGGGCTCTGTCTGTATATTACGCGGTCGGAAAATATCGGCCAGTTCAATCTTTTGGCTTTTCGTGTGTACGTGTCGATAGTATCGCCGGTGTAAATATTTGATGAAAATACTCCTTTGCTACTATCCTTTTCTGCCGATAGTTCGATCTCGTTCTATCTCGTTTTCTATCTATTCTGACGACGGTAGGAAACGGAAACTGGTGAGATGTCTGCGAAATTATCTTCCGCCGCGCTCGTTCGTCGACTCTATCGGAAATTTCAGACGAATGAAAGAGGGGCTTTCTTTCCCGTCTTTTTTCCTTTCCTTTTTTCTTTTTTTTTTTTTTTTTTTTTTTTGTTCCATCCGGGAGCCGGGTTGCGGCCGGGACTAAACCCGAGGACCCTTGAAAAATCGATGCTACGCTTGTCGATTTTTCGATCGACGAAACGAGGAAATATTGATGATGTTCTGCGCGCTCGTGGCAGGATTTCAATCGCGCTGGGTTTGTTGCATTTCAGTTTCCTAAACTCGCATGACGTAATTTAGCAATGAATAAGTAAACAGCGTGTAAGTTGTAGGAAGTTCTAAGAGTATTTCACACTGAGGTAAAAATACAATCTGTAGCAGACTTCTTTTTAATCGATCCATATGGAACCTAACTTCTATCTGTGCCACAACTATAAAATATCATTTATTGTTTGTAAAAGCTGTATACATATATACAGTGTATATTGATTACGTACAAAATTGCAAATATATATTACGAATATTACAATACAATTACTATACAATTAACGCATAATACAATTATATACATGTAAAATAATAATAATAATAATAATTTATTTCATTTTTCCTTCGTGGCCAAGAAATTCGGCTTCGTTGCAATTTTTCTAATCACGCACTTTCTTATCTGATCTTCTCACTCGTTCCATGTGTTATTTTTATGCTATCCTTAACCTAGATACCACATACTAAGAGAGTCTACGCTGGAAGTTCTTCCTATCCTGAAACTATTATTTTCGTCCGTCGTACTACTAACTGTCTGCTTATTACACATTTTAATCTTTGGTATTTCTTCCACCATTTCTTCCCTTACCCTTTTCCTCTCTTATTCTTTCTATCATTTCTTAACCATTCCACCACCTGCTCCAATCTTTTATCCCTTGGAATCTTTTCCAGACCTGTGTTTATTCTTTCTGCTTCTATGCAGTCTTCTACCAAACGTTCTAACGTCTTAATATTTCTTTCACAGATTTAATGTATTTTTTCCTGTTCCGTCAATCTGTTCCTTTTTTTCACGATTCCACATCTCGCTCTAGCTACAATGCTTTGGCTCCCCGCTGCTCCTTTCTCCTCTAAATAGCGCGACATCCTGACATCTTATACGTATTTTATAGAATCCGTATATTTTGAATGTCTCATCCTATTATATATATCATATTTATATATTGAATTTTCCTGAAATTATTCTACTAACGTTTACATTCAATACAGCGGAATAAAGTTCCGTATAAAAACAAATTTGACCACGTGGAGATCAAAGAAATAACTACACAAGATAACAAAAAAGTGGAACCGTGGAAGGTATAAGCGTTCCAAAGGGTCAGCGTAATCGATATCGATATTACGATACCCAACAGGAACTATCGTTTTCAAAGCTAAAAATTTCGAAGTCGCCGTGTAATCTGCAAGTTAAAAGAGTCGAAGCTTTCTGGAAAAAGTCGGTACATATTTGATTCGTTTCTGGGTATTCGAGAAGTTGAAGCGGACGCAACGACGTGGAAACGATTACTTTGGAAATAACTTGATTTCCTGGAAATTAAAGTTAAGTTTCTGATCTTAAAGTAACGTTTTCTGTGTTGAGTAGCTATTTCTTCGATTCGTTCCTCCTTAAGACGGCGATCAATATGAACGAATGCGAGGCTTGCCGTGTTGGAGACGCCATTGGAAAGACACTTTCGGTTCGGTTGTTCACCTGATTCAGTTACACACGCAGCAGCATCCACGTGAACCTGGTTAAATTGGGATCGATAGAAAATTCTCCAACAGCTCCTCCGGATTACTTTTTCCTCGTTCCCGGAAAACTCCTTTTGTCTCCGCGATTCCGCTTAATAACAGGAACTAGCAACTTCCGCGACGAGTTTCCTCTCTCAAATTCGCTGGTTCGAAGTTGCTGGTTTCAAGTTCGAATGCACGGTTGTTCGTGACTATCGATAACGGTAGTGGATTTTATTCTAGTTCTATGTTCTTTGTTCTTTCGATATATATATATATACACTTACTGACAAAAGTCAAGAAACATAATAATCGCTTGAAAATTACTGTATATTTTCTATCTTTTCAGATACATTGTCTGGAATTAAAAATACCACAAAGAGGTAACAGTCCATACATGAACATGCAATCAATTTTAATGTTAGATATCTAAAACGAACAGTGACATTTGACGGTAATAACGTAACAGCGATTATTTCTCACGTAATGATTCTGGTACGCTAATACAAATGAAAGTAACTATGGATGTATTCGAGTATTGCAATATTCTATCTCGCATGTTGCCATTTACAAACTAGAAAATGCCACAGTGGTCATTTCGACGCGATAGTGACCCGAAACGTCCCACTGAATTAATTAAGACGTTTCTTCCGGAACAAAATGTTAAAATATGATTAAGCGATCAAGTCAATCTCCTGACTTGAACCGAATTGAACATTTATGGAATCACGTTAGACGTTCATTGGGAGCTCAATCATCTACTATTAAAGGAGAGTTAATGCATAAAATTACAAAAATATGGTGTGAAATATGGACTGCGTTTTGTGTTCGATTAGTTGAATCCATGGCATGCAAATGCCATGTAGTCATCGAATTTAAGGATTGTAAAGTTATTTAACGTCTTGATGTTATTCAACATCTTATTAGGTTATCTTTTATTTAGCTTTTCTTAACTTTCGTCACAAATTTTTATTTTGTTCATACGATTCAATATTAGTTGTAGATTTTACACGAGTATAATCGAAAGAAAACATATTATTATCTCATGTATAGACTGTTATTTCCTTATACTATTTTTAATTTTATTCAATATATCTCAGAAAATAAAATATATATAGTAATTTCCAAGCGATTGTAATGCCTCTTAACTTCTGTCAGTAAGTATATATGTAGGTATATTATAATCTATGGTATTGATGTTTGGAGAGTTCGCGTATAATTTTGTATTAAATTAATGTTAGATGTAACATAACTAAACTTCTAGTACTCTCGAGTTTTTTTAGAAGGGCAGAATATTCTAGGAATTTTAAAGGTCTTCCTTCGTTTATTGTAATATCTTGTAGAGTACTGTAAATTCTATATTGTATTTTTAGACACACTTCCTTTTTCGTGGTCTTATATGTCGTACATCGTTTCCGATATCTCTGTACCTGAAACCGTTCTCACGTCTTTTGTAGAGAATTCTTCCCTTATTTTGGTAATCTTTTGTTTTTGGTGATCTTTATTTACTTCATCTCTTATTTACTTACCTCTTTTTTAGCTATCCTATACTAGTTTATTTCTGTGATTCTATTTTTTTGAATCTTCATACTGTGCTTTCTGTTTGTTTCTCGCAGTCTCTTTTTGAATATCTATTTTGTTGTATCAAACTCTCATAACTGCCTTTTTTTAGTATTACAATTTTTCCTTCTTCCATGTGTACTCTTTTATTGTTGTAATCTTTATTCCTTTGAGCATTTTTCTTCCTTAGAAATATTTCGGAGATTCGTACAGCTAACAGTACATTTCCTATCATTATTTTCTGTGATGGACATTACCGCCCACAAGAATAGTTGGAACGAATACGTTTCCAGAAAAAAAGCTCACGGCAGTCAAGTAATAGTCGTCAGAATCAATTTTGGGAAAAGTGACCACTTTCGACTGATCATTTTAGGTAACGTAGGGTGAAGGACGTCGTCCACGGCAGACTGCTATGTTGAGAGGCAGTTGATAACGTTACTTTGAAGTCGTTGAACCATCTTCGACTCTTTGATGCTCGGTAAAAATCGAAGACGTAGAAATGGATTCGAACCCTCGTGAAAAGTGCCAGTGTGACTACTCGCTGCTTCCGTGAAGCTCGGCAAGTGATTTTTAACATGGAATAACGCCTGGTTATCCTCAAGTGCTCCATGGTATCTTCACACTCAAGTCAATTCACTACTCTTTGATAAGATACATAAGTTCCATGTACCATGTATCTGACTATATCGCGCCAATTCCTTATGCAGTAGTATATCTTTGATTATTTATTTTTAATATGCGATTGTTAATAAACTGTGTGTATGAGTATATTTTTATGCAATTTATTTTTATCATTTTTGTTATAAAAATTTCTTACTGTATACTTATAGTTTAAATATATTAAATAATTGATTGTAGATAAAATTTTGTTGTTTTAAATTATCTACTTCATTTTATTGTATTTTATTAACGAATAAACTGACTTAGAAGCATTAGCATTTAAATTGTAAATGTATTCTCAGTATATAGATAGCGACACGAAAAGGGTGAAGATTCATATCTAGGAAAACACGAGATCGAGACAGGTTGCAAGAAAATTTCTGAGTTTTATTATGAAATACCTATTTTCTTCTTACATTCTAGTCATTTATCCCTTTTCTTATTATCTCTCATGCAAAGTAGATACCATACAGACACGGCAGTTCTTCCCATTCAGTCATCTAATCAGATATCTAGGAAGATTTGAGTTATTCTTCTTTCCCCGGCGAATCTTTTATCTTTCTGGTATAACTTTGCTTAATAATGTCTCGGAACTTTCACAGTCGTGGAATTTTTCGAAGCATGCCAGAAGAAAAAGGGGGAAAAGAAAAATTGTTCGGAGAATCTTCTCAAACTTGGTGTTTCGAGATCAATGACGCGATATGGATGGAAATAATAAAAGGTATACATTCGAAAAATTGTAGGTGGAGGGAAAGTTCCTTTGTCGAGGGAACGGAACCGAGTTGCTAGATGAATATCCAACGGTATGACGTTTCAGACGAAATTCTCCGAATAAATATCACGCCTATATTAATTTATCTTTTGCAAAAATTTTCAGATTCCATTTTATCAAACTATCAACGATGAAAAACCTTTTGTTAAAGAATCACCTTCTTTGAATTTTATTTTCTCATTTATACTTATTAGATGCAGAAAATCCTTTCCATATTAAAATCGGAAAAAATTACAACAAATTGCGATCTTCAAAGACGATTAGATTTGCGTTAATCTAATTATAAATTAATGAATATTTATTAAATTACGGATTTATACGTTTATACCAAATTGAAATATACGCAAGATTAGATATGAATGAGTATAAACGCAAAAATGTATCAAATATAAAAGATAAAATACACGTCACAGTATCTAAGAAATAAGACGTTCTTTTATTCAAGTTTCACTTTTTCACCAGTATCTATAAAAATTAGAATTGTTATACATTTACCCAGTTTACTAATTGTAAATTCCTAGATTTTTGTTACTAAAAATTTAAGTTCCTTCAAAAGATAAATGTTTTCTAGTACGTTTCACTGTAATTTTTATTTTCGCACGCATTCCACATCAACATACTACGTCGATTTAATTTTTTCCAAATTACGACCAATTACCATTTTTCGAATTACAAACGAAGCAAAACAACATAGTGTACACAACAGACAAAGCGTGTTTTCTCGCGCTGATCCGTTTTTCAAGTGTTTTATTCGAGCGAATAAATCGAAGCCGGTTGCAGACCAGGGGAGCAAAAGTTTCAGAACGAAAAATGCGAGGTACTTCTGCCGCTTCCATCTGTTTAAAATTTCACGCGTGTTTCAGCCACTCCCATCGATAACGTATCGCGTCTACGCTCCGAACTCCTAAAGTCTACTTCATTCGTCTATACTTACTAATGCAAAGGAAATTTCGTTTCCTCGAGGATAAACGCGAGAAAAAGGAACACGTCGAGAGAGAAAAGACAAAAATAGTATGGCGAATAGCGTCTGGTAAATTGAGAAACTTCGATTTGCGCGATTTCTATTGCCCTGCTTCGAACAATTACGATTCTTCGGCTTCGAACAGGTTCCTGCTAAAAATCGTCTAACTCATCCATTATAGCGTAATTCGCACCAGTCATGTTTCCTTTGTTTTCCTTTCACTACTGCCATTTCTCTGTTCAAATTATATTTCGCTCATAATATATATCGGACGAAAAGGGTAATTCGACTAACTGCTCTCGAAACGAGTTTATTCCACTAAAACTTTTGCTTTATCGAACGCCCCTTTCACGAGTCTGTATTACGCTTCTTGTATTTTACAATTTTATCATTCCTTTGGCGACGAGTCTCTTTGAAATTTTTATAAACTTCTCTTCGAGAACTCGATTTTTCTAGTTTAATTGAAATGTCGTTTGTGAAGATCGTTTTACCTTCGTTTTTGTAAAATTTCTTCTTTGAGAAATTCTGTATCGTATTTATATTATGATCTTGGATTTAAATTTGTATAGAAAACGATGAATATTTTTAAATTCGTATCTGAATTTTGATATGTAATAGCTTTATTACGTTATAATGATTTTATTAATACTATGTTGTAATTCTTACCCAAGGTTTAATGTTGTATTGAGAGCGAGAGAGCGTAGCACGATGCAAAGGATTTTGAATCTCTGTCCGATTGGAAGCAATGATAAACGCTATGAAAAATTGATTACGATTCAAATTGTCTTTTCATACAGTATATTTTAAGACATACTCAATAGAATATAACCCAACTATCTATAATCGCATTGAACTGTTGAAAGGTTAAGGAACTCCGTTTCTCTAGAAATAGAGTCGAAATAAAGTTAACAGTTAAAAGAAGAAACTCCTGTCTTGATTAATCATCTTCCATTATCCAATTTAATTCATTTTAAAATATACATTTCCTAAATGTTATAAGCGTATATATATTTGGTCGACTTGTAGTAACATTATTTTCGTCACGTTCTTATTATATACTAATTAACAGACGATTCGAAGCAATTTTTCAACCAATGATAAATTTGACCGTTCCATAAAAATCTGTAACTTAGCGATGATGATAACAAAGGATAAAATCGTTTATCAACAACGTTATAATTAAATTCTACAAAATATATTATAATATATATACCAAATTTATTTATTTACTAATTTCTTAGAAAATTACTTTTACTGCAAAATTTGTTTACTGAATATACTAAATATTCAAACTAAATTATATCAACTACGTACAAAGTGAAATAAACAAATTTTACTGCGTAACGAATATCAAATTAAGCAAGGAGTCGCTATCTCTGACGAGCGTACGATAATTATTATCTAATTACTCTCCCGCGATGATGGACTCTCAGCGTAGGTTAATTTCACATGTAATAAAAACGGTGGCGTGATGACAAGCCATTCGTTGTCGAAGAAATCTCGATACCACGCAAAACGATTACAGGGATAATTGATCAATACTTGATAATTAACGCTAGCCCTCGATTCACAACATGACGTCATCGTACGCTCTCTTGTCTTGGCTTTGATCATTAACTAATTAGCCGACACCGTAAATGCACACGGGAGATACCGTGCAGAATTTCGCTTAACGAATTCTCAGCCGATGTAACGGTCGCTGGTGTTGCGTTATCGAATGGCTATAAAAGGACGAAAGAATTTGGTAGTTCGTACGTTCGGTGATTATCGCGTTTCAGGGAAACCTTGTATTTTTTAGCCTCCCCGAAATCGAAAGTACGATGTTCGTTTTACGTTAATCTATAATCTGTGAGAAGAGAAAAATGTGTAAAGTACAATAATGGAGGATTATAGTGACTTTGGATATTCGTATGGAAAATAACAAAATCATTTCGGTAGCGTATAGTTATGTACAATATATATATATAGGATTATAGATATCGAATATTGATACAGTTAATTCCAGAATGGAAGAACTCGATACCAAGTATTGGATTTTTATTTACAAATTCAATATGCAATTCAATATAGAATTCAATACTATAATTCAATATCTTAGGGGATTTAGTTAATTTCGAGATTGTGGAATTTGATTACTTCAGAATCCGTCATTTGTCACATTCATCCGTTAACGTTAAATCAGTTAGGCTCGAGATTACACTGAGTGTCGCTATTCCAGATTACTCGTATCGGATTAGAAGTAATTAAGCGTGGTTAATCAATAGATTGCTGAAACTCGAACATCGTCATATTTCTTTTTCGAAAATAAATTATGATTTCTCAAAATTATTTCGTAGTTTTTGAAATTCAATTAGTACCGATATTTCATAAAGTACAGAGGAAAAACTGGAAGAACTGGAAGAAGATATTTCCTGGAAAATCGGGAGATCGTATACAGCAAACGTTGGAGGATTTTCTAACTAAATTCATGTGACACCTGTTGTATGTTCGCCGACATAGGAGCTAATTCGAGCAGCCGATATCGTGCGGCTTCCTACAGCCAAACAAAATGTAGCTTCGGTACGCCTAATTATGGGCCGCATTGTTTTATCGTCGCGATTATTGCTCGCTTGGAATTACGAATCACCACAAGTTAATCCGTTAAAGTAGTTTCACATTGTGGCATTTATATCGTTATTTCGCTTGGATTTATCGATACTAGATCGTATATTTTATTTTACATATTAAGTTGATCGACAAATTTTGCTGGTCTATTTCTCAGAAAGAAAGCAATCAATAGATAATATTAACCATGTAAGATTTTATAAAAAACATCGATCTATAAATATGAATTTTCTTCTGAGAAACGGAAAACATATATGGAATATTGTTTGGAAATGTAAAAAGAAATTTTTGTTCTTTTATATCAACAGAATTGATCCTAAAATTTATGTTGGGCATTTTGATGAATCATTTTAATTAAACTGGTTATCCTTCGATTTTTTAAAGCATAAATTAATATAAAAGAAACCATAACAATTCTTTAACGATTTCGGTAATTCTTCCTTTAGCTGGTACAAATTTTACAAAATTTAATTTCAAGTTTTTCTTTTGAAAAAAAGCTACATTTCATACGTACCAACCAAAACGTAAATTCTTCCAAAAGGAAAGCAAGGAGAAAGGTCGTTATAATAGAAATTTCCAGTATAAAACCACCTACGATGCAGCAATTCCCAACTGATGCTCTCAAAACGTACGAAAACAAAAGGTCAAAATAGCTTCTTTTTCCGAAGGTACAAGGAAATATTTTACCAGCAAGTACTCGCGAAACGAATGGAGACGTCCGAACGATTTGCTTTGATATCATCCAAGGAATTCTCTCTCTTTGATCCGTTTTCCAGTGAATCCGCATGTTTTAGAATTCACGAAGGACCTAAACTAGTGGACAGTCGAGCACCAAAAAATATACCGATTCTCAGGGAATTTGATCCTTTGATGCTTTCTGTATTCTGTCCGAGAATAGAGACGTACACGACGAAGCGGTAGTACGTATATCGTTCGTACAGAAATCCAGAATCGCTCTTAAAAGCTATCTTTCGAGAGGTTACGCTTCAAGAGATTACACGTATTTCCTTCGAACAGGTTCAATGGAGATTTGACAGTCGATAGAAAAGTCTCGACCTCCGTGGTTTCAGATAAGAAAACGCAGCAACTTTAATCGACACTTCGTTCTGATCGACTGCTTTGCATGTTAGAAGTCGTATACGCGCGTGTGGAAGGATCGGACTGTGAAAAATTGATCCTTCAGGGAGCAGATACTCGGAGAAGTTTAGTATCACGTTTTAGTGATGATTTTATGTTCTTTTTTACAGTGAAAGAGACTTTAGGGATAAATAGACTGTTTCGTTCACTCACGGAGAGACACGATCGCGAGGCAGCACGTCACTGGGGAGTTGTAAATTCCCGTTACGATTAGACAATCGACGCCGTGAAATGATCGATCCTCTATTTCGGTTAGGATAATAGAGGTAATTAAATTGAATATGACACTAATATAACAAATTATAAGTTACAGTTTATTATAACAGTTGATGTACAAACTAAGTGTGAGTTAATAGAGAATACTTGTGATTTCAAAAATCGAGTAGAGTATATAACGTAAATTCAGATGGTGAAAGATCGAAAACGGAAAAGCAACTGACTCTCTATGAAGATGGGGCTGCGGAGGAAAACTTGTGGTGGGTGGGTCCAAGGACATGAGATGAGCTGATTCGTTAAGAACAAGGCTTCGTTGTTAATTGGTTATTTGCCATGTTGGTGGGTGAGGAAGGGTACTAACCGCCCTCGAGATGAAATTGCAAGTGGATGTTGGTGGGTGAGGAAGGGTACTAACCGCCCTCGAGATGAAATTGCAAGTGGAAGACCTCATAAGTGAGAAAAACCAACTTTCCCGTGTCAACCCGTGGTGGACAATAAACTTTAGAAAACAATTCAGTGAAAAAATATTTGTTCGGTCTGAAGGACCTTAACTAGAAAATTCCTGAGATTTATGGAGGGTACTTGAGACTATTGTGGGTATGCAATGTAGCACAGAAGCCATAGATCAAAGCAAGCCTCAGGTTGTTATTGTTATTGTCTTCGAACCGGGACAATGCCGCGGCAAGCAAAGTAACGTTCGAATTCGTCCGGGCAATTAAAATAGTGTCACCTTGCAGGCTAACCGACGAATTCGAACCGACCGATGATACTCCCCCCCCCTCCCCGACCAGTATAAATAGACGAACGCGATCAAACGACACAGTTAGTTACCGAGTATGGTCCACCGACTGCGAATCAGCGAATTATCAGAGATCCTACTTCTCGGCTTATAGAGTCTTAGTAAAATTGACTGTGCGAACGTCTGTGCGTGTATTATCTGTACAATCAAATTATCAAAGTTTTAAATACATTCGACGATTCAACATCAAACGTCTTGTCTACTTATAAACATCCTCTTACATCACAAGCTCCTACAGCAATAAGGATGGGAAGACATCTGGTTGCCATCTTGCCCGCGACGTATGGCCTGGTCTAAGTAGAGAGTCACCAGACGTAACACAGACTTTAAACAAATGTAGGAACTTACTACAATTAGTTTATTTAAAATGGATTAAACAGGTGTTGGTTAAACAGGAAACGATGGTTGTTTAACGTGAACTAAATATAATAACGCACTATAATTAAGACAACTAAATAGTTAATTTGCAACTCTCATTACCACGGTTCCAACGCTCTCTCCCGATAACGCTAGCAACACTATCTCGACAACGGAATTCGCACTCTCTGACTTCTCGATTCACACTGACTGTTAATTCATCTTTCTCCTTTAGCATCCCTTTGTCTTTTCTCTTAGCCTCACCACGCACGTGTTCCGCAACCGCTCATGGCCAGGGTTACGCAGGCCTTTTTCGCGTAACTATTCGATTGAAAAACCGACGATACATTGATGAGCCTGTCGGCACTTAGGCTTTCTCGCGACATTGTTTGTAGTTCGCCCGATATCTCTTAGGCCTTTCGTCCACGATACTACACAAATTTGGTCGAAAGCTAATTTGTTAATTTTTTTATACTTTGAAAAAAGCTGAAGAAATTCTGGGATGCTCATAGATGTTTCTATCGTATCATGTTAACAATATTTAAATAAAATCACCAAAATTAAAGGAAACTAACTAATATTAGTTAATATTAAGTTAAATATTGGAAACTTGTACAGTGAATGGAATAAATTAGATTAAATTGTTAATCTGCTGTAGACAAATTTAGTTTAAATCCATATTTTTCAATCGTTTCAGCTTTTTGAAAATCCTGAGAAAATTCTAGAGCATCTCTGCTACATTATAGAATCGTTCATTAGCTAAAATAACTGAAACTTTTGCAGTCAAAGAGTTACATTAAATAAATAGATAATCGATAGTAGGTTCCAGTTAAAAAACAATATTCAATTCAACGAAAACCTTGATCTTAAAATTTGTCTTTCACATTCAATTACTACAGTCATTGAGCGATATTCAATTTAAAAATTCAAACTTACTACAATATCAAACATATTATATGATAGCGACATAATAAAATAAATTTCGTTTCTCTTCTTAAAATCGAATACGAAACATTTCTAGCTGTCTGCTCGAAAACATCCGAAAAATATTCGCCGCGAAGCTAATCTCGGACACGAATATTTGCAGATTCAAAGAGCAGGTGCGTATGAAAGAAGAGGTTGTTACTCGGAGAAAGTAGAAGTTCGTTTAATTAGTAAGTTGTACTCACCAACGTCGAAACCATTCGCCGCGTCTCCCTGCGGCGCAAGGGGGAAACGATAGCGGTGTTCATTGGCTTCCAGATGCCGGACGCAACCCTTAAATCCGGTCCTCACCGGAAGTCGCTCGAGGCCGGTTGTGTTTCCGGGGCCGCCGACAAACAACGGCTCGCGGAACGTAATCCTCGCAAATAAGCCCTGCAATCAAATACAGAACAGCCTGGTTCACGCAGCTGTAGAAAGCCGTTGTATAATTCGCGTTCTTCCACCAGACGATTTATCCGCGACTGCCTGGTTTGTGTGTTCGTACGAGTTTCGAGTGCCAGCCCTCCCCCCCTTCCTCTTTTTCCCCTCGTGCAATTCTACTGTCGCTTTCGGCCGATTTTCGCCGACGAAATTTTTTTTCCTGTTTGAGATTGGATCGAAGACTATTTTATCGGAAATTTTATTTATTGAAAAGGATTCTGGTTTGATGGTTCGAGGATTTGTAAATGGGCGAATGCAGATATTTTTATCAGACTACGCTGGGAGGAAGATATCGTATTTGGCCTTAATGTACGTACTGCCTAACTTAACCAATTTTGACTTAATAGCTCTCAATTGATTCACGTTCGTCACAGTAGTGTTTTACGCTATGTAGAATACTGAAGAAAACTAAATGGCGGCAGATACAAACTGTAAAAAAAGTTCATGTATCTAGATCGCTAAATTCAAGAAGGGGATGTGCCTATTTTTTTTTTATTATAGGGTCAAAAAGGATTGAACAAATATTTTAGAAATGTTACCCCATTACGTAATACTGAAAAAATAGAAAAGCAGGATGTATGTGTTTCACTAATAAATATGAGATGCACGTACAGATATTTTTAAGTAATAGTTGCCGGATTTACAGATAAACATTTAAAAATGTCATAATCGGACAACCGCACTGATTAAATGTTGGTAATAACTAACACTCCTACTTGAAGTTTCGATGTTGTTGCATTCGACGTAATATTAATTGGTACACTTTAAAGCATCGTCAAAATGTACGAAACACCTATTGCAAATTGTATATGGTTACAATAACGATTAAACTCCGTAAATATAGTGGCTCCCGACTTTTTTAAACGTTACTTATCTGCAAATTCGGTAATTACACCGGCTATTTAAAAATATTTAAATGTGTACCTCACATTCTTCAGCAAAACACGAACATCTAGCGTCTTCATTTTTCTTCCCCACTCTGTTCTTCTTTTTGGGTTTACATGATCGGAAGTAGATGTTACGTTCCAATACATATTATTAAAACATAGGTTGTTTCTAAATATTTGGTTTTAGTATTTAATATTAAATAATAAGTAATACTACTTATTTAATATAATCCTATTATCTTTTGTGTATTGTGTAAAATAAATACAACCGGATGATTTAATATTACCAAGAAATAATAATGTTATTTAACATTTGGTATTAACAGAATTTTGTTTAATTTTTCGTACACATATTTGACGATTTTATCAACGAAAATGTATATTACATTCCCAGAGGTTTCAGTTTCTAGGGATCGTATACTTGTTCTGTGGCAAGGAAATTATTTCCAGGACATGTAATTACGAAGGAATTTGGTTCGTGTTCCGTGAGACACGTGTTAATATCGATGGGGAGATTCATTCGACTTTGTGATAATTCGGCGAGTTTCGCAGTTACACTTCACACGATTAAATTCATCTTCGGTGCAGACTACATATTTCTGGTAAATCGAGCGTGTCTGATATGGCGAACGAAATTGATTTGACACGCTTCTCGCTCACCCTAGTGTATGAAACTATTGCTCCTTATACCCGATTCTTTAAAACCTTCTGCATTTTTAGTTTCGCGAAGATTAAGAAATTATGTATGGAATATAAGATTTATATTTCCGCCTTTTAAAAGATATAGTTATATTAAAACTAAGACATTTAATATAGTATATAAAATTCACTCAGTCCGTGGATATAAAAAAGTTAGAATCGACTTTAGTTTCTAAAATAATTAAAATTTTAAAAAAATTTATCTAGAACTAAGCGCTATTTTTTGAAAAATAATTTCTTTTCCATAAAATATTCACACATATTAAATCAGTTCCCTTTCGACCGCCGAAGAGTGCAGACGTGTCCCTAGTGACCAGTGAGGTTAAAAAAAAGTGACGACCTCCCGTCGAAATCGGACGAGCAAAGCAGTGTCCCCGCAAGTGCGACAAGCGGGGAAAGCAAAGCAATGCAACGGGTACCACCGCTCTGGATATCGAACTACGGCGAAACATACGCCATAAACAAAGCTACTGATGCTCGAGAATGCACAGTCACAAATGAGACAGATATGGAAATCTCACAAACGAGTGACGAAATAAACACCACCAGCAATGAGCTATCACAACAGTACGAAAATTGGAAGGTTGTAACCTCCAGCAAAAAAAGAAGAATAACCACAAATAGAACAGAAAGACAACAATGGCTACAAGAAATTCCTCTGCAAAACTCCTTCAGCGCACTGCCACTAGAGAAGGAACCAGACCAAACTGATAAACCAACAACGCACAATCCCAAACCATCACCAATATATATTGACGCGCAAATAATAGACCCCCTCTCTTTGAACTGCTAAACACCACGGCAGGCAAAGAGAATTACAGAATCAAACAACTAACACTGGACCAAGTAAAAGTGCTAACCAATACACCAGAAACTTACAGAAAAGTTGTAAAAATGCTAAAAGAAAAAAACGCCGGGTACCATACATATCAATTAAAAACCGATAAAAGCTACAAGGTAGTAATCAGAGGATTACACCCAAGGACTAATACAAGATACATAGGAGAAGAACTAGCCAAACTTGGCCACCAGGTAAGGCTAATAAATAACATCACAAAGTACGATACCAAACAACCACTACCGCTATTCCTAGTGGAACTAGAACCGAATATCAACAACAAGACAATATTCGAAATAAAACAAATCCTAAACACAATAATAACAGTCGAACCACCCAGACACAAAAAAGACATACCACAATGCATGCGGTGCCAACAATATGGACACACAAAAAATTATTGCAATAGAAACCCGGTGTGTGTCAAATGCTCAGAAAACACATAACAACTAACTGCCCATACAAGGGAGAAATAAACGAAGTAAAGTGCTACAACTGCAGCGGAAATCACCCAGCTAGCTACAAAGGATCCCGGACACGGGCATGGTATGCTACGCGGACGACACCTTAGTCCTAGCAGGAGGACGCTGGTGGCACGAGGCCGCGGACCTCGCGAGGGACGCCGTGGCGTGCGCCGCACGCGCCATTCAGAGGCTCGGCTTGAGCGTGTCGCCGGCCAAATCCGAGGCCCTGGGGTTCTTCGACCACCACCACAGAGGACCCCCTCCTCCTGGACTGTCCGTGACCATCAACGGAGAAGCGGTCCCGGTGGGGGACCGGATGAAGTACCTGGGTCTCACCATCGACAGCAGATGGACGTTTGGACCGCACTTCGAGCTCCTGGTCCCGAGGACGACGGCCGCAGCCAACGCCTTATGCGGCCTACTACCGAACATCGGCGGAGCAGGATTGGGAGTCCGCCGACTCTACGAGGGAGTGATCCGGTCCCGAGTCCTCTACGGGGCTCCCGTATGGGCCGAGGACCTGATGGCGAATCGCCGCAGCCGGACCCTGCTGAGGAGGATACAAAGGACGACCGCCATCCGCATAACGAGGGGATACAGGACCATGTCCTACGAGTCGGCGACGGTGCTGGCGGCGTCCCCCCCGTTCGAGCTGCGGGCCCTTGCGCTCCGACGGGCGTATACACACCTGAGGGCCCCGCGCCCAGACGGACGTACGACGACGCCGCCGTCCGACGACCGACCGGCCCCGGACGTCCGAGTGGAGGCGAAGTTGGAGATCTGGGAGCGGTGGCGCTCTCAACTGACCGAAGAGGACGCCGCGCGGCCGCACCGTGCCGTTCGCGCCGTGCTTCCCAATTGGGAAGTCTGGAGAGACCAAGGCGGGGTCCCGCTGACCTTCAGGATGACGCAGCTGCTCACGGGACACGGAGTTTTCGGCGAGTATCTGCTAAGGATTCGGCGGGAGGTGACCTCCATCTGTCACCACTGCAAAGAAGAGGAGGACACGGCGCAACACACGCTGGAATTTTGTCCAGCGTGGGCAGAACCGCGCCGCGTCCTACGGCTCGACATCGGCGAGAGGTTAGCCCCAGAAGCGATCGTCGAGGCCATGCTCAGGGGCCATCAGGAGTTCAACGCCGTCCGCACCTACTGCGAGCAAGTGATGCTGGCGAAGGAGCGAGCGGAGAGAGATCGGAAGAGAACGCGCGATCCTGCGAGATCATCGCGCCAAAGAAACTCAATACGCCACAGGGACGCGGCACTGTCGCCGCCCTAGCAGCGTCAAACTAGGAACGAGGCGTTAGGGGGTGTGGTCCCCCCTTAGCGACCCAACATAGACCGGGATGCCTCCCCAATAAACAGCTGGGAGAAGACGACGAGGAGCGACTCTCCTGGTAGCAATTGTAAAAAGAGCCCGAGGTCGCTTCCACCAATCGTCGGGACGACCACCGTGGAGTTTTAGTCGGTAGGAGTCCGACACTACTCTGCTGTTGCGTGCAACAGCGAGTGTCCATGAGGATTTCTCCACGTACGAAAAAAAAAAAAAAAAAGCTAGCTACAAAGGATGCCTAGCCAGAAAAATAATTCAACGAAAACTATCTCCGCCGCTTTGAAGCAGAACAATCAATATCCAACACATACAACAAGACAGTGCAGAAACGGAGACACCAACAAACATACAACACACAATAAATAACAATCACAATAACATCATTACCACTGGTGGTCGGAGCTACGCGCAAGTAACCAAACAAATAACACCCGTAGTCAACCAAAACCAGAACAATAACATCAATGAAGCCGCAGAAATCAAAGAACTACTAAAACAATCCATCAAAAACGAAATGATAACGAAAATGCTAAGTGAACAAAACGCAGCAATCATACAACAAACCCAACAAGTCACAGCTATGATACAACTGCTAACAAACATACTAAGTAAAAAGTAATAATGGATATACTTAAAATAGCAGCATAGAATTCTAACGGCCTACAACAAAGGGCCCTAGAAACCAAAACATTCCTACACCACAACAACATAGACATACTACTCGTATCAGAAACGCACTTCACAACAAAAAACTATATAAAAATACCGTACTACACCATATACGATACCAAGCACCCCTCAGGAAAAGCTCACGGAGGGACAGCAATAATAATAAAAAACGAAATCAAACACCACCTACACAGTCAAGTCAGTAAAGAACATATACAAGCAACCACCGTGTAAACCAGCAGCAACCATCTACAGCTGTCAGCAGTATATGCACCACCGCGACACAAAATTACAACACAAATGTGGGAAGAATACTTCCAACAATTAGGCGACAAGTACATCGCAGCAGGAGACTACAACGCAAAACACATAACATGGGGATCAAGAATCATCACACCTCGAGGTAGAACCTTGGAAAAACACATTAGAAAAAACAACCTCAATATACTATCCACAGGAAGACCGACATACTGGCCGACAGACCTGAGCAAAACCCCTGACCTACTCGATTTTGCAGTCACAAAGGGACTAAACGGAG
This sequence comes from Bombus hortorum, assembly GCA_905332935.1. NCBI lineage: Eukaryota > Metazoa > Arthropoda > Insecta > Hymenoptera > Apidae > Bombus > Bombus hortorum. Next base: position 935,853 of record HG995197.1, read on the forward strand.
ATAAAATAAATATAGCACCCAGCCTTGAGCTAAGCTCCGACCATACACCTATAATAATTACATACAGTAATAAGCCAATACATTACAACACCCCAGAGACACTATGTAACAAATCCACCAAATGGCAAATCTTCAAAGAAATAATTGAGAGCAAAATCAACTGCAGCATCCCATTGAAAACGCCCGAATAAATCGAGCAAGCAGTAAACACAATAACAGAAATCATACAAGAAGCAGCACGGGCAACCACTAAACCCGAACCTAACGTTGGACAAACAAAACTAATCCCACCAGATATTCTCGAGAAAATTAGAGAAAAAAGGAAAGCGAAAGCAAAATGGCAAAAACATAGAACAAAAGAAAATAAAAAACACCTAAACAAACTTGCAAAGGAAATAAAAAACAAAATAAAAGAACACAACAACAACGAATTCACAAAGTTCATAGAATCACTATCCGCACACGAGAACTACAACTACTCACTATGGAAAGCCACAAAAAAAATAAAGAAGACAACAAAACCAGCCCCAGCAACCAGAAAAGAAGACAACACATGGGCAAGAAGCAACGAAGAGCAAGCCGAAGAATTTTCTAACCACTTATGCAACACATTTACACCACACAACATCAACAACAGCAACCACAATCGTCATACGGACGACGACGAGTTAACCACTAGCACCGCAACTGACAAGCAATACACCATACCTAAAACAACAGCACAAGAAATCAGAAACGTAATCTAAAAAACAAAAAACAACAAACCACCAGGAATCGATCTAATCAATGGCAAAATCTTGAAAAACCTTCCACCAAAAGCGATCCGACTAATCGCTATAATATTCAATGCAATATTAAGAATCCAATATTATCCTAAACCATGGAAACTAGTACAAATCATAATGTTACCCAAACTAGGCAAAGACCCACATGAAACAACATTATACAGACCAATATCACTACTACCTGCGCTCTCCAAAATACTAGAAAAAGTAATATACGCCCGATTAAAACCAATAATAGAGAAGGAAAAATGAATACCGGACCATCAATTTGGATTCAGAAACAAACACTCCACCATAGAACAAATGCACAGGCTGGTCAACGAAATAATACACACAATAGAAAACAAACAATATTGTACAGCCCTATTCATGGACATAGAAAAAGCATTCGATAAAATAAACCACGAAAGACTACTAAAAACAATTAAAAAACAATTCCCGGAACAAATATACAAATTAGTAAAATCATATCTAACCAACAGAACCTTCACAATAAAAATCAAGGACGCATACTCCGAAGTCAAAGACATCAAAGCAGGGGTTCCGCAAGGGGACCTATATTATACACACTATACACGGCCAACATACCAACAACTACCAATAGTGAAATATTAACATTTGCGGACGACATAGCCGTACTAGTCAGGCACACCAATCCTGTAACAGCAGTCACAATACTACAAAATCACGTAACAAAAATAGAAAAGTGGCTAAAAGACAAACAAATTAAAGCTAACCCGAACAAATGCAACCACATCACATTCACATTGCGAAAACAGACAACACCAAACATCTTCCTGAACGAGACGCAAATAACACAAACAAAGAAAGTCAAATACCTTGGACTACACATAGATGCACACCTCACATGGAAACAGCATATCAAAACAACAATAGACAAAATACAGACAGCAAGGAGACAAATGCACTGGCTAACAAGCGGAAAATCCAAACTAAGCATGGAAAACAAACTAAAAATATACAAAATAATCATAAAACCAATATGGACATACGGAATTCCACTATGGGGAACAGCAGCAAAGAGCCATATAACAAAAATAGAAACACTACAATCAAAAATACTCAGAACGATAGTAAACGCCCCATGGAACGTCAGAAACGAGGACATCCGGAAAGACCTGGGAATTACCAACGGTCAAGGAGGAGATAAGCAGAATGGCAAAAAGATACAAAGAAAGAATGGAAACACATCCGAATCAGCTAGCAGCGAAAACAAACAACACAGCAAACACTACAAGAAGACTAAAAAGGAAACACCCAATAGACCTCATAAAGATATAACCTAAAATGGCACTCCGCTGGGGGTAGCCACACACATGCTGCATTTATTTTCTTTATTTTTTTTTATACTCAATAAGATATAACACTTTACCAAATGTCCTACTGGACAAATTGTAAAATTCAATAAACTAATAAAAAAAAAAAAAACTCATATTAAAAATCTTGATCTCTTTAATAAACAGATCTGAAAATATCATAAAAATAGTATAAAAGATTTGACAAAGTATACGGATTGGACGAACAAGTTTCTTAAAACATTCTGTATAAAAAAACATTCATTTCTGAAAATATTTTCTCCAAATAGAGAATGTTTTTTTTCAAACTCCTGGGATTCTCCAGCTTTAACATCTGTTACTTCGCGTGGGACATCTGCACGCCATCCCTCGCTACTTGGCAGCCAACGGCCATCCTACAGTCTTCCCGATTCTCAATAGACCCACGGACCCACCATAAAACGTTAACTTTTAGCTTCATTGTTCCACACATGTTTGCCAGTCAAATTACAGGTCTAGAGACTTTTCTAATTCTATAAGTATTTTCAGTTTATGGCTGGGTCTTGGAAAGGTCCTTGAGTTTATTAGGCGCTCTTAAGAATCACGGAGAAAGCGGACAGTTACCAGATGGGAAAAGCTAATACATGTCCATCGGAAAAGGCTATTTTTCGTCAGGAACAAAGTCCACCCCCGCTCTACGTTGGTGGGAGACTTCTTCATATCCTGTTCATTAGAGTAGGTCATAACCAATCGGCATCGCGGACTGTTACCCTCACTTCCTGGACGAAAAGTGTGAACAACGAATCCGCGTTCTTCGGTCAAAGGGCACACCCACACCAAGCTTTCTCCAACTCTCGATCAAGTCTTCAAGTCGTCAATAAGTGTTCAGTCGAATACAGTCAGTCAATGCAACGATACTAGAGGAGTCTCAGGTCGTACTCACTCGTCGTTGTTCGTACAAACATTCATTATCGTAACACCGAAATTGTTGGTTCGATTAAATATATAGTAACCTGTTAATTGCAGCGTTATTTCAATTAATCACCCTTATTATCCCACAAGAAATAAGGGATCGTACGTTTCGTGGCGTCGATTAGTTAATCGTAACGGGAATTTACGACTCTCGTTGGCGCGCTTCTTCGAGATCGCGTCTCCCCGCGAACGTGCGAATGTTCATGGTCCTTCGAGCCGGATCACGTGCCAGTGAAAAGTGAACTTATCAGTGATCACATAGTGCCACGTGTCCACATTGAATCCAGCAGCGGAACTGCATCACTCTATCGAAGCCAGCGACGTCAGGAGCGTCATCTTCGAGGAAGCATAGCCGACGGGTCGAGGCACGCAACCAGTTGCCGTCCCGACGCATCTGAACACTCAGCCAACAAAAGGCTTTACAACAAAAGGTTTTACCCACGGAAGTCTGTCCACACCAGTAATCATGCCGACCCCAGCAAAAATTAATTCCCTGCGGCAAAAACGCGATAGACACCTAAACATCATCAAGAACATCGAGAGCGACATTGATAAATATGAACAGGCTGAAGAGCATGACCGTTGCATCTTGGAATCATATCAAGTCCAACTGGAGGAAGAATTGAGACAAGTCCGACTCATGGAAGATGGGTTGCAAGATCTAAGCGAAGGAGACTCCACGTTGGAAGGAAAAACGGTACGCACCTGCATATCCCTGAGAGCTCGCTTGAAGAAGCTGATACTGGCTGAGCAAGCGTCAACCCCGTCGGCACCTAAAGGCAACAGCAACACGTCTAACCATTTCCAGGGACGTAAGAATAATTTCAAAAACAACAGTAGCAACGGTCATACTCCGCTGACGGAAAATATTGCATCGAATCTAGCACCGATTCCGTCGCATGACACGCGGACCTCGTTGCATGACACGCGCGGTTCATTACACGATACCCGTAGATCGTCGTCTAACCGTGACCTGACGACAAACACATTCGCACCGTCAGCATCTCAACAATCAGATTCAACGCTGCTACACGCCTTGAATCAAAAGACCTCTCATACTCACAACTCATCTTCGGCATGTGATTTGAAGACAACACCACACGATCCGCTGGACTGGAAAAAGGAGAAAACATCACCAAGCGACATGTCGTCACAGACAGTCATCTATCCGAATCCGTTACAGGATGTGCGATGCCCTGTAATTCAGAACGAGGAGAGTAACGGGTTGAATCCCATCAACGATACCGAGGTCAACAGAGAATCGAAACCTGCGACAGACTCTCCGGAAGCCACGATGATCGAGTTATCCAGGAACAGGTTTTTTTCAATCAACACTTCGATGGTTAATAACCTATCCTGCATCACGTCACCTGTAACACCTGAAACAAACACCGCATCGGAAACGCATTCTCCGGGGCATAACGTGAAGACATCCCCTGCACCAAGGCTGAGAGAGGCCACACCTGCGAGTGACCCGAATCGGAACAATTCCATGCGGCAAAAACGCGATAAACATCTCGACATCATCAAGGCCATAGAGAGCGACATTGATCAGTATAAACAAGCTGAAGAGCATGACTGTTGCCTCTTGGAAACATACCAAGCCCAACTAGAGGAAGAATTGAAACAATTCCGACTCATCGAAGAGGGATTGCAAGATCTAGGCGAAGGAGACTCCACATTGGAAAGAGAGACGGTACGCACCTGCATATTCCTGAGAGCTTGCTTGAAGAAACTGATACTGGCTGAGCAACCGTCAACCCCGTCGGCACCTAATGGCAGCGATTTTCCCGAGACGAAAATGCATTTGCCAGAAAGGCGCCTGCCAGCATTCGACGGGAAATTCGAACAGTGGAACGCATTTTATCACACGTTCATTTCAACAATAGACAGCAACGACTGCCTCACATCGATGCAAAAATTCCATTATCTGCGGGCCTCCATAACCGGAGACGCAGCGAATTGCGTAAATTCATTAAGCTTCAAGGAGGACAATTATCCTAAAGCTTTGGCCCTCCTCAAGCAAAGATATGACTGTCCGCGACGTATCGTGTCATGCCACGGCCTGGCAATACTCAAATATCCAGTGATAACGAAATGTTCTCCAACAGCCTTACGAGACCTAATCAATGTCGTAAGGCAAAATCTCGACGCACTAAACAGCCTAGGACAATCCACCAACTCGAATTCCCTCATACTCGACATCATCGGCATGAAATTACCCGATTATATCAGACAACAATGGGAGCTGACCTTACCGAATAAGGAGGTTCCTCAATACACCGATTTCCTAGATTACCTCGAAAATTTAGCACTCACGGGCATATCGCCCTTAGAGGTCAGGCAGCCAAGACCACAGGGATCACCCAAGCGAGTCCGCCGACACGAGCCACGAGGACACGCATTCACCGCATCCCAGACTCCACCAACCTGTCATACTTGCCGAGGACAACACAACATCTGGCGATGCGACGTATTTAAATCAAAACCAGTGAGTAAACGCGTGAAATACGCTAAAAGGGCATCCTTATGCTTGAATTGCCTGAAGAATGGGCACACAGAGCGTGATTGTCACGCCGGTTCCTGTCGGGTGTGCGGAGGACGACACCATACGATGTTACATCAAGAAAGATAGTCGTTGAGGTCGAATTCTTCCACCTGTAGCCGAAGTTCCTCATCGTCGAGCAGAGCAGCATCACCCCCATCACCCACAGGTAAGCGGAAAACCTCGAGAAAGCACAATTCGAGGACACCACAGACGAGTTCGCCCCCAAGTCCACCCGCCAGTCCCAAACGGACACAGACACACAACAAGTGACGCCAGAAATCCAGAACTCCGACATGGACTGAAGATACCAGACCAGCAGTTCCCGAGGTATTGTGCAATGATTTGGTAATTACAGCGCAAGTTCACATGCTAAACGACAACCAGCAGCCGATCCGGTGCCGTGCGCTTCTCGACACCGGATCCAGCATGAACTTCATTACTGAAAAACTTGCAAATTCCCTCGGAATAAGGCAAAGGAAGTGTTCGGTCCCAATTGGAGTCCTCGACACCTTAACCACGACGGCACGGCGATTCATAACGGCTACGATTACCTCTACAGACGGCAAGTATGAACAAACATTAATGTTCCTCATCATTCCAGCCATAACGACCCTGATCCCAAGCCAACACATCGATCGCGCGGCGCTTGATATACCCAAAAATATCAAGCTGGCCGATCCACGATTTCATGTGTCTTCCCCGATCGATGTCTTATTAAGCTCGGGTGCAACACTCGCTTCGATGTTCGTCGGACAAATCAACCTGACGCGACCGGACGAGGCGGAACTGCGCTTACAGAAGACACGATTCGGCTGGGTAATTGGGGGGAGTCCAACTTCCCAAACCGCAACGAACTCATTCCACGCATCCACAACGGCTCTTCAGGCAGATCTCTCGTGGTTTTGGGAAATCGAGGAAGGTCCTCCGATCCGACATATATCCGAAGCTGAGCGACGATGTGAGGAACATTTCAGAGCTCACGTTCGACGCACCAGCGAAGGACGATACATCGTCGCCCTTCCATTTAACGACCGGCTCCCGTCGCTTGGATCCTTCAAGGCGCTAGCGATGAAACGACTCGCATCACTCAACTGCCGATTCCAACGCGACAGACGTTTTGAAGCCGAGTATCGATCGGTATTACAAGATTACTTGGATCGGGGACATATGACAAGAATCAGTACCGACAACGCCGACGATAGCGGATATTATTTACCACACCATGGCGTAATCAAGGCATCGAGTGAAACGACTAAGCTCCGTGTCGTGTTCGACGGATCGGCGGCGAGCAGCAACGGAGCTTCGTTAAACGATGCACTCTACACAGGACCCAAACTACAGGAGGATTTAGTCAATATCCTTCTTAGATTCCGCCTACATCAGTATGTCCTCACTGGGGACATTGAGAAGATGTACAGGCAATTCTTAGTGCGACCAGAGGACCGACGATATCAAACAGTCGTCTGGCGTAACGAGAATGGGGAAATGGAAGCCTACCAGCTCAACACCGTCACAGTCGGGTTATCGGCAGCTCCATACCTGGCCCTGCGGTGTCTCAAACAGTTGGCAGACGACGAAGGACATCGATTTCCACGAGCGTCATCGGCTTTGCAACGAGACTTTTACGTCGATGACGCCCTCACCGGAGCAGACACGAAGGAAGAGGTACTGTCCCTCAGAAAGTAACTTGCCGAACTTCTCCAAGCAGCCGGCTTGACCATTCGGAAATGGGCTTCCAACGACCAGAGCATACTCCAAGGGCTATCCGATCAAGATACAAGTCGAAGGTTACAATTAGGCGAGTCTCAAACCCTAAAAACACTCGGCATATTTTGGGATTCCAGGGAGGATGCGATACTTTACTCGGTCGAAGCCAACGCCAATACCTCTCGGGTCACAAAGCGATCCATCAGTTCGGTGATCGCCAGGATCTACGACCCACTAGGATTGCTCGCGCCTTTTCAGCGAGTATCTGCTAAGGATTCGGCGGGAGGTGACCTCCATCTGTCACCACTGCAAAGAAGAGGAGGACACGGCGCAACACACGCTGGAATTTTGTCCAGCGTGGGCAGAACCGCGCCGCGTCCTACGGCTCGACATCGGCGAGAGGTTAGCCCCAGAAGCGATCGTCGAGGCCATGCTCAGGGGCCATCAGGAGTTCAACGCCGTCCGCACCTACTGCGAGCAAGTGATGCTGGCGAAGGAGCGAGCGGAGAGAGATCGGAAGAGAACGCGCGATCCTGCGAGATCATCGCGCCAAAGAAACTCAATACGCCACAGGGACGCGGCACTGTCGCCGCCCTAGCAGCGTCAAACTAGGAACGAGGCGTTAGGGGGTGTGGTCCCCCCTAGCGACCCAACATAGACCGGGATGCCTCCCCAATAAACAGCTGGGAGAAGACGACGAGGAGCGACTCTCCTGGTAGCAATTGTAAAAAGAGCCCGAGGTCGCTTCCACCAATCGTCGGGACGACCACCGTGGAGTTTTAGTCGGTAGGAGTCCGACACTACTCTGCTGTTGCGTGCAACAGCGAGTGTCCATGAGGATTTCTCCACGTACGAAAAAAAAAAAAAAAAAAAAAAAAGAAAAAAAAAGGATTGCTCGCGCCAGTAATCGTTCGAGGAAAGATTCTACTTCAACGAGTCTGGTCGTTAAAGGTCGACTGGGATGAGTCCCTCCCAGCGGACTTGCATTCCGAGTGGGACCGATATTATACTCAATTATCATTGCTTAATGAGATTCGGTTCCCACGCAAGACCATAATAAAATCAGCTACTAAGATCGAGCTCCACGGCTTCTGCGACGCCAACGAAAGGGCGTACAGAGCTTGTGTCTATCTGAGGTCTCTCGATCCTCACGGATGTATCCAGACATGCTTACTCACGGCGAAATCGAAGGTAGCTCCACTCAAATCGCAAACCATTCCACGACTTGAGCCGAGCGGCGCCCTTCTACTAACATCTTTAATTGCAATCATACAACAAGCATTACAGGTTGAAATAACTCGCACAGTTTACTGGATGGATTCCACGATTGTTCTCCATTGGATCAACGCGTCTCCACATACCATGAAGACCTTCGTCGCAAATCGAGTAGCTAAGATCCAGAATAAAACAAGCGTCACCGAGTGGCGTCATGTCCCTACCAGTGACAATCCTGCGGACCTAATTTATCGGGGAAAATCACCCGAAGACTTTCTGCGACCTACCATTTGGCAAACTGGACCACGATGACTGCAGCAACCAGAAGAATGCTGGCCTATGTGGAATCCAACACCTCTGGCCAACTTACCAGAAAGGAAAGCAGCAACGTGTCTCGCCACAACTCCTGTCAGCAACAATCTATTAGACAGGTTTTCATCCTGGCCAAGGTTGATCCGCATTACTGCCCGCTGTCTTCGTTGGAAACAGAAACACGACCGGTCGTCGCCACTAACCATAAAAGAACTGCAGATTTCCCACGACAAACCTATCCAGCTTCTACAACATATCCACTTTTCAAATGAGATAGCAACGCTCCGGAAAAATCGAAACCTGCCGGTCAGTGGGAAACTCCAACGACTCAATCCATTCCTAGTGTTTCGCACGTTCGTGGGGAGACGCGATCTCGAAGAAGCGCGCCAACGGGAGTCGTAAGTTCCCGTTACGATTTGTTAATCGACGCCACGAATCGTTCGATCCCTTATTTCTTGTGGGATAATAAGGGTAGCTAAAATAAATATGACACTGGTTTTAACAGGTTAACATATATTTCACCGAACCAACAACTTAGGTGTAATACAAGAATGTGTGTTATAAACAACTACGAGTGAGTACGACCTGAGACTCTGTTCGTGTTGCCGCGTATGAAGATGTATGTCGTCGACTAAATGTATTCGACAGACTGACTCGAGGGGATAGAAAATGCCTGACTCGAGGTGTTGGCAACACAGATGTTGACTGTCCGGTGGCAAGCAGAGAAGTGCCTTCTCGGTCCTCTTACGGAATAAAGCCTACGTTATTAAGTGACGTAGTTTCTGGGAAAATCCAGTTTTCCCATTAGGGAAATATTCGCTTTCTCCGTAATTACTGCGAACGCATAATAAACTTAAGGACTTTTTCAAGAGCCATCCATAAACCGAAAATACAGGAACAATGATTCCTTCGAGGTTAATAGGAAATAGATTTGACTATCATTCAGTGTGTAAACTGAACGCCTAAGCTTATGGTGGGTCCTTAGGTTTATTGGGGGTCTGAATAGAGAGGGCAAACCTGCAGCCTGCCCAAACTTTCCTCCGAGACACCATAAGGGCAGTTCAGCAGTCGCAATCTCTCTCGGTCAAGTCGCCACCAACTCTCGATCAAGTCGCCTCCAACTCTCGATCAAGTCTTCAAGTCGTCAATAAGTGTTCAGTCGAATACAGTCAGTCAATGCAACGATACTAGAGGAGTCTCAGGTCGTACTCACTCGTCGTTGTTCGTATAAACATTCAGTATTGTATCATCGAAGTTGTTGGATCGATTAAATATATAGTAACCTGTTAATCGCAGTGTTATTTCAATTAATCGCCCTTATTATCCCACAAGAAATAAGGGATCGTACGATTCGTGGCGTCGATTAGTTAATCGTAACGGGAATTTACGACTCTCGTTGGCGCGCTTCTTCGAGATCGCGTCTCCCCGCGAACGTGCGAAAGTTCAGAAAGTTAATATGCAACAAAAAGATTGGCGTCTATAAGTGTCAAGTATTGTGGAGCGGTTTTTTTTTAATTTAGATTCATACAGTTTATTATTACATTCAGTTCATCTGTTTGTCAAGCTATAAATAAGACAAAAAATGGTTCTTTCAAGTTGATTCAGACTATCATGATTAATTTTAACGACAATATTTAAAACTGTTTCGTACGTTGGCAGATGATGTATTTAATTTTAATATACGATTGATAGCACAAGAAGACATTAAATATTGCTTTTAAACCATTAGTCTGCCGTTTATTAATATATTCATAGTAATCATTAGACGCTGTTAATAAAAATCGACCAAAATGTCCTCATATTTATGAGCGACAGTGTACTGTACATACGTATCAAACACGGTGTATGAAAAGGACTGAGAGTTAACTTGTACGTACGCACGAATCCTGGCTCGCAGCCTTCGAGTTAATGCACTTACAAAAGTCTCGAAAGTTTCAGCGTGAGCTGTACGGACCAGTTTGCTCGGGAATCATCTAGTTCCAGCTCCGTCTAAAAGGTTTCTCTGTTAGTTCGAAACTCGCGACGAAGAAACTATCGACCTGCGTCGATCGGAACGAAAAATAATTTTGATCGGACTTCTTTTCGGATGAGGAAAGTTTTCTAGTTATCCTGAGGAAATCTACAAATTAGGGCGCTTGGATTTTTGCTGAATTAGTCAAGATGCATTTTCATTTGGATATAATTTTGAATTAATTTAAAGTGTTTCTTTTCCTTTATTTTATTTTCTAAATATTTCTTTGTCCCTATATTTTACTACGTTGCAGGACTTGCAGAAAAACTATTAACTGTTCTATTATTAATTCGTAAATTAGAAGTTACCAACAGTATACAGATTTTACTAGCAACTCGCTGCTTATGTATTAAAACGATACCAACAATGAATTGACCAAACTTCTGTTTTAAACAAGTTTCCGTTAGTTATTGCAATTAATTCACAGGTCAAACTATTTTACTTGTAAGATAAAAAAGCTCGTTAATGGAAAACCAATAAGGATCAAACGATTTATTAAAAACTTTTATCTAATTAATCCATCTCCGTAATTTGCTAAAATTCACGTGGCCTAAATTTCTGTTTTCCTCCGTTTTCAGCAACGTATCGAATTCAATTAATTATCAAATTATAAAACAAGCAGGGATAAATTTCCTAGCGTGTTAAATCTGTGCTGATTATAGTGTCATATCTCGCTGTAAAGGGTATCGTTTAGGTTAATCCCTCTTTCTACTCGGATTCTGTATTGTGTTCTGTTAGCTTCTCGTTAAACAAAAGAGACAGATCGCATTCAACGTTACGCGAAAAATATTTCGTGTGGATGAGAAGGAAAAAGAGAATCGTTTTGTAAATGATTCCATTTCCAATTAAAATACGCGCGCAGATCGTGCTCGAATTGTTTCGACGTCAAACTAAACAAATCCTTGGACTTTTCTTGGAGATTGCTCACCGTGCAATGATAACTTGTAATTGACTTTCGAGTTTTAATTTCATCCAATTCCTGTTCTACCATGAAAACTTTTTGTTAATCAATTCCGGAACTGAACGCAACGGATCGTTTTTTCCCCCCATTGAAAACCAGGACTATTGTCGTTAAAAGGATAAAAGCTTCCACGACTGAATTATATTTATTTAGATATCTTGGAAATTAGTATGTCGAGCTCTTAATTAACTGAGATCTCGTATCTTGACTTAGGAAAAGTGGATCGAAAAAATTGCGAGATGCGTGATGATGCGAGATAAGAATGAAGAGAAAGACTCTTGCGTGGAAAGTATAAATTGATTAATTTCTAATTAAATTAAATATACAAGATTAATAATAACATAAAAGACACAGATACTTTAAAAAATGTCAAAGTGTGGTAAACGGATCTAATGAAAGCGTTAAATAATACAAAAAGGATATAAAGTACATGAAGTTTACGTAGGAAGTGAAATATAAAAACCCATAGGACAGTCAAAATTTCCTCCAGTTTGGATCCATCCTCTACTCCAATTTCTATAACAAGCTTTCTCCATTAAACGCGACAAAACGTAAACTAAGATCCTGACTTTCGCATTTTTTGTATTTTCAAATTTCCCGTAAAAAGGTGAAAGGGCAAAATTTATGAAACAGTTTCTATTTTTTAACAATTTCCATTCGAACGCATTTTCTAGATAACATATTCTAGCATCCGCACAGTTTCTCTCACATGTTCTTGTAAAACCAAAGTGTAAATCGTATCAGAAGTTTTAGTTCTAATTTTTTTTTAACTATTACCTACACTTGTATTAGAAACTACAATGACTCTTAAAGGACTTCGTTCGTTTCATGTTTGTAAAATGAACAAAAATTTCGTAAAATAATTCAACTATTTCACTAAAAAATACACGTATATATAAAATATATATATGTAATATATTTACTCTAAACGTAGAAGCCTTTTTTTCAGAAAGCTATTTAATTACATCGACTGGCCAAAACTAATTGTCGATAAATGTCCAAAAAGGAAATAAATTTTTCCTGGGATATTTAGGTACTCGCGAAGAAAGAGAAAAGAATCTTTTGACATGGTATATTTATGATATATTTTTCGATTGCTCGCGGAGGTTGCACTCCACCATTACGAAAATACTAGGTCGCGAGAAATCTCGCAACTCGTGTATTGACGTGCAATGAAAGTGAAGCGGGCCACGATTAACGTCGAGCCGTGAGAAATGATACGTGTATCAGCCTAAATGAGATTTTACGGCAACGATGAAAGGATACGCTCTTTTAGAAATGCAGGTTAGCCCAATTTCCCTTTGATGTTGCCTCACCGAAAGTCCGGTTGGTCGCGCGCGGCAAGATTCATTTTCGAAACGCGTGATTCCTCTTTGCGCCGCGGTGGCTTGTTAAAAAAGGCTTGTTAAATCCGAAATACGCTTCCCTCGTCGCTTTTATTAACTCTGACTGTTCATTGTCGGACCAAGGATTCCGTTTTTGAAATCCGACGAATATTCTGTACGTTCTTTTCTCTTTTATACGATATGAAGTTTAATATTATATTTTGAGGCGTCAAAATTTGAAATTTTTCTAGCCAATAACATCTAGAAATATATAGATCCATATTACAGTTCTATACAGTCTATACAGTGTCGTTGATGCTAGTTTTAATTAGATAATATTATAAATAACCTAGTATTTGTAGCGGCACTCGACAGTTAACTTTCCAACGGTTTCTGTCCTGTGGCTCGCTACACAAAGACCCTATTCTTCACACAAGATGATTGCCAGATATCGATACATCCTCACGGAATATTTTCAGCTAGCCTAAGGTCCTGCTATAAATCTTAGGATTTATTTAGCTAAGGTCCTCCAAAGGGACAAACAGTCTTTCTCTTAGCAGTCACTAAACCTATTACCTCCTACGGGAAGATACGGGAAATCTGCTTTTCTCACGTACGACGTGCGACTTTCTTTCAAGGGCTGTTAGCGTCCTTTTCTAACCACCAACAAAAATTAGCCAATTAACAACGACGTCCATTTCCCTCACTTTCCAAACCAAGGCTTTCCTTAACGAATCCGATAATTCCGTAATCTTAGACGCACCCCATCACAGTTTTCCTTCGCGGCATCATCGTGACGGAAAGTCAGTCGTTACATATCGATCCGAACTTGCAATTGCGAGTCACAAACCGCTACTAATAATAACCGCGAGCCGCTAATTTAATAATCGCGAGTCCTACGCTAAGTGTACACCTTGAATATATTGTAGTAAAATTTTATTGTTAAATATACTCAAGTGTTTCTTCCTCTCACTATCACGATCCATCACCTCATATTTGTCCAGCGTAATAATCTGATATTTTGGAAACATTCAAAGCATAGTACTTGTTACGATATTTCGTACGTAAAACAAATTTCTGTCGAGGTTTTGTTATTTAAATTATTTTGCACACAGTAATTATAACCAACGTATAATTTCGTTTATTCTCAACTCCTTCGCTACCTTTGATTTCTATTTTTATCACGTGCCGTACAAAATCCTTTCCATCTTGTCTACTGGCGAATCACCATCTTAGACCGATCATCCGTCCCCATCTTCATCGCGCGGAATTCTTTCATTCGAGATTTCAAGCAAGGTTCCCCACGGGGGACAGCGTACAATTTATTTCTCTTTGCTCGATCCCTGTCGCTCGACCCATTTTTCACGCGAGAACTGCGAATGTGTTCGCGAGTTGAAACCTCGCGGGGGACAGCCACGGGGTCGTTTGAAGATGGAGAATGTGGATAATCCGTCGTTTTCAAGCGAATTCGCGAGACGATGCGATACAATCCGATTTCTCGTCGTTCGTTTCAGTTTCTTTCTGGCGAAACCGACAGGGAACAGTCGGCTATAGTTACGATGAGTCGTCAGATGTGTTTAATCTGACGTTACTTCGCAACGAAAAACTGATTTTCTACGACTCAGAAGATCTTATTAAAGGAATGTGAAAGATGGAGACAAGAAACATAGTTTTTAACTAATCGCATTAATTCCACGGTGGAATACCAGATATACCAAGCTCTATGCATTTTCCTTGCTTTTTCATGATTTCTTTCTTTCTGTAGAGTTGCATTCCTCGTCATTGACTATTAGAGACGTTTCTTCTAGTTGGAATGAAGCAAAGGGATGGCGTGTCTTCCGTATCGCGACCCAGTCGTTACATACTCGTCCATTTCTTCATTCACAACAACCTTTCGAGAACAGCCGTTTCTAACTTTCTAAAGATGTTATATACCTTTCCCAGTTTTTTCTCTGCCTACACTTTCCTTAACATATTCTCCGAGCCAGCAATAATCCCCAAGTAGCCGTTATTGCAGCGTCGAAAATTAATCTTTATTATCACTGATTCCATCTGCCCGCCATAAGGTTTAATGTTTGCCGTTGAATCCTTTGTTTTTACGATGCATTGTTTAAGTCGAGGCGCTCCTTAATTTTATTAACGGCAACGGTTAAACGTTGAGACACGCGAGATTTCAGTTTGAGGGTGATCAGTTCTCATTTTTCCTATCAGTTTTTCCAACCAATTAGCAGCAATAACCGTTGTCCTTACTTCCTCACCGAAAATTGTAATTGGCGAATAAGCTTGTTCCATGTTCTAGGTACGACCATCTCAAGTTTTCATCTTTCCCACATGTATCATCGATACTTCACTTGCACTCAGCTCTCCGTACAAGATTCCGCGTACACTTCATGTTTACCCGCACATTCAGTCTTAAAGGTGTTCTTTGTGAAATATACAGTTATATTTAAACTATAAAACCATGTGTCAGATTCTGTTTAAATATCTGTATCATCGTAATCGAGATAGGGAATAGATTGATTCGTGGTGTCTAGTAATCGAGACGAGAATTTGACTGTTGACGAGTCACATCGCAGACGCGTCGTCTCCCCGCAAGCATAGTCGAACAGCGTGGAACGTAACGGTGAAATGGCGTTGCGTTTGCGAATTCGTCCTGCAGAAAATGTTTTTGATATCTTCAATTTGATGTCTGTATTTCGAGGAAATTCTCTTTGATACTGTTTGAGGACGATATCTTTCTTTGAGATTAGATATCGATCTCTGAAAATTAGATAGAGCCGACAATGTGTATTTGGCTGTTTCAAAAATCATGTGAATCGTAGCTGATTTAGTGACCTTTGAAATATTTTCGAGAAATGCCAAATTACGAGAACGAACAACGTGAAACATGAAAATAAAGTGCACTTCGTTGAATTTCAACTGTGCTACTTTTATTCGTTGCTATATCTTTCAGGTATAATACGGGTTTATCACCGAATAAATCGAAATGGATAAAACAGACATAGCGTAAGGAACGAGACCAACGAAAGACGTAGCAATCGAATAAACGTTTATGAGTTGATAAAAAAATAACAAAGATCAACATCACAATTGAACGAAAGGAAATATATTTTTCCGACAAGTGACAAATGAAATATTAAATTACTGTTGTGATATCAAATATTTAGTCGCGGTCACGTGGAAACCACTCATCTAACGGACTCTTTTACAAGCTCGTCCCGTTTTGCTTCCTTTCGTGCCACGTCGTCATTGTCTAGTTAGGAAAAAGAAAGAAAAAAGAAAGAGGGAGGACAAATTAAAGTAGCTGCAACGAGTACTAGTTATTCCGCGACCCGTTACAAAGTAGAGAAAATTAGATACCCAAGAAACGTGTTTTGTGTTTCAAGCAGATTACGTTCATATTATTCAGTCAACAGCGAAAAATAAAGGTATCATTCGAGTCTCGAGCTTCGCCAGTGGAATGCTGAAAAATATAATTATCGAGAGAGCTACTTCCATCGTTTTGTCAATTATTTTATTATAAAATAGCTTAATACGTATTAAAATGAACAACGGATCAATGTTGAATTTCAGTGAATTTTAAGCATAGATGATAATTTTATCTTCGACTTAATCGTTTTAATTAACAAAAATCATTAAATCGTTAAAACATTAGCAGAATTTTCGAAAAAGTCGCAGCGGCTATAAGTAATTGCAATACGTAATTCTCAAAAGAGTTACAATAATTAATTATAAGCAATTACAATATACGAGTCTCAAAAAAATTATACTATTTGTAAAAGAACAGACAACCTGTCGTTAGCATGAAAAATAATAATTAAAAAGTAATAATAAAAGTAAATTAATTCCAACAATTCCAACATTCTTTTACAATGATCAAAATGTATTAAATTCGTAAAGCCGTATTTTAATTAATTCTGGAAGAGGCAAACTGGGTGGTTGATTCATGAATTTCACACTCAACTATTTATCAAAAATCCTCTTGTGATGTGAATTCCCGGCATTTCCATGAATGAACAGCAAACCAATGCCAAAGGATACGTGTTAAACTATTCGAAACAAAAGGCGAAAAGGTAAAAGAAGAGACTCGTCAATCTCGTGTGGCAACATCTGTGTTGTTGCTCCTTTGTTTTGAAATGCACGACGATTTTGTTGCGACTCGTCGAAAAAGAATAGGACCAAACAGAAAGTTAAGAAGGGCCGTGCGAAAGGTGAGAAAAAAGCAGATGTAGAGACGAAAAAAGAATATGCGGAATGGTCAGAGGTCGGCTCCTCTAATTACGATGCTGTTGTTAGGATACCGGTGCTTAATGGCACTTCGGGATAAAGTGAGCTTGGTTCGCGGACCCATTTGCCAGCGATGTCCGCTGATTTTAAAGGTAATTAAACTCACCTCCAGGGAAAATAGACGGTCCGTCTTCGAATTGCGCGGCCAATCCTCGAGACCGCACATCGATTACCGTTTTTTTCGATCCCAGATAAAATTTTTGCGAAAACATTGGATTGGAACGTCCGTAAATTTCAAACCTTCGTTTCCTCATTTTTATTTTGGATTAAAGGTTGATAATGATTAATTTCCTTTTTAAGTTAAGAATAGTTTTTGAAGTTGATCGAATAGAAACGTAAAGGAATTCCGATTCTTTATCGTTTTAGTCTCGTGGAAAATAATTAACGTTCGTAAAGTAAATTATTTGCCTTGACATACCCTTTTTGTTAATTTTTTTTTTTTTTGTCGCGAAAACATTTTAATATCGCACATGTGTAAATATAGGGTTGCTTAAAATAATTCGTTTTTGCTGTGCATCGCTACTGTGATACGAATTTTTGTTGTTCTGTCTGACTACTCAGTGACCTATTCTACTTCGTCGGTAGTTCAATACTTCATTTCTCTTTCTTTTATACCACATATGTACACGACGAATATACTTAATTTGTTTAATATAAATGCATATTAACGAGTTTGTTTAGAAGGTTAGTTTTGCATACATATTATCCCATTTAATGAATTGATAATATACATAATCTTTCCTGCCCGGCTGATTGCACACGTGACTTGTTCTACTATTCTAATCTTGCGTGGGATATGTTCAAGCAATCTAATCATATGCTCAAGCTGTCCTTCACGCCTCTATTCTACTCGCCTGATCGTATCCGCACCTATTCTACTAGTTCGGTCGCGTGCGAATTCTTATTCTACTTATTCGACCATGCTTGACTATGCTTGACTTATCAAGAGTTTTAACAGTTTACATAACAATCGCGAATTAATGTAAATTTCATATAAGAGATCAGATAATTTATAAAACGATAAACGTAGAAAATATAATATTGGTCATTTTTTGAAATAATATTACTTTGTACTTTGAATTTCTGAGACAAAATAGAAAAATTCCGAATGAAGGTAGCATCGATACAAAAATAAAAATCACACGACCTGCAATTGCACAGCGTAAATAACGTTATGTAGATAAAATATATAAATAGTATAATTAGAAATTATTGCGTCATTCGCCTTATTCCTTATTCACATTTTCATTTCTTTCGATCACTATAAGATGCTATAAAAGGTAAGAAATTTAATACAATGAAGAACTTCAAAGCAGTAAGAGAATAATTTGCGTCAAAATCTTAACAATATTTCAAGAGAGAAGTTAAAAAGTTGCCGAAAAGTTGAAACATAAAAGAAAAAATAGTTAATATACCATTCATTTATAAATAAGATATTCGTATTTCAAAATCATTTAACATTATAAAGTTACCTACGTATATGTATAGTGACTTCCATAAATGTCACAAGAACCTTTGTAAGTGGATAACTTTTTTAAAATTGGGTCAAACGAATTGCGCTTTTTTTAGAATTTAGAAGGATTAGTTTACTAGATGACGTATAAAAAAAGTGGCAAAGAACAAAGTAAATGTCGTAAAGATATTTTTTAACTCTTTTACCTAACCTTGTAATGGAGATGTAAATGATACATTTTGAACATTTATATGAGTTATGTACACGCTAAAAATTTCATCGAAATCAGGTAACTTTGCTACGAGCCGCAAACGGTTAAAAATGGCGAAAATCAAGGTTTTCACGACTTTTGGTATAAAATCTACACCTTTCGATGATTGTCGTTTGTTTCCGCATCGACCGATTTCGATAAAATTTTCAGCATATATATAACTGACATAAATGTTTAAAACGCGTCGTTTACATTTTCATTACAAGCTTAGATAAGGAAGTTGAAAAATACCTGTACGACATTTGCTCTTCTCCTACCGATTCCAACCAATTGCAATTTCTTCAGAATTTTTTTACTACGTCATCTAGTAAACTAATCTTCCAGACTTCTGAAAAAAAAACCCAAGTCATTTGGTCCGATTTTAAACTACTTGTTCAGTTCCAAAGGGTGTTGCAATAGGTTTGGAAAGCACTGCATGAACACGATACTATTGGAGTTAATAGCGCGGCGAGAAAGGTAAAAAGGTAGACAATGATATTTTTTGACTTGTAATGAACTTCTTTAAAAAACGACAGTGTTCTTCGCGAGGATAAAGCACAATTATCAGTTAATAAGAAGCCCTCCATCGTCGCGCGGGGAGAGCCGTGATTTCTTGCTCGCTGATTTAAGATTTCTTTTCGCCCCGGCGAGCCGCGATGGTCGACAATATTCTTCGATTGTTTCGCGGAACTTGGCCGTAGACGAACTTGGCTCTGTTTTTAGAGGAGTACTCGAAACCACTCTTTCCCTGGCCGAGGAAAGTAGCGGGTCTTTCTCTTCCCGCGAACGCGGCGTACTAACTTATTACGAAACAATTTGCAAGTCTTATGAGAATGGCTGAGAGGGAAAGCTAGAACGAGGGGAAAGAAGAAGAACGACCGAGACCAGAGAGGAAGTAAAAAGAGACACCGAGGGACGGAGGCTTAGAAAGTAGGTAGCTTTTAAAGACTTTTAATTCGAGAGCGAAATGCTGGCTAGCCCCATCGTGTAATTTAAAGAAAATGCCGCTGCGAGATGTAGTAAAACGCTGTTTTCTAGTTATTTAAATGTTTTGAAAGAAAAATAAGTATAGAATAATAATTATTATAGAGAGAATATAAATAATAATAATAAACTTGATAGATAGTTTAACGACTAGAAATAATAAGCATTAAAATGCATCTCGCAGGGTGTTTGAAAAAGTTGAAGTCAAATTTCAAAAATATATCGCAATTGAAAGAAAAAAAAATGTCTTAATAAATGTCAAATATCATTAGACGTTTCCAACCATGAGCTTAAAACGAAGGGAATTCACATATATCTTTAAGAATTATTTCCTTGCCTTGATGGATACTTCATGCTCCAGGCTCTGATTTTTTTTAAACACTCTTAAAGAAGAGGAAATCCATATTTTTAAGAAATTATTTTAGCTTTTCACATCGTTTAAACGAAAATTCTAAACATTAGAGGATGATCAAAGTTTCATTTTCACCGACTATTGTTAACTCTGTATTCCAATCCCTAATTAAATATTATTGGATCATAAATAAGCACAATAGTCTAGTTTGGTCTATGTTAGCGCGCTAAATTAACAACGTCCGTTAACATGTAAAATGTAGAGTATTAAATAAAGTTAATTGTAATTTATTAAGTTTATTAAATAAAATTCACGAGCCTAATCCAAAATGACCAACTATTATACACGTACATAATAAAATTTAATTCATCTGTAGCGAGAAACCGTGGTATTTATAACGCCGAAATACCGAAATACCGAAATCTTACATTTTATTGGCGAAAACGGCGCAATGTTAGCTTTCGAGGATTTAATCAAGTAAAATCGCAGCTTCCGTTGCTGCTATACCACGAAAGGATTATAACAATTTTCATAAAAACCATGCACACACGAGAAACATCATATACCGTCCCAGTTTCATTATACCGACATACGTGAATTAGGGTAAAATTAGCCTTCTCTTAGAATAGGGTGAACGAGAAAATCGATAAACGCCGATGATACGCGACATCGCGGTTGAATTTCCTTAATCGAGCAAACTATGGGCAAGTTTTACAGGTAACGCTGCATTTTACTGATTACACAGTGTGGCGTAGTCCGTTTCATGGGCGTGGTTCGATTATTCATCGTTCACAAGACCGGCCATCTGTCTTTATATGTCCGACCGTGAGCCATAAACACGAAGGGGAGTTGAAAATACATCAAACCTTTTCACGTGAACGTATTATGTTGCACGATACGCGATCTGCAGAGATTTCGTGCCGTGTAAGATGATAATTTCGCGTTATAGTACATGGATGAAAAATAGAGAAAAATAACAGACATTAGTCTGGTTTCGTTACTGACCAACGGAATATTTTCAGGGCTTGAATGTTATAACGTTACCTTAATTTGCATAAGTCTTTTCTTCTTCGTTATTTTTCTAGATTGTATATCCGTTTCCACGTGCTGTATAATTATCACGAATTTGTAATGTTAATTCACATATACTGTGTTCCCTTGACATTAACCATCATCAGAATTCTCTAATTACATCGTATTCATGATGTTTCTATAACTTAATTGCATATGTGCGTATGTACACGTTATCTACCATGCCAGACTGCAATCAAATTCAGATAGCATATTTCTGCTCTAAGACGGGTGGATATCGTTCTGAGAAGAGAAACTTGAAGAGATACATTCTAACGTTTTGACAGAGAGACTCGTTATTAACCTATGAGAATGATATATTTTAATCTGATGTGTTGTAATGTCCACGTGATACGTATAATTCATCAAACAATAAAATTGTTTAAGTACTTTATACTCGTTAATATTTGTGTACCCTTGCTATAATATTAAAATTATCAAAACTTTGACAAATGTGACTTTGTATAATTTATATGCATAATAATAATTCTCACATCCTAATTTATCTCAAGAAAAATGCCAAGTTTCACAGAACTTATAAAACGGTCCATTAATTAAAAACCATCGATTAATCACTCTGCCTATACTGTATAATTTTACTCTTTGCTCTGACGTATCGTGATATTAAAACGGCTCGAAAATCCGGGGACAGAAGGACGGGCTTCTTCATAATTCCTGGGATTGTCGAAGCGTTAAACGCGGTCATTAATTGGCAGCCGATCAAACGGCTCGGGACACTCGCGAAAGAGATGAATTCTCATACGAGTATCAGGCGAAAGTCTGTGGGCTCGACTCGTTTTCACGCTCCATTTGGCCGCGTAATTTGCGGGCTGTCGTTTTCAAACGAGTCGAAAGTAATATTCCAACCCTGTGTCGACCCTGTTCCGACGCAAACACCGGAAAATCTTTGACGTGCCGTCCCTGTGAATGTCTTTCGCACGTCGTAGCACAGTCTTTTCTCTTTTTTTTCCGCCTCCCTAACAAACGCATACACGGCACCGTCCATTATTCGGCTACAGTGCCCCGTTTTAATCATGCTCCGGCACTTACTCGTCTCGGTTTTATTCTACGAGTTCTCGCGACTGCACCGGGGTCAACGTATATCTTTGTCCCTCTCTACCCTCTTTTCACTCGGTTTTTTCTTTCGCTTTTCTTTTACTTTGTCCTGTTTCTTCGTCTGTCTGCCTCTATCCGTCCTTCTCTTTTTTTCTTTCAAGGTTCTTTTTGTTTCTTCTCTTCTTGTATTCTACAAATGAGACACAACGACGATGCTGGTCTTTTATCCACGGAGAAAAGTCTAACGTAAGTCAATTTCACTGCCGACGCGATCGACTATTTTTGTATACTCCATTCCGCTGACTCTTTGATCTCTTCTCGATGCCTTTTGCACCGCTGTAAAGAATACATTGTTTCGGTGATCGCATGTGCGATATATGCAGCTTTTTTTGTCAGTTTCACAGGGGTTGTAATTAGCTTACTTTTTCTGGATCGATTTGCAGTTATTTAAGCCCCTTTGGAGGATTACCGAGAACTGTTGTGTCTCCTTTGTAGATCACTGCTGACCTAGTTCTTTTCTTCGCCAGTCGCCTGCCTTTTGAGATACCTTCTCTACCAATCAACGTTTGTAGTCTTATTTGAATATTGTATATTTTATTTCCAATATGTATTTGTCCCCCTGGCCATTCTGTATGTGAATATCGTTGAATAATTTGAAATTGTTTTCGTACATTTTTTTTTTTTATCAGAATTATATGTAGAGATATCATGAAAAAACATGTCGAAATATTAATTTCACGAAACTGAGGCTTCGAAATCGTGAAGCAATTTATCAATTAGTCGAACAAATTGTCGTAGCAATTACTAGTCGATCAGCTATCGGAACGAGACAAGGATATACAGAGTCATCGGAAAAAAGTATCTCCTTCCGCTCGGCAATTTTTATATTCTCCTTATAATTCTAAACTAATCAATACCTGTTCGCTCAAAATACAGCGCAGGCTTTCCAACTGAATAAAAAATGCACGAACGAAAATAAGTCTAAAATAAAAAGATGGTAATTAAGACCATAAAATTCTCCTCCAATTCATCCGCATACTATTCTCAGCTTTTCTATTATTTTTATACTTTCCAAGCAAACAAAGCAGTCCTCTCAAAACACGGAGCATATAACTGCTCATTAAACTAAAGAGAAGAAGAAATAAAAATAAACATATCGCGATAAACCATAAAACAAGAAAGTAAAGTATTATGTAACGTGGAAAGAAAAATTAACACTGTTATAACATTCTTCGAATTTGTTTCCATGATTTTATCAGATTCGATATTATTCTCATATTTTCGCCAATCGATAATAATCTTCAAAACACAGACCATCGTAATACGAAATTAAATTAGGAAACGAAGAAACGAGTATAAGGCAAACGATCAAGAAAATACAGAATTAAAGTATTAAGAGTTAAGGTATAATATATCATATAAACGAAACGCTAATTGACACAATAAAATTCTCGTCGAGTCAAACTGGAGGAATAATCGAAAATTGCATGGTGGTCGTTAGACGGACGATTTCCTTGGAAAATAACATTTTCGTTGGGAAACGTGTATCGTGGATGGAATTGCATGCAGATGAATAACGATGACGTCGGCGTGCACTGAGGCAAGAATACATGGTGAGTCGTGAAAAGATTTGCTCGCCCCTCTACCAAAGACGTCAGCCAGTCCGGGATTTTAAAGGGAAACGTCTAAGCGAGTGCCGCCGCCTTTTAACTGGCGGAAAATTACGCCGAGGAAAACGGATTTATATACGAGATGTCGTTGTGCAACAATCCGGCACAACTCGGTTATATCTGTCAATGGAAATTTGTCGCGGGATCCTTGCTCTACGATCGATCGTGAATTTTTATTGAAACGAGAAATGTCGATCTACGTTATGCTTCCTTTTAGTCTGTAATTGTAATCTCATTAGGGATAGCTTGTTAAAGTTTACTTATCTTATAACTTTTATCCTCTGAGATTTCGAAGTGCAGTTTTCGAGATTTAATCAATAAGCTATAATAGATTTAATCAGTAAATAAGTCTTTAATTACTGATCTTTGAAATTTGAAATGTTACATAAAGTTACTTCATGTGATAATATACTATAATTTAAAATATATCGTTTGCAGAATTTTACTTATAGGTTTTCTGAGATTTTGAAGTGTAATTAAAATATAAAGATTTATAATAGACTCATGAAATCTGTTCAAGGAATAAATTTGCAACGAATAATCTTTAGAACTTGAGGTTTATGTTATATTCATAAAATAAGTATAGTCCAAATTTTACTTATGAAGCTGCTTTCTGCGATGATACAATTTATCAAATTTAACATTATATCATTTTCAAAATAACATCTGATAATTTTTCGGATAATTAGAAAAATTGTCTTAAAAAATTATTTTTTGGAAAGTAATTTTCTCTCTATATAATCACATGAAACGTTTCATAATGTTTTCATCAATTCTTTTTCGTTTCAGCGCTACTTCAGCTAATCCTCTAACAATTATCCTTCTACTGAAATCATCCTCGAAACATCGACTTTCCAAGAGTCATTGGCGCATTTGCATACTCGTGAGTCTATTCATCGTGTCTTTTGGAAGTAAAAATCAATTTCAATTCTGGTTTCTATAAATGCTGACAATCCTAATTCCAACACGAGATCGCGATTAAGTATTTGCGTGTCACGTCGACAAATCTCTCCCCGTTTTATCGACAATCGATCGTTCCCTTTTTAACCAACACGTAACGCCTCGTTGAAGACCATTGAACTTATTCTTACCTTCGATCTTCCCTCGACACGTTTCTCTTGATTCAACTGAATCCAGGCGTCCCATCGATGTCTGTAGACGGTCAGGGTGTTCCATTCGTTCAGCCTCACTGTTTGCGTGCTTCTAACTGTGCCGACTCCGCTCCCACAATCGAACCTTCGAACAAATATCAATATCTCGTCACTTTTGCTTATTGGAATAAAATAATAAATTTCCATCAAATTTATGCGTAAAACTTATTTGAGTAATAATATTTGATTCTATAAATGTCTCGTAAAATATCAGCTTATTTTTCTGATATTTATGTAATAAATTTTTCCGTGATTCATGCATAATATGTACTTTGTTTTAATGTAAAATGCCTCGTAGAATTGCAGCTTATTTTTTTTTTTTTTTTTTTTTGGTACCTGTGTCGTAAATTTTTCTGCGATATTTGCATAATAATTTGATTTCAGCTTATTTTCCCGGTATTTGTATCATAATTTTTTTTATGATCTATATATAATTATATAATGTAGATTAGGAGAAAAGTTAAAACTCGAGATCGTAAGATTATGTAGCATATTTTAGCATATTTTATACACCTTACACATTTGTGTAATCTTTAATACAGAATATTAAATTTTGTGGCAGAATATTAAGCTTATAGGTTTGGAATTAAAGACGAACAAAGCATTTATTCCCTTTTGTTCCTGTGAATATGGATAGGACGATATAATTTTAATATACAGTCATGAAATAGTAAGAATTTTATTCGATTGTCAAAAAGATTGCAATTCCTATCCGATTACTGCCTTCGATTTTTCTTCTGTGTCAACGTTTCACTTCAACTTTTCCCAATTACGTATCCCTTATTGTTCGAGTAACGCCATTTATCTACCAGCAGGAACTGTGGTTTCCCGCGAAACAGAGAAACAGATGAAGTCGGTCGAGTATCTCAAACACGGATCTGTAAGGTTCCATTAGTGCAAAAATCGTTCGTAGACTGTTAGAAAAACTTATTTCCAGTATAATGGATCGCGTGGTACGTGAATCTGAAACATGTTTCTCTATCGTGAAAAATAGTCTTCCGAGCTCTTTGAACTTTTTCAGTCGAAGCATCGGATGATTAAAGATGAAATTAAAGTAAAATTCATATAATTTATGAAAATATACAGTTTCGAATACTTTGATAGATTCTTAATACACAGCTGAAGATCTTTTAAACATATAAGGTATTAATTTGTATAATGCAAGTTTGTATCCTCACCCATAAAACAATTAAATACCACGAATGAATACAAAAATAAAATATTTGTGGCTATGAATAGGAAGCTGAATTTTACAGAATTTTATATTATACAAAATATTTTTGTACCTCCGACAGATTCGAACGACAAAATACATTTCTATACATACTTATAATAAATTTAGAAATCCATTTATGCACTTGGAATCGCACCATCACGCAATTACTATTTTTATCGTTTGAAAAACTTTCCTCAATTCAAAACGGGACACAGAACAATATTTAAAAATCATTGAGCGATTTCCGATTGCCATAATCGATCGATCATTTTCAATTTGAACGTTTCGATATATAAACTAGCTAATCCCACGTTTCAATCTCGCGATATTCTTAAACAACGATCTGCTGAGTCGATAATACAGAATTTACGCGCGCGTCGACGCGAGAATGAAAAAGCATTATATCTATTAACTATTCCATAACAGGGACGTCAATCAGAGGTTGGAAGCACGAGATTAACAGTCATAACGAGCAAGCCTTCGCGCGAGGCGAGATCTCGCTAATATCCTCTAAATTTTTGCCGATGAGAAGAGAGGAAGGATTTGTTGAAACGAAACGATGCGAACCGACGCTGCAATTACTCGTTTGCGGCGTGCTGTGCAACGCATCGATTGTATGGATAGAATGCCGTATGTCCGTCATTGTCTTCACCGATCCTTTCGCTCCTTTTGATACGACGATAATGTCCGATGTCATGGAAACGGTCCAAGAATATTAGCGCCGCGACCAGAAATTGAATGTTAAACCGATTACGATGCTAATTACACCCAAAACGATTTCTTGAATTGTTAGGATTTTATTATACTTTTTTGATTGAATATGTATAGAGGAGTGGAACGAAATATTTGATATTATTTCTTTAATTAAAGACAGTTCTAACAGTCTTCTATTGTACTATAAGAAAGAAATAAAAAGAAAGATACGTGAAAAATTTATGATGCAATGAAAACAAGACGTATACCGGATAAAAAATTATTTAAATTCTAAAAAGAATGCACCGTAGTAAATCTATAAAATTTCTAATAATTAGTAATAGTAATAAGATCTAATAATAGTAATTTTGTTATTAATCCTGAAATACTACAGTAAAATGTTATTCATTCTTCAATTATTTTATTTTAATTGTTTTCAAAAAGTAATCTGTGAGAGATTTCGTTATATTTTTGGTAACTTTCCAGTAGAAAGGAGGAATTAGGTGTGTATTAGTTTGAAGTGGTTGTTATGTTCATAAAGTCGTGTTACGTTCTACCATCTAAACCGTATTTTCACAGTTGCGACATTCACATATTCGCGTGATTTAAATTTTCCCTGGTATAGCGTTAATGGAGTTCTGTAAAGCGCAGAATTAGAGGGGTCACCATTGTACTTGTTAGGGTATACTTCCAGGGTTTAGTTTTACCTTCGAAGCAAAAAGTTTACGAACTATTCGAATAATTGGTAATTTGGTCGTAAATGTCTCCTCGTAGTATGAATTGTAATTAAACGTTTTTCCATAGGAATAATATTGTAAAGAGAATGTATGCATATTCTAATAGATAAAACACTTTGGATAGCATTTTAAGCACATGATCATGTTCGTTATTAATCTATCAGTTTTTTTATTTAACTTTAATTTTAGTCCCTGATTATTATTACGATAACTTGAATTATTTCAAGCATTATAAAAATCTTTAATAATCATAAATTAGGTTGAGCTACATAATTATAACTTCGACAATTAACTTAAGTTTATAATGTCAGTAATTATCTTAAGTTCACATCTAAATTTTGTAATAGAGTACCTAGTAATATACATTATTACTATATATATATATATATATATATATATATATATATTATTATAGTAGATGTATCTCCATATCATAGCAATTAAGATTAAAAGTGTCTCATACTTCTAACCTTTAACCTCATTTACATTCGAACGATCCGAGAATAATTAAGAATTACGCTCTGAAATAATTATGCATAAAAATTGAATGTCTCTATTAATTTATCGTTGCAATAATATTATTTAATATTTCAGTTCGAAACGATTCTGCACGAGTACAACGAAAGACAGAAAGGAGCGTGCTTAGTCACGGTGGCAAGGGGTTGAGTTCTAAGTTGTGGTAATTATCACTGTCGGAGGGTAAACGACATGGTAATGAGAAATTTTAACGAGTTACGCTGACTGCAGCGTTAATCCCACGCAGTCGAAGCATGTAATTAATAACACGCTGCTTACCGCACGCGTCCGCTACTTGTAAGTTTTAAGGCTCACCACAAGTACCTCGCCAATTTCGATATTAATCTAATGAGAATAAGGCCTATATCGTCTAATGGGTATAACAATTTCCTATATTTCTGATAATTATACCGATCAACTTCATAAATTGAAAAATAAACAGCGTAACAGTGACACAGTCTTTAAAATGTATCTTGGAATTTATAATTAATTATATTATCTTTTCGGGATAAATATTAACTATTAATATCGTACATTCTCATTTAGTAGTCAATAAATTTTATCTTATTTATTGAATAGCATTTTTTAAATTTGCACTTCCACTTGTGAGAAACAGATAATAAGAATGGAAAAAGGAAAAAGACGAAAAGTCACTAGCAAAAAAAATATTAAACTCTCTATTATACTTGTATTATACGATGTAAAATCGGATAACTGTAAGTGTAGTTTCTTTTTATTTACGAATTCTTAGTCGTAACGACCTATAGGGGAAGCTTAGCACAACAGAATTTCTTCTCTTGCAATATACATATATCTCAAAGCTTTTTATTTCTTACGCACCATACAAAGCGGCATTTAAAAAATATATCCGTGACAACGGGTCATCGTTATTACTATCACGAATGCGTGGTCCGAAATGGTTTAAATTAAATAGCGACGCAAGCTACACTATGCATTTTGCATTCGTAGAAGTCGTGAGAAAAGCCGATTAGCGAGCCAGAGGATACTCGAAGCCGAAACGAAAAGGCGGAAATTCAATTCCGGCCATTGTTGCAAGATAATATCCGGGAGAATCTAGTGTCTCTTAAAGTACGAAGATAAAAGCAGAAACAGCGGAGGAAATGGCGATTTTTATCGTTCGAAAAGTCGTTCACGTTGGCCTTGTTGGCAGTTTTCAGAAATGTGTGCGAAATAATTAAAAATTCCTCCGGTGGCGAAGATCGCAAGGTGTCGTGACCCTGACCTTGTTCGAGTGAATGCTTCCTCGCGATATAGTGACCCCGGTATGCAAGATGCACTTGACATTTTCGCGACGCTCGCGTCATTGCACAGAAGTCACGTACTTGTGGCTACATGCCTCGCATGAGCGGTGAATCACGATTGCTGACGTAGTAATTAATTTATAATCGATTAAGTATTTTTGGAATTTCGTAGATATTATTGTAATTTTGGTTAGGAGTTCGATAACTTTGGCAAAGAGTAAGGAGTAAAGATAATTTTCTTACATTTCTCGTTTTTCTATTTTCCATACTAGTGGTGATACTAGATAGATAAATGTGTCCTTTATTTCTGCATCACAGCCAAGAAATTTGGTATACTTTGGTATACATATGGTATTATTATATTTATAGCTTTTTCTTATTTCTTTCTGTTTTATCTATATACATATGATAAAATAGAAGTTGTATCTGCACATTAAAACAGCCATGCACGAGTAGCTCAGAAGCTATGGAATCAAAAAAATTAATTTTTGGAATTTTCCTCTGCTGTTTGCTTGTCCATTTGTACTCGCATCACGTAAGATACTATTGAACATATTTGATGAGGTTTTCTCTATCGTGTAGCCTAGTGTCTAGGAAAGAAAATAGGATACGTTTCATTTTGATCCGTTTTGTAGAAGCTGAGAAATAACCCGGCACCTGAGATGTATGCGCTCTTAGGTCAAGAACCTTTTTACAACTTAACATCTTTTACTGCGCAGGATAACTGTTAGTATAAACGATACGTAGGTGTTTCATTCATAAAAATTTATCTGCTTAAAAATTGTTTCATACATTAGTAGTCCACGCGAACGACGTCGTGGGCAAGAACTACGATAGATGGAAATATTTTCATTATTGAATCTCTTTTCGACGTTCTTTCCATTGTTTGTTCTTCATAGCTGGGATTACTTATTGATGGATCGATCGGATATTTTTTATCGGTGAATTCTTTTTCTGACGTTATTCAACTGACCTTTGTCACCTTTGAATTTCCTTTTTAATGTCCCCTAACTGCTGTTTCTCCTATGTTTTCTACTTTCTCTCCTGTGTCTTTCTAATTCATTTTTTAGTTGCATTATTTTTCTATTCTTTTTATTAAAAAAATTATTTTTTCCGTGCATTATTTTATGTTGCATTGTTTCCTTTCATTTAAACGACGACATAGTTTAAACGATGATTTTCCCGTAGCGTCTGCTTTTTTGTGCTTGAAATTTTCTTTTATGTGTCCTTATCTATTATTGGAAATTTTCTTCCGATGGGGCAGATTTTTTATAGTTATGGAAGCATTGTTTTCATTAGGTATTATATTTCGTTCCCACAATACGAAATCTCTGCAACCATACGAAGGTATTACTGAATGATATAAAATTATATACTCAGTATGTAGACACAATAATAAACGCTCTGATATACAAATAATACCTTTTGTAGTCACTGTATACCTTATCAAGTCAAGTGTTAAATAGTTTCATCCGCTCCCAACACATATTTCACGCGACTGGGCGAGAAGAAAAGAGAACAGCAGCACACGGTTTCTTTAACAGAATCTTTTGGACACTGTCCAGGACCCAATTTCTATTTTCGTCCGATCCTCGGCTCACGCGATATTACTTCCGTTTCGAGCACGCTCGTCGTTCGGCCGTGCATGTAACCGTAATGCGGACATCCGTGTACGTGAAAGTGATTCTTTGAGCTTTCGACGAGAGAGAATCCTCCTCTGACTAACCCCATCCTCCCTTCATCCTGGTCGAAAGACACAGCCTCGCAGCGACGGGATACGTGCACGCGGCTTAACCGAAGAAAAGACCACTCAGATTGGATAGGTAAGCCGGAAAACTCGGGCGGCGAGATTTTGTTCCAACGTTGAAAGCGAACGGTAACTACATGGCCGCATATAGGATCACGCGGATGCTTCTTTCAGGCTCGGCTGGCATGCGAGAAGATTTCATTTCGTCTGAAAGCGACGCCTGCTCAAATCATCGCCGTTTCTACTCAGGAAGGTACTTTATACCGCTGATGTACTGTGAACGAATTGAACTGTGTGCGCGAGTGTGATTAATAACAGGTTGACTGAAAATTTTTGTGGATTGGAACCTTTAGTGGTTCTGATTAGTCGGTGAAGAATTTTTCGAATAGAAGATTTTTCGATATTTCGGAAAATGAAATTCAAGTAATTGGAATTTTTTAAACACATTTGCTTGGCCATGTGTCACTAATGGAGGAATATTGAATCTTGAAGATATCATAGAAATTTTTGCTGTAAGTGACAGGTTGGCTTGTACATTGAGATTTTTAATGGTTCCAATTTATTGATTAAGAATTTTTTATGCAGAAAGTGTAATTAATCGGTGAAGAATTTTTAGAATGGAAAATAACAGATATTCTGGTAAACGAGATTTAAGAAATTGGGATTTTTAGAAATGCTTGATTTGTTATCAGCGAGTTTCCAGTGATGAAATATTGAATCTTACAGATATCGCAGGGATTGGTATATTTCGTTACCAATGATAAAACGGATCGTGATATGAAACTTTGATGGTTTTGATTAATTGATGATGAATTTTTGCGATAGAAGATAATGGATGTTTTAGAAAATTATAAAATTGGAATTTTTAAAAACACTTGGTTCGTTGTTACTGCACAATAACGTTAAAAGTAGTTCTAATAACGAAATCTTAAATTTTGCGATTTTGGAGGAATTGATAATGGTCGATTATTAAACGTAAAGCTGGTGCTTTAGCGATCGAGATGGAGTAAGCTTGGTTTAGCTTTTCATCTGCCATTCAGATGAGTTTTGACAATTCTTCGATTGATTAATGCATTCGACGTTCTGCATTGATATATGTTCAGCAGGACGATGAATTCCACGATCAATCGTTTGATACACGGTTAATGAATTATGGAAACGAAACCGACGAACAATGAACGATTATCACGGCAACGTTGAATAAATTACGCTCTTTATTCGAGCGAAATATCTATAGAGACTGTGTTTCGATTCTTTCGACGCGGTTATTTCGATAATTAACTAGAAACTTTTCTTAATTTATTTATTAAATTTATTTAATATTTAACGAAGCAATATGTGTACGTCACACTAAAATATTTTTCCCAATTATACAGACATTTTTAAGAGGATTAAATTTACGTTATAATTAAACACTGTGTATGTTCAAAAGGGAAATTCTGGTAAGGGAGTTTCTCAAAGCCCACAATTTCTAAATTCTGCGATCGTTTCAAATCTACAAGAATTGTTCTAAAGTTCGGACAAAAATATACGTTAAATCGGGATAGAATATTTATAATTTGTATATTTTTACGGCTGCAGATTCCAAATTAAAAAGGTTTAATGAATTTTCAGTAAACTTTCAAATCTTTAAAGTAACAAATTTTTGGACAAATAAAATGTCGTACAGCGCAAAGAAAAACTTTTGTAATAGACTTTCTAACGTTCGATGTCCCTAAAGCCTAAAATTGCAGGTTTCCGAATGATCGTGCTACACCTTCAAAGAATATTTTTCCTAATTAATCATTTTAAATTAAAAGGACAGACGCTATTTTCCAGAGAGAAATTCTTACAACAGAATTTACAAAGCATGAAAGAACGTTACGTTACACTGGGAAGAAAATATTTTTCTTAACTCTGCGGTTATTTTCAAAGACGTAGAGTTTAAATTAAAATGTAACACCCTGTATTGCAGTGAAAAACTCTCGCAACGGAGTTTGCAAAGCGCTTCGTAAGCCGTAGCTAATGAAAACTTCGACTGGGACAGTAAACGACAACGCTAGCGTTAGGAAATATAGTCAGCACGTCGACGTGGCGAACTTCCGGGCGAGACTCGAATCTCTAAATTCATAAATCGGCCCCCGGCCACGGGTACCACCCACGAGTTATTAGCTGTGCACGAAAAATTAGCTTACGACCGGAATTCTTAATTAACGACCGCGTCAAACGACGCATTCAAACGACAACGACACCGATGTTACAGTGGCCGGTAAGCGTATGCCGTGAAGAACAGCTCCGGAAAAGTTCTTCACTTTCTCACGTTTCCTTCCTCCACCGTTAGGGAAATATACTGCTGGCGAAGTTTATCAACGCGATGCTTTAACGAGGTCTTAAGGCTAGTTTTCACGTGACGAGAAGTGAAATTCATTCAGATAATGGCTATCGTGAGAAGCTAAGACTATTTTAATTTCTGTCAGCGGGATGCGAGAGCATGGATCATTCATTTTTCATGAGAATTTTCGTTCAGGAAATTGTTTTACCGATGGATGAGCTTATATGAACGATTTTTCAAGTTATTTAGCGCGACTGATCTATAATTGAAATTTGGAAGTTCAATCGTTAATAACTGTCAGTTAATGTGTGTGTTTGATTAAGTTTTTTAATTATTTCGTGTGTTTGTTTCTAGCTGGCACATTTAAATTGTTTCTATTTGCGATATGAATTATTATAGCGAGTTGAAATCAAACAATACATTGCAGTCGTTGCTCGTTTCTCGTAGGTCCTCGTTCGATTGGAATACAAGGAGGATTTAATCATTAATAAGTTGCATTTATTTCATCTATTTTTTAAGTCGTTAAATTTATTAATTTATTTTAGTATTTGTTCAATTTATATTATCATTTAATTCATTAAATTTAAATTGTCCCGTTATCTGGGATATAAATTGCATTCGAGTTGGAAATTGTGAAAATATAGTATCTTGCATATTACGAAATTTGTAATTTATATTCATGCGCTTTTTATAGATTTTTATGCACGCGTATGCTCATTGTTGGCATGTTTTCTGTATATATTTATATGTATAATATACTGATTTCTTTTTTTATATTTTTATATGTTCTCTGGCTTGTTATCTTATTATATATTATATAATACACTACTAAATTAACATTTTTCGAGATACAGTTGCGTTTGAATTTTATCTCGCTGTGTAACATCATTTGAGAAGATCCAATCATTTTTTCCGATTGCACCTATTCCAATCTCACTTTCTCTATCCTCGGCTCTCTTGTTCCGTACTTCAAAGCTCCGATCTTCACGAACCTCTTTGACTTCCTTGTAATCATTACGAATAATAAGTCTATTCTCACCACTTCATTATTTCCAGTGCTTGTTGCAGAGCCACGAAATAAACGAGAACGAAAATTTCCAAAACGAAATCCATACACGAACAACCCACGAATAATTAAAAATCCTTTTAGAAGCAGACTGCAAACGCAGCAAAGTACACGCTACGATAAATAGGAACTAAAGTTTCGCAGCAGACTCAGATATAAACTGAATTAAAAAGGAATAACTTCCAAAATTATTACTCCTAACATTTTTTTATTGAAATAAAGAAAATTAATTATGAAGAGAGATTTTAGACAAATTATTCTTTGATCGTGCTCCATACCTGAAGCACCACTCGAATTAAAATTTTGTACGTTCATTTATGATCTCATGCATTTTATATTTTATATATTTTGAAATTTTAACTTCGTAGTAATTAATTCCATAATATTTTACAACATCCATTCAATAATTTTATAATAGTCGATCGATATATTATCTATCTTAAACATTCCTAAAATTTCAAATTCATTTCGTAATATTCAATACATTTTACAATAATTACAAAGTCGATATAGCTATTGAATACGTTCCTAATAATCTATTTCGCAACATTTCCAAGTATTCAATTAATAATTTGATAATATCTAATCAATACGTTAATTCTACATATTCCTAAAATTTCAAATCAGTGTAATAAGACAAATGTACCGAAAGGAAGTCCTTTGAGTCGCCTAAACGTAGATCAAGTAGCCGTATGCACGCGACGGTAACACGCGAGTATCCTGCTGACATTCCAACGATGGAAAATTAATTCTTCGAGAGTAGACGAGCGCGTCTTCGCGACAAGTTTCATCGAACTTTATCGATCACACTCTGGCCCCGATAGAGTAAATGTGTCTCGCAGTAAATTGAAGCAAATCGTGGTTTCGCGCTATTCCTTTGATGTCCTACCGTTAATGGGGCAGTGAGGTTCCCAGGGAAACTTCCGTTATATCGGAGGAAGTTGCGGAAAGTTGGCATAATACAGTGATACATAGCATCAACGAGGTTGTGCAGTTTGCGGTAAACAAGCAACTCGTTATGCTGTTCCGATCGATCGAGTTCCATCGATGCGCTTGTTCATCAGCCACGGACTTCGATTTCCGTTTCCTCTTTTTCATTGGTTTTCGCGATCTTCATCGAATCAATTATTTAGCGGACTGCAGATGTTAGCACGGTTTATTGACGTTATCGATGGTAGTAACGGCGACCTAATAATTTTAGGTATCTGAATTGTTGTGTATTTAGATGTTTGTCAGTTTGCGTGGAATACATTGCTCTCGAATTTAAATTGCAATTTTGTAAGAACTGGGTGGAGAACTGATAACGATTAGATTGTGGATACGTGTGGAAATTTATGCTTCTATAATTTAATTTATACGCTATAACTTAATCGAAAGATATATAGGTTAACATAAATTTAGATATGTTTGTAAGTTTCAGTAGAATTTAAGAGCAAGAATATATTCTCGAATTGAATTTGTAGTTTTACGATAATTGTATGGAGCATGAAAACTAAAAGTCCTAAATTTCTGAACTAATATTTTTACCTGTAAAAACTACGAAGAAACTTTAAAATTTCCAAACTTTTAAACTGAAATTCTACCAAAAGACTCAGACTATGAACTCGCAACGCTATAAGAAAAGACAGGAAGTACGTAAATTTCCAATTATCATTCGACTTAAACAACTTGTTTCAGCTCCCTTTTCGTTTCAACCCTGATTACATTGGGAACCATGCTGAAACTCTTATCGATCTCGGACTCTACACTCCGCCTAAACTATTTACATTTACCGCAGCACTTTGCAACGCCGCTTCGACGATGGTGAACCCGCGATTAACGAAGTAATATCGTTACCTGAACTCGATGAAGCCGTGATGCAGAATCAAGGCCATGAAGTCACCCTGAAGATCGTCCCTCTCGCCGGCTAGCAGCAGTATACCGTCCCAAGCCTCGGGCCGGAATTCCAGTTCTAATTGGACGTGCTTGTAAGCAGCCTTTAAAGCGGGGAACGCCAGCCAACCAGAGCCGGTAAAC
This sequence comes from Bombus hortorum, assembly GCA_905332935.1. NCBI lineage: Eukaryota > Metazoa > Arthropoda > Insecta > Hymenoptera > Apidae > Bombus > Bombus hortorum. The sequence goes on from HG995197.1 coordinate 972,822, forward strand.
CGTGGTGATCTCACCTCGGCCTCTGCAAAGCAAAAATTACCATCATTAGCCAACTCTCGTTATTATTATTATTGCGCATCAGTCGCGACACGCGTTGACGCGCTTAATGCGCTTGACAAATTGTATCATACGTCCTGGATTATTCACGACAGTCCTGCTCTTTGTACAACGATCTTATCAACTTTTCGACGCTTCTATCGCCATTTGCAACGATCATTCGCACGATGCTTGTGAGTCGTTGGCGTTAGCGTAATGATTAGCGCTGCTATATGTTTTAGTTGCAACGAAGTTACAGTGACTGATGAAAGTATTTGGATGCTTGTCATTAGACTGCAGATTTTGATACAAATTCATATTTTTCAGAAGATGATTAAAAAATGTAAAATCTCGGTAGAAAATTGTTCTATTTATCAGGTAATACAGGAAGTATTATACTTTGGATATTTGTGTGCTTTTTCATAATTTTATACTTCCAAATTTTCTATATATGCATAGAAATCCGCAGTCAACTTATCATGAAAAACTTCACGTACTTATACAATCGGTGTAAGAAGTATTCGTACAGTACTTAATTTTAATAATATTATCGTAGAGCATCGTTTGGTAGGAAAATTTTAAGATATAAAAAGTATATACATATTCTTACAAGTACACAGAATAATTTTCAAACGAAGAAAAAAGCGATACCTACTTCCTTTATGAAGATATCAATAAATATGTAGAAAATGGTAATAATATATGCGTAACGAGTGTTACCTCTTCATAGAATGGAATGTATAAAAACATTTTAAGAAATAATTTAAGCGCAGAAAAATGGGTTTGAAAGATAATTTCATCCTGATGCAAGATAACGAACCGAAGCAAAATGCTACTAATACGAAAGCGTGGATTCTTACAATGTTCGAAAACACCTAAAAACACCTTCAAAATCCTTAGATATAAACATTATTGAAAACATATTGGATCACCTGAAACGAAAAATACTAAGTCACCATATTTCAATAAGAAATGATTTAAAGAGAACTCTGTTCGAAGAATGGAAAAATATTTCAAGTAAAGTATCCATCAATTTAATAAATTCAAGATCACGACAGCTTCAAGCCATAATAAGATAAAAAAGAAACCCTCCTAAGTATTAAAATAATTAAACTTACATGATGATGTGATTTCTTCTCCTAAATATTAGATAAGCTTTATTAATTTTTCGCATTAAAGTATAACTGTACGAATACTTATCACACACATATTTTTGTCACTTTTCTGATATTTGTTAATATTTTCGCAAAGTATATAGATATCTCATATTATTTTTATGAACTTTTCTGTAGATTTGTAAAAACATGTACATATTTTTTATTTGTTAGAATTTCGTTAATCAAAGGTTGTTTTATAATATTTTTGCTGAAATTAATTACTGTACGAATACTTTTTATACTGACTGTATGTATATTACCAACACTGTAATGACTGCTCATCTATGTTCTGTGTTGCATTCTGAATGTATATATTTCTTTTATGACAGTAAAAATCTGTAATTTGGCGCGAAAAGTGCAAATATTTTTGCAAAAATGAGTTAAACCCGGTATTGAGTTTGTAAGTAATTGAATATTCTATACAGAAAAACGGGGATTTCAAATTCTATCTAGAAATGACTATAACTGCATTTTTATATGCTAATATCAAAATCTTGCATTAAATAAAGCTTTTGGTGTTTTTTGTTGAGGTTATTAGATGTATGTGAACAAAGGAACGCGTGGATAAATTGCAAGGTAGAAAATATATTTTAATACAGAAGTGTAAATACAAGTCGGAATATAATTTGAGCTGGTCCAGATCCGCACAGTGTTACCCTATGACTGAAAGCCCTGAAGCCATCGTCGCCTATCTACTGTTTATGGTCTGCCTTCGTCCCAGTCTTTTGTCTATACGTTGTCGATGGCTTCAGTGCTTGAGAAAACTAAAAAGAAAAACAGATGTAGAGTTTTCTTAAAAGCGGTGACCACTTCAACATTTTTAATAAAAAATACCAAAGTCAACTTAAAAAATACAAATAGCGTAAGAATTAATTCTCTCTTTTTTGTATTAGAAATGAAATTCGAATTAGAAGTAGCTTTCGTGTCAGAAATTATTTAGACATGATTTTTTTTTACATAACTTCAGATGCTAATATCGTAACTTTATAAATACTTGTAGTGATATACTCTCTGCACAAGCTAGAAAAATATTATATGTAATACACCTAATATACAAAAGTTAATACAAGATAGAAGCTACAAGAGAAGATCATTACCTTTCTAACCTGCTGTATTTCTAATGTTATATATTTTTCTTACAAACAACAATTTTCCAAATATTACAAGTTATAGGTCAGTAAAAAAAAATTATCAATTCAGCACGTCGCAGACCCGTAAAACCCACCCGACGTGGTCAGAATATCGTAAAAAGATCGATCTGTCGAGAACATACGAAACAAGAGCGATATTTCATAATAAAACCAGGTATCCTATCCCGGCTCAGGGTTTATATCGAGCGAGGATACAACGTTTGAATAAAATAGACCTCGATACATTGCAAACACAGTTGAAGGGTTGTTTCGCGCCGCAGCCCCATATTTCGTTATCCACTTATCTCGTTCAAATTAATTGCACCATATATCGATAAACCTTGGATTGCCAGACCAATGCTTCTCCGTCTTCGTTCCTTTTCCCTTCTAGTTATTCGGGGGAACGAAGAAATATGGTTGAAGTCGAGGCTGGCAGAAACGGGATAGACAGAAAGCTGGGAATCGGGAATTCCAGGGACGTGCGAGGCTTAAGGAACGTCCTTCACCCTGGCCAATCTGGATCCGACTATCAGGTTGCACAGTACTGTACATGGAAGAAGCTGCGCCCGTGCCACTTATTGTATACAAGAAAGTATAGGGTGGCTATAAATCAAGCAGACACCAGGAATGGAAAAACTTGCGCCCGTAAGACCGGAAAATGGAATAACACCTCTTGATCTTCCGGTCGGCTGGCATAACAAACCGTTATTCGACAAACTGTATCACAAGTCGCGAATAGGGGCGGAGTTTTCAAGTTGCTGACTGGAATTCTCCGTCTTTCTATCGGATCTTCATTCTACTACTTTTATTTTGTTTCGTCCAGCTCCCATTTGTTGCAGCTTCGAGAGATTTTTATTGCTACACTTCGTGCTTTCGGATGAACAGGGTTTAAAACAGGCAAAAGCAAAGCAAAATTTGGATGATGTTTAATAGTGTTCTTTATAGATTTTTTAATGATAGTTTTATCCATTTTATGGTTATTAAACTGCGGATGTTTATGCATTTTTGGAACAATTCGAGGATGCACAAATGTACAGAATGTATATAATGTATAATGTATAAAAATAAAATATAATGTAATATTCAAAGTAGAGTATCTATTATTCAATTTCTCTAGTTATATTGATATAAGTATGAAAATACATAAGCATTCCTAGTCTAATGATTATTAATAGTATAGATTGTTTGTTAAGATTGTTAGTGTATATTCATATTTTATTAGTGTATTGGCATATTTTAGGGGAAAATTGGTGCCAGTGGCAAACTTGTCCGTTTGTTTTATCATCAAAGTTGGTTATTTGCTTTATTACCAAACTTTTTAACATTCTGCAAGACTATTTATTGATGCTGATAACTTACATTTGTCGCTTGTAAAATTTTGCTAATAATGTTAGTTGAATTATGAAAGACGGTCCTGAAACTTCGTACAACGCGTTAAATTTCAATGAATGGAGCCAGAGAGAACATATTACGTCGTCTGCAGAGCAGCAACGATGTAAATGTACACGTAGTTTGATACACGAGTCCTCGAGAACGAGAGCGAGTTAAGTCAATTTAATCTCGCGGTTTTATCTCAGGTAAGTCAATATCCGCACAGAGAAATAAGAATACGAGGTTAACTCGATTTCCCGGTTTAATTGGCTGCTGCCGCAACCATCCTGGATTTAACAGTTGTTCATTCTAATTAGTTCGTTGCGACTGGGATATAAATTAAAGATCGAATCAAGCCGACTTACAATACAAATTACTATTGCAGTGATTTCATTAATCGCGCGCCTCTTTTCAATCGTTCTATCAATAAAAATCTCAAGTGCTTTCCTTCTTTCAATGGGATCGAAACGATAGATTCGAAAGAGAAATAATATGTAGAGAGCGGGAATATTAAATTAATTTGATCACGGAAATAAAATTCCATCTGCATTTAGATTTCCAAAAATTGTATTTCTCTTCTATGTTATTAAAATGTAGGATAATTCGGCTAATTATTTTTTTCTCTTTCCCTCTGCGTATTTCATAATATTCTCTATTGAAATAAATTAACGTATTATTATACGGTTCCATACGAAGAGGCTGGAAGTTAAGTTACATTTTCCACTTTTTACCGGAGAGCAGTTTTAGAATTCTTTATGTTGTTATTATATTGTTATTTATATGTCTAATATCATTTTACTAAAATTAGCTTTCTTTTTAGTTTTGAAAAATTGAAAAATTAGCTTGAAAATGAAATTACTGTAATTCTTTATACGTTTCAGTAACCCTCTCTTCGAGTTTAAAGCCGTCCTTGAAATAACATGGTACGTCTGATTTGGGATTATGATTGTATACGATTACAACAAATGCATTAGTTGTTGATACGATTTCCTCCTTTTATTTGAATTATATCATTATTCACGGCGCATAAGCCGCTTAGTTTGATCGTTTATAGCCACTGATTAAATCGTTCACCTATTTGTTGCTATTTATCGCATCTAGCCCATTTGTTACTGGTATCGTAGAATGATTTTACCGGCTTCATTCTGAGAAAACATCATGTTGCTCTTTTAACGTTGGGAAATTGAACGAAAAATTGTTATTTTATTATAATTATTCAGGAAATTCGGTTATGTTTAATAGATTGATAATTACTTCCCATACTTCGCAAACTCGATATCAATATTTTAATAATAAATTATAATACAATATTTCTTCTGATATTAATTTTCAATTTTTAATTTCAATATAAAATATTTATAAAAGAAAAACACGATGAAATAGACAGAAATATTTTTAATCATCAAAGAGGACAGTGTATTTTATGATATGTTACACGAAAATATATATTATATCTTATAAAGCACATAGTATCTACTCATCTTCGTTTTCACTTCTTTATTATAATGAAATTTAATTATTTTCATTAGCAAACAGAAGAAAATTTTGTGCGTTAAGGAGGTAACGTTATACTATTTTATACAGTAACTTAACTTTCTTGATGAAATTTGACAAATCATAAGTTTATTTTCGTTCATACAAAGTATAGATTGTGAAGATTAATAGTGAACACAATAAACTGTAATACCGGTAGTAATAAATGTAAACAAGGGTAAAGCCACGCTTCTAGTTGCTTGTATATCTGGTGATTTGTATTTCTGGACAGGAAAGTTCCGATGAATCTATTCTTGTTCGTTCCGGAGAGCTGCACTGATGAAATTTTCATGTCTTGATTGTCCGTTCCGTTGTTTATCATAGACTAAGTGGCTTCAATATTCGTGTAAGCCCCAGAGGAACCACTTAGTCTGGTAAAAAGCTTTTACGCGAAAGTTCTAGCTTTTTCAAATTATCAAAAATTTACCAACTCGTCGTAAAATTGTCCTGCGCGCATACTAAATGGTTTATACGCTCAAAAGGGCAATGGAATATTAAGATGATGAAATTGAGGGAAATTAAATCGTACAATACTTATATGATGGTTGAAGGCAATTAGTATGCGCTAGGTTTGGGATTTTTAATTCGTCGCTTATTCACGAACGGTTTGAAACCAAAATGAAATAGACGAAATTTTGAGAAATTATAATTTAGCTCTATATTTGCAGAAGGTAATTGCAATGATACAGATTTACAATTTTATTAAAATTAATCTATTTTTTACTTGCGAATAATTGAATTTAGGTTACGGAGAAAGTTATAAATATTCAATCGTTGCAATATTAGATTTTACAAAATTGTCGATTCGAAGAAATTTATTCGAGTGCGTAACAGTGTCGTGATTCTGAAACAAATTTGTGTAATTATAGCAGAGTTGGACGCTATTCCGTTGAATTCTGCAGGCTGTTTGCGTTTACTTTAAAGCTTTTCAAGTTATATGTAACTAGAATATTGTTGTTGGAATGAGCAATCTGCAGGAAGGCAGCTATGAATAAAATATCAGAGGTTCGTTAAGCATCTTAGAAAATTACAATTTAATTTAATTGGAAGCAAGAAATTATTCAAACATACCAAGATATCTCATGTTTCAAATAATAAATAAAATTACACGTATTATTAAATTACAGTAAAATCTCTTAATTCAACTTAAACTGTGCACTTTAAATACTTATGTAATCTCTGTGAAACATAGGTATACTCATACTTCTACCAAATACCATTTAATTTATGCAATAGTATATCTTCAAATTTGTTTTTAATTTATTAATAATTAGACTGGATTTTTATACTATTTCATATATTTATCAACGTAATTAACTTACATAAAGATTAATTCCCGCCATTAAATCTTATAACAACTATTTCGCCTTGAATATCTTTTGTATTTTTACATCTTTGAGTTTTCTATTAATGCATAAAAATCCGTAGTCCACTCATAACGGTGCTAATGAAATTTCAAAATGTTTCATACATAATTATTATATACATAACTATCAATATGTATTTCACACGTAATATATTCGTAACAGGTGTCCAGAAGTGTTCAAATACTTTCGTGAGCTGTGTATTTTCACGAATTTTTATCGGCAATTCATCAAGCGTCGTATAATAACGCGCGGACGTGACGTAGATCGCGTAATTTTTCGGAAAGCAATTTCCACATGAATCGTAACTAAAATTAAACGTCGCTAAAACGAAAACGGTCAGTCGATCGCTGATGGCAACAATTTCACTGGCAGGAATTATTCACAGCTTTCCGAAAATTCGATTTTAACGACACGACGCTGTTGTAGTAATTCATCGAATTTTCCACGAATAGATTTTTGTAAATAATTTCCTGAACTCGACCATGCTTCCAAATGGATTTAAGTGACATTCAGGCTCATTTAAATGATTCGTACATATTATTTAGTAGTTTGTTCAAAAGATTGTACTTAAAAATTGGAATAACCGGTATGTACATAAAAATAATTTTTAATTTGTCTTCTATTAAATATATTTCTTTATAATGGTGAAAGTTTAATTCCTGTTGGAATTGAAAGATATTGCAACGGAATTATTCCGTTGAATTATTTCTCTGATCTAATTCTCCGAATTTTTACGTCAATTTATATCCTATTTCAAATTTTTCGTTATTTTATTGCATTCTGAAATGATTAAAAACAAGAGTCGTAATATGTTTAAGCGTTTTAATTTAAAGAAAGATTCGAAAGTCTAAAAGTCACGAGGATCAAGATAAAATGACGAAATGGTTTAGTACGATTGATCTAAAAGATAATAAGATCTTGGCGAAACGTTCGTGTAACAAACAAAAAGAAAAGAAAAGAATGGAAGATGGTATATGATCGGTGAAATTATCGAGTCGTCGGGATCAGTAACCTCCGCTTTTCTGTTCCACGTGTACGATCAGTCACTTTGGCTCGTTGCCAAAACCAGTTCCTCACCGGAGTCTCAATTAACCACTTCACTTGCTCCAGACCATGGGGCGCGATTTATCGCACGCGAAGATTTGCAAGCTATGCCAAACAGTAGAGCGTCGCGATCGAGCTTCCACACGATTCTCTAATATTGTGGTCCGTCGAATCTGTTTCGAGAGTTCTACGGAACTCCTACGATCCCTACGACCATTTCTTGGAGTTAATTTAGAATTGATTTCTCGAGTCTATCGTTTCTAAATCAGTTAAATTCCTCAGAATTTACAGGCACACAAAATTTCGTAAAATTCCGTAAGATGTAAAGGTATCCTTTTTATTACTTATTACTTTGCGCAATTTATATTTGAAGTAGTGAAGTCCTTAATTAAAGATTTCTTGCAGGCAACACCGTAAATGGTAAACATCAGATTTTTTGGGAACAAGGAAGAACTTCGAGTAAGAATCGTTACTGTTAAAAAAAGTGTTACTGTTTATTTGTTCCAGTATGTCTATTTCCTAATGGCAATTACATTGCTCTATACAGAGACAATATAGACGTACTGATGATATACCTTTTAACGCAGTTAGTAATTATTTACAAACGGAAATTGCTCTTAAATTCTATACTACAGGTACCATTGGCATATAGGAAATTATACGATGAAAAGTTATTTTGTAATTTTTGTACCTACAATATTGCCAAGAAAAAAGAATTTTGAACTATTTGATTTAGCATAGATAAGTGATGGAAAATGACATGGTTATCAAGATAACTAAATCAGTGCTACAGTATATGATCTTTGTTTCAAGATCTAAGACATTACCTATATAGTTCGTAACTTATACATAAACTTGATTTAGAATCCAAAAAGAAGAGCGATTTAAAAAATTGTGATTACTCCAGAAAGATCAAATCCAACTACATTACCGTATATTCTGTTTGTACAAAATATTCGATAAACTAAATGCATTCTTAAAACATGTCAAAATCCACTTCAAATCCTAATTTATTAAAAACTATCCTCGAGTACCATTCCTTTCCTCGCCATATTCCTGACAGCTTTTTAACAATCTCCCACAATCTCGTTAGAATATTCAACTCATAATACACATAATATATCTAATTTCACTTTGAATTCTCAATCTTCGCGCGAAAAAGGAACAGAAAGAAAAGGAGAGGGATGAAAATAGGAAAATAGGAAAAAGGGAATTCTATTCAAAGTTAGCAACTGTGCATGTGCAATATGTGCGTACGCGTATACAGCGGGATACACCGCGAGGCATATTTGCATGCAAACAGCTGGCTATTACGCGGCAAAGCGCGCAAAAGCGGAAGCTCTAACCGGCTAATATGATTCTCGACGCGAAAGTGCGGTCAATTTAAGATTCACCGAGGCGTGCAAGAGCTTCGCGCCGGTGTAGATTGCGGTCGATCAGAACGAACTAAGGAGATTCACGAGCTTCTAGACGGTGATCCTCATTCCTCCGCCATCGTCGTCGACGTCTAAGGTCGAAAGGATGACAATGGTTGTTCCTCTCGTGCCGACTTGATTGATCGTTTCGCCGGCTCTGGGACGTGCCTTTATGCAAATTACCGGGATCAAGAGGCCCTCGCGAAGCAGACTAGACAGTCGCTACGTTACGCCCATGATGTCGTACGATAAGAATATTAATAAGGTCGCGTGTTTTACTTCCTTTTCTTACTTTTCCATTTTCGTTGCCAGTGGACGCAGCTACTCTGTTAATTTCTTTCCTTAATTGCACAATTCCTTCCGGTTTCATCGCCGTTTCTCTTTTGTTTTTCAAGTTCTTTCTCTGCAAACGTTTCGTTTTTGCCCCTTACGCTTCTGGTTTGCGATATTTCCACTCATTCTTTTCCATCCTATCGATCGTTGCTTCGTCTTAGTCGTTTTTGGATGATTTTATACTAGTTTGAGCGTAGATCTTTGCACTTTTTTCATTCTGTGTATAAGATATTGTTTAGTGCTACTGCTCCGTTTCCCCGTTTGAATTTATTTTTGTAATTTTGTTTTGGGTTACTAATTAGTAATTATTCGTGAGTGAAAAGCTACAATATGATTCTGTAGGAACCTTAAATTAGATCTAGACAGATATAAAAAGAACTTTACCCTTTCAACATTCTACTAACTTCTATCGCTGATTCTCCGTAAGGTTTCAATTTTATTTCTTAACTGAGACACGTATGAATCTTTCGCAATTATCTAGCGTCAAAAATTCTTGGTAGTCTCGATATCTCGTCGTATTTATCAAACAGAAGGGGAGTTGAACGATCTTTTTGCACGACAGCGTTCCACGCGAGAATTTTCAAAGTTTCCTGAACAATTGCTCGACAAGCTCGTTCCGAGAAAAATATCTACACGACGCTTAAGTAGCCCTGCGTCGCTTTCGGGACGCTTTCGAGTCGAGAACGTATAGCGTGTAATTTAGCCACCCTCTTATTTCGTCATGAGACATTGGTCAAACGCAACCGACCTGCTACTTGTCTCTGTTTTCCCAGGAAAACGACGACCATCGTAATAATCGTGGCCCATCTCACCGGAAGCATAACTTCGTCCATTTGTGCGTTGTATAAATCGAGAATAATTTTAGTCGAGGTAAAGAGGATCGACGAAATAAACGTGAAATTCGCTGTTACCGAAAGTTTTCGGAAGTTTTCGTTCTGGTAAGCTGACTGATCCCGATAAATTCGTCTATCTCGCGCCAATCGATCTTCGTAAAATCGTCCGACGTACGAAGTCTCTGGTCGTTTTATCGAGAAAGATAATACTTCTATAAGTGGATATTTTCTTCGGGATGTTACGATATTTGTTTTAAGACCTCTGATTCTATTTTTCCTCCTTTTCTTTCTTTACCTTTCCACTATTTCCCTTTTCTACAATCCGAGAAAAGTTCTTAGGTGATTATGTTGTCTTTGATAAGTTCAAAATCAAGGTAACAGTAGCTTTGAAGATTATGTGTATACGTAGCTAATAAAATACGGTTTTCTTGATTATACTGTCTTTTATAAATGAAAATTAACCCAGATATAAGGTCGTTTTTGTAGGATGTTTTTAGAGATACTATTTTCTTTCAATTTGGTATTTGAATCGGATGTAATTATAATAAAACAGAAAAGTAACATTAAAAATCTAAACAAATTGCAAAAATTAAAAAAGGTACAAAAATTATCTTGTAGTTATTGTTCCGAAAGAAGACTGAAATATTGGTGTTGAATAATAACGGTGAATGTGAACGTTGAAAAAGAAATACCAAAACACATTTCTTGATTACTTTTCTTTCGACGAAAGTTAAGTAATTACGGTTTCTTTGATGCGTATAAATGAGATCAAAAGTAGCTGCAGGAGTTTTATATATATATAATGTACGTTGAAAAGAAAACAGCAATTTAACGTACCGTGTAATTATGCAAAAGTCTAGGCAGAGGGGCCGAGTTTTCTCGTTTCGATCGGATCTACGCGCGTCAAATTGGCCGGTTTATCGAAAATTGCAGCGTGTACGCTGCGATTACCAAATGCCTACGTGGGCATACGTTAATGTACCCTTGCTTTGAAACGAATCAGGAAGGAACGCTGAATTTAATACGACTAACGTAGCAATATTTTAATAAAAGAAAAAAAAAATCGGGAAATACTTCGCTGGATTATGAATATCTATGCAAATCTAAATTTTTTTGTAAATTTTACTAACAATGGACATTTTCATTCCTAAAATGTTACTATCAGTTTTCGTACGAAGCTTTATTTCTGAATAAATTGTTGTTGAAAATTCGTGTAGCATGCATACACTTACGCGCGAGTTCTCTTCGGTCTACATTTTTCACTGTTGTTCAAATTTATTACATTAGGTAGTACAGGGATGAACGATGAAATAAAAGCATACTTTGCTTCAGAATTTTTAGCATAAATGTAAAAATTGTTAGAAATGTACTCTCATTTCTGTATACGTGCGTAATTGTGTCCTTTATATTACTCATTTATGAAAGTTTTTCAAAATATTTTTTCGTCTCAAGAGCATGGAAAAATGTTTACAAAGTACCGTGAAATGCCCACGTACTTGACGAAGTTTCAACATCGATATATTCAGAAATGAAGTTTCATACAGAAAGAAAGAGTTATTCTAAATTGTTAATCCACTCTTTCACGGAAATTCATCCTCTTACAGATAATAGTTTCTTGATTTAAAAACGCTGATTATTATATTATTTTCGCACATTATATACACCATTGAATTTGCTATAAACGTGTAAACATCCGTAATCTATACATCGGCGTTACGAATAACGATTATTTCCAAATGAAGAAGAAATTTGTTCGCCATTTAAACAAGTTTAATTGACAAAATGAGATACGAAATTTAAATTGAATTTAAGCTGCAATCGCAAGCTCGATTATTTTCGAAACAAAATCGCGTATAGCGGTATTTGGCGAGTCATTCTCGGTACGATATATATTAATATATATGACAAATACAAGCATTCGCAGTTTACCTATGAAAATTAATTTCCATGATTAAAATCAAACAGAGGTCGACTGTTTCCGATTGTGTCGTACGACGATATTAAAATGCTCGCGATTATTCGGTATTATTCGACGTTCTGTTCATCATTTTTCGTGTACAAGCCTTGGAGAGAGAAAGATTCTTGAAACGCGATTAATGGAAAGCGTATTAAACGCGTCGCTTGTAAGGAGGGGAAGTAAAAGGGATGTACAAACGGAAAATCCGACGAAATTAATTATAAGAAGAGGATAGAGGGGTTGGGATGTAAAATGGTGAAATAAGAAGAGGACTCGGTATAGAGAAAAACCGTGTGGAATAAATGGCACTGGTTCCCAAAAGTATAGTAGTAAATAAAGTCAATTTCTTTCTCTTATTTGAGGATTCCGTATTCCCGACAGCCACGTTTTGCTCGATTTAATTTAAACAATGTGTCTGTCGTTTTTACGCGCGCCACCCTACCTAATCCGGATTATGTCGTCTTCCTTTTAACCCTATCGTTTCCTTCTCAGGCAATACCGCTGTACATGCTAAAACTCCTGGAAGCGTGCAATTGCTGAATAATTGGCGTACCGTGGAAATTTAACGAGCTTCGAAAAAGTTTCGTATAAATCTCTTCCGGTAAGGTAAGTTTTTCAAGTATATTTTAGAATCGTAAATTAGAGAGAAATACTTATTTAGGAGGGAATATATCATAGACCGCAGATGTTTATGCATATTTGGAGAATTTAAGATTCCAAAAATCTACAGATTTGATATAATACGCAGAAATATCTACAATATTCAAAGCAGAACGATTACTATGATATTTAGTAGACGAAACAAATTTCTATTTAAATTCCATTTGTTTAATTACGTTCATAAAAATATAAAATTGCGTAAACAGCCAGCTGCATAGTCATAACGTTAAATGGTTAAGTTAGTTAATATAACTTTATAATTATTAGTAGATTGCCAACGTTTATGCATTTATACGTAAATGTGGAAAGATAGATCAAAATGAATAAATAAGAGTAATCATACTCATTCAAAGTAAATTTAATTAAAATTAAATTATCTTTGAGATAAATTAAATAAATTGCATATCAAACATATTCTAAAATTATACTGTTTTATACCATAAAATTCCCTCAGAAACATTTTATATTCTATTAAGAAAATAACATAACATATAGACACCTATAGTTATATTTAAATATCTAAGAAAAATCCTACAAAAAGATAATTTTGATCAAAATTAAGTTACTTCTCAGGCAAATGAAACAAAATTGCATCAAGAATATCCTAAAATTCCCAATTTCGCCCCTTAAACTAAATTCCCTTCAGTCACTCTTAGAAACATTCTCTTTTCTACTAAAGAAAATGCAGAGTCCTGCACATAACAGGGAAGTAACGACGAAACAAAGGAGAGACGTTTATCGGTCATCTGCGATGCATCGACGCGTGTCTCCAATCATGGTGACGTTGAGACAATGCCACGGAACGGTCAGTAACGAGAGGAGAACTATGAAATTCGATGATAGAACACGCACGGTAGACTCAGCAATTGATTCGACACGCCGAAAGGGGCGAGAAACAAAGAGGGAGAAACGCGAGTTTCCTGTTTGAAGCGACCGAGGTCCGCAAGAGGGTAAGTGGCCGCGCGCTGCATGTGTATACGTGTGTCGCGAGAGTGTAATGAAAAATGCAGGTGGCGGAAAAAGAGCGTCGGATATATTTTCAGGCGGCGAAGGGCCGCCGCGAGCCTCCATTAATGCCACCCCTAGCGTGATCTGGCTGGGGGGATAATGGTTTTGAACACGTTTGCGCTCCGTTCGACCACCTCCGCGCGAAAGTGCACTTCTGCGCCACGAATGGGACGCCCTTTGCCGGTTTAACCCCCGTGGACCTTTGTTTCTGGGATCGATGCTGGGTCACGAACAGAGAAATGGGGTGAGAATGGCATTGTATCGAGTTGAATTTCGTTTTCAGTGAAGGGAAGGTGTCGCGATGTAAAGGGAACGAGCAGCAGTGCTATGTGGATGTCGAACGATGTATACGCAATAAAGCACAGACAATTGCAGACAGAGAATTCTGAATCTCACGAATGGGAATCGTTTGAGATAAGGATGCGAGTGCAGGCGTTTAGAGCCATCCAAGAATTTTAGGAGAACGCGACAGTAAATCTCGTCGGAAAGTAGGCACAAGGTTGGAATGATAATGAGTTAGGAAGGATAGAGACAGAGTGCGTTAGGTAGTAGATGATAAGTCGGAGAAAATGTAGTGTTGGTTGGAATATAGAATGAGTTTCGAGAGCCGAGGTCAGAGTTCATGAGTGCTATGGCGAATTGCGAGTTAACGAGTTTATTATGGAGCGGATACCGCGTTCCTCGAAAAAAGACGTTTTCTCTTTTTTATTCGAATAATTTTAATTTAGTCATACATACATCTATTAATACAATATTTCCGAAATTATAGCTTATACTAATCTTGTAGTTGTATCTACTGGTGAAAACTTTTACATAAACATTTTTTTATAATAAGAATTGTTAGCTTGGGAATTGTCGTAGAAATTCTAATCGATATTCTTAAAAATGGCAGATCTGTAGTAACCTATCGTATAAGAAAAATTCTATTTATTTTTTGATTTTTCAATTTCTAAGGATGATTGAGGTTATGCAAAGGCTTTATGACAATATTCTGCGGAATTATCTGTGGATCGTACGGTATGCAGCAGGAATGAGGCGAAAGCGTAAATAAGGAATGGTGTCCGATCGATGGATCGAAGACGGTTGCCTCATCCATGAAAATTGGAATTTCTACGGAAGATTCCTTGCGTTACTTCGGTGAACGAAAGAATCTCTATTGAAAATTTGCAACGATTTTTTTACATTTGACATATCGCACATCAGCATTGTACATCTGCTGACATTATTTTTATTTTTCAAATATGCCATTCTTGTGTCTCACTGATTTCATTAAATTACGTGCGAAATTATAGAAATTGAGAAGTTCTCTGAAAAGCAGAACCAATAGCTCTATGACAAATGTACACATAGAAGTCGAGTGTTTTCTAATCAAATAGTTGCATTATTTTATGAAACAATCTTTCTGTTTTGTAAACATAAAAAGAATACGTTTCTTTAAAAATCGTTATCCTTATAATAAGTTCAAATATAGGTAATATTAAAAAACGACCTTTTTCTCGAACAGGTCTATAATTTCTCTGCTCCAAACGTCTGAAGCAATTTTAAATTGACCAGAAACAAATGGAGTTTCTTCTGGCTGCTCGCCAAACGTCCTCCGCGTTGAATTATCGATCGTCTTCGATTTATAAATCGTTCTTCCATTCGCCGATTCGTTCGAGAAAACGCGCTATACCACCATTCTGCCCTATTCACTGGACGGTTTTAATCATTTTTAATGCTGACATTGGGGAGTAGACAGGTGGACTCTAATACGTGTCAAGTTTTACGACGTGAATTAGGTTTATAGTAAGGGGCAGGACTCCGTCGCGCCATTTTCGAAAATTAAACTCGGTCCCCTACATAGTTTCGACTTTATCCGTAACCCTTCGGGGACATCTTGGTTACGATCTTAAAAGACACAAGTTTTCTTTACTATGGATCCTTTTTAGACTTTGGTTCGAAACTTTCTATAAGGTGAACTTTCGAGAGATTCAAATTTTATAACATAGTGAGATAGGGTTTTAAAATTTTATCGGAGTAATATTGGCAGACTTCTATATAAAGTTCGATGAATTAATTTTTCGTTACATTAAAAACGTGATATAAAATTGGTCTAAGTATCGTACGATAATTATCAATGAACAACATTTTAGTTGCTATATACTTGCCATAAAATGTCTATATATTAAGGAACATAAATTCGTTGCATCATACATATAAATTATTATCGATAGGCACTGGATATTCTCGCAAAAATTAAATCGTGTCTTTACCTCTGAAAAGTTTCTAAACGTTGGAATTCCCCTGCAACATTTTCGGTACAGAAATACAGTTGTAGCAACTCATTATTACGCTCGTAATAAATTTCTAATACGTACTGATATATCGTTACAAAATCCTGCATTTCAATTACTTTGCATATTTTCAATTACATATCTTTGAAATATATCTATCTGCCTTATAACAAATATCAATCCCTAGGTCAATATTTACAATCCCTTCCGATGAAAAATAAATTCCCACCGATAGAATATAAATTCCTAATAATAACAAATAAAATTTCCAATTTTGTGCCGAAGGAAAACGAACGACCAATCTAGATTTTAATCCGAAGACTTCAGACACGGGACAAGCGTTACGAGCATTATGTACGCATACACGCGACCGTGAATGCTTCATAATTAGTTCCACCCGCGTCTGACTATTAACAGGCTGGTTGGAGGCGGTTCGTGACACGGACACCGCCAATAATCATACGGCAAATCGATGGTCCATTAGAAACACATGCCATCCCTTTTCTACGGAAAATTAACGTTGGGAATTAGCGGACTCCCATTATATTGATTAATATTACCATCTCGCGTACGAATATTATTCCAACTTTGAGCATGGAAAAACGACATCGTTAATTGATTTCAATTTGAAATGATCTCCATCGTTGTTGCGATCGAGTTTCTTATCTTGAATATTGGATACGAGGGTAGGATTGGCTTAAATTGGATCGTGCGGCGTTTGTAGGTTTGCTAACATTACAATGCTTTGCTGCATTCGAGGAAAATTGGAGAGGATAGGACATCGTGAGAATCGTGCCAAATGCACAGACTGCGATCGGTTTGATTTGATTTTCAAGTCGATTATTGATGCCCGCATTAGGGCTCCATTTGACTTTTATGACGTAGCGACAGATTTTGTTGCGTGGAGTGCACTGATATTATTCGATTTGCAGGTTCAATTGGCGTGTCAAAGCAGAAGGGTAGAAATGGGAACAGTTACAACCAGAATGTGTCAATTGAATTAAACGCATCACGTTTATCCGGGTCATCTATTTTGTTTATTTCGTGTATTCTCTTTAGCTACGCAGAACGTTAGTTTAATCTCATTCAGTTAATTAATCTTGTTTAATTACGTATTAACTTATCTTTTGACGAATGGTTTGTCAATAAATAAAGAATTAAATTCTGCACATAGAGTTGTAATAGTTTTGCATGAAATTAATTAGATGCTCAGTGTTTCAACAATTTAGGAGGCAAATTTACTGTTACATTTTCGAGAAGAATCTAACACTGGTTATCAAAAATGGCATTATCTCTATCGGGGAAGAAATATCAGAAGATTTTTATCTGAGAAATTTTATCAGCTAAATGTTTACTGTAGAAATTTACAGGCCACCTCGGTAACATTTATAGACCGACTTTCTGCAGGGAAAGCGCGAACGAATGAAAGGACAATTCAGGAAGCAAATTTAGCGCGGCGAAAGTAACGCGATTAAAAAGTTAAACAAAGTATCTAAATCAAACGCACATCAATCTTGCAGCTTCCTAAACCAAATATCTCTCTTCATTTCCCTCACCTCGAGTCTAATTAGCTCGCAAGCCACACGTACCTACCTATTCCTTAATTACACCTACACCGCACCTGGAGCACAATAAATCACCCTCATTAGCAACGGAGCCTCTCAAATTAAAAAAGAAGACAAACACAACCGGGTGCACTCAACAAAATATAAATTCGTTGTATAAAATGTGACGGACGAAAAAACAAGAAGAAAAGAAAATACACCATAAAAGTACGAGGTAGGAAAACATCCATGCAAGTTTCTTCTCGAGCACAGCAAGGGGAAGAAATTTAATTAATAAAGAAAGAATTTAAGGGATGTCTGATGAATCACCATTAAAGCAGAATCAACGGCATATGACTGATGCCTTGGAATCGTTTCGATGTGAATCATCGGAGAGGAAAACGACGAAACACTTTGGATCGTCGCGTGTTATCGATTTTACAATCAAGGGAAGAGGAAGCTGTGAGTTTTTTGCTAGCCGCGTTTTACCATCTCGTTCAGAACACGTTTTCGACTTTCCGTGGAGTATGTGTCATGGCACCCACGTGACTCGTTTCGTTTAATTCATCGGTTTGAAAGGAATCCTTAAATTGAACATATGGTTGCTTTGTAGGTAATACCTACAGTTTTACATAGTATGTAAATGCTAGTTAGTTAGAGTCATAAAGTATATAGGCACGTTCATCATCTACTAATTTATGTAATTTTCTACAGGAGTATCTGATTACTTAATTGTAGATATATTATACGTAATATGTAACTTTTTCGCTATGAGGTGGAAATTTGATATCGTGATGTAGTATAACGAGAAAAGTGGCGTAATATGATATAACGTTACATAGTACAATTAATATAATATGACGTAATATAATGCGAACGAGAAGATATTGATTAACGTTCGATTAAAGTTATGATATAAAATTGACTTACTCCTATGAAGCGAGATATATTTGTAAAGTATGTCGTTACGACTTTTGATAAGTATTTAAATGAATTTTTCTATTCTAGTTCTACATACCAATGTTACAATTATAATTTAACTTATATGGAGGTCAAATGAGAATTTAACTACTTCCATTATTAGACAGAATATTCAAATCTAAATGGCAAATAATGAACATATAATTGGCAATATTTTTAATGGACTTATAAAACGTTAGTATCGCTTTAAATCAGCAATGTTTATAAAAATCACCGGTAATCAACAAATCAAAATTAAATTTCCTTTTTCGTTCCTTACTGTTGATATAGCTTCTAGGGTGAAATTTTAGAGATAACTTGCTAAGAATTCGTAATAAGATTTTTAAATTCCGGGAATAACAAATCTTTATGCAATATATTTAAAGAATTAAATTTAAGAAGGAAAGCAAAGAATACTTGGAAACGTCTCTTTTTTAAACTTCTAACACTGAATTCCAATAATTTCTGCTGCAAGTATTGGAAAATATAGTTTATGCATACGAGTGCATCATATAATTGTGTACATATTCTCACATATACCAGATTTTCCAAGGGATTGAAAAAGTATGTGCGATCGTTGGCGAGTTGGACCAAAAGAATTCTAATTATGCCACCTCTGTTACTTGCACGACGTGCCTTTTCTTCTTCTCGCATCTTTTATTTCTCGTACTTCTCGTGTTTTACACGTTCTTTGACGATACATCAAGACACGATACGAAACAGTGTTAATTAAAAAATGGAATTCCTTTCAGATGTCTGTCGGGTGCACCGAGTTAGTAATTTGATGGATTACTCGTTCTTAGGAAGTGGCGAAGAGTCGTCCCAAGTGCTTTTCCTATAGACTGTTAATGATGTAGCAACATTCTAGAAGTCAAGTCGTCTGTGTTTTAAGTTTCCACAAATTTCCAGATATTGTAATCTTAAAATCCCATTAATAACTATTACATTTGATAATAAGAGTTACAATATGTTATGTAGTAATATGATGATATAATATAAAAGTGGTAGCAATTAATATATCGAAAAGACAAACAAAGCTATGATATTCTACGATATTCTGGTAAATTATCATAATATAACACGAAAAAAGGTTAATCTAAATAAACAGCATTATGTAAGATTAACTTAAACAAACTTAAAAGAAAGTGATTCGATGATCATATGCCTTCTAACACCAAAAATTCGATTGAAGGAAAAATAGTACAGAACCAACAAATATTTCAATACTCTAGAAATAGATAAACATTTGCGGTTCGGCTATAACAATCTCCATATCCAAAATTCTTCGCGATGCTCATCATTGCCCTCTTAACGACGGCAGTAAAATAACCAAAAAGAATATGAAAAAAAATCCCAAGAGCCACGTGGCAGCGTGCCAAAGATCACCCAGGAGAATTAGCCTGCATTCCGTCACATCGTACGTATTCGAAAGGTCCTAGGATGGAACGTTGCAACCGGCGCCAACTCCCAGATAGGTAGCCAGAAATCTGGCCAACAACGATCAGGAGAAATTTGCGAATAACCGCCGATAAAACTTTCACGACCAAAGCGAAAACGCTAATTTCACCCGTCGTGGCCGTGCGTACACTCTTTACATACTGGAATCGCTCGTTCCTAGTTTTTATTCTGGCCAAGAAATTGCACCAGTTGCTTTTGAACGATGCACCACGCGGAAAGTTAGCGTGGCGGGCGAAAAATGCCGGCAGTTCGAAGTTTTCCTCGTATTTTCACCCCTTCTGGGGATTCGTTCCGCTTAACGAGAAAAAACAACGCGATCAACTCGCTGCCTCTCGGTTCAAGAGCGAAAATTGAGAGGGCGAGACCGGTTCGTCTGGGCAACGAATTTTTTGCGCTCTGGACACGTACTTTTTTTTGTTTGCACGAGGAACGTGATAGATTTGTTGTGTATGGTGCCGGGAATTTTATGAAGTTTCGGCCGGATCGAGATTTTGGCTTGCTTGGTTAAGAAGCCTCTATGAAACTGAGGCTTTCAAGTACGTAACGAGGCAAGAGATTCCGAACGTTGATTAATTTTTGATAATTTTAGAATTTTTCGTCGAGGTTTCATACAGTTTCTTTTCTGAATTTTGTTTAATTGCAATTTGGAAGTGAATTTACGACCACAGTATGTTTTATATTGTTATTTGATTTCGTTTATACCTGTATACGTATTGTTATATTATACAATGTGACACATATTTGTATGAAGCCATAAACCAGTTTGAATACAAAATTTTTTAGTATCTGGCAAACGAAAATCTTTGGTTTATGTTTCCATCAGGGTTCTTTGCTTTTTTTCTAATTTTTTCTCATACTCTTTAATTTCTTGCCAATTTCACGTTTTGTATCCACACATTTCGTTAAATTTTGTTACCATTACCTACCCCGATTTTTTATTTCCTTTCTTCCGTTTCCCACAGCTGAAACACGAGAATTTAGTTTGTAACATGGAATTACATAGGTACATGTATCAACATGCTGCGTTATATTTGAAAATATCTAACATCTTCTAACATCAAAACATATATATGTGTCGGAGATGAAAGGACACCGAGCCTTTCCTTTGGAATTCTTTGGAAAATCCAAAATACTTTAATCTTTATAAGTTAACCCGATTATAATTGTCCGAGATTTGCGATAATAAGCTTGGGCTCGAGGCGACAACTAGTCACCGAACGTAGCCGCGGTCACGGGATGAACGTTTTTACCTAATAGAGGTATAGAGTATTTGTATAGCTCTCCTTAAAAAGAAATAGTTGTAGCGGCACTCGACAGTAAACATTCCAATGGTTTCTACCCCGTGGCTCGCCACACACAGACCCTATTCTTCGGGCACGATGATTACCAGATATCGATGCATCTCCACAGAACATGTTCAGCTAGCCTGAGGACCCGCTATAAATCTTAGGATTTAGTTAACTAAGGTCCTTCAAACGGACAAACAGTCTTTATTCCAACAGTCCTTAAATTCACCACCCACTAGGAGAAGGTACGGGAAATCTGCTTTTCTCACGAACGACACTTCCCGCTAGCAACTTTCTCTCAAGGGCGACTAGCATCTTTCTCTAACCACCAACATAGAAATTAACCAATTAACAGCAACGTTCATTTCCCTCACTTTCCGAATAAGGGTTGTCCTCGACGAATCCGATGATCTCGTGCCCTGAGACACACCCCATCATAGTTTTCCTCTGCAGCATCACCACGATGGAAACCACACTCTCGTGCGATCTCATCAGCGAAAAAAATAACGTCTTTACGATCAGTGAATATTGTCACGTTTTATTTTGACCAGGAGTCAGACTTAGACTTTGGAGAAAAGTATATTTACTATCCCGTTGACCGCGGATTCGTTATCGAACGTAACGCCATTATTATTAGTGTCTAATCACCGCGGTTATTTGTCGATTCTGTAATACTCGCACTTGTGCTAATCAACATTACCTCAATTGTATAACAACAATGGCTAATTCCAGAGAATATTCATTACACGCCCCTAACTTTAATCATAATGTGAGCCCGACATATATATATATACCATTTATGTTAAAATGTAGTAGCCTGGAACTTGAATTATGTGAGATCAAGTATAATCACTCCACTTCAATCAATAAACAGCTCACCCGTTATTCATTTCTCGCAAGAGCTTCCAATAATTGATAAGATCGTTCAATATAGGAGAGGCGACGTCATGACCAATCATCGAGTACGCTATTTATTTCTGTCTTATTTTATAGAAATTTTATTTTGTCTTGTAAATATACAAATTATATGTAATTACTGAAACTATTCAGCTACTGAGAACAGTCTTGTCAACATAGGATTTTCTTCAACGTGTTAAATTAGATGAGATATAAATTATAACGAAATATATAAACTGTAAAAGAAAATAGTCGTATATATAACATTAGATTGATCGATGTACATCTGTTTCGTAAAGGACCTATCGTGAACGCCTCCGCGACATCATCAATAACCTCTATCCACCACCTATCATCCAACCATCAACCCACCTGCCCTGCTCCCCTACCCGTTCAACCAATCAATTAAAAGAAATCGATCCTACGCGACAGCTTACACCTCGTATTTACCCCAATTGAAAGCCTACTCTACCCCAAAGCTGGGTGTCGCATGAAAAAAAGGGGAAACGTCGTTGCAAATTGAAAACGTCCCTCGTTTGCCATACATTCACTGACCAAAGAACATTCTCAATTTGTGGAAAAGATCCCAATTGCCTATATGCTTTTTTATTTATACCGACTGTACTAATTAGTCTGACTGTAGTTAAGACAATGTGCGTTGCGTAGTTATACAATTATATAATTATAATAAAAGTAGATACCAGAATTATTTTACAATTATCCTTTTAAAAACACAATAGCCGCATCTGGTTTAATCTCATAAACTTCCAATATTCTACTTTGCAATGTCTTGAGTATTGAGCAGCTACGAACGCGTTAAAGTGATACGATCGTTACGACTCGACTAATCATAGCTAAAGAAATACGGTTATAAAAGTAATTTTACACTTGTAAATATATAATTACAATAAAAATATATGGAAGAATTGAAATGGAATATAACAAAGATTTAATAATAAAGACAATAAAATGCAATAATTAAAATAAAATAAAATAAATACAAGAATTGCTTCCCAATAGCCGCATCTGTCCTAATCCCTCTGCCATTCCAGATTGTTCCGAAAATTAGCATCTGGGAACGCTTTAAAATGATACAATTATTACAATTTGATCTATTAGCTGAGCTGTAGTTAAGATGATATGATTATTACACCGATCGTATGGAATGTGATAAGGTTTAATTGAGAACGAGACGTCAAGTCGTTAGGCATTGAAGTTACGGGGCACCGTAGATGATGTTGGGACGGGCGTAATCCTGGGTCGGATGTGCTGCACATGCACCTGTGGCGCACCCTGCATCATGTATCTAATCGATTGACTATCCGCTGTGACGCGACAAATTGTGTTTGCACGAGCCTGCTGCATTATGCTCTGCCACAATAGCCTAGGACACGTTTGTGTCACGTGTGTCTCTGTTATCCTTTGCACTCCTCTGCTTCTCCATCTAGGACAAACCCCTTTTTCTTTTTATTCTTTCGAAGCTTTTCGTCGAGGAAGAGCATGAATTCACGCGAGCCAACGAACCGGCTCGGCTCTTTTGCCTGGAGGGTTCTGGGAAACACGACGTTGGTAATGTAAAAAAAGGGGCTATGTGTCGTTTGTGATACGACGCGTGGAAGATTTTTTTTTTTTTTTTTTTTTTTTTTGACTCGTCAGCATGTGTGGATTTTGTCAGCGATGTTGGCTTGGTTGAGACGAATTACCCGGAAGGATGTATGTAAATATCGCGTGAATGTTGCAAGCGGTGATCAGAGACGAGGGAAACGTGTGAAATAGTGGGTAGATATATTTTATATTTTCTACTTCGTTGTCACAATAATTGTATATCATATAGTATACTGATTGTAGATGATGTGATGCATTGCGTTCATTTGTTTTTATTGTTTGCAGTATGAACAAATAATGTAAATACAGAATTTTTCCAGGAACGATATTTGGATAAATATTTGTAGAGAATTATGTTGTAAATTTATAAGTTTCTGTGAGCATCTATAGTAATGAATTTTTAAACATAGTTTCACGTTGTCCAAGTTTAAAAATGTCTGTTTATGTAATACAGTGAACATTTAAGAGATAAGAATTATTTTTAAATATGGCAGATCGTAGTTCGTTCGATTCGTAAAAATTCCAGGACTTGCCGTTATTAGTAACAAAATACATATTGTGATGTTTCCATCTCGAGAGTCAGTTATCTATACTACTCGTTAATTTATTTAACGACACGTGGTTACTCATGAAAAAACAATAAATCATACGATTTGTATAATTCACAGCAGAAACGTGTTTCTGTCTGCAACTCAATATTCTTACAGTTCTTCGCACGAGAAAAATTCCATTCCATCCTGATAGTAGACATACTTGCAAGTATGTTAATAGGCACACTAAATCCTTAAACAAATAGATTTCCACTCTAAAAGGTAGAATTCATTAAAAAATTCCACTCCACTCCCGATCCAATGTCAAAAGAATTTACAAAGACGTCTGAGAAAAAGAATTGTTGTAATTAAAAAGAAAACAGATTTTTTGTCACAAAAATTGTTCGATTTACATTTCCTTTTTAACATGTTGACTTCCGTGTCACCCATATTCGGGTGACAACAAAGTTTCTGATCGGGCCGCGTCATTCGTATTCGGATGACGCCTATTTGACTACTTGCGAAGGATCGTCGCAGGTATTTGAAAAGATATTCCACAGGAAGTAATAAAACTATTGAATTGTTATAAAAGTAATACGAAAATGGTATATTAAGAAAATTATTTAGAATGTAAAATTTTGAAGCATTCTATACAAAGCTGAGTTTGGACGGGACAATTTGGACAATAAGTTGTTTTCTTTAAATTCTCCCGTGTTTTTGATCGGTCCGTTCGACGTCTTTTATATGCATAACATAGTTTGCATGGGCGTCTAATGCTTCTTCCGGAATCATTTTTCCGAACGGCGATGTTATGCTGATTTCATCGAAGACAAGGATTTTTTGTATTTTCAGACAACCCCAGACAAATAATTTGCAGCTAATAATTCTCTAAATCTTCTAACATTTACATGCTTCCTTGTTGTAGTTTTCTGAGTAAAGTAAGTAACAAGTAAGTTTATTATTTATCAACGAACAACTATTTGACTCACTAAGAAAGAAGTTTTCCATTTTTTTTTCGACATTGTAACGAATTGGGACAGAGATTTTAAGTTATCTAAAATATCGGTAGGAGTACCTAGCAGAGTACGCTTGGTACAACGGCACTCGTGGCCTGAAGGAGATTTCGTTGAAAACGAAGCGGCAGTCAACGTGTTAATCAGAAGCGAATTTCGACAAACTCAATCAAACCGTTTAAAATCTGTTCGTTTCTTCCAATCGGCGAGACGAATCGTGCAGCAAACTCTAGTCCCAATTCTCGATAGGCCCTCATGGAAGAAGACAGACGTGCAACTACGCACAGGCATAAATATTCAACGAGTCTCCGCGATTATTTCCCGTCTCATCGCGAACTTTCGTGCCGGGCTCGAATCAAGGACTCGAGCCTCGTCCCCGTAATTTATCGGCGAAACGGCCGTCCGAATAATTCGGGGCGTTCCACGTGAAACGAGCGCAACCAACCACGGAGCTCTGCATATCGGCGAAATTAAGTGCGTCGTCGTGACGCTTCGCTTGACGCTGGCCCATCCTGATATTTACAACTTCCTTCGAGTGTCCTGCTTCTAAGTCTACAGAGGCATTCTGTAGCAGCGCTCTGTTCAAGAATGACACAGGGAAGCTTGTTTGTCGAATTGGGAAAGTTTACTGGACGATTTGATGAAATGTGGAATCTTAACTCTTATTATTATTCTGTTAGTATTATTGTTTAGGGTAGAAATTTGATTTACAAAGATTCGTTTCGGAGGAATTTATTTAGTATTTATTTATTTGGTAAGAATTTGTTTATCGGATAAAAGAGGATCAAGAGAGAAGATTGAGTGGAAAATATGCATAGTATGTGAGCAATAATAAAGTCCTACTCACGGTTAATAGGATTAGGTTCAGGAAAGATAAATGCTTATTGTAGGTACAGAATTCCCGATTGATCATTTTCATGTATCTGGTATGTTAATTTTATGATAACTCAGTAAAATTATTTTTTAATAAAGGTACTATCATCAATTACGTAAAGTCATTCCGAGAATTTTCCAAATACGGTGTATATATCGATCATTTTGAAACGTGTGCGCGTATGTTATGCGTGATAATCGTTTCGTCGATACCCTTTCCGAAGCGGTCGAGTCACGCGACTTCCGAGAACCCTCCATTTGCCTCGGCAATTTGCTGTGTTTTTCCCTCTTTTCCTTTCTCGTTAATGATAGACCCGGTAACATAGTATACTTCGCTTAATTTGTTTTTTAAGGTACATAAACAATGACTAAATATGTATTTATGCAGGGAGTAAAAAATTGTACAGGGGTGAAAGATCTTTTAATTACAACTAATTATTCATATTCGATATTGATTCTGTTATTAAAGCGATTGTTTCGTCTAAAAATCGCTGGCAAGATCTAATGCGAAGTTGTGAGAAAATTTACGATAAGTAAGTATTTTTTTTACAAACAATATTGTAAAATATTTTTAATAAAAATGTATGATATATAAACTCTTACAAATAGCACCAACTCGCCTAAACAATAAGACACAATGTGCAGACTTGGTATCTTATCGAATTATCCAGTGCACTTTCCAAACATATCTAGTTCGGTTAAACAATCAGCCTGCCTCGCAAAATAAAAGAAATTATTACAACACGAATTTTTTACGCAAAAATTCCTGTAAACGAAATATCTGGATAACAAAGTTTCATGACAGATTTCTATAAAATCACTTTCTAGGTACAAAGCACTTTCATAAAAAAGATTTCTACAATTCTCTGTGAAATAAGCTGCTACAAAGCAAATTTTTATGAAAAGAACTGCCGTTAAAAAGTAAATTTCCCCGAATCGAATCTCCGGATAACAAATTTTTATTAAATGAATAAAAGCTGGAACCCTTCTGGGTTCTAAATGTGTAAATGCCTTTGACGCAAATCCCTGTGAAACAAATCTGTGCTGGTTTCGAATGATTTTCCACATTTCGGAGAAACAAGAGGAGGATGGTACGCAGGAATGCGCGGTGTTCACGTCAAGAGCAATTTCATCGTCAGCCTAGCGAGGGTCGAATGGCAACGAAAACGCCGCAGGGTGCGCTTTTCAACTGCATTAGGCCGAAAGTGGCGCGCGTCCCCCAATCTTCCTGCCATTATTCCCTTCCACGAGGCTCGTCCATGGTGGAAGGTTGGTACGACTAACGGCACTGGTGTTCGCGTTTCTTTAAATTGAGTTAGCGCTGGTAACCGGGCCTGAAGCGCCACTTAATATCGTTTTTCTTAGCTTTAGTCACGTTTCCGGTAAATTGAGTTTCCCTGGGGCTCTCGTTCGCTCACCATGGTGTGTATAAATAATAGAACTGACGCCTGTTTCTTGTCG
Source organism: Bombus hortorum (assembly GCA_905332935.1). Taxonomy (NCBI): domain Eukaryota; kingdom Metazoa; phylum Arthropoda; class Insecta; order Hymenoptera; family Apidae; genus Bombus; species Bombus hortorum. The sequence goes on from HG995197.1 coordinate 1,000,566, forward strand.
AATTAACGGGTCGATCGCGTTCTCTTTTTTCTCTTTGTTTTATTTAGAAGTACAATTTTATCCCTTATCTAGCGTGGTCGCGCTGGAATACTTATTTTCAAAGAGGTTTATTTTCAGAATTTTATACGTGACACGATGAAAATCTTCAACGATACTTTTTAAATTTACAATATCAAATGAAATGTATGTATAAAGATTAAATCCGCAGACGAACAATTGCGTACAGTAGCTTGCAAAAGTAAGGGTGCCAGTCCATATGTACGTGATAAATTTTATTTAATACCACAGAGATTGCTTGCAATAATATTAAAATATTTCTTTAAATCTTAGTACTGTTACAGATTTAATACCATGGAATACTTGTTCGTGTCATAATACATGATATAAAAGATTTAATTTAACACATTTCATTTATCTTTTACGCTTGGAACAAACTGTAATTTTCTCATGCCCCAGAAACAAGTGCAACGAGTAACTAACTTGCTACCGGCTTCTAAAGATACTTTTCAAAATTTTAACCGAACGCATCGTATAAGAAAGTACAACTAAATCTTTTAAAAATGTATGCGCATTATTTGATATAGCGTGCGTAACTGTTTGCAGTGAGTTAAAGAATAGCCGAAATTTTTAGTGCACAGCACGATTCTCGCGGTTTGAGTTGGGTTTGAGTTAAATTTAGCTTTAATGTTTCTTATAAATTTATACGGTCTATCAGATATAGCCTAAATATCAGAATATCTTATTAGAATTAAGAGGTCAAGAACGGTAAAATTTTCAACGCACGGCGCGATTCCACGATTAGAGTTACATTTGGATTAGATTTGAATTTGATATACTTCCGAGATCTATACACTGCATTGGATATAGTATAAATGACTGAATATCCTATCAGAACTATTAGGAGTAAGAGTTTAATAATAACGGCGGAATTTTCAGCGTGCGACGCGATTTTCGCGATAGTCTGTCGCGTTAATGGCTGACCAATTCTACTTTGCGCGCTCCAACGTTTCCCCTGTCGTGTTAAAAATTTCCTGCGAACAATATTACTACATCGTGTCCTCTAGAGTCGTGGAAAAAAATTTCGTTGTTAGCCTTTGTGGTAGGAATACCGCGGAAAAAAAGGAAAAAAAAAGAAGAGAAGCCCGAGAACGAATAGAACGAAGAGGAAAATTTTAAATTATTCCCACGTTATTACGGTCACGTTGGGAAAGTTCGTTTCGTGCCGGTTCTTTCAGCATCATTCCGGGTGTCGAACCTGAAATAGTTAAGTGTCAGTGGTTGGACGTTGTACAACGTATACAACGGATAGGATTAACGAACGGCGGCCAGCTTGCACCGCGAAACGTCGATTTTAACTTTAACGAACCGAGTATTTCGTCTATGTCAAATTTCTCGCCACGGTCAGCTAACTTCTTTTCATCGAAAGATCGATGTGTCATACTCTCTCTCTCTCCCTTTCTCTCTCTATGATTAGCTTCAAAGTAATAGTCTAGATTGAAAATCATATTAAAGGAGAATTTATAAGAATAGGTGATGTGAAGTTACGTGTCGAGTAGTTTCGATAGATGAACTGTAAACGATAGAAATCGAACAGCGAATATAGAATTGTAATTTCGTGATTATAATTTCTAATTCAACAAATTTCCAATGTAGGATTTGTTACGTTTCTTTCATCTTAATATCGAAGTGACCGCACGATTTATTTTAACGGGAAATTAGATTTGGAGACTCGTACGTGACATTTTGGAGATTTGCGACGATTCTTAAATGTCCATTGATAAACAGACGACAATTCAACGATAATTTACAAGGAATGAGAATCTAAAAATTACTTCATCTATACGCTAATATGCTTCATTTAACGAGAAATATAATTTTGGTAAGACACGAGGGGCGTTTAGAAGTCACATGAATAATGAACGAGATTTGTGAAATAACAACGACACGGAAAGAAACAATATACACATTTCACGTGATGCCGGATCAAATTAATTCTGAACGAGATTACGGCATTGGCGGGTTTATCGGTAGCGCAGAAATATATGGGCTAAATTTCGTGGCTTGGCCGGTCGAAAGAGTTCTTATCTTACCGCACGTGTACTCATATATCACTTTCCGCTCACGGTAGTACTCGTAATTCGCGTTTTGCATTGCGAAACAAGCTTAACAAAATCCATACACGCTGTTCCAATATATCAACAAAACTGTTCGCGTGCGTTTTCTATATTTCCGCCTACGAAAGAATGGAATCCGTGCACGTTGAAAGATGTTACTAATGAATTACTGTTACATCTTTATGTTACGTTAACATCTTTGTAGCTTAGTACTTTATCAATTTTATTTCTAATTCTCATACACGTAACTGTCTACGATTTAATTAAACATATTTTTATGCGTTATAGGACGATAGCCTTTATTTTCGTGAAATGAATGCTTCTATTAGGAAATTATTTAACAACTTCAAATATTTGCCTGTAATTTGTATTTCCGTTAGACGGTAAAAAATAAGCGATTCCTGTATAAACACTTTGACGTTCACGAACGTTTAAGAATCGACCATTTGACAAGAAACGGTTCACGACGAAAAATCAAGGATGATGATGAAATGACACTTGCATTAAAAAGAAGTATTTCCTTTTTTATTGTATTTACTCAACTGAATTGAGTTGTAAACTATTACTACTTTTTCCAATTGTTAATCTTCCAACCTTTAATCCTTTACAAGCAAACTGAATTGGAGATGAATCAAGCGATATTTCACTCTTGAGTTCCTTTAAGAAGAGCGTTTATCTTTACCGAAAAAAGTTTTGGACATCTGATTTAAGGAACAATAGTATAATGTAACAGACATTAATAAGTATTCGCGAATCTTTTCACACTTTTTAAGAGGGTAGAAGAATAAAAAGATTAAGCTCGAATATAAACGACTCAATTTACCTATGAAGTGTGAAAAAATATATTTACCAAGCACCGAATTACCACTAATTATTAAATGACTCAGCATACACTCAATCGACACGTTTTAGTTCAAATGATATTTTTCCAGAACTTAGCCAGGTTGTTATTCACTTTTTTTCCCCCTTTTTATTATTCCGCCATTAACCAGCTTACGTTCTCTGGTCTTTTTATGTCCCGAGGCCACATTCATTTCAGCGTGCCGTTCGTTTCATCGGTGACCAACTTTCATCGTGGAGTTGCGGGGAGAGTTATAATAACGCTTGGGCAATAAACCATGTTTATTACTGCCCTTATTATGACGCACGCACAGAGGAAAGTGCGGCGGACAATAGGTTGCACAGCACGGAAATACGGTTTCCAGTGGCCAACACCGTGGTTCGCCTTCCAGAAGAAATGCTTCTGCTGGCTGGAACTTAGCATAAGAAGATATTGCACCCTTGTGCAGAATGCTTGGAAATGAAACAAAGAAGTAAGCAAGATTTTAATAAAGAGTTACCACTTTGTGGTATGATACTTTTGCAAATAATAATAGAGAAGCTGTACGTATAATTAAATTCACAGAATCACCGCGGAAAGTCGCTTGGAAAGGATAGAAGAAATATTAAATGAAGAAATTTTTTAAATTTTATAGATAGATCTTGAATATGTGAAAGCGAGCAGACACAATTTTTTCGATTACGACTCATTCTCTATTTAGGAAATTTAAAAATGGATTGTTATTGTAGTTATACCGTACCTACTTAAACCTCTGGAATGCTCGTTTAAGAAAGATACGTATAAGAATTATTAGACGGAGAATTTATGGAAATTTTAAAGATAGATCTTCGATACGTCAAAGTGAAGAGACATGGAAATTTTCTTCATTAAAAAAATTATTGTCTTATTCATTTTAAACTTAAACCGTCAGTTATGATCGACTTTGCGAGATTATTATTTTGAAAAGGAGTAATAAATAGTAAATGAAAGATTTTAAAATTTCTTCGACATATCCTAAACTGTCAGAGTAGAAGACATACATTTTCTCAGCTCACTTCCTATAAAATTTTAGTCTTTGTATCGTCAACTTCCACTTCACTATCAATAATATAGTTTTTGCACTTTACGCTACTACTTTACACTATTTCATGAAAACCATAAGGAATCTGGCAAACAAATCTGGCTAAACAATCTTTTCCGCTAAAGAATAATTTAGCAAACCTATCTTCTTAAAGGAGAAAGAATTTTCTTAAATTTTTCACCCAAATACTTCACCTTCGAATAACTATGAAATATTCAACGACGAAGAATTCTTGGCGCAATTTTCTCCAAGTCGGTGCGCGTTGAGACAATCCCGGCTCCGAACCAACGAAATTTTAAGCTCTGTCAAAGCCAGCATCTTCAAACGTCGCTTTTATTTCCTAACCTCTCGAACGTACCCACGCTTGGTCGTTGGTCGTGGGTCAACCGTTTCCACCACAAAAAGAAACATCCTTGAAGTTGTCCAATCGAACGAAAACTAGATCGCGTCTATACTGGAAAACAGGTATACCATGACCCTTTTCGACATGCTCGCAAACTTTACCGATTTCTGAAGGACTATCTGAACCAAGACTGACCGGCGTTGCTTGGCGAATGGCCAAAATACCGACCTTACATGCTAGATTAAGCGGATTAACCGCATTCTCTCTTTTGATATGGTGGTACAAAGCTATATATCATGGTACAATGGAACTCCATTTATCTGAACTTGTCGGAGGACAAACAGTTCATATAATTGAGTTCATACAAGTTCATATAATAGGGACTCACCAATTGTCCCCACTACCTATTGCTTTCATATAATAAGGACTCAGTTGCAAATAAATAAATTCAGCCAGTAAATGTTTAATTAATCGGGCATTAACTAAAATTTCATTTAGATAAATGGTGTTCTTATAAATGTAGCTTTACTGTATTTTAATTTGTTCAGAATAAGCAAATTTGATCGACATTTTATTGACAGGATATTTTCGTCACGAATAGCGACTATTGAAATTTTTCGTTTCGTTCACTCGCGGAGAGACGCGTTCACGAGAAAGCACGTCAACGGGAGTCGTAAGTTCCCGTTACGATCTTACAATCGAAGCCGCGAAATAATCGATCCCCTATTTCGTTTAGGATAATAGGGGTGGTTGAATAAGTTAACACTGCGTTAACAGGGTTAATAGAATCTGTATTTATAACAATAAAGTAGAGAGCAACAGATAATTTAACGATAAATGCGCGTGCTGACAAGTTTGCAATGTTTTCGATTCGCCTCCTCAAAGATAACGAACTTGAACGTGAATTGTTTGTAACCCGACTTTTCGATGTGTTTAATGTGAATCTGTAGATGAGACTGATCACCCTTCGATGGTTTCTTTTTTCTCCTGGAAGACGACCCCCACCGAGCCCGGATCACGCCACCGTTCGCGCTACGATCATGTACGCCCCTTTTTGGGTGTTGGAAAAATACCGGACCGAATTCGAAGCTTCTAGAGCTCGACGCCCGACGAAAATATGCGCTCGCCGCGACATTGTAGGTATTTCGCCGGTCTCATGAGGTGATCAGTCCGCGACATTGTAGTATAGCGCGCGACGGTTGGGAATACGATCCATCGAAAGTCTCGTGGCGTGTGGCCGGGTCTAGATAGAGAGCCGGCCGACGTAACATATACGTTCTAGTGTATACTACCTTGTGTCAAGTAAAATTGCTATGTATTGGCATTAGTAGTCGGTAAATTTTTTTCGATATAATAAAAACGTATTCAGTTCAGGATGCGTTAAATTTTGTAATCCTGAATTATTAATTAAAAATCGAACTAGTAAGAATGATGAAGTAATTCATCTTTTGTGGATTATTGCGGTATTGTGAGAATTACTTTAGAAATTCAATAGAAACTTCGAATAAACGTAGATTTTAATTAATTTTAATAAAAGAGAATAATCTTATAGGCGATCGATTGAAACTTCACATATATAATAGAAACATAGAGGTCATATTGGTTTCGTGTTGGTGGTAGCGTTTCCTGTTTCTGACATGATTCTAGTGTCAGAGGGAGAACACGTGCGAGTGAAGGCAATATGTTGGCGACAACCTCGTCTGTTCGCCGATCGTGTGGAAAGTGAAACATTGCTGGGAGTATGTATCCTTTAAGGTTCGAACAGATCATTCTGTCTCCTGATTATTGAATGGTGTTCTTATTAGGATACACATAAGAAAAGATACAGAAACTTTTAAAGTTTCATCTATATGATTTCAAACGATCGACGTTTTCTTATTTATAGATCATTGATGATCTTGAAACCTCAAAAATCCTGATTTCAACAAAAAAGTTTTCCTTTCTCTTCGTAACAAACTTTGTTTATATTTTTGTATCATTAGGTTATGCGAAGAAATTTGTATACATTTAGTAATTCATATCCATTCTTTTCATTCCCATTTATCCAATAAGCACATATATATAATGAGTAGGCTGCGGAGGTTCACATAAATTTATGTTCTTCTGAATACAAACTAGGAGGATGGAATCAGAATGAAATCTGAATACGTTTATTTTTGCACATCTTCCACATATGCGCACAACATGCATAATCTAACGATCACTTTCCCTTTCTCAACCAGTCTATTTCAAACCCTCCCCCCTCAACGAATCTATTTCAAACCTCTTTCTCAACCAGTCTGTTTTAAATCCCTTTCTAAACCCCTTTCAAACCACATCTATACAAACGTATTTTTTCATTCGCAATCAATTTCTAAAGCTCAAACGTCCTCAAACATCGACCCACAATTGTGTAAGTACGTCTATTCGCCGGATTATAATGGACTTTTCATTGGCGATCCAATATCGCAAGACAACCTACAATCCGACAATATCCCAGCAATTATCCCCGACATCGTGCCAGACATCGAAGCCCGGAAACTGTTCTCTCCTCTTGTCCGAGGAAACCACAAATTGGTCGGCACGGCGAAATCTGATAAACGGCAGCGGCGCGATTAAAATCGAACAAGCTTCACCGTGTAGCCCACCTTTTAACGAGAAATTCGCGTTGCGCCACGCTTCTCCGCTTCTCTCGTCAACTTTAAATGTTAGTAATTGCTGCTCGTTTGTCGATAAATCCAATCCTGTCGGCGACTTAATTGGTCATCGCGAGTCTGCCGCGCGTCGTTCGCCGTTCACGACGTCTAGTAATGACCGAGTGGACGCCAAACGACGTTTTTCCATTATTCCTTCGTTCTCCGCAACGCCCCTTTCGACGAGTCCCACCCTCCTCGTTCTTCAACTTTGTCCATCCGTTTCCTCGCTTGATCCTCCTTTCTCTTTACTTTTCTTTTTCCCTGACATTCTCGTACGTTGACGTACTTTGAAAACGCTCAGCCAACGGTTCCGCCCTGCGCGCCACGCCGAGCAGAAAACTATGAACGAACTGCAACAGGCTACTTGTGATCTATAAATGCAATATCCAAGTCATTCATTTTCGCATGTCAAACGCACTCGCGAAACTGTCGTTTCCGACCCAAGAACTCGAGGCGAGCTTTTAGCGAGTAACGAAGAAAAAGCGCGGTTTTTGTATTTGAAACTAGCTTCATAATAAGGATATGCGAGTTTGTGATGAATAGAATGCGTGACGTGAACGTGGGATGCGTTTGTGTAAATTCATATTTTTATGAACACTTTCTCATCGGAGAATGGTATCTATTGATATCGATTAGGAACTTATATTGAACATGTTATTCTTGGAAAAGCGTTTATGTAATATACATTTAAAAATGTGTCGTAAGAATCTTGAAAGTTCTTCCGTTCTAAAGTACTGAACGAGACATTCGATTACACGAAACAGATGTAACAGAAAAAGTATCGAATCGTAATAAAATTTGTCTATCAGATAAAAGTCAATTGTAAAAATATCACGTTCAAACGGAGTATTATGCAGGATTGAGAACTTTTACGAAGTTCTTTGCGCCGGGAATTGTTCTATCTTCCATTGCCACGTTGCGTTCATAAATGTTTATCTTACGTCGTACACGTAACGTTAGCTTCGCAACAATAGTTTTTTACGATATTTCCGGGAAAAAACCGTATATTACTAGGTTAGGTGAAAGAGGAAAGTTATTGCGAAATGTAAAATCATACTTCTTCTTTACGATGAAGAAAAGAGCGCTGGTATATTAACGTCTGGTGTGAAGAAATTTGATTTCGCAAAGAAATAACGCGATTGTTCTTCCTATAGTTTTATTTTATCGTCAAACGGATAGATTTTTTCAAAATTATCACGTTACCGTAGTTATCAGTTACTCGAACACGATCCTTTCAAGTGGTCCTCCATATTGAATTGTTTTAAAGTATTTAATCCGTGGCAAAAATTGAGTTGGAACAAAAAATGCAACAAAATACGCTGTCAAAGTGTCCCCGGTGAAGGACTTTATGACAGAGTCACGCTTTATTATAACAAACTTTGGAAAGTTTCTTATTTCTCTCCTGGCGTTGTGAACCTACTATACGAGAAAGTAAAAGAACAGAGAAAGAAAAGTAATTAGTTACATCAGTTTAGAATGTTTTAATAGTTAGAAAGTAAGAAGTTCGGGTTAAGTATAAGCCGTTTACGATTAAATGTCTGGATTGAGTTATGGCAAAACAGATTTATAGTCGGGTAATGGAAGATACAAAAATTGCAAAAGGCATTATTCCCGTACTGCTCCTAATTGCATTCCTTCGTTTTTCTTTCCTTCTTTCACCCTTCTTTCTGCCTGTTGGTTTATATTTTCTTACCTTACTTTTTTCCCTCTCTCCTTCTTTTTCTCTCTTCTTACTTTTCTGTTCGATTTTTCCCTTCTGTTTTACCTTTATTCACATTATTATTTTCTTCTTTGCATTCTTTTGTTCCTTTTGATCCATCTTCGTTCTGTTTCTATCTACTTGCTTGCCTTCTTCCTTCTTCTTTCTGCCTTGCCTTTTTCTTTTTGTTTTATTCTCCTTTTACCTCTTATTGCCTTTAATTTTCTCTTCTTTCTTTTAATACACCATGATCTCAAATAGCAATTAAATGCTTAAAAAAAGGAGTTAAACTGTGTTGAAATTTTTTGTCTAAAAGTACTTACACGGGTATAATAGCCTATAGTTTTGCACTGTCGCAAGTCAGACGCTGATGGAGAACGGAATGTAATGGCTGGAACGTGCAAGAAACTTTAACACGATGTCCTAGGCATTGCATGTATTCGTGTGCGTATGTATACACGTATATGGCTTGCATATTGAACATTGTTTCACTCCTTAAGTGCATACTCTAAGGGAAGATGTATATAGGCATTACTTGACTGTTGTATTATCGACTCATAGAGTTATTATCATCAACTCGTATCATTTTAATACCTTTGAAATACACATTGATAGTTCCGCATAATAATTTCACGATATGCTTTATCGTTCTATCACCTAGGTATAGTCACACGTCTGATGGATATTTCATTTTATCGGTCTACTGAACTTACGTTTCAATCAAGAAGTCAGTAGAAATTAATTTCGATAGAGAAACTGTGTATATCTATGAGAAGTTTTCAGTAACAGTTCTCTGTGCAATTGAGTATATTTCAATATGCAGGATATATAAAACAATAAATTTTACATACAAAATTAGGTTCTGAAGATTAGATGTTACATCGCATCCTCATTTCGCATTAAGGAATTAATAATAATAACGCGATCATTCTCATAATTTTCAAAGCCGAATCCTATTCAAAATCTTTAGATGAATTAAACGAGAAATTCCAAACAAATTGAGAGAATTTAGAGAAGTCGTTCACCGCTTGTATCGAGTCTAGTAATATCAAGATAATCATATGAACGTAAAAATTAACCAATAAGCTGATAGAAAGATACCGAAGAAAATTAATTCCATTACTTTATTATATTATTGGTATTAGATTAAATACATTCTTCGTAACAAAATTTTATACGAGATAAAAGTTTCAATAATTTTGAAAACTTGTAATAATTTCCTAATAATTTTTCAGACCACTTAAACCTTCCTACGTGTCCAAATACTCATAAACAACGGTGTACTTTTCTCCACTAAAACTCATATAAAATCATTATTAGCCCACTCACATTTTCAATGCCAATTTACGAAGAGGGTTTGCTTTAAAGCGTCCCCTCGATCCGACTAAATTCGCAGGACGTCCGAAAGGAACCGTGTCGCCTAATCATCATAACTTCCCCTAATGGTCGCGTGTTCGTGTCGCGCAAACCGTGACCTGCCCTTCTTGCGCGGAGGAATTCGAGGGTGTCGTCATTGCTCCCGTGCTGTTGAACGGCTGCTGATATTCCGACGATGCGAGAAGCGTGGTTCGTTAGGTCAGTGCATAATTAGTGCCGGCATTTTGCTTGCGGCAGTGCGGTTTTCTTGCGCCACGACACGATCGCGACACGGTGCCAGCCGCATACAAAGAACCGCGTCGTTCCTGCAGCTTGGATTTGACAACTTTTTGCTCGCAACGCCCGAAAGAAACGTCTCCTATCTTCTACGGAAACCTCTCTAATTTTCGGTTCAAGCTGAGCGGAAATGGCGCGTGGCGTAGCAAACGCGCAGCGAATTTCTTTTACACAAAGGCGAAAGGAACTCTCCGAATGTAATTTTAAATTAGACGGCGGAACTTCGCAATTACACAGCGTTATTTACAGTCTGTGATACGCTTTTTCTTTTTTAATTGGAAGCGGCAGATTGCAAGAATTATTTGTTGTGCCATATGAGAATGGTATTACCGAATAGAATATTTGAAAGTTTTGAGTGCATATTCGCTTCCTTTGTTTTTGATATTCTGATATCGTGTTACTTTGGCTTTGTAGAAGTAGACGAATTTGTAGCGACATTAGAAAAGGATTATGAGAATGGCGCTTCTGGAAATTTAAAACCAGAAGCTGAATATTTGGTTTCTTCTTCTTCTTCTTAGTATTCTAATATTGTGTTTCTTTAACCTTATGAAAAATGTAATCTTATGAATACTGCGGAGAACAATTATTTCATATACAGATCCATCTCATTGGCTGGAAAACGCTACTTCTTCTTTGCCTGTTATTAACATTTCAAAATGCGAATTGCATTTGAAACTTCGTGCCATCAATTCCAGATTAATAAATTGCCCTCAAAATCTGGCCATAATTCAACCGTATCTTCCTACTGCCGTAACCAATAACATATTTACATTTCAATACTTTCATTAAATGAAGTCATGGAACAAAAGGGTATTCATACGAGAAAACCAAGAAAGAATCAAACAAATTTTAATATTTACTCCATCTGCATGTGGAGATAGCTAATATAATCTGCTGGTTATCGAGCAGAATATTCCTCCAAATACATAACAAAATATTTCCATACAGCGAACAAAAAGGTTTCCACTTTTGAATTTTCACTGCTAAAAATACTATGTCATGCATACTAAATTAGATAAAAAATACTCAGCTGCCCTGAAACAATTTTATCCAATTTTATCGTCATACATTCCTTGACACAATGGATTGCGAACAATCACGAAACGAATAACGTTCATGGCTTAACCAGCCTTCTACGTGCTCATTTGTCAGATAACACCCGGAACGAGATTCTGGAAAATGTAGCATACAGTACAATGCCACGAACTCCATTGTATCCAGCTCGAAATAATCCATGCAATCCGGAGGCTTGACCATAATATCGGGTCGTAGTGGTACCCAGCTCGTTCGATCTGTCGTATGGACGTTCGTAATTGTCCGGTTGGTGTTGCTGGGATTCCGTGAGAGACGAGTTCTCGCGACCGGAAGTGACGAGAGGTCGTTGATCTCGCTGCCCTCTCGGCCGTTCTTCCCTTGGAGAATCTTTTCTCTTCCCAGCGACGAAAGAATCGCCCCTGGCCCACCTCCGCTTCACTCTCGTCCCTAGAGCCGTCTAGACGCATCGAGAGTCGTGATGGAGCTCACCAAAAGGCTGGGAAATAGCTTGTGATGTGGATGAAACGTGTATGTATCTTTGTAATAATCATTGCATTAATTTCTAGATTTTGAACTTCCACGACGATTAGATAGTATATTTATGATTCTTTATACAAACACGAAATAAACAGACCCGGGACAGATCATTCTAACGTTACACAGTCACATCTTATCAAAAAAGCACAATTCCGAACCCTGAGAATATTGCAATACCAACATCGTCGAAGGTCTGCTTTACTATAGCACCAAATTCGAAGATACACAGACCGTAATGAAAAAATATCGAGCAATATGCGATCGTCTTTAACTAATAGAACACAATGTAAGGGAAGCTTCAAGTTTCCTAAAAGAATTAGATCTTTCGTACCGCCTACAGAAGTATACAATGTTGTACTAATTCACCAACTAACTAATAACCAATTAATTATTAATTATTTAATTGAAAGCACTAACTAACGTAACTGCATCAACTGTAGTCACTAATATTTTACCAGAGAATGTGACGAAACATAATGAATAAAGAAGAAATGGTGTTATTAATACGTTGCGCTTTGTTCCGACGTTTCGTGAATGTTTCAGTTCAATTGACGAATAAACATGTATGTCATTACACTATTGCGGATTAAGTGACATAAGTGAGGATTGTTGGAAGAAATTTTTTATATAGATTCATGAGATGTAAAATTTAGAAAACAACAAAGACGATAAGACGAATAAACTAGATTCTAGACTATCCACGTTTCATCTATTGACCTCATATTTCCATCTCACGGTACGCTAATAATTTTGGAAAGAAGTTATCGGGGAAATTGTCAGGCTTCGAGCATTTTACATTCTCTTCACGACCAGCAATATGTTTGAGAAGTTTCAGAAGAATGGTCGGCAATTTTCGAACATTTCACAGGGAAAGAGACGTCGTTTGCACGATGACGAGAAAATATCGCGATAATTTCACCGGTTGGAACGAAAACGCGAGGGAAATAAACAGTTTTCCGACGCAATCCGCTCTTCCTCGCCGTTTGCCAGCGAAAAATGAAATAATCCTTTTACGGAGTGTCTTTTAAGTTCCTTCGCTCTCCCTTCTGAATTACGATCTACGCTCGAGGAGACGCACTAAAGCACTGGTTTGCTATCCAGACTGCTTGAACTTCGAGTTTTCGCGTAAAGCGATACGAACAAGAAGAGGAGAAGAGGCTAAAACTGAAAATTCCACGGAGCAGACGGCGGACGTGACGCGGAACTGCGCGTTGTTTACGCGAATCTACATATTCAATGCGAGAACAGCTCGGAGAAGGAATGAAAGTGGTGGCATAAATAGAGACATATTCCAGCGGAAGTTGCACCTCGATGAAAGCAATCGAAGTTCCTCGCCGTGAGGAATTGAAATCTCGCAAAATGAAATTTCACCGCTTCGCGGCAAATATCGTTGAAAATTACTAGCCGTGATCCTTATGGTTCTACCGATTTCCCGGACCGAGAATCGTGTTACGAATGAAATACCTGCTTGTTTCGGAAGTATCTCTTCCTATGTTTGCTTGAAAGCGTTCTTGTTCCGTGCAAATGAAATTCCGTGCGAAGCTAATCCGTCTCCTTTAACGAAGCTAATATTTGGAGCTTTTCATTGATTTGCTTCAAATGAGATTAGTTTGTTCTAATTTGCCTACTCTTAAACAGGTAAGAGATCTTAACTCATATATTTAACGGTTTGGTATTCTTGACCAGAAAATTGACCAGAAAAATACGAGAAAGCTAGTAATTGTCACTAATTTTAATCTATACAGTACAATCACCTTCGATATTGACTGTTTCGATGCAGCTATATCTGTTATTAAAACGTGTTCTTCTCCACCAAATAATATAAAACTTTCTCGTGTGGTTTTCCAATAATACAACGTACAAGGTACATCGCTCTTCGTATTTATCTCAACGTGTCTGATCGATACAAGTAATGGACTTGGATAATATCGTGCCAGCAGATGAACAAATTAGAAAATCCTACGTTCCAAAACATCGATCCACGGACGATCCACGGAATATCTTCCATTGTAGCTTCTACCCGTTTAACGAAGCAACGCGTTAGGAAATTATCTTTATGTCGTGACGGCAGGAGATCTAATAATTTTAGACGAAGGTTCATCCGTGATGCTCTGCGAAGGGAAAGACGAAGCCGTTCACCTTTCGGTAACAACGTCGCCGTTCTTATTCCTTACGTCGAAACAACATGCTCTTTTTGCGACCAGCGAGAGTGGGAAGCGGCGTACCAGCAATTTCCTTCGGTCTCGTACGCCCCGTACAAGCAGAACGAGCTTTCCGCGAACCTCGATATATTCTTGGAGCTTACACGCGTGGACGTGTGCGGCGAAACGTTCTTCTTGTCTGCAGTTCTACGTGGCCGTATTGTTTTCCTCGGCTAAAGGGCCAAACGTTGGGCCGACGTCGCACGGCCATTGTTGCGCCTTGATCTCCCAGTCAGGACGTTTTCGTCGCCATTGTTACGGGCAAGTAAATTTTCGTGTTCCCCATGGAATAATTTCTGCGGCTATTTTCGTTATATAGCTCGTGTAACATGACGGTTGCATGAAGAAACTTCGAATCTTCGAGTTTCTTCGGTGATTCACTGATTTATGTGGTGAAATTTTGAGCATTTATCGATAGGAGAATAAAATGTCTCTTGCTTCTCTTGAAGATACTCGTTCTCTTCCATGATAATGATTTGTTTGGCTTCTAGGAGCTCGCTGTTGTGACAATTTAACTATTTCAGCACCGTCTTATGTTTTATGCACGACTATAGTTGCTTTATTTATTTTCTAAGATACTTTGCAAATATGTTATAGAGTAAACGAAATTTTACGTAGAATATTGCTTAAAATAGGACTGATTAGATAATTTAACATAATGTATACAATAAGTAGTACAGTCAGTGTAATTACAAGTTACCACGATTATAAGTGATTACATATAATGAACACGATTAAGGAACCATGCAAACATCCGTTCAAGAAAACGATAAATTTCCTCTTCTTAGCTTTTCAGTTCTTCAACCGTTACTTCATAACACGTTCCTACTCTTGTAAATCTGAATTTACCTGGCCTTTAGAGGCACCATGTGCGACATCGAGTCCCGAGCGAGTCTCCGTTAGTCCCTGAAACACGAAGGAAGAAGGGTGACGAAGGTTCAGAGTCATCAGAGCCATCGACTCTTCACAGCGGTTGATTCTTCGCTCCGTAACAATGCGAGGGTATTGTCTTTTCGTTGAAAAAACCAGACACGATAACCGGAGCGTTCGAGGGATGGCATTGTGACTACCTCCGGTATCTTTTTCGCGTCGCCTTATACCACTTACCTGTTATTCTCCGCGGAGCCCTCGATTATTTTCTATTCAAAGCCGCCGGTTCGTCGGGCGTCGCGTATCGTTCCACGGCGTTCGACTTCCTTTCTTTTCAAACGTCTTCCCGTTTCCTTCATCTTTCTTCTTTTTCACTTTGCTATGCCTCTTTCTTTTGTACACGCGGATCCAATGATCTTACACGTTGCATCAGTCTCGTTTGAATATCTCTCGAACGTGTAACACGAATTTCCCTCCGCCTTTTCCCTGCTTTCTTTTATTTCCACCCTCCTTTTTTCTCCGTTCGCTTGTACCGCTGACCCACATAACACGGGATACTGAATTGAAACCGAAAATTCTTGCCGAGGGTTTTCGCTTCCATTGTACCGTGAATTTCCTCGGGTATGGTTGCTATTCGCGTGTCTGTCGAAAGTGATACGGCCGATCTATCTTGCTGTTCAGCGCTCTTGTTTTCCTTTTGCGGTGAAAGCTGTGGTTTATACGTTGAATGATTTTTTTCAGACTACGTATTTATGATCTATGAGACTGTTAGTTGTAGACTTTGACTGCGTTAACCGTTGACGTCACGTTTTATAAATAAGTAATTTTCGAACAAAATAGTCTAATTTTAGGATTTAATCGGTATTTCTAAAGATAAGAAGTTTGGTCAATTATTAACGTTCCACTTCACACAATGATCTATTTATTGTTTCTTTAATAGTTAACATAATGAGTGAGAGAGCACTACCGTCGTCCGTTGGACAACGTGCAATTCTTAAGTTTTTAACTAAGTCAAAAAGGCAGAAACACGAGAGCACAAAACCCATTGAAATTTTACAGACATTGCGACTACAGTTTAGGGATAAAATATCATCAAGAACCCAAACGTTTGCGTGGCGTAAATTGTATTTCAATGAACGTCAAAACATTCAAAACACATCGCAACCGCAACGCCTCAAGACAAGCGTAAAGCCAGTAAACATTGAAAAGCTGTTGGGAAATTAATCGACGCGAAACAATAAATGAAATTTGTTCGAAAGTTAATATTAACAATGGAAACGTGGTTCCCATCATTCGAAAGAACGTAAAGTTCCTCAAAATCATGACTACTTAAATAGTCGTTAAGAGGACAACGCTTCAACAGCAACGAAAAAGTAGAGCAATTCGTGTGCAATTGGCTTCTGACCTAGCGCTCTGTGGGTCTCTCAGCTTCACGTAACTGAAATGAAAAAATTACCAATCCGGTGGCAAAAGTGTATAGAGACAAATGGAATATACATAAAAAAGTAACTCGATTGTTCTTTTTGAAACAGTTTATTGAAATGCATAGTTACAAAGTAGTTTGAAAAATTCTTGTTTCGTTCATACGTTCGCTAAATTTTTCCAGCATGAATTTATTAAGACAACAAAATAATTATTTTTTTCTTTTTCTGTACACTCGTGGAACGAATTTGTAATAATATTCATTCTGTTTTCGTTTTCCTATTTGAATTGAAAAAGAACTACATCTTCGTGAATGTGGCACTAACATCTCTCGAGACATAATTCTGAATATTCTCCAACAAGTATATCCAAAACTTGAACGAAACAAACAGCTCCAAGAAATAACATACATCGCACTAAAAACTCAAATTCCGTCTATGTATGCTGCTCCATAAATCACTCTTCAGAATAAAACAACGAACGCCTCTAAAACAACACTTTTCTTCAAAACCAGCCTATACCACTATAAATCAATTTTAATCCACATTATCTCTAAAGTGTCGAAAAATCCGCAGAATTATAGACGAACGAAAAAAAAAAAAGAAATATATATATATATGTATGAACAGATGAACAAAGATTAAAAATAATTAAAAAAACAAAGACTTTCAACATAATCCTCATAAGATTAACTCAATCCATTTCGTTGCCTCTTTTATTACATAAAAATTTTTGAATGAAAAGTAAATAAAAAAAGACATTCCCATGGTCACCTAACGATAAACCTACGACCGCCAAAGTCCAGAGGAACAAGGCTTAAACTCTCCTCTCCCATACTCTCAACAAAAATTCAGCGACACTTAATTCCGCAACATTATACCACACGAAAGGACCAACAACTTTTGGCCGGTGTGTCCGCGTAGTTAACCACAGTTATTCCTGCGGCGGGATTATAAACTATCCAAAGGCTTGGCCAAAAACTTGCAAGCAAGCTGTTACCCGGAGGACATTACATAACTTGGTAGAGAAGGGATGACGCTCGACGGGCCTCGTTCTCACTAGGTCGAAAACGAGACCTGCTCCGAGGGTTGGAAAAACGGTGTCGCGCAATTACAACGGTCCCCATGCACGGCTGCCAACTTATTCGGTAAATTACCCTCGCATCGGCGGTCGTCCACGAGTTTGTTGAGCGAAACGAGCGCGAGGACTGCTCCTCTACCTTCGAACTTGGCTGCTCGTTAGGCACGCGCGCGTTTCGCCACGAAGTTACGTCGTTATGACATGGGATAAAAAGCACCGATACGCAGAGTCTGTCGAAAAGGGATTCGAGAAACAGATTCTTTCGGTTTGATGAACTTTCGGAGTGTGTGGAATTTCTGAGTTTTGAGAATTTTCCTGAAAAGGGCTCGTGCGCGATTGGTAATATTGATAATAATATCGTCTATCCGTTTCAATATTTTTGAGACCGTACACGGTCAATAATATTGTCAATATCGTCAAGTATCGATAGTAATTATATTATTATTACTGTTATTATTTACTTTATTTTAAGCCGCATCGATTATTACTATTATTAGCGATTATTTTTATATTCGTGTAGGATCTTATACTACAATTAATTTATTTACAATGAATGGATTAAACAGATGTTGATTAAACAGGAAACGATGGTTGTTTAACGTGAACTAAATACAATAATGTACTATAATTTAGATAACTAAATTAGTTAATTTGCAACTCTCATTACTACGGATCCAACGCTCTCTCTCGCGCGGACCACTCTCTCTCGACAACGCTAGCAACACTATCTCCCTGACTTCTCGATTCACACTCTCTGACTTCTCAACTTAGACTCTCTGACTTCTCCACTGACACTGACTGTTAATTCGTCTATATCCGTTAGCATCCCTTTGTCTTTTGTCTTAGCCGCACCACGCACGTGTTCCGTAACTGCTTGTGGCCAGGGTCACGTAGGCCCTTTCCACGAAACAGTTCGATTGAAGGACCGACGACATATTGATGGGCCTGTCGGCACTTCGGCTTTCTCGCGACATTGTTTATAGTTCGCCTGATATCTCTTAGGCCTTTCGTCCACGATACTAGATTCGTCTTGTTAAATCTTACTAAATTTTGTTGCATACCTTAGTAATACTGTATTAATCGCGATCGATACTGAAATACTGAATATTGAAGAAAATTTTGATATTTTGCGATCCAAATTATTAATACTGATAATTGATGGACATTAACGATAGTAAATCTTATGGATATTAATAGTATAAACGACATTAATATTAGAATATTAACAAACCAACAAAAACAATCGATGACGGAAAGAGGTGTGTTAGTAAACAAAAAAAAAACGGAAGGTGTAAATAAATAAAGGTTACAATAAATACTACATACATTGCATAAATTTTATATACGTAGAGCTTTCAAAATAATAATCTCCACGCTGTAAAATAAAGATTTTTGTACTCTACTCATAAAAAATTATCACGTTTTATTTAAAACAAGGTATAAATTCGGTATATGCCGAAAAGAAGTTCTGGTTTTTCGTTTGAAAAGCGTTCGCTGGCTGGAACGTAGGGGATTTAGTGGAGTGTGATTCTCGACGGAACGATCAGGTCTTGGAGGAACATTGATTCGATGGAATTGTATGTAAATTCGGGAGGGTAGATGTATCGGTTGCCGAGCCTTGGGAGAGTTTAGGATTGAGGTTATGCGTTGTTTGGTGGTTGGATTTCCAGCTGAGTTTTCTTTAGGGGTTGTGATAAGAGGGAGTTGAATCGAGTAGGTATTCGTGGTTTTGTAGTAAATAGAAATAAGTGAACTTCTAGAGATAACTTTCATTTTATTGTCTCTATACTAAAATTGTATATATATATAATTTTATATACATTTTTTTGGTACAAATTTTACATATGGATAATTTAGGGGATAGTGTTAACCGTTTGAGTCCCAAGCGGCGCAATCGCGTTGTTTAGATTTTGTGTCGAAGAATCCTAGTACATTTGAACGCTACGGACAACTAACGGTATTTTGTATTTCATTGTTATCTTCTCAATAATTTTTATTGCACAAAACTTGAAATATTTATAAACTAATAGTACGCATATATAATAATATATATCTATTTCATAAAATAACAAATATGACGAGCGCTATTGCGTCGCTTGTTTCTCTTCGCAATCGATTAAGACAAGCGCTATCGCGCTGTTCGTGATTTTTCGACCCTGTTTTTTCAAAGATCCTTGGAACTCACACGATTAATATCGAGATTGGCCTTACTTGGTAATTGGTTTTCAAGTTTGATTCTTCTCGTAAAATTAATTGATATTGATTGGTTATTTGCTGTGTATGCGTTATGTCCATTATGTCCATTATCTTGTGTAGAACTTGGCATCGGAACTGTAAGCCTCGTCGCTGTAGGAGCATTTCATACCTTGCGGAAATCTCCAGAAGCTGAATTAGAAAATGTCAGGAAAGATTCACCGCCAGCTCGGAGAGCACATACAGACACCACCACTGCAGTCTTCGAAAATACGGTATCCAATGCTGAATTTTAACCGATCCTTCATATACGGTAACCACTTCGACCATCATGCCCATTTTTAACAGCCCAGGTTCAGCCAACTGCTAATAATACGTTTCCTTTCGTTTGAAACTTACACATATCAGTTTTCTCGGAATATTACTTTATCAGAATTTATTTATTCTCTTATAACATAATAAAGGATAAAATCACTGTATTTCTATATTATAATATTTTAATACTACAAATGGTAGCACATACCTTTTCCTAATCTCTTCAGGGACATATTTGTTGAAACAAGGGAAAGACAAATACTTTCTACTGTTCTGCGAGAAATAATAAATCATCATTCCACTAAAGAGAACGATACAGAAACTACCATAATGTTACGAAACGAAATAGTATTTCACAATCTTGTGATACTTATTGATACATATGTGCATACGTGAGGATTACTAACTTCTCTCTTGAATGTCTTATCACATTGATTAGCACCTATCAAAATTCATTTATTATATTAATATCCATTAATAGACATTTAATTAAATCTATATCTATCGATATCTATTCAGTAAGACTAATGAACAGATACGATCTGCAATATTAATTAAAGTGATAGTAGTTTCGTATGATAGGTTGAATAAATAAGTTACAAATTCTCGCGTATCTACACAAGTATCAATTTTCTATTTTTCCTCTGTCACGATATACATTCCCGAAAACTTAATTTTATATTTCATAAAAATCTCGATTCGCAGCCCACGAAAAAGCATGCCGATAGCGGCGTTGAAATTAATCGCGCGGCTTGAAAGAGTGTCAAAAAGTGCAGGCGCGCGAAGAGCGAACGGGGCTGGTCCTTTCAATTTTCCGCTCAGAAGGTCTAGATGTATCTGGTGCCCCTGGCAAGTCGAGCCACTTTCATCGCGCGAAACGTCGTGGAAAAAGCATGGACCGGCGGCGTGTTTTACAGCGCCGCATGCCAGAACGTACCAGCCACTTTGTTTCCTCTCTTTCCGCTCCCTCTTCGTCAGAAGACGTACAAAGTCTGGGCTAAGTATCGGATCCACGGAAGAAGGGTCGCCATCCCTCTTATTCCTCCCATGCTACCCTCGTCGTCTCGCGTGTAACTCACGCGCCCCTGTATTTTTTCACGGCGAGACGTTTACGAGCGGCTCGTGATAACGAACAACTTTCGTCGTTCCTTCTGCTGTTCATCGATCTCTCTTTCGGTCATTTTTATAAGTTACAAAGTTCCCCCCGCGAAATGGAGCCATAAAACATCGTTTTTCTGCGTTCGCCTTTTTTCTTTTCCCCTTTCTCCTTTTTCTTTTTTTTTTTTTTTTCTTTTTTTTCTCCAGGGGAGAAGATTCTTTTTTGGTAAAATCGGTAGCGAAGCCGCGGCAGACGTTCGAAAGAACGTTCAAGTGGAATGAGAAGGTACATGGTCGGATCACGAGGCTCCAGCGCGTTTACATTACCGCTTTCGCGCTATAAATCGTTCCCGTTTTCATAATATCCGCCAGATGCAGGATAATTCAAGATACATCCATTACAATATAGTTCCTTATTTTACATCTCACTTTAATGTAAACGAAAAACGAAACGAATTGCAAGTAGCTAATATTGTTCTCATCGGGTTTGCGTTAACTGCTTTTACTATGTCGAGTCACGATTCTGATACGAATTGCGGTTACGATCTAATATAGTCGCGTGTTTGTGGCAAATGTATTTTTCCTGTATCCTGTATCCGATAGAAAATAAGTATCTGATGCAATTATGTAATTAATAGAAGATTGTAAGGCATTAATATTCATAGCAACTCTTTCACACTCGCTATTGGAATAATACATATCGAAAATACAATTCTACGGCAACTCTACTATAAATACAATGTGTGGTTTGGGTTAGAAATTAAGTAATTCAGTAAGCATCAAAGAATAGGAATAATAATAATAATAAAGAAATACTTCATTAGAAAATAAAGTTACGCAAATATTTTTTAGAGCTACTCTTCCCATTCATATCAGCCCTTTCTTCAGAAATTTTCTTAATCACAACGGCGTTATTGTCAATATCAAATTCTCTATATTTAACCAAACCCCCTAAAACAAAATTTACCACCCAATTTGCAACCCACGGTGTTTAACAGTATTACGAGGTCCACTCACTCTTCCATCCAGCCAGTCCTACAGACCGATTTTAAACTTTTACGTTTATCGATTCCCCAAGGTGATTTTTCGCGTCCCTCGACCTTCTCTATACGCGAATATAAACACATGCACGCAAGACAAAAACGAGGGGGACGCAAGCAAAAAATTGCCAATGGCTTTCCGGGCTACGATGATCCCGCGAACGATGTACCATAATGGTTCCGTGAACGTTTCACGAGGCTCTTTCGACCCGCGTCGTCTCTATAAAGGCGCCATTCCAAAGGTGGATGGAATTACGTGCATGGAATTACGCCGGTCGAAAAAGAACGGTGGAAAGGCGGTGAGGGTAGAGGGTGCGGATCGAAGGGTCGCGGATTCCGTGACTAAAGGGATTTCACGAGTTTGCGTGTCCAACGCGGCGCTCCATTGCCCTGACGCCGGCAATGTCTGACTCGGGTCAGCTTATTACCATTTTCATTGAAACCCGCGATACGGCACGCACCGAGATCCAAACTTCTCTTTAACTGCGCTTGGCTTATCGACAATTTCGCTGTTATTGCGAAAACTCCCGGGAGAGAAAGTGAGAGAGAGAGGGGGGAGGTTCTTCCCAAATTGCTACTCTCTTTGATTTTTCTTCGTGTTTTATCGGTACGCGTTTTAATTTTCATCGCGACTTCTTTTGTTTCGTTCGAAGATATTTCTTGGAAGATTTGCTCCTTTTCATGAAATATATTAATTAAGGAGAGTAGAAGAAGTAATAAAAAAATTAAGAAGAATACAGTACTGATAGAAACGCGATAAAATACGAAATGCTGAAAAATATGAACGTGTAGTGGTGATAACAGAGAACTAGAAGAGGTAGAAAAGGCAACAATGGATACTGGATTCTATGAAATCTACTAAAAGAAATTATTGCAATCCTGGCGGTTCTTAGGATTGGCGTCTTACTGCATTGACTTCGTCAGCCGTTTTTGATTATTCACGTCAGCTAAACAGAAACCAAAAGCTTCAGTGCGGCCTCATCCATTAGCCAGACTCTGACTCTTCACCTTACACGATGACCAAGGGACGATGAAAGGCATTCACCGCGTTGTACCATAATCTCTTTTGGCCTTTGACTCCTGTTCTACGAGCAATTTTGTTACCGAAGCACTTATAGTAAACACGAGTGGAGTGATATTTGTTGGAATCCTAGACTTACAGATAAGTACCGAATAAACTGATTTTTGAATACGTAAAGTATAACAGAACTGTAAAAATGATAAAATGTTAAATACAATAAATTATAAAAAGTCAGAAATTCTAAAAGTCCCCAAGATTTTATAAATTTAATTAATCAAGTAATCTAGATAATTTAGTAATTTTTGATCATTGGGTTTTTCGACTAATTACACTCTGATACTTTAGTTCTTTGTCATTTGTAAGAAATAAGTTGTTATTTAATTTATAAATAAGGTTCGGTAGAATCGCGGTGCAATCAATCACATTTGAGAACGTTTAATACCAAGGTTATTTCCACATTTTACTTTGAGCTCTAGGTATCTCCTGAAACGCATTTCCTGTGTTCTCCGCAACTGTTCTCCAAACTGGTTGGCTAAAGATTTACAGCGTTCCGCGGGAATAAATATATTACACTTGATTGAAAGTACACGTTGCAACGAGCACATGTCCGTGCATTACACGTGAGATTGAATTTTACCTCTCCCTTCCTTCGTATTTTCCGAAATCAACCAGTGATATCTGAAAGATTAAAGAATCGTAGGAGGATGTAGCTACTACGAGAATTTCATTTTATGATATTTTCCCATCGTAAAATTGATCTCTGGTAGAACAAACACCAAACGAAGGAACGAACTGTGTAGATAAGTGTACATAACATGTAACTAACTGTGTGCATAACCTGTTATGTACGTATAATATCTAATATTTTGTTATGTTCACATCTAAATTTTGTCTGTACGATTATTTTATTAATTTACCAAACAAATAATTAATTTAACCTCCAAACTAATAATTGCGTTAATTTGTCAACTAATATGTAATTAAATCACAAAATTCCTTTCTTTCATCTGTAAGATACGAACGCCTAAAAGATAATTCTGAAGATAACTTTGTCTGTACCTTCAAGGATCATTTCTAGTCTCCAGAATTTCCAAGCTCGAAATTGAAATCTTTTTATGTTGCCTCAATGAATTCATTATAACGTATTGTATATAAAATAGAAAGAAAGATGCGCTAGCATATGGCTGATAAAAATCTCTGTTTATCAATCATTTTATATATTTAATATACAGCATTTTATTTTGAATTAATATACATACTTTTCCAGATCTTATTTTGAACGATTGTATTGCCACTCAGTCGCCACTATTATGAATAAACAGTGACGATAAAATTAATTGAAACATTTGAATTAAATAAACAGTCATATATCTGTATAATTTTCAATACCTTCAACGTTTGCAATATCGACATTCAGCGAATAAAAGTATAAAAACAAAATGATCTGTATCTTACGAGTAGCAGATTTTCTCTCGAAGCAGAACATTTGCATCGTGCTTGCACGCGTGTATGCCACTTGCGCGTGATCGGTTATGGTAATCACGGGCCGAAGTTCGTCTCGGCCTAATTCTGCTAATTTATCACTGTGGCCGGGTTTACGATCCCGCACATCGCGTGCATCTTCGCGGACTACACGTTTTGTCGCGGAAAATACGACAATAACTCAACTTCACCCGGCTGTTCTCCAAGCAACGGTAATGAAACTGTAACTTCAGCCGCGTCATTTTTTCCCACCGTCACACTCTCAACGTGAACAATTATTTATTCGCTGCGTGGTGGCTAATGCGAGCCACGCTCGAACCTCGTTCTTTTGGGGGTTACAAATCGAGTTCAAGTCATAAACACGCTACGCGCGATCTTGTTTCGACCAGTGGTCATTTTTATGGACACCATGATGGCGATGATCGCCTTAAGTCGAATGTGACCTAAATCATTTGGAGTTAGGGTTTCTTATGCTGCCAGATTTATGCGCGAGTGTGTCATTAGTTGGTGAAAAAATAGATTAGTTAACCAATTAACAGACTATAGCTCATTTTTTATGCACTTTTATATTTTTACGAGCATAATTAAAGAAATAGAATCGAAGTAAAATATATTCTATGTATGAATACTGAGAGTCGATTTGCCGAATGAAACACGTGCAGTGAGACATCGGTCATGCAATAAGCAACTCACTTAACTAACTATCGTAGTTTCGAACTCGCGCAACAGGACATCGAAGTTTCCAAACGTTTCCCTTCCTCCCTCATTTCCATCTTTATTGAAAATTACAACCGGCTCCCCAGGACATCGTCCATCTCTGGCGAATCTTCTACACAGCCGAAAGAATGCGAAAGAAGTCCCTTTTTAGGAGAAAACATAATTACAAGGATCTACAATGACGTCCACTATGATTCTACGATCAAGAGTATCAAACTGAGACGTGTAAGGAATCATTTCAACGATTCAAAAATTCTAGTAAAAATGCGCAAAAGGATAAGATAAAAAATAAAATTAAAATGAAATACAAATACAATTTTCTTTTGATTGAATTTAAGACTGGTTTCTATTGATCAGTTGGTGTTACGCCACGAGGCTTACTGTAGGCCGTATTTCCAACCGTCGCTTGCGGTACTACATAGTGTCGCAGACAGATAGACTTATAGGACCGGCGAAATGTATATAATGTAGCGGCAAGCGCATATTTATCATCAAGCGTCGAGTTCTAGAAACGTCGATTTCGGTCCGTTATTTTATCCACATAAAGAAGGTGGCATATGTGATCATAGGCACGAACGGTGGCGTGACCCGAGCGTAATGAGGGTCGTCTGCCAGAGAAGACAAAAAAAAGATCGAAGGGCTATCAGTCTCATTTGAAGATTCTAACGGCATACATCGAGAGGTTCTGACGAATAAAATTAAAGTCGCTTAGTCTAACGAATTCATCGAGAGATATCATAGTCGGGTCGAATTTCTGTAACATATTAATTGTATTTATCGCTGAATAATTTATGACGTTTTTATTATTATACTAATTATTGTTAAATATACAAATTTATATTAACCCTGCTAATTCAGTGTTAAATTCATTTCAACAACCTCTGTTATTATATTCATTGTTAAACCATTATTTGGTTATTGTTATAGTTGTCATAGTTGTTGCAAATATACATTTATATTAACCCTGTTAACACAGTGTTAATTCATTGAACCACCTCTGTTGTCCTAACCGATAACAGGGGAACGACTAATTCGCGGCGTCGATTATCCGAATCGTAGCGAGAATTTACGCCTCTCGCTGACGCGTTTTCCTCGCGATCGCGTCTCTCCGCGAACGGTCGTAACAGTTAGTTTCTTTCTTTTAAGTTTCTGATGTTTGAATATTACAATAGTCATAGTCTAAATCCCAAATTCGTAATCCATTATTAATTCTACAAACCTAAATTTTACTAAACAAATGGAATGGTCTATTATATTACCTATATATCACCATGCATAGCCTAATCTGTTAATCTACCACCCAAAGATATTAATCTATCAATCTAAATATACATGTAAATCCATCAATCTAACTAAAGCGCCAAATCATCATTGTCGCATCAATCATACGGCTAACAAATACCTATGTGAGGCTCCGCAACATAACCATAACCATAACCATAATAACCATAATGCTAAGTTAATTTAATGATTATGGATGCGCATGCAAACGTATGTTCTCATAAAGACAATTAGCTAAAAGAGCCTAACTAGGGATTTCTTTCATCATATAAGTGATTTAACGAGTGTTTTTAAATATTTTATACATTCATGCAGATTCTATAAAACTTCGAACATTTCGGAATTTCTCATAAATGAGAACGTCTCTTCTGTCTATAATATCAAAATCATATAAACTATCAAATATCAGCGCTATCTAATATCAAAAGGGAAGGAATATCATTAATATTAATTACAGTAGCCTAAATCTTCGCCGCTACTACAGACATATATATTCTCGGAAAGTTCTATTTCTCAAATTACTGTGTTATAAAAATATATAACCTTTTCGGTTAAACGCACATTCTAATCGAAGTAAATTGAAAATATCTCAACGCTGGTGTCATTAAAATTCCCCATTAGACCAAGATACCAAAATAAAAATCCAAAATCCTCTTTAAACCGAACGATTCATAATCAATGATTAACAAAAGCCTCATCCGAGTTCCTTCTTCATCCTAGAGCCGGCATCATTCACGGTGTCATAAAGTCACTTGAGCAAACTGCTTGCCATACTCCTTGGAGACAAGATCGAATTTCCTCGATCCGATTTCCGTCACGTTAGTCGGATTTCTTCGACTCGTAGCAGGAGACGTTGGTTTCCCGCGTGCAACCGCGTGAGAGCAAGACTTGCTAGGACTTCATGCATCCATTACCCTTTCACGAGTCCATTTACCTCGAGGGAAAACGTTACGGAAGCATCGAGGATGGTACACCGTCGATTCTGACGACCGATGCATCGTCAACGAGCGTACGGTCGCTCGTTTAGCCTCTCCATCTGCCGCGTCTTTGAGGTAGCACGATTTTCAAACCAACTTTTCCATAAATTAGAGGCCTGTAACCTCGTGTGTGCGCTTCGTGCTTACTTTTGTATACAGAACAGGGTACGAGATTTGGTGTTCTTGAAACGAACGCTCGTTCGAAATTCGACGGGAGGGATGCAATCGATAACTGTGGCAACGTTATCTTGCTGGTATTAATGTTGATCCTCGATGTTTGCTAATTTACTGGGAAACCTGTAGTCGCTTGTAACGCTTGTAATTGCGTGAATGTCGATCGAGAAATGTGATGGTCGCTTGAAAATGGCCGACGTCTATCTGGCCAAGGATTACTTGCTTCCCTTTCTTCCCTTTTTTTTTTTTTTTTTTTTTTTTTTTCTTGAAAAACCTTATTTCGAAGTGGTTTTAGTTTTAGATTGGGTTGATTAATAAGTTTGAAATTACCTTGTTCAAGGGAGAGTTTCCGAAGTTTCGTTGAGCGGGAAAAGATGTAGGTAGAAGATTGAAAAAATGCAGGATTTTATATATATTTTATATATATATATATATATAACTCAAATACCTTAGGATAAGGATTTTAATAAGTTTAATATAATAATACCTTAAATATCTAGAATGAGGAACTATAAATAAATATTTTGTTTAAATATATATGTATATATCAGTGCACACATGTAAACATGTGTCCCTACATTTTAAATCGAGACCATTTTAAAGGTTGATATTGCTTATTTGTGGTTTTTATTCCTTTTCTGTTGGAGAGTACGAAATACATATGACGAGGAACGATGATCGTAACAGACTGTGTAAAAACTTCAACCTATTTCGCATCAGACATGGCGTAAATCAGAACAGAGCCAGCGCAACAGTTTTATAAAAGTGAACAACTCAACTCTTCCTAAGTTATGAGTGAGCTGCATTCTGTAAAATTAGAGCTAGCAGTACATTGTATCATCGTTACGACGTAACGCGTTTAACGGATATTAAAACACGTTTGCGGCAATTTGCTGTGTATGTGTTGCCACCAATTTAACGACAGTCTCTATCAGGCAACGACGCATCTTCATGCAGTTACGAGAGCGACAAGCAATTTATGAATCCATGCGAACCCTGCACCTTTAGAAACATTCACTTTGTGATTGTATTTTTAAGAAGATTTATATTTTAAAGTATTTGGTAGAGTTTGAGAATTTTTTTGGAAATCAATAAAGAATATTCAGTATAGACATTTTTGGTTAATATTAATATAGCTTTCAGCTCTATTTTCTAATTCTTTGAAAAGAAAATTATACGATACGTTATATTCCAACTCTTTTCTACTGTAGCACAGCTGATCGTTATTCACAAGCGAGAAGCGAAACGTTTAAAATAAATAATTCTTTTTGATTCATAAACTGCGATCCATAATCTTCAATGCAGCGTAGGATTTTAGGGAATTTTTAATGATTGTATAAATGTAGTACTTCGGACAAGGGGAAAACCTTCCATCAAGAAATAAGCTTAAATTGTAGTTCAATCTTTTGTGTCCTTTACGAAGAATAGAATCAGATATCAATGTTCCATAATATATAAAATAATGTAAGAGTAAAGAAATTTGCTTGGATGAAAAGTGAAGCTATATGCTGGTGCTAGAATATTGGCTACGTGTGAAGAGCGAATGCAGGCGAAAATTTGGCATACACAGAGCTCTGTGGTGATTTGACTACACGTGGCAAGAATGTTTGTTGCACGCGTTTAAAAAGCGCGTGCATGACTGAGAACCGTAACGGAAGCTTGCTCGTAAATTGTCATATAGTCGACCTGACTTAACTTTACAACAAGAAAAAAAATTTTCGCTAAATTACTGTCACGTCACTGTTACTTTAATAATTGAAACTTTTTATCGAAAAATGCTTGCGGCGTTCTCCGATGTTAAAATTTCTCCCGAGACTAAAATAAAGAAAGTTTGCTCGATGTTATTTTAGAAGAGAAAGAAATTTGTCACTAGCGAATGTTTCTTGTACTATATTGTGTACAAAGAATAAAGTTTGCACAAGCTCATGAAGTGTATATCTTGATTATTCCGTTTCTAGTCGCTTCATCTTTCTCTTATCTAACTTATCGTGTAGCGACGCAGAAAAAGCAAGGGAGTAAATAACAAGAAACAAAGTGAAGAAGAAAGTCATAGGTCTAAAGTAGCATGATTCGAGATCAGATAACAAACAGTGACGAAACTTTTTGCTTCAACTACAGAAAAGAAATCTAACAAATCTCAGTTGTATAGGAAATGGGAATATCTTATAGATTTGTTTTCCTTGACACTGGACTCTATATCTCGTGTGGATCATATGTCTTTCGCGTGACACAATGCACTTTAGTAATCACAGGCGAGATTCACAACCAGATGGAAGATCAAGAGAAATGACCCTTGCTCGTTTTACGAAAATTAAACTGCACTTTATCGGTGTTGCACAATTTCTCGAAAAAAAATTAAAAATGGTAGGTAAAGCTGTATTCTTTAGTTCTCTTGTAAAAAAGACGAATATGTAAGAACATATATGAAGAGTTATTCAATTACAATGGAACAATGAGACAGTTTTAATAGAGAAACGTTTTTCCATCGCTTCAGTAAGCCTAACCAATGTACTATAACACAATCTTTATAATTTCACATACATAATTCTATATAGCGAGAAAAATCTTCCATAGAAACTACCATACGTTCACCTACTCTCACAATATCTTATCAAAAGCTTTCCCACTGCATCCCCCTTATACTAACAACGTTAGCACTACAAACCTGATTCATCAAAGTAATTCATTTCGTCTAACTACACCCCGTAACGTTAACAATACGAACACGTAAAAATAATTCGCTATTTTCGTATCTTCCCTAGATTTCAGAACAACTAAAAACCAACATTGAGGCGAAACAGTCGCGGAGGTAGATGTGTTTTCGCGCAGCTTTATTCGCCGAGTTCCGCGATGGGATTATGCCCTGTAAAACTCGGTTCCTTCTCGGCGAAATGGGGAGTTAGGTCCGGGTGTCGTGGCCAACTTTCGTTCTTTCGACACCTCCGACTGTTTGCGCGACGTGCAGGGCCACTCTCATCGGGATCGCGCGAAGGAGACTCGGGAATTCAACGTGGACGAAACTCGTTACCAAAGTTTCACCACGATCCCACAGCATAGAAACTGTTACGACCGCGCTCTGTGTACGTGTGTCTCTATATTTTGGTCGAAGTTCTGGCTGCGGCACTTGAATGAGATACCAAAATCAAAATTCCTGGCCCACGTTTGCACATTTACAGACCACGTTTTACAGTGCCACATCTGAACGAGAAGTCGCGACAGAGATAAAAAGATGCATCTTTTTCCTGAAACTTGATATCAGGGGATCCGACGCGAGTAAAACTTTGTCAGGTCTCTGACTCGGTTGAAACATCTTGAATATTTATTTCTTTGTCTAACCGCATACGCTGACGTTTAAATAAATAGCGCCGACGTGAAGAACAATCTTCCCGTATTTTCGCAAGTGTCACACATAAATCATTTATCCTTCCTTGGATTTCTCGTCGGACATTGACATTTAATGAAGAACGGAGTTCTTCTAAATTTCTAAACTTGTAAAATTTTCTTCGAAGAAGCGTAGTCTGAAATCCACTCTTCAATCAAGTCATGATTAGGAATGAATTTCGCCAAAAAGGATAAAGAACATCCAGTGTAACAGTTTGTAGCGGAGAAATATTATATATAATTGTTAAAGTAATTACTTCTAGGAAAACTCTACATCTTTTTCTTTTGTATACCCGTCACCTGGACACCGCTGTTACGAAGAAAATAGAATTTAGTGAATCAAAAAAATGAAAAAGGGGGAGAGGTCCATATTATTGTGTCCTTGAATATGAATATTGTTTTTGTGTTACAAGAAACAAACGAGCTATAAGTAAATTTTTACTGCTGTTCCTTGTAACTTTCAGCTAGAGTTACACACTAAGGTTAATTTTTTGGTAATGTCCTTTGCTTTAAATGTATCAACGTGCTTCCTATCATATTCCTATTGTAATGTAACACTGCTAGAGTGAGGATCTGGATCAGCATACAGTATACCTGTACTTATACTTACTTCAATATATATTTCTATTACAAATTCATGCACACGTTTCTCTATCAGATAACCTCAACAATAATAGAATACCGATATCTTTTTAACACAGAACAATTAGGATCACAGGATGGTTTGAACAGTCTTCTTCCATCGTTCTTTAACGAAAGAAAGAAATTTTTAAATTAGAAATTAAAATTACACAGATCTTTGTTCAAATTCTTCACATTTAAATTGTAACAAACATTATTCGATAAGATTTAACAAACAAGATTGTGTAATGAACGGGTTTTAAGTGATTACAATTTGATGGACAAATAATTTTTGCTAATTCTCTATCGATTTTTTGGAGAATTATCGTTTACATTTATGCTACTTACAAACTGATATCATCGTATAATAAGATCGAAATCGAACCCCACTGTGACTAGTTAGAAAAAGAACAAACGCCGGAGACTTCCAATTTCAGAAACTTCTCTTTAATATTTGTTTGTTGAATTCTGTGTTTTTAGTTACTTTGGATTTTTGAGAAAGATTGTTATGAGCGGATTCTGTAAATTTTTAGCAGTGTAGTAAGTTGTTACGATTATTCGATTTGGTTATATTTCACGTGAATATTTTATCTCTCATAATTATATATAATGTATTCATTTATATAATTACGTACATATAAGCATTTATATTGCAGGTTTTGTACCTTTATGTATACACAATTTAACGTAAGATATTGTACATCCAGAAATTTGATCAACTTTATCGATTGTATCGAATGTAACAATACAGAAATAACATACTTAAAAACATTTTTAAACGATCAATTTTTTAAATAAATTTTTTCCATCAACGATAAAAACGGTAATAAGGAAAAGCAGATACTAAATGTCTACATTTGTTAAGAAAATCGTTGAAAAATGGTAGCTGTCGGACCACGATTAACAGATAGGAAAGGGTCAACTCATTGATCCGTTCATATTTACTACTTTATTACGTAATGGATTCGCTTAGACGAGTAAAGAGATGCTTGGGTAAGAAGTTCCTGGGCGCATTATAGCACGAAGAGAAACTTCCCGCCCCGATCTCGAAATCCTCTTAAGATCTTTTTCGGTTCTACACTTTGTTCTACTTTGCCGTTCCCAACCGGCCAGAGATCTTGGCACGACTGAAACTCGTACCTCGTCTAAAACCCTCTTCGACGTTACAATGATATGGAATAAAAAAGAACGACAAATAAAAAGGATATTCATTCCCGTGGAAATAAAACGGGCTGTCTTCGCAAGTCATTGAACCTGATCAACAAGAATCACAGAACCTGTCGATTCGAGCATTTCTTTCATTTGCATTTCTTTGCACTTTTTACATTTTTCGTATATACGAGTATGTATATACGCATATGTACATATAAGATATATTTGATATCAGAGTGCGATATCTGAACAGCAAATTTTTCATAAAAATACGTAAATCCGAAGGCACAGATTATCATCGATTATATAACACGTACACGTAATAGCAGTCACGGTGACAATAAATAAGTTGTGAATCTCTGTACATTATTGTAAATATATTAATAGACACTATACTTCATCGTAGGTATTATATATATTTTTGAAAATTAAGTGTAGTCTATACATTCCTATCTTTTTAAACTTCTCACAAGTATAGCCTAATTACAAGGAACAAATCCGTTGCACCTCGATTTGGGTATGACTTAATAACTAAACTACATTTTGTCGAGGTCAAGTAAATATTTAGATAATTTTGAACAATGTGTGAATTATTCTGAACATATGAAGTGTACCTCCATAGAATATCCAGATCAAAATCTATCGCGTCTAGAAGTCTCTTCAACAGACTCCTACAACAACGCGGATAAGGACAGTAAGCGAAAGAAAAAGGAAGAATCAAATAAGAGCGATACCAGTTGCCATGAAAATAAGACAGAATACCCTTGCGAGTCGTCGTGCCAAAAAAAAAAAGAAAAGAAAAGAAAAAAAAATACGACAAAACCTGTCGATTCAATCGCGGAAAGTTCGCCACTCTTTGTTCGTATTGTCCAAAACGTAGTAACATCGAGAAATGAACGTTCTAATTGTTATCGATATCCGACGAGATCCTTCGAGTTTCCCAATCTTCTGCCCAGCCCCCAATAGAACGAGAATAGAACGAGACGTGGAAACGATTTGTGAAGCGGTTAAAAGATCGTGCAGCGTCGTCATCTATCGAACCGCTAATCGAAGGTTGGTCGTTACACGCTCGTGGAACTTTGAATCGAGTTCGTCAGATTGTTTCGACCCTTAGGGGCACAAACCGCTCTGCATAGCTGCTCTCGTTCGTTGAATTAGACTTATTAGAGAGAAAGAGGAAGGTCGAGAATTGGTCACGGATCATTTATGGTCGGGGACATGCTTCAGAAGTTGTTCGCCCGATGAAAGGACAATTAAAGGAAGTTCTGGTCCCGCCAGTGGCTGGTCCAAGACGCGCCGGATTCGGAGAGCGACGAAGTTTTCACGGATTTAAGTTCGAAACGCTCCAGGGACCTCTGAAACTCTCCACAAACCGACCCGTGTATCTCCGAAAGTGGAACATCTTCGGAAGTTTAGATCAAGGGTGACACGGAATTTCGAGTGGCATTATGCTTTTTTGGTATTTTTTACGAAATTCTTATGTCTCGAGGAATTTTAGTGAACCTGCGACTTCCAGGAATATCGAGAAATTTAATCGTTACGAATTTCTTTTGGAAGCTTGGACCTGAAATTTCAGAGTCGAAGAGTTAGCAATTGAGAATTTCAAGAAATATACATAATTTGTAGATGTTGAGGATTTCGAAGTTTCCGGTAATTATTTATTTCTCCTTTTCTTAAGTTCTGCAAATTCTAACGATTAAAAAAGAACTAAAAATTACCAATGCCATTAAGAAAGAAGTTTCTCGAGGTATTTAAAGTATTTGAAAATTTATGTTTCGTCAACTTTTTAGAATTCTGAAAATATTAGAAGCGATAAAAAGTACAGAGAATTTCAATTAGACAATTGTCTGAACCGTAAGGACTTAAAAATCTTGAAATATTCATCTCGATAACTTTTTGAAATTCTGAAAACTCTAAGCATCATAGGAATTCGGAGTATCTAAAAAATTCCAACGGTTCTGAGAATCATAATGCTCTTGATACGGAGATTCTCTAGAGATTCTCAAGAGTTTGCTCTAGAATTTTACATAGACCTCGTAGTAGAGTTACTGACAGGAAATATAATAAATAATAATTCGTATATCAAAGAGAGTAATGGAAACTCATAAAAAGGTTTTAAGCTTTAAAATTAAATGGAGCTGGCGAAGGTCTGACATACGACCGCAAATCGAGCAACCACGAGTGGTATCGGTGGCTGCCCTTTCGGCAGTTTGAACACTAATGGAACCGATTTTTCAGGAGTAGGTACGACAGCTGCTGGCACTACTTCGCCCCACTCATAGTCAAGGATTCTGCTACTCACACACGGTATTATGACTCTGCCAATTTTTTTGTCCATTCCAGCATTTCTTTTTCGCAGCAATCTAGATTTCATAAAGGCATTCTAACCTTTCAATATGAAATTCAACCAATTCACGAAATTTCACCTCCAAATGACTTCAGACGACCCGTATTATATTGTGTACATTAAATGTCAGTTCTTTTGAGTTTTAATCTCTGAATTTGATTCTCCACATTAAGAAAAAAGAAACTTGTTATAAGATGTGTACATTGAAAAATAAAAAATTTGCAGTACGAATATTAAAATATTATTAATGTTACGACCGTTCGCAGAGAGACGCGATCGCGAGGAGACGCGTCAGCGAGAGGCGTAAATTCTCGCTACGATTCGGATAATCGATGCCGCGAACTAGTCGTTCCCCTGTTTCGGTTAGGACAACAGGACAACGACTTTGGTTCAATGAATTAACACTGTGTTAACAGGGTTAATATAAATGTATATTTGCAACAACTATGACAACTATAACAATAACCAAATAATGGTTTAACAATGAAGTAGGTACTAACAGATAGTTTAACGATAAATGCGCCCGATGTATTAGAGATATGCTGACGAATTCGCAATGCTTTCTATTCGCCTCCTCGAAAAGAACTGACTTGAACGTTACAATTGTTTGGCGATGAATACGATTGAAGTATGATAGAAATGTAACCCGACTTTATGATAGCTTTCGATGTATTTAGTTTGAATCTGCAGATGAGACTGATCGCGCTTCGATCCTTTCTTTTGTCTTCTGGAAGACGATCCCCCACCACGCTCGGATCACGCCACCGATCGCGTTACGATCATGTATACCACCCTTTTGTGTAGGTAAAATAACGGACGGAAGGCGAATCGATGTTTCTTAGAACTCGCTGCTTGACGACAACTATGCGCTTATCGCTACATTGTGTATATCTCGCCGGTCTTATGAGGTGATCGGTCCGCGACTTTGTAGTGCCGCGCGCGACGGGTAGGAATACGATCTATCGAAAGCCTCGTGGCGTATGGCCTGGTTTAGATAGAGAGTCTGCCGACGTAACAATTAACTTCCATAAATAATTAGAATATCCGCGTGATTCTTTTGTAAGAATATAAGGAGATATAATATAATACATAAATATGAAATATATGAGGAAAAATGATATAAAAATTACTGAAACGTAAATTAAATGTTTATATGATACCTATTTATATCTAATGTATAAATGTAAAAACACGTTAGAGAAAACTGTGAATGATACAGCCTTTAAATCAACCAACTTGATATTATCCATTTTTCCGCATATTTCAAGGAACGTAGGAATTATACATTTCACAGTAGGAAGAACGAGAAATATACGGCAGAAATTGCAAGAAACCTTCTGTCACAGTTAAGTCTTCAAACGAAGCCAATTAGCATAGTTGATTTAAGAAACCACTACGAAACGAATCTAAAAGTACCCTGTTCGCCACTTTCGTGAGATCATTGGTAACCAGACGACTGCGAGGAAAGTTTCCAAAGGAGACAATTAAAGCGACGAATTTCACCGTGGTTGATCATAATCGGAATAATGCGGTTGTTTGATAATTTCCAAAGTTATAGCGAGAACACTGAGGAACTTTCGTGCGCTTGTGATTTCTATATTTTTTATCTTTGGCCTATTTTTGCTGGTGAGCAATTCTTTTTACGCAGTAAAAAGGGAAGGAAAGAATGGAAGATAGTTATTGTTAGCAAGGTTCGTTTGCTCTGTTTCTTCGGTCGATACTTTTCTTCTTCACTGAAAAAAGAAAAGTTTAATTTCTTCGAAGAACCGAGAAATGTCTAGTTCGAGGAAAAATAGAAACTCTACAAGATGATGGCAAATGGTGAAAAATTGTGTGTTACGTTAGTTCGTTCGATAGTTTCCCCTTTTGAGAATGAATTTTTTGAAGTGGGCATGAACTTTTAAGTGTAAATTTCTTCCCAAGTTACTCGTCGAAGGTACATATTACATGCTTTTTCGTTTCGTGTTTTCATTTTCTGGACGGTCGGTTTTTGAAAATGCAGATTAATTCCTAAGAGCCGATTGTTTGCTAAAAATACATATTATGATATGATCTGATATGATATTATATGATACGACATGAGTGATACGATCACGTATCGTTCGATAGTTTCGTCTTTTATAATATGGATTAGTTCTTATATATAAGGTCATGTTTATTGAAAATACATGTTCCGTATCTTTGTTCGAATCCTTTGAAAGACTCTATAAGACATAATTTATAAAAGCAAAAAAATAAAAGAAAGAAACGTTTCCGAACTTTCCTTGCAATTATTAGTAACATTTCGCTGCACTTTCCTTCGTTCTACGTTATGTTTTAACGGTTGAAAAGAAGGTTTCCTTATTCGCCAATCAAACAATTCCCCGAACTTCGTTCAAACTAATATTACCTAGTTCACGAATCAACACATTCTTTTCCCGACAGCTTGTAATTTTACCTCTTCCTCTCAGAATTCGAGAATGAGTCGAGAATCTAAGGTGGAATCAGACTTGTGCGATTAAAGCGAGGTCGAGAGCATTTCTGAAGCTCGCGAGGGCGTTCCAATATTTCGCCTTCGAATCTTCTACAAGCTTCGAAAACTTGCTTGCGACGCTGGGTAAAAAGTTGAACTGCGAGATTTCATTCAGTTTCCAAAAGCCATCGACTGTTCAGCTAAACTTTCTTCCTCTCTCGGTCATTCCGCTGGTTTCTGACCGTGTTTTTGTCACATCGGGACAAAACTCGACGGTATTGTCCTCGAAGCTGCATGACACGCGGGAAAGATTAATTACTGTCAGCCGTGTCCTCGTGGAACTGTTCGTTTTTCAGGGACACGCGTGGAAAATCCAATTTTCCAGACACGTCCTGCGGTACCAATTAGAGGCTCCATGGGACGTTTGAAGTTGCGAATCATATAGTCGAGGAATTTTATTTGCCCATCGGTCGTTTTGATGAAAAGGCGCACGAGTCTGCGAGACAATTTTTCATCAAAAATTAAATGTAGATAAATTTTTTGAGATATAGTTATCGAACGTGTATCGACACAAAACTACAATTTGATAATACATGATTTTATAATGATAAATGTCAATGAGACGTAAAATTGTTATTCTTAATTATACCTGAATTATGTTCCAGAATTGTTTAACATACTGTAGTTTTCATTTTCATTCGACGATTATCTGACCATATATCATTTTCTCTACTTGCTTTACCTTTAATACTTGAAACTCACTATCAATTATTTGCCACAAGCATTTGTACCAAATTCTTTTTCACATAATAATAGACTGACGAAAACTTTGAATTTATGACATGAACTTTATAAACTTTATAACGACGTGCTATCAATTCCCAATTAATTCAGCCAACATAAATTCTCCTCGTTAAAAGAAAAACAGACTAAAAAAGAACTCCATCATCTCCATGAACAATGCACGCTCATTATAGTTGTAGATCGATAAACGACAGTCCTTCCGTGGTCAAACAATCGGTGAAAACTAAACAAACGGCTATCAGTAATCGAAAAGAATTATAAAAAGCAAGGGGATTCGTTTCCGCGCGTTTCTCCTAAGTGATCGAGTAGAAGTGACGGCCAACTACATAAGGGTTTGTCCGCCCAATTCGAGGAAGCGCAATTACGTGACCTCTCGAGGTAGTCAGCGAATTTCCAGGGAGGGAAGTATCGATAAAACCTGAGAACAAGTACAAACCATCAAGAAGCCTGACATTCGACGAAAAAAGCCGACGTGTATACCGAACAGCGATGAAAAGGGGTGGAAAGAGAGTGGTTTCTGGCACCGGGAAGGACGTCGAAATTGCGTAGGTCGACGATCGGCTAACTTCTCGTTGAGAACGGAACAAAAGAGGAGGAAAGTTGCGCCGAGGCGATCTTTTTTAATCTCTGTCTCCAAACTCCCCTCTGTTCGAAGGCCGAGCTAAGCTTCTCCCTTCCCTTCTCCCGAAATCACCTGCCACACGAACTGTGCGCCGTGTACATAGTGCAGATTAATTGCTACAGATAGTCCACGGTCCTACCCTTAGCCGCTTCGCTGTTGTCTCCGGGATGAATACGTGCTTTGCTGGTATTTATGAAGAGCCGAGAAAGTCGGATAGATTGCGGTTGATTTTTGAAACGAGAACCACTGCTAGATTTGGCTCAACACAGTTATGCTTGCTGGATTTCTAAGTTGATAAGAAGCGACGATAAGGAAGATTGGGAAGTTGGTCAGTTTTCTGATTAGAATCTTAAGAGACGATCTTTTCGAGGATTGTATTGCAGTAAGCATTAAGGTGTGTTTGATAGGATTTTATATTCGTTACGACGTGTGCTTTTGTAAGATTAAGGAGAATGATGTGAAGAGTTTGGCATAGTTGAGGTGAGTTTATAAGAGCCTGCAATTTATCTGTACTTTTTGAGGAATTTTGCGAAGATTTGAAGTGCGAAAGGTGAGAAATAATGGCAAGCATTTCGAACAGCGTTAATTACATTTATGTACAAATAACAAATGAAGATCTCCAATACAGAGAGAGTATCTTTACTACTTAATTTGTTAATTGTATCGTTCGTCAATTAGGAATTTTTATAACCAGGAAATTAAGAGATAATAAAGACAAGAATTATAGTTAGATCGCTTTTAATTTTTGGAGATATAAATATAATCTATTCTTAACAATAGCAAAATGAGGTAAGGAGAAAATTGTTCTGTCCAAGAGATTAACAATTCAAGTGACGAGTTAGCTCACGTTCCTCGGTTAACGGATTAAAAATTACATCCGATACGATACAAGAAGTAGCATAAAGCAAAAAGCATATCCCTTGGAAAGTCTACAAATTCGACCGAAAGAATCAGTTCCCATGAACAATAGCAAACAATCGTTCAACGAACAAATCTCCCATCGTCAAGCTGCTCTGTTCCAAACAACATTTATCTCTCCCATCAATAAAACATTGTTCTTCCCATTCGCGGTCCACCCCCTTTCACGTTCAACAATTCTAAAATTGAAAAACTTAACCCAGTAGCAGAGGCTATCGACAGTTGGCGACGTAAATTACAGTTTCAAGCTGTCAGTTACGAAGTTTCAGAAACCAGAATCGATCTGTTCGACGTGGTTTGATTAATACCTAGCCGTGGAATCGGATGGCCGAGGCCGCGAATTCATGAAACCGGATAGCGATAAAGGCCAAATCATGGAAGCTGCCGCTTTCACGTAATCCCCGAAGGAACGACGACCTGTCGTCGCTCGACTATTCGCGATCCAAACGTCTCATGCATCAAGCTTACGCCAGCTCGTGTACAGTGGAAAGCTGTTTCGCTAACCAAGACGCTGAGCCTCTGTTAATTTCGAGATATCGCGTTTTAAAGCAAACGATACAATTCGTTCTGGGATTATGCACGAGACGATATCTGCCTCGTGGTACAGCGTGATTCGACGATGTTTCGGTTATAATGCTGCGTGTCCCTTCCTTGATGTGTCTGTCAGGTCGTTATGACTTTGTTGTTGTTGGTAAGACGACGATATGCAGTGTATGGAGAAATTAGATGCATCGAAGAGATTGGTTAAAAAGTTATTTGAAATAATGATTTCTAAATATATATTTCAAATAATGTCAGTTATTATATGATATATAATGTATTTCAGGTGATTTTATGTTCTTTATTTTATCCATCAGAGAAATTTAAAGCTAAGTGTGAGAATAATAAGTGGAAAAACAGATTACTGGAGGAAATAATAATGATTATTTGTTAAATGAAAATTAGTTTTTGAAATAGCATTTTAAAAAGGCATTGAACTTTAATTGAAAGAAACAAATAAACCAAAAAATAATAAATAATTTATTTGATGGAATGAAATGAATCGTTTAATTTCAAATGTCTGTAATTAATCGTAAATGAAAATCACGCGAGTGATAATAAAATGATAGATATCCTTTAATTTGGTACTTCGTATGATCCAGAAAGTAACTGATATATAAATGCTAACTATATTTAAAGTTCTATTAAAACCGTACATACAATTTAAAAATTATATCAAATATTGCGATTTTATTAAAAATAAAAGATGTCCCATACTTTTTGTGCAACAATCTACACATATATCGTAAATTTTGATACTCCAGTAACGATATTTTTTTCACTAAAGCTCGACATTAAAATTGATCGTTTCAAAATTTAAATCGATTCGAATGAAATCAAATTGGAGTAAAGAAGAGGAAAACAATTCAAGCGCAGCAACTGGAAGCTTCTGTGACACTAGCTGTAGATAGATTTTCAGTAAATTCCATTTCATCCAACTAGATTTTCGACAGCAATATCTATAACAAAGCTATATCTATATCTTATAGATTTACGAGAAGATTTAAATTCCAATGAAAACTATATTTTTATTCTGATGTTGCATATGTTTCTGTCCTCGTATACTCGTCAAACAACGATAAAGTGGGAGAACCTATTAGAACAACGTTTGATTCTCTAAACCAAAGTCAGGCTGTGAAAGTTCGACTAATGCTTGTCAAATATTTGCCTGACGGGTTGTATAGTCGTTGCAATAGTTTAGCGCAAATAAATTGTAGTTTCATTAAATCCTGTACTAACTCTATCAGCCTGGGGCTCCAACGAATTTTGCCACGAGCAATTCTAGGATCGCCAAGGGATCCGAATGGCCTTGTTTCGTGATTTCGAACCTCTAGGTAAACGTGAGCTAGCCCGATGCTCGAAATAAGCCAATAAAGGCCAATAAACTCAGTTCCACTCGTTAATATTAGCTGACGCTGATTGGAACCAGATGATTCATCGCACATGTACAAGTACTTCTTTGGGAAATTTATCAGTTACGTCAACTTCTCTTAATTATAGGAAAATGTGATTGATTTCTAGGGATGAATCGGCGTGGAATATTTGGATTATTTACGAAATATAAATATCGTTTTATGTATTTAGTACTGTTATTGAAATATCGATTTTATATTTAGTAAGAGAATAAATTAGCTAGTTTGAAAATAGAGAGAATTGTGGAAGAGTTTATATGGTGTAGGGAGTTGGCTTAATGGTTAAAAAGAAGTCACGAACGAGTCACGTTCATTTACTTAGCTATTTAATGTGACGAAGGCACCCGAAGTCTCGGATCTGGGCCTTTTGTCATTTGCTCGGCGACTGACTAAATCTGATCAGCAACGAACGGTTCGATGGTGGGAATGTTAAGATTGTCAGCGCTCGGTCCGCCGCGAACACCGATGACTGAAAGGGGTCCTTCATAGAGGTCACAGTGTTTCGTGAAATTGTTTCTTAAACACTCGATGGTAGTTATATTTTTTATTCGAGCAACCGGAGTCTAAAGAAAAATTTTCGCAACAATTTTTACTAATTGGTTTTTGTTAATTATTCAGTTTTATTAAACTACCCATCATCATAAGATCAAAACATAAAAGTTCGCAATAAATCTTCCATGTATGTCAGCATAATCAACGACAAACTTTTCCCAATTACCGTTGTCAGACTATCTTCAAATTTGCAATGTTACGAAACATTCTAGCAAAGTAGAATACGCAATTGTCTTACGTACAAAATCAACGAACAAAAATCATCAACAAATCAACAAACTATCGAGAACGAACGACACGAGAACGCAGAAATCTTCGTGTCTTCAGGATAGCGGTTAGTTCGTCAGCTTATCGATCGTCATTGCTGAGAAATTCTTCCCCTGACGTTTCTACAAAATCGTTAAATAAATCTCGTTCGACGTGATTCACCGTGACTATCAAGACTATTCGTTTACGCGATCCATCCGAATATTCTTTTTTCCTCCTCTCTGTCTTTCTGTTCTATTTCCTTAATCGTTCAAAAAATATCAGGAAAACTAAGTACACCGATAGATACTGGATCGTGGTGTTTATTTATTTATTCGAGTAATAGAGGAAAACAGGAATTGGAGGATTCGAGGGATCGTCTGCTTATGCTCGCGGTGGGTTTTAGGTCAGAGGGAATGGCAAGAATTCGCTCTACCTTCTCGTCGATTATCGTGCTTTCAAGCTTCATCCGGCTTTTCGTTCGACTTCGCCGATACGTTTCCCGGCGGTTATCTCGCAGTTTCGCGATAAACGCCGCGGAAAATAAATAAATGATAAGCAAACTAGGATTCACCGGCTCGTGGGAAATTCAACCACCGATTCGTTTCACTTCTGTGCCCGATAAATTGTTCACCAGCTATTATGCCAGGCATCTCCGAATTCTGACGAATTGAGACCAGATCTGTTGAATTAAAGCTTTCGATTTTCTTTTTTATTTTTATTTGTACCCCGGTAGTTTAACGACATTTGGTTTGAACAGAATTGATAGAGAAAATTGGTGTACGTATAACATTCGTATTTATCCAGGGAATTTTGCTCTAAAGAGATATTTATAGAATTGATGGAGCTTATTAGTGTCCTGTGAAATATTTTTAATTATTTATATAAACCTTAATCTTTCGTTTCTTTCCTCTTCTTCCTTCTTCTTTTTTTTTTTTAATTTTTTTTATTTCCAGCGGAGGTTTATACAGTATCCGCCGATGAAACTTTGCATTTCCCCGAAGCATTTGTTTTGAATTTGATCAACTTGAATAACTACGCTATATCTAGTATCCTTTTTCTCCATGCGCTTAAAAATTTTCCATAGGAATGTATAATTTATATGTTACAATCTACAATTTCATTCCCGAATCTACATTTCCCTTTATTTGTATCATTCTGCTGCAAAATAAAAGAGTATATTGTATAGAATAACGATATTCGATGAAATAAAACTGGTTATCACCGCATCGATACGATGGTAGAACGCAACCGACGGTATACTCACAAACCTTTCACCGGAACCGCGCTAACAAAAATGTCGCATCGTGGGAAACAAAAATGCTTGCTGTGGTATCAGCATTTCCCGCGAAACAAAGATCATCGGTCATCGATGGTGCAGAAATGTCTCAACAATAAAATGAAAACGGTTTTAACGAATTCATCTTGCGCATTTTATAAACTGGACCAATTAAATAATACCACGTTCGACCATATTCGTAAATTTCACCGAATAATTATCATTAAAAAGCACTCTACTCAGTTACATTATCTCATTATCCAGTATCATTATATTATTGAATTTCTACTAACCTCTAATAATTTTCACGAAACTCTCAACGATTTAATACACATCCTCACATTCTATTCTGTTATCTTCATCAAGGGGTTAAAGTTAAAATAAAAAATTCGATAAAAACACCCGCAAACCCTCACGATGTAACCTTCAATGAAACATCGCGCAATTCTAAAGCGGGTGAAATTTCAAATTTCCAGAGGATGTGGGACGCGCTCACTTGGAAAATCGTTTTTAACGATCATTTCACAGCACGGCAGGGCATGTTAG
Source organism: Bombus hortorum (assembly GCA_905332935.1). NCBI lineage: Eukaryota > Metazoa > Arthropoda > Insecta > Hymenoptera > Apidae > Bombus > Bombus hortorum. Next base: position 1,045,266 of record HG995197.1, read on the forward strand.
AACAAAGTTAAACATCGAGCGCATATAATTGCGTTAGCATGGTGAAACACTAATTGCACGATGGTCTCGCGTTGAATTGAATTGTGTCACCCGCTGCAGTTGAGCGATACCCGTGGAGTAATGGTTCTAAGATCAAAGTGTTGTAACCCGGACGAACCCTAGTGGCCTGGTGAACGGAATTTGCAATTCGCAGACGCGTGTGTTGGCGCAAAATCACGTGGCACCATACCGCAAACTAGAGCGGCAACATGGTTCCCTGTTCTGATGAGTTGTCTTCTAAATCTGTCTGTGTGCCGATCAACGGCTTCTCAACGCTTCGCTTATTCGCGAAATTGAAGCAATTTCGTTGAGCAATGGACAATTATGATGTTAACATAATTTTATTGAAGGTTACCTTTAATTTTATAACTTTATTATAACAGTCCCTAGATATTAAACGAGGACCATATGCAGAAATTTCAATTTCCTAATTGCAACATGTCGTAACACACATACTTATTGAGATATGTATAATTTTGTGTGCTAGACTAGATTGACCGCGTAGTAGTGACACACGTATGTGAATATGAGTGTGTAGAAGTATGTGTGTGCGCGGCGTTTCGAAAAACAAATGAATGTAACTGTTCCGTTGGCAGTGTAGTATGGAAGATGGTGAGACAAAGAGTGCTGAGACGCGTGCAAATGTATATCGACGAAGATCCTGGAAATTGTTTATTAAATAAATCTAAAACTATTTTAATATGAATTCTAAGTGTAACTTTGTATTCCTTTACTTTTATTTCGGCAATTACGATCCACAATTTTCAACAATACCATATTAGACAAATGGCAAATTATCCTTTGTTATTACTGTATCATTATTTCTAGATATGTAGATATTTCTATAGATATAATTATGATTAGATACGTAGACGACAAATTATGTAATAATTATACGTAGAAATTATTATTTGGTTAATTCATTACTTAATCATATAGAAGAATATCCTTTAAAATGCTATGAAGGTCTTTTAGTCAAATATAAAGTACCGTCTAAATGTGCCTTTCATATGGCAAATATAATCCTTTCTTATCTAAAAATCGTTATAGGCTGTCACGATTTTGTTACAGTAGATTGGTCTACTTGCAGAAGTAAGAATGATTGATTTTTTCCGTCGTTTAAATTCTGTATAGTAGAATAGCACCGCATGCTACAGTATCCGTTCCAGTATTCTGAACTTCGAACCTCTTTTCAACCCTACCGAAAGGTCCAGTTGGATAATTAAATGTGCTCCCCTGTGAAATCCCCAGGCGATCGATTTCTCGAGTGTCACACGCTGATGAATTCTCGCTCAAGTCGAGCACTGGCTCTCGTCCAAGAGCCCTATGCACTCTCGATGTCAACGAACTTCTCCACGAGATACTTTCGACCCCGTATTCGATCATATGTATATAGTATCAAATAGTGAAACGCGAAAGGGAGAACGCGAACCATGCTTGTAAAAACAGTGGCAACGAAAGGTATCTGTACAAACCCTTATCTTTCAGCGAAACATTTTTTAATAAGGTTTTACGTATTGTTTCCATAGTAACAAATTTTTGTAATTTTTGCAAAAATTGTAAAATTTTTGAAAGCACTACCAAATAATACGAAATTTATTACAGTTGGACTTAATTAACCAGTATGTACAGTAGCGGACAGCGCAAAATTGAGATATAAATGGTAGTAGAATAGCATAATTTTACAAAACAGAATAACGTTTGACAAGAGTGGCGAATAAATGTAATATATACTTCGAAATAAATGAATCAGCAACACGATGAAAGATATGTGATACAGCAGTTGCTAATACATGCATATACACAAACAAGTTCTTTGAAATAGCAACTGTGCAATTTTAAACTTTGCTAAACTTGAACTTCTTAAACTCGAGCAACTTTGAACTTTCTTCTTCCTATTGTACTATAAGTACAATAATAAATGCAATAATATACGTAGATATATATAATATACGTAGAGGTACAAATATTTTTTGTAGCCACTATATATTAGATGTACGCGTGTATTCAAATTGAAAAATATCACTCACCGAGTTGACATCGATCTCCACCTCTGCCAAGGGGGCATTGACACCGTTGCCTGAACGATCCTTGCTTCCGTCTCGGTGCCACGTCGTTTCCTTCGAGATCCATGGCCATCGAGGCATCGTCGTCTGCGTCGTCTGCGTCATCGTCGTCGATTAGGTCGACGTCGTCCCCGTGATTCTGTTCGATATAGCAGTTTCCGGCTGGGCCACAATCTAGCGAACATGCTGGTTCTGTGCTCACTATACTCTCCATCGTGGATGGTAGCTTCTGTTCCAAATTCGGACCCTGAATAGACAATTAATTGTTTCTCGATGAATTAACATGCATCTATATTTGCTTTAAATTTATAAGAAATTATGTTATTTATTTTCTTTTCTCGGGTAGAATAGTTTTGCGAGACATTGAAGAAATATCGGTATTTTTTATCGATTAACCTAAATGGAAGCGGAGAGAAAGATAAAAGCTTTTGCTTTTAATGTAGATTTCCATTAGGCTAAGTAAAAAAGAGAATTGTCTGGTATTATCCTATTTATCTTTTAAAAAAAGTAAAGAAAGGAGTCGTTTTCTAAATGTTAACTTTACAGGAATGTAGGACAAAAGATGATTTTTCTATGATTTCAAATGTAATTTTGAAAATACATATGTAGAGAAGTGGCTTGCTTGTTTTCCTCGTTTCAGTAATAAATTTGAAGGAAAATGGAGAATTATTAAAACGAGTGAATAAATGGATAAATTTTCGAAGTAAGTAACGAAGAAAATTATCCTTCGCCTATTAATGTATACTATAGGATTGGAAAGAAGTAAAGGCAGACATAATCTTTTGGTGTTAACATAGCTTTGAATATAAGTAAAGATTCTTCTTTGCTCGTTCTTTTAATGCTAAAGTAGATTCGAAAGCAAGTAGAGAAAGAGAGTTGTTTCTTTAATGTTAGCGTAGATTTGGAGGGAAACAGAAATGATTCGAGATGGCAGAAACGAAACGGAGATGGTGCACGGAGAACCTGTTGCACGCGTCGCGACATTTTTAGCCGGAAGACCGGGTGAACGAGGCCGGAGGAAGTCCGGGTTGTGTGGAAACGAGCGGGGCTTTTTAAAACAGTCGTGTTTCCACTCTTCTTTCTCTGTTTTTCATAGGGAAATGAGATTAGACGCGGATAAGGAGTGTAGTTTTCAGAGACTTTGAAATTTTATTGAGGATTAATTGAAATGAGGGAAGGAAAGCCTTATGAAAAGCGTTTTAGCTCTCTCTACATTTTCGAAAAGTAGTGGTATATTTTAACTTCCTATTTTTCTTTGAATTTCCGTATCCATAATTAATGTATTATGATTAATATTGCTATCGACCGTTTGTGATGCACAGAAAAGTAAAGCTTATGAAATGTTTTACTCCGCTTTAACGATGTATTACCTAACTTTAAATAAATAAAACTTCTAAATGGCAATCGCGAACGATAAATAATCAATAAGTTCGTAACTTCATTCAAATACACCTTATAGTTTTTGACATTTCAGGTGCTGAAATTGAAAATAATTCATCGGGCGTTCCAATTTCGCGAGCGAGAAAACCAAACCTGTCGATTCGACTAACCATACGTAACTGATATGTTTGGCGTAATGTCAATATTCCAGTAGAGAAGTTTTCCTGGTATATAACCTTGTATCTGTTTCGAACTCGAGTATACTCGTCTAATTAAGCCTCTATTAAATATACAAAATAATGGAATAGAAGAACACTGTTCTCAAATAAAATTCGTACATCTGATGTGAACAAGTCTGCATATATACAACGGTTATAGAAAGCATTGATACACGTCCTTATTTTCCAACGAAGCATTTTTCTATAGCGTTCTACGTTTGATTTTGAGAGTATTAGATTTTTGTAGACATACGAAAGTATATTACTACATAATACTGTAGGATCTTTACTACAATTAGTTTATTTACAATAAATGGATTAAACAGATACTGGTTAAACAGGAAATGATGATTATTTAACATGGACTAATCACAATAACGTATTATAATTAAGACAACTAGATAGTTAATTTGCAACTCTCGTCACCAACGCTCTCTCGACAACGCAATTCGCACTCTCTGACTCCTCAACTCACACTGACTGTTAATTCGTCTTTGTCCCTTAGCAACCTTTTGTCTTTTCTTTTAGCCTCACTACGCACGTGTTCCGCAACCACTTGTTTATAATTCGCCCGATATCTCTTAGGCTTTTCGTCCACGATACTATAATACGAAAATCAATATATTTAAATGTAATTAATTACCATGCAAATGCTATAATAAATAATATAAATATTGTAATTGATATACATAAATTATATAAATAATAAATAATAATAAATGGTGTATCAATGCTTGTTACGGCCACTGTATATCGAATATTACAATCAAAATTTCCATGACGAGTAACAACCAGTGGATAGGTTTTTTAGTGACCCAAAGGTTCAAGTGGATCGTAGAAAAACCAACGAGAATGGATACATACGAATTCGTTTCGCTATTATAGAGCTGAACTCCAGACTGCAGCTATATATGTACATCCAGCGAATAGCTGCACCAATTTTCCAATTATCCTGATTACTTTTGAACCGCGCGATATTCTACGTTTACGTTTTGGAGTTAATAATAAAATAATAAAGATAGAAAGAAAAAATAAAAAAATACGAAAAAAAAGAGGGAAACACGCGGAATGAATACGACGAACCGATGAGGAATGATAATAAACAACGGATCGCAAAATTGTGTTCGAACGCTTCCGGACAAATCCCGCTCGGATAACTGCACATCGACGGCTGTTAGATCGATCATTCAGAGTTACAAGGAACGAGATCGCAGCAGAATAAAAAAAAAAAAAAGAGAAAAAAAATAAAAACAAAAAGAGAGGATAAAACAGGATTTGTCATTTCGAGGCGGAAACAATTTTTTCTATCTCGAGACTTATGATTCGTAACGCAAAATTCAAAAAATAGAAATTTTATTCGCAAAACTCTATTTGTATAGGGATGTTTGAAAAGTCTGTAGTGAGAGAGAAATATTCGAAGATATTACATGTTTATAAAAAAGTCTTTTTTTCTTCATGAAAAACGATACACTTTCTATTGATCAATGCCACAGATTTTTTCTTTAATCGCTACGTTTGATGTAAAACTTAAAGCAGCAGTTCTTAGGAAAGTTTATGCAAAAATGCATAATAAATGTACGGAATATAATAAAATACATCGACTGATCAAGAATACCATTTTAACATTTGAAATAACGCAAAATTTTTAAAAATATATAAAACGTGGTTAAATACCATACTGAACTTTTGTGAATATTTTGTTCTGATAGTTAACTGATAAAATCAGATAGTAAAGCAGATTCTAATTCGATAATGTTAATCTAGCCACAGATAATGTTTTGAATCGAATAAAGGGATGTTTTTATTAATTTAACAGATAATATAATATCAATATTATCACTTATTAATTAATCGATTTATATCAATCAGTTTGTTGCATAAGCTAATTTATGAATATCCGAAACAATTTCAAGCTTCATTGTGTTGTATCGTATTATACGCCTCTGAGAAAAGTTTATCGCTAACCTGAGACGTGGCTCGTAGCTCGACTCGATCCAGAGGAGCGCCAGTTTCCTCGCTGATCTTCGTGGAATTTGTAGTTGAATTTTCTGGCGGTGGGTCCAGGTGTATCGTGAATGACGCGCCACGCATGTAAAGGATATCCTCGACAGCATCTTCATCGTCGTCTGTGTCCTTGGTTAATTCGTCGTTCTCGACGTCTTCGACTAATTCACCCAGTTCGCCTGTCGACGGAGACGTCGAATTCAACTCTGGAACGAAATAAATTTCTAAAGAAGACTGTTCTGTCAAACATAATTTTCTATAAGAAACAATTAATACAATACTTTATACATTGAATAATTTAAGATTGAAAAATTGAAAGATCTCTCAAAATTTTCTCCTCGCTATTGCTAACTTCAACTTACGAGGACCAGATTGAAAAGTTTCCAGAATGACAATGACAATAACAAATCCTTTCAAATAGTTGAATTAAATGTCTATAACAATTTCTTTTATATACATCGTGAACAATTGTAAAATAATTCCTTACTCTGTCAAGCTTTCTTTAGATCTGTGGCGCATTCAGCAGTCTATAAATGTCAAGAATCTCAACAAACGAGAAACTGAATCGTTAGTAAGGCTGAAGAGAAAGAAGAAAAAACTCGCAAAATATTTTGAGACTTGGTCTTTCTCAGGCAAAGAAGCAAATATTTCATTACTTCAGTGGTAAATTAACTGTTGTTGATATTAAAGGTTGATTTATACTCTTCTTGATTCGTAAACAACCTTCAACAACCCAGTTCGTTCGTAACTTGGACGCTGCGTCGGTGCAAAATGCAAAGTGGCGAACTTCCGGCCTCGACAACTCACAAGTTAGCGAGCTGACTTCGAATCGCTGTAAACGTTGAATCTTAGTATATTTGGATGATCAAGTTTTCGTTAATTGCCACGAAACGAGATAGAAAAACTCGCGTTTTTTCACGATCCGATTCTTATCGAGATACCTATTATAGAAATACAAAAATTTTAACGAATTGGCGACGAAATAAAGTTTCTTCGATGTGAGATAATTAACGTTAATATCATGCCTTTAATATATACAAACTATTTTTATTAGCGCAAATTATTATTATATTATATTATATTATTTGTTGAATCTATTATCATCTCAGATGTACCTATTATTTTATCGAAGGAATGACTACTAGATAATTCGTGTATTTATCTTTCGAATTTTTACAACATTCATTCATTTGCACGCACAATTGGAACGATAAATGAATAACAAATGATACAAAATTAGTTGAAAGATTCAATTGAAATTTTAAATAGAGGGAAAATCATTTTCGTAAGCCAGCGAAAGCTAATCTAATTAAAAATATCTGGAAAGTTCCTCGCCCTCGAAATTATCACGGGACACGTTAATTCGATATTCAATCAGCCCCTTGTCTCGAAGCAATGATTAAACCGTAGCTTAAATTCAGAATGTCCTCGGCCGTCCTCGAGAACAGGAATTAAAACGATGAGTCGCCATCTTCACCGCAAAATTATTTCACTGAAACCGAACGTTGCAATCGACGACACAGGGCTTATTAAATTTTCAGTGGTCGGATTAACGGCGTGTCTTCCCCTGTTCCGTTCCTTCGGACAAGATCGTATAGCCGTCTATATTGTGCATGATAAATCGAAGGAAAACCAGCTGCCTTGTTTGAAGAGCAAGGAAATGGTTCAAGGACTATCCTAGCCACCGTTTTCAGTGGCCTCGAAGCAGCGGCAATTAAGCATTAATTGCTACAATCGTCCTGCTTCAACATCTCGAAAAGAATCAATCTAAGGGCCACTCTCGACTGCGTCGAAATCGCCGACGATCGTCGATTGGCTCGCGATCGAACCGAGTCGAGTGGTTTGATATAGTATAGTAGAATAGGATAGGAAAGGAATCTAGAGAACTGAAGGAACAGTACATTAATTTCGACTGTATCTTGGAACAATTGAAACTTTCTCTTGGTTGTACATACAAATTCACGATGGATGTTGAGAGGATCGTATTAGTGGCGCGAGTTATTAGAAAATAAGAAAGTCTAATCTGATATTTGTCTTGATATTGCCTACAGTACTTGACAGAAAGAATCGTATTGAGCTATTTTAAAGAAGCAAAATGTAAAAGTGTGATTTAAAATGAAAGAAAATGATATGGACTTTTTTATTAAAAAGTAAGGAAAATTAATCCGATTTTGCTGATGAATTTGTCTCGACGCTACCTGTGATATGGTATAGGAAGAATTGTATGGTGCTATTTTAACAAAACGAGAATGACTCTGATTTTTTATTAAATAAAAATTTGTTGGCAATTTTTCGTCAGAACAGCTTTTTGTCAGATTATTAAAACTGTATGAACATCATGTAAATTGTTTTCAATTGCAGTGATATGTTACAGTGTTTTTCTTTTTTGGACGGAGTTTAAATTTTCTTTCTTTCTGTTTCAAAAAGAAACTATTCAAGAATTTTCATTTTGCGGCATCAGTATTCAGTTAATAATTAAAATATCATTGAATATATATTCATGGAAATATTAAAATACTCTCGATTATGATATTATAAATAATAAAAAGCAGATATCGATCCGAAACTAAATCTAGATTCGACCCACTTCTTTCAACACTTAAAAAAGATAGGTTGTGTATTGATTGGCCTGAAACGATTTTTGGGTTTTGTATTTTTATATTAAATAACAAGATCAAGATACGCCAATATATTTGAAGTTCCAGATAAATGATCCAAATGAATAATGTAAAAGAAGTTTTATAAAATAGAAGTTATGAAAATACAAATGTCAATGTGTTTCTAAAAAATTTCTCATCGTTTTCATGTCTAAAGTCAATCCTATATTATGTGACACCGTATTTAGATTCCTCATACTTCAAAGTTCCAAACGAAATAATAATTTCAGAGTTCTCAATAAGTTCTGAATAAGTTCTTTCATTTATTTTGGTTTTCGTAGGTGCTCTAATATTTAGGAGAGCGATTATACGAGAGTGTCAGAAAAGTAAAAATAAAAATACCAAGTATATTTAGAAGCCAATTTCCTTTGCCTGAGATCTCTCAAAACCATAAATCCAGACTTCTAACATTCCACCGGTATGTCGCAGGAATTTTTAAAACGTGCAGCACTTGATCATTCAATCAGAGGCACTGACCTCTTTTCCTTTTCCTTTTTTTTCCTTTTCCTTTTCCGTGAGCCGCAGAATTTCAGTGATTAATATATGTGTGTGACAAGATGACAAAATCACTGATCCAGTCCTTGGAAATTGCAACTTGAATTAAATTCCCGTCCATACGTTATCTGACACTTGCCTTTGGACAAAATAATTGCTAAAACGTATACGCGTATCTTTCGCAATATGTAATTTCAACATTTAAAGTAAATGCTAATTGATTATTAATCCACGTAGATAATGCTTTATACCATAATATAGGTTATTTTATAGCATAAAGTCTTGCGTATTGTAATTCCACTCGATATAATAAAACCCCACAACTCCAAAACTTACATGAATTTTTTGAGCAACAAATAATTCGTATGTATTCGAGTTCGTATAATAGGAGTGCAGTGATTCGTGATTGATTTAGTAGTTCACGTTTAAAAGATCGGCTTCAACACGGGAGAATTCATTTAATCGGATGCTCGAATAAATAGAATTTATATAAATGGAGTTTTACTTATAGACGAACGAAATCAATGTAGAAAGTCGTATTCACAATCTAAAAAACCATTTTGTCCAAAAAATAAATAAGTGTCGGTTGATTTATTAATCCTGGACGGAAGCGTACCTACTAATGCAATTTAAAGATTTACGTCCACAAGTGCTTCACGATTAGTTCACCAATTCAAAACAGCCAAATACCAATGGCAAACCGTTCCCATTGAACGACTGAAACCATCTCGAATTCGATCTTAATTCGCTCCATAGCGTGGATGAAATGAATTCCAGGGTGCATTCGCAGCCAACTAGAAAATGACGGACCGTGATTTCTCGATATTTAATGAAAGCCACGGTTTTAATTTCAATAAATAAAGCGAGAATCGCGGGCGGAGCGGCGGCGTAGTGCCCGTTGAATTAATGAGAACGCATCGACACGTTAATTAAAGCAAATTGTCATTTTTTAATTGACAATGGCCACGTTTATTCCGATAGGAACGAATTTATTTGTTCTATTATCGTCTCTTGGTTTACTCGATGATCATTTGACGAATAAAAAGGAGAAAGAAGGATAAAAGGACTAAAAAGAGAAAATCATCAAAAAAAGAAAATCGGAGATACGTCGATGAATCGAGTGCGAAACTTTTATCGTCGCGTGTTTTTAATCTGTTCGCTGGTGAACGAGAATCGATTTCATCAGTGCGTTCGATAACTACACGCGTACTACCCTTTATTGCTGTAATGAAGGGTTCTTCGTAATAATTTCGCGCTCGCAACTTTGTATTGTATAATAGGCACCAGTGAATTATTCTTTTACGATCATTAGACTATGGATGTTTGCGCAAGTTCATGCTTTAATGAGTACAATTAAAGAAACAGAAGAACCTAAGCAGAGGTTTGTTTCATCCTATAAGTATTATAACTTATACTATACTTTGGATATCTTATATAATTCTTAGTAGCGCGTGCTTTCTGTGCATTTTTGTATCTCTAAATCTCTTATAAAAGCATAAACATTCAACGACAAAGATTCATATTTTATATCTTAAATATCATCATATGGAAGAAAATTTAAACGCAACAGAAAACTTGTGAATATTACATAGAACAGATATGTGACGAACACGTTCTGGCAAATGAACATAAGAATTCTGAGAAATATTGCTTTTCCAATTTATTCAGTGCTGTAGATTATTAATATCATCAGGTCTGTATTCATAAATGTGCACGCGCAATATACTTATACAATCGTGCATGCTTGCAATGAATGTCAGAGCGACGAGTATCTCTTTAAATATTCCCCTTTTGGATCAATTTTACGTCGTACAACCGGCTGGAAAAATTTTAACGAAGCGCGCGATGAAATTGTTCGAAAGTTTGTCTCATGTAAAGAGTAAGATTAACAAGCGTCTCGTTTCAAATCTACTCATCCTATTTACGTGAACACTTGATTCTCGATTCGATAATGATCGTTCTACAAAGAAACGAACGAAGATCTCAGTGAAGGACGCGAATGATCTGGACGGAATTAACACGTTCACTACAGATCCGACATTGTACGATACCTTATATCGTGAAACTTTAAATACGCGTTTAGTTGTACCAATTATTATGAAATACTTCTTCCGAATTTCAGGATTCTTAATTTACGCGCCACATTTATGACACTGTACATGAACTATAACTCGTAGATATGTATATGCGTCGACTCAAATGCGCGCCGTACGCGGTGAACGTGTTAATCCGTTTAGATGGAAAATTCGCATAGATATTGTCGGTGAACAACAATGTCGCGCGTGAAGACAAAGGATAGAAACAGGTTGAGTGTAGAAAGGTGGGCAACTTGCACGGAACAAAGTTCGACAGGAGTTCGAGAACTTCTCGCAAAACGGTGTTATCGACTGCGCGGAATTAAGGATAATTCTCTTTGTCGCGAATTGCCGCCGACGTCGACTATAGTTCGGTCCACGGGATGTTCACCGGTATAAGAGCAAGTTCAAGGAGGGTGAAGAGCCACGAATGTCCCACGGTACTTCTCGAGATCGTGAAACTATAGGAAGAGCTCCGTTCGAGTTAAAACTAACGCGATACAATGTATACAAGTTATATGGGAATCGGTTTTATTGGAAACGGACTCGGAACTTCTGCAAAACGAGTTCGACAAAAATTGGATCCATTTTTATAGCTCTAATGATCAGAACAATAAAGGAAATAACCGAGGTAAGTGAAACTTCACTTCGGAATAAGTTGCTATAAGTTAGAAGTTGAAATTCGATCGTCGAAATGCTAGGTCGAAATTTAATTTTTGAACTTCTCTTGAAGTTCTAAGTGCGAACTTGAAGTTCAAAGTGTGCATAGTACCTTGACCCCGCAACCAATGATTTTTGTGTGTAACACTTTAATGATCCCCTTGACCTTCTTTCGTTACGCACACACACCTCACTTCCATTCCAATTCAAGTGTTTTCTCAGACATTCGTTTACGAACCAAACTAGGATACCAACCAATTGTGAGAGCATAAGACTGTTTCGGAACGTTTAGAGAAATGTTTCAGCTTTTATGAGCTAAGTGCAATTGAAGCGCGCTTATAGGAAACAGTATAAATGTCAAAATTGAAAAATTTCGATTTTCTATTGGAAAATGTTCTACATATAAATAACAACACCGCGGTATAGAATTTAAGTGAAATTTCCTTTTCTAAATAGTTATTAATAATGCTAGAAGATGATGACATAATGTCGTCTCTATCGAGAAAAATGTAAGTGCTAATAAACATTAGTTGATCGTTTCTTGGCTTTTGTCTATGCCATCTATCTAAATCAATGCAACATTGTCTTTACAGCTGAAAAGTGACATAAACAGGGTTCTCTAGAGATATACTTTTCTTTTTCATGGATTTGAACTACATTGATACATAAGTTCTTTTTTCCTCCTAAAAAAACTCATTTTCTGGTAATTAAAGTGTTTGATATAAACACTCTTTAATTATCAACATCTTGACGAAATTCCACGATAACGGTAAAAATTAGAGTGAAAACTGGTGGGTAAAGATTGAAAAATTTAAAGGTTCGTATTTTTAAAATAATTTCGAATCCAGCAAAGTGATTTAAACTGCCCCCCCCCCCCCAACTTTAAATAGACTACATCATATTTCACTTTTAAAAGGCTACACATCATCGATTTAGCATTTAATGACCTCGTGTATTAAGCTTATGTTACGTTACCAGTTATCTTTAATCATTTGCCTTCATTGTCTTCGTTACAACAATTAAAAAATTCCAAACATCATAATCACTATTTGAAGCACAGATAATCTCATAGAACTAACAGAACACCCACTATCGCGAATCCAATACTCTTGCAAGTGATTATCGGTTATCGTTATCGACTTTCCGAGGAACATAGCAAGCAGAAATTTTTGTCCATGGTCAGACGTACGTAAGGAGAAAATCTGGTCGCGTCACTCGTAGGGTAAATCCTAACGTAGAAGGTCTAAAAGTTTCTGATCCCAAAGTGGCGGAGCGAGAGAGTTTCGACAATAATCTTCGAGCTACTGAAGAACGCCCAGTTCAGCATATAAGCTGACGCTTATTCGAGCGTGCTGCTAATCTGGCAGGTGCATTTAGCCGGCTCGTGAAATTTGCATGAATTTTAACAGCTTCCCAGGAGAGGCGAAAGATGGAATTCTGCGACAGAATGTCTTTCGCGTCCACTTTCATCTCGTTCGTTTTCATTTCTTCAACCTTTCATTTCTGCGCGTTTCAACGAGAATTTCGTCTTTTTCCACTCTGGAATCCGTTTCACTGTTTTTCCTTCCTTTTTCTCTTCGCCTCTCGATCTTCATTGTTCCAGGTTCTCTTCGTAACTGTCTTTTCAACATTAATCGTAATCCATAGAAAGTAATCTTAAATTTCCTTTCGAGCACCGTCAGCCACTGCCATTCTCTCCCCATTATACCCTGCTTTATTGTATGATTTTCAAGTGAACCTCGCGAGCTGCATTATCTTCCCCCGTGAATGAAACATCGCGCTCTTTTTCGTCGCTTAAATCGCAGATACAGTATCCGCGAAAAGCATCGTCGTAAAGTATCCTTATTTTTCAACGAAGTATTTTTTTATTAAGCTTTCATAATATAGTACTCATAATATTTTCGTAGTATCAAAGTTTTGTAGTCATACGAAAACGATAGGAGAGAAATACCATAAGTCTACTTTCGCTGACTATTTTCAACTTTAATCACGAAGTATTTTGATATAAAATAATTGAAAAGTTCGAATAATCTGAGAATATATATCTATTGAAAATACTTATGATGTTCTGTAAAAAAAAATTAATAACGTAGTCTGCATAATTAGTCATTAATATTCTTTTAATATTAAAAGGGTGACAAAGACATGTATCTACTTTGAATTTTAAAATTGTTCACCTACGAGAGACTGAAAGGAGAGATATGACTTATCATGATTTTCACCTGTGTCTTCATATGAAAGTAATTAATACGAAATTTAATGCAGTTTTGTAGCCGTTGTATAAGTGTCTATTCAATAAATAAGACCAAATGATTATGTATATATGCTAAATATGCTTCGCTAATTATATTGCGCGAATATAAACCAAATCTGGTAATTTGACAAAAGTAGTGGCGTTAGCGCGTCGTGAATCAAATTTACTATTATACTAAGCCAACGACGTAATTCCACAATATAGCACTTCGAACAAGAGGCAATGAGCGCGTTGCGTTCGTTGCAAGTGTTCCGCCCTCTCCTTCCATCTCTGACATCTTTCTTCAGCACGCCGGCAGGTTTAATCCTTCGAGGCTGATCCGCGCATAACACGCTCGCAAACTTTCGCGAAAGTGCGTCAACGTGCAAGTTGAGTGACGTTTTTCATCACACTTTTAGATTATGGGCGGATCATGCAAGCAGTAAAACTAGCGATAGCAATTTGCGAATTGAATTTCAGGAGGAACAACCGGAAGTTTCTTACGTTATAACAGTTACTCTGTGCTAAATTCTGTGTAATAGTTCGGAGATATAATATTACGTCGTCGTATTATAAACGTATTGTCTCAAGATAAATCTTATCGATAATTATAATTTGCTTCATTAACAAAATTTCCGATCAAAGTAAGAAGCAGTTGAAGTTTCCATATAATAACGTTTTATTTTCAAAATTGAGCTTCAAAACCATAAACGAGCAACATCACAAAGAAAATTAGAAATTCGTTAAAGTATATTTATTTACCGTTAAAGGAATTAATTTAAAACTTCTGCACGATATATAATACAGACGATATCCTTACGATCGTGCAGTGTACCTTGGTCTCGATTTCTCTATCTCTCCTGTTTAATCCAGGCAAACGTCGTAGACAATCTCAGGGAATATTGGGTCACGTTCACTCCTAACCTTAGGTGGCCATCCACTCCTTTTCACCCCTAATCTCAAGCACTCAGTGCAAACACTCCTCTTTCGCATCTCCAACGTTTGAAACTCTGTCACTCGTAATAAACATACACACGAAATTTCCGTCGTTAGAATAATTAGCGAGATCCATGCTGGATTAGTGAATTAGAATAAGCAAAACAGACTCGTAAAGGAATAGACAGAGATAAATACAATAGAACAGCTAATGACGCTCCAGCTGTATCATTTACTTTGTCCTTCGATATAAATAAAAAAAGATTCCTAGGGATTATTTTATATTAAGGATTTAGCCTTGAATGCGTCAAAGATTTCACACATCCTTCATACATTTTTGTTGTGTTCATCCCTATGAATTGTTCTTCAGACGCTACTCATGGAGACGATGATTACAGCTCATTAAATCTTTATTACTTGTATGTTTAATTTATAAACTCGAATGTATATCTTCCGAACGTTTGTTCGCTTTAATGATTCTATAAATAATGTAGATTTTCTACACCAAAGTAGCAAAAAAAAAGAAGAAAAAAGAAAAAGAAACAAAAGAAGAAACCGATTGTGCGATAACAGGTACATTTCATTTGAAAAGCCACAGTCACACACTCGCCCCGGACTTCCTTCGTCGCATTAAATTATCGTGACCCGCATGCGCTGCCTCGATGCTTTACTTTTAATTGAAACGTTTATGAAACGGACGGTTGCGAAACGGGCGTTGAACTAAATTTTCCTCGAACAGTTGTATTTCAAAGGAGGTAAACGACGTGTCGCGGTAGATAGGCGCACTTATCTGCTAGATTTAGCGCGTCGCTCCAAAAGCAAATTTACAATTAAGCCCAGCGCACCGAGAAAATAGACGCATGCCATGCGTCACCGTACACAAGATGTAATTTCGCGTTATCGCGCCTGCGGATGTTGTAAATCGCTGGTGTCTGAGCAGAAAAGAAGAGGATCCTCAACGAGCTCCTTAAATTACTGTCAGAAAGAACTTGCTAAGATGAATTCAAATTACCGATGTAATCGTAATTATTGTAAATACTGTAGAATCCTAACTAACCATTATGCAACCAGACTCTTAATTGGATAAACGACTTGCTGCTTAGTTACAAAATATTAGGTTGTCCGAAAAGTTTCTTTGGTTTCATATAGTGATAATAGATGAACAACAATTTCTGTTTTATATTATTTTATTGAATTAGGTATGATCCGTTCCGTTCTATTTCTATTATTATGTTCGTGCATGATTCAATAAACCAATATAAAACAAAAAACATTGTGCGTCTATTATTTCCTCCCTAAACGGAAGAAACTTTTCGGACAACCTAATACAAACCCATTTGTAAGTATTAGAATACATCTAAAGAGTAAGATAAAATTACAAAAAGATGTATATTTTATGTTGTAATGTAAAGGTCTCGTCAATAATAAATAATAAATAATGCAATTAAATTTTTTCTCATTTCTCTTTTTTTCATTAGCAATGAATTGTTTTTTTACATTTATCTACTTACGGATAAGAAGAATATGTATGTGTTAAAGTAAAAAATATATTTAGTAAAATTTCATTTCTTTGAATTTTTTCGTGGAATTCACACAAACATCAAAAGTTCACCGATTCTCTCTTCTACCTATGATTTTTTGTTCATATAATATAAGCTTTTAACTAAGAGGATCTGTTTAATCGGGCTAATAAAAATTTCATCCCAATAAGTGGAGCTTATAAACAGAGTTCCTCTGTGTCTTTATACTTATCCACTTCACAATTAAATCTAAAGAAATTACTTTTTCATTATACCGAAGTTTTTCTACGATATATACGAATAATGATAGATAAGCTACGTAACACGGAATATATTAATTGTTTTGACAAGAGTTGAAATAAAGAAAATTTAGTTCTGTTTATATATAATTTAGTTTAGTTAGAATTTAGCATATATTAAATGTATACACTGTGACCTTTAAGGGAATCGCATAAAATTGTAGACATTTGAAACGAAATTGTAAAAAACACGAATAGTGAATTACACGATTTTACAAATATGTTTGTTGCTATTTACAATGCCACGGATAATAGACTTTACGTTCTTCTCCTCGATATTATTAACATCAAAGGATCGTATTTCTACAACTTATAAAACATCACCGTCGTCATCAAGTTTCAAAATCCGTCCGTTAATCACTCTCGACAAGACGTTCTACTTCTTCATCCCATTAATACCCATCCTTCCTTTCAACGCGGAATTATCGTATTTCCTCGCAACGAAATCCTGCACCACATCATCCTTCTTTCACTGCAAATTTTCTTACCGACCTCTTCTTTTTTTTTTCCTTTCCAATGTGAAACTACGTTGCTCTATTTCCGTCGAAAAGGTAATTTTCGAAGTATATCCGAGCGTTAAATAAACCGCTCGCATGGAGGGACGATCAAAAACAGTCTGGAACAATCGCAGTTAATAGGAATACGAATGCGTTCGAATTCCTTCGGTGAATGGTTCACTTGACCCGTTTCGACTTGGAACAAAATCAGATCAGGCGAGCGAGGAGATACGCTCGCTCTTTAGCTGGCATGCAAATGAATTACAAACGAAGCACGTCCACGATGGAATTCCCAATGTATTTGTGCACGAAAACGACTCGACGAACATTGTTTGAAATCCAGCTTGGTTTTAGTTAAGTAGAATAGATAAGTATATAAATAATACAAGTACTTTCGTTGACACCGGAATTGGAACGATCCAACGATTTTCATGCTTTTAGTAGGATAAAAACTACTAGAATGGTAAAAAAAAAGTAGTGCAACAATCTTTTTAAAACGTTACTATACACTATCGGCTAATTGAACCACGTAATACATTCTCGGCGGAACCGCTGAGTTGCAGCAGGAAGTTAGACGAAAGTTGGAAACCAAACGGTAACCCTCGTTCGCAGGAATTCCATCGGTAACGGTGTTTCAGATGAGGCCTGGCAAAGTGGAGGCGAAGTTTTATCGCGATCCAGTCGGCTCGCGATCCTACTCTACCCTTGATTTTCCGGGCAAACGGTGCGTGATTACCCACGGTTAGTTGTTCTGGCTTCAGTTTCTGGAAGTAGCGCATTCATTCGCCGTGAAGCAACTGTCGGAATGGTGGAGCGGTCGAACGCAAGTATCGTTGCCTCACACCCGGCAAGTATCGATCGCTAATAAAAAATATCGCGAGCTTTAACGAGGATCGCCACGATTTTCATGTCTGTCGAGGTTGATCCCCATGAAATTACGAAAATATTCGAAACGCGCATCGTTCGGCTCGTTAAACCGAATCTGATCGTGTGATTGAAAAGCTGCACTGCCCTCTGTCCCTGAGAGAGGAATCAAGATCGGAAAAAAAGAAAAAAAAACGAAAAACGAACCGCCATTGCGTGACGTTTAAGTCGTGATGATTGATATTTTACGAACGACTTGCCGCTCTATCGAAATTCGCTTCTGTTGAATTAATAACGAACCGATTTAATTAAAATTCACGCGGTTACTTGTTCGCTTTATAAGTAGCGAAAGAAATATAGCCAGGTCGTAGTTCACCGGCCAATTTATAGAAAAGGCAATCACTGCGAAAATGCGTTTGGGAAGAGAGGACGATTAAGTATGTTTTTCTTTTTGATATTGAAATAGAAAGAAATTGCGGATGGTAGGATTTGATAAAAGCGAATGTAGGATGTCTGTGAATATACCTGTAGATGTGTGTGCGTGTGTGGGATAAATGACTCGAACAATACAATCGAACACCATAGGTGAAAGAGGCGAAGAGAAATTGTTTGATTTGGTATATTGCCAATTAGTTTCACGTCAAAGCTATCTTTTCGTTTGATTTTGGGATTAGATCAGTACTTTTGTCATTCTCTTAAACATTAAAAAAATAGTAGCAGTAATTATGCGGATCAATATTAATTAAATTAAATTGACATAAGAAATTAAGCAAGAACTGCATTTCATCATAGTTGGACCGTAGAATTGGTTAAATGTGACAGAGTGTTTTAGCGAACGAAGAGAGATCTGAGTGAAAAGGAGCCTTAATTCACATGGAGTATAGTTATCCAAAAATGTAAAACGTAATCCCACCTGTTAGTGCATTGATTAAGGTTGTTACCGAAGCAAGATGTATGTCGTCTAGCAAGTATATCGGTTTATCCACGATATCTTCATAGCAAGGAGCATAGCTTCACATTAAATGAGTAGTCAATCATATATTACAATTTAATAATAAGTCTTTGTATTTTACAAATTTTCCAAATCTTTGTGTTTTATCATAAATAATTTTAGTATGGACAAAAAGAATTTCGAAGACAAATTTTTAACTCTAATATGTAACCACACCCTCTTGTTGGTCCTAAAAAGTTGATAAATAGCCATTATGATATTTCAGAATTCTCGCATAATACACATTACGATTGGGAATAGGAAATTGCAGCAGAAAATCGAAGAAAAATTTTAATGCGCGTATATAAATATTAATTATTAAACGAAGCATAATGAATTCCCATAAATCTTGGAGTTTCTACAGCGAATTCTTCTATCGATGGTTCCATTCATAACTTTTAGAAGCTCTCTGGCGTAATCTCCTTACAAGGGTGTTCTGGCGTTTCATCAGCATTGCAAGTAATTTCATCAGGGGTTGAGTATCAGAGCGTTATCAGACACCTGATGAAGCTAACTACGGTGTTGGTGTAACATGGAAAGACAAAGAGTTGAATCTATAAGCTATAGACGCTATTAGTACCATGTTACGAAAAAGCTAGAAATAAAATTAAACTGTGTAAAAATTCTAAATATTCGCAAATTAAATAAGCTGAATTCGCATTAAATATAATTGTATATAATCGAAATAAGATCGCATAGAAAGTACTTGGTCCATTACTGATTTCACATTCTCAGATAATATCTCAATATCAAATACTGTTTCACGTATATTATAATGAAAAAGTCATTGTTCTTAAAGTTATGAAAGTACGTCTCAATAGATAGCAAACTTATAATGATATTAACGTTGTGACACTAAAAGGAAGATATTTTGAGGAGTCGAATAATACGATTAACTTAAATTCGTAAAATCTTGGCCATAATTCTTAACTTGTCATACGACGCAATATAAATTAAGGGAAGGAAGAATTAATAATAAAATATAATCCAACCCTACAGAATTAAAATTCGAGATTCAGAGGCTTTCAACACTCTCGGGTAATCAAATGGAAAGCAAACACCCTCAAGCGTCTAACTCACCCCTTGTCTGCCCAGACACAAAACTAACATTCGCAAATACAACCCTCGTCCAGAAATAAGAGGAAGATCAAAGAGAAACTCTAATAAGCGACCGTACACTGTAGCCTATTAACAGGATTCACCGAAATACCGAAATTCACCCTCTCGTTTAATAATTCCCCTCTTCGAAATTCACCTCGTTTAATAATACCCTACCTTCGATACCCAACTTCTGATCGTCTCACCCCAAACACGTAGATATTTTCAAAACATGAATACACTGGCGAACGAGACGAAATAGCCAATATTGTACCATCTTTCAGATTCGACGCAAACGAGATTCGATATACACGTGGAAGTACGCACGAGTGGTTACACATATCAATTCAGTTATATCTATTATTAGATCTCTGGTTAATTCTATTATCCAATCGAATTCGAAACGAATGCCACAGAAATTCGTATATTTCCGTAAACTCTTGATTAAAATGTATGCTGACCTAACATTTTACTAAATTGTTGAATTCTATAAAAATGGCTAATTCTGTTACTCATTCGAAATCAATATCATGAAACTCCTTATATTTCTATCGATTTTTTACTTCTAAGATGTATCTCAAGCTGATGGTCTCATAAATTCTTAAATCCTATAAAACACACATTGGTTTTATTCATACCTGCACTAAATCTCTCTTGAATTCAGTTATTTATTCACGATGGATGCCACGGAATTTCCTATACATCCAGACACTCGCGAATAAAAAACGATTTCAAACTAACATCCTAAATTCTTCGATTCACTAAACACATACTAAATTTAGTTATACCTGTACTAAATCTCTACTTAAATCTACTATTTCTAACAGATAACGATTCCAAACTTACGTGCATTGCCCTCTGTTCGATAACGTCACGCTCTTATTATGAAAGTTCGTGAGAAAAATTCGCTAATCCACGTCGAGCCTTTCGCAGTAGCTTCGTTCGTCACGTTTTTGTGCAATCGGTTCAATGGATTCGCGGTCGTGTTACGTGGTGCACGTCGTTCACCGCGAAACGAGTACGCGCGTATCCGCAAATGAGTTTGACGGCCTCGCGCCTAGCTGCAGTGCGCGCGGCACGTTGCGTTACACGAATACGCGGACACTGACCGGTTGTTATATCGGCGGCGAGCAACCATGGATGCGGTCGTCGTTCGACCGCTTCCTCCTGTCTCTCTTTCCTGTTCATTCAGACCCTCTGTTGGTCGATTAAATCTTCGCCGAGGAAAATTAAACGACGTCACGCCGTTCACCATGAATATTAAACGTATGAGGTTACAAAGACCGCCGTGTTTCGGTAAAATTAGTTTATTGTCGGTCAACGTCACGAACCCTGCTATTCTTGGATGGACACGTTGCATGATAGTCTTCGTAGCTATGGATAGAATTAGTTGCGGAATTTATCGAAAATTGTTTGATGTTTGCGTGAAAATATGTTAAATAGATTTTCTGGTCGACGAAATAAGATGTTGCCAGTGAAAGTATAGACTAAGCCACATTTTTTCTGAACAACAATTTATAGCATTGATTCGTTACGATAAACTGTATCAGTTATACGTATAAAGAAGATACGATTATTTAGCAGGATTCATGAAAAGATTATTGTTTTGCAGAAGAATAAATTACAAGGATCATAATTATATTTAAATACTTAGTACCAAGTAATAGCAATCAACTAACGTTAAATATATTTATAAGAATGAAGTATTTTCGCCTGGTAGACGATCTAAGTGGTAGATTTCTAGACCACGATACTGTATATGAATTATCGATATCTTTGAAAGTTTCGCTTTAAATCCAATGAAAAGCCCTCTTTCCTATATATAACTGTCTAAAATACTTCTAATTTATTGCAAGAATATTGAACATTTTGGGAGAAAGATTGCCTCGTGTCTGTAGCATCCTACGTTCTACGGTAACAAGGATCCACGAGGTAAATATCACTTCAGGTTGTTCCAGCCAGCGTGGTTGACTTTAGAACAACGAACACCGTTAATGCAGGAAGTTTGATTGTTCTTGACACTTTAGAGATTGACCCGGCTTGAGTGAGATTTAGTATCCTTTAGATGCAGAAGGTCGATTGGGATTTACACGTTTGTTCTGATTAATGTAGTTTCCAAATTGGATTCAAATCGAACACTTGCTTACCGACAGCATTGTATATTAAGAGAAATCGATCGTTCGCTAATTTTCATCTGTTTCTCATTCGTTGCATCTTTCTGTGCGTTCGACGTTGATTCGAGCCACGTAAAATCCTAATACATCGCATACATTTGCCTATTTCTCGTAATAAATTTTCCCCCAAGCAAACAGTTTAGCCACCGTACACGGTTTAATCAAATTCGGAATATATGCAAATAAATTTGATTCCATTGTACTGTTCACGTTAACGTTGAATTAAAAAATACCGCGTGAAAGATATTAAAATACGCTTTCAACGAAGAATGAAAAGAGTGACTTTGTTCGCTAGCGAGCGTATGTAAAAAAAAAAAAAAAAAGGAAGCCAGCGTCAAAAATGTTACGCAACGAGCGGTGAAAAAAATACGGCGGATTAAAATTGTGGGAATTCGAACGTGTGCTGCGTGTAGCCTCTAGATGCATTGGCAACGCGTAACATGTCGGATTTGAATACGAAAGGGGGATATGGCCGTCCGCGGATCGGTGAATTCATTTGACACGGCCTGAGGGTGCAAAGATTAGAAGCGGTTCGTAAAACGCTTCGCGCGAACGAGTTTCAATAATCAGGTTTCTGGTCAGACCCGTCAACCAAATTTCAGCATCCGTAATTCAATGAAATGTCTGGAAACGATTAGGCAGCGTCGTTCTCATCGACGATTTGTTCGAACTGCCATATGTCATAAATCATACGACATTATGCAACAGATGGAATCGCTTAATTTATAATCGCCAATTTGAGGTCAGCTGCAATCAACGATTTACGAGAAACTAGATACGGATATTCGATATTGGTATTTTTTTTTCTTTTTTTTTTTTTTTTCGAGATCCGTAGTTTACGATGTCCAGTTAGCGAGACCTTTTTCATGAAAAAATTGGAAAGGATAAAAAGAATTGATATTTTTTATAGAAAAAGATGGGAAAGACAAAGGATTTTAATTGATATTGTTCTATAATTAGAATTGAAATTTAAACTGGATACTGAATTATTTAATTTTATTCGGTGTGGTTGAAATTGGTTGGATTTCAACGTAAAACCCTTTTGGATTATTTAATTTCATTAGATTTGATTAGATTTTGATTGAAATTCGATTGGATTAGAAACCAGATATGAATATTGGATATTGGAATTTTTTCAATAATCATGGTTTGAAATATCGATTTCTGTTATTTTTCGGTGAAGAAATTAACGGAAAGGAACAGAAATTCTTCGTTTTGTGATTTCAAACAATTAAATAAATATGTAATTATTGAATATTAGTAATCCTTTGTGTATCGTCAATAATGATTCGCTCGCGTTCCTCGGTAATTTACTATACGCGATATAATTTTCCGATTACTGAACCGTTTAAGTACATCAGATTCGATTAGAATTAGAATTGAATATTACTAAATACGATTGTCTGAATTAAGTAATTTTAAATAAATAAAAGCGTGCGATTCATAGCTTAATGCATAATTCCACGTTTGCAGTGAGATATGTATACGCTCTATACAACCACTGCACGTGTTAGCAACATAAATAACATACGTCGTAGATAGCAAATGAGCATTATAGAACGATGCTTATTAATATCCGATAGATAGCAACCTGTATGAACGTACTGAAGGAACTACAAATTGAACGTACTGGTAACATATTTGAAAATGAGAATTGACTAGTTCATTAACGTGATATCGTTATAACGGATGAAATTGTTTAACTGAAATAGATAGTAGCAATTCCATTCAGTTTAGCTTCGGAGATCGGTTTATTAGGGGAGTTTAGATTTCAATGTTTAATTATACAGGCTAAACACACTAAATTTTCCACTTATTGTTAAATTATATAATAATGTAGCAGCATTTCTAGTTTAAATTCAAATATACCTCGTACAAGTTTTTATATGTTTGCAAATGGATGTTTCGTAAAATACTTACATTTACGTAACTTGGTGTACTTACAATTAGTTAAATAATGAAGATTGTTTTAATGATTGGATTTACATTATATATGTACGTTATATAATCTTCTATACAATGATATCGAATTAATTTACACACTGATATAATGTATACGTACGAAACTTTAATCAATTTGCTTTATGGGCTTAAACTCGATAATTTTGTATTCGAAGCTGCACGTAATGATAATCCTGCTATATCCTTTGCATCGATTTCTACTCAACTCTGTCGTGTACCTTTATCCTTAAAAAATCTTTTTAATTTGGAAAAAATATGACGCAATATCGTCATTCTTCTTGAAATAAAGATCGAAGCACAAATATTTGTAGATTACAAGCGCGTTAATTTTGTTTAGAGGTGACGGTAACTCATCGTTCATTTCTTACAATTTCTGCCAGCTACACCAGCTGAAAATGAAAAGCGAAGTAAGCTTGCCAGAAAAATGGAAAAATTAAGATTCCTGAAGTGTTGTTAGTTGAAATAAACCCACGTCAGTCTATATACTTGCTGGATGACCTGTTTCGATTTCACCAGCACGTAGCAACTCTGATAAAAACTGATAAAAACATCAAACGAAGTCCGTTCATTTTGTTTCATACGTTACGACGCAATATTAAATTTCCCACCATCGGACAGTAACATTTTATTTATAGTCGAAGAGCTCCGCGCTGTGGCAATAAAATACGCGACTTAATCAAAAAGGGTATTTTAGTTTTCAAAATATTAAAACGCACACGCAGGATCTATTAGACTTATGCAAGCGAAATATAGTTTCTTGAAAGCTTAAATATAGCGAGTCAATGCGAGATTTATAAAAATTACCAGTTCCAGGATTCATAAATTTTTAGAGCTTCGTTTAGAGTTGCTTTTAAAATAACTGATCCATTGAAAGATGAAATTTTTATTAATATTCAAGGAAAAAATTTTTCAAACATAAGAGGAATGGAATAAGTTTCATAGACGTGATCGCGACGAGTTTCTATAAATCAGCGGAATAAAGGAATCCACGATTCGACGGATGTTACGCACGATAAATTCGGGAAAGAGAAGCTAAACGCTAAATTTATGCTTTGAACCATTTCCATAGCAATCTATCCAAGTTTGAACTCGTCAAAATATTTTGATTATTCATGAGTACTATAATTTCGTTAGCTTCTGGTATTCTTCGTATATCTTGTTCTTTTATACGATCGATTGTTAACAAACTAGATGGAATATGCTTCAATCGATAATACTGACTCGGGAAATTCGAACTTTGAAAAAACGACGTTTCATACGCATCAATTTAAATCCTCTGCGTATTTCGAATACGTAAAGTCTTAACTTGAACGTTACATGTATTTTCCAGGGTAGGAAACTAGCATGCAAATAGATGATTCAACGCTGGAAGACTCGATTCGTCATCCGCGGGACGAGTTTTCGCGAGATTCAATCCGTCGAAACACGAAATTCTTTTACCGTTTCTTTATGCATACTAACACGTACCTCCTCGTAGCCTGTGTTAGCTCGACCGTACCACTCCGCGGAATCACTACAAGGGAAATTTCGCGTGCCTTTTCAATGGGATAGAAGGAAACCTCCTTTGAATGGGCCAGGCAGAAAGCGAGGCGGGCGAGCCGCTTACTTTTCGATGCATTTCAAAAGATCCTCTTACGCGGCGAATTTACCGCGTGTAGCATCCGTCGAATCGTCGATTCCTTTATTCTGCTGATTAATAGAAATACTCCACGGAATCTCTGGTCGCGACTACGTCTATGAAATTTATTATGCAATATATATATATATATATATATATATATATATATATATATATATTTTATATATCCTTTCCTCTTATGTTTCAGGAATATATTCTTAAATATTAATAAAACCTCCTGCAAGTTATTTACGGTTCTCGTCGCAAAAAATGCGAACTGATAATGTTTCGATTGACTAAGAGACGCGATTCATCGTTTCCAAGCTCCAAACTGTTATCTTCTGCAAGAAATTGTCGGAGATTCTATCGAGATTTCCACGAAAATATCTTTTCCTTACGACATTCTTCATTCAAAAAAAAGCACAGAACTGTTACGCCTCGGCTAACCAAGAGATCGACCCAGCTTCGAGATTCAATTTGTCATTCGTTACGACAAATTCCTAGAATTCCAAATTTTATTTCATTCGTTTCGTTCAATTTATTCTTTCGCGGAGAGATTATCATATCGAAAGAATGTTTCATTACGATACCTCTCGTTTAAAAAGAGACACAGAATCGCAATGTCTCAGCTGACCGAGCAACGCGACTGACCGGTACCAAGCTTCAATCTGGCATTTCCCGCGAGAAATCTCTATAAATTCGCTTCGCCTCCTCTCCGTGGAGGTTGCGAAGCTTCTGCAATTTCGTCGTCACGTCGCGACGTCGACGAGGATCAGCATATGGAAGGCGTAATGGCAGAAACTCGTGCCTGGACCGTCGAACGCGTAGAAAAGAGACATATTTTTCAGAGCTCACGATTCGAACGGACCAGGGTATCAAACGAGTTTTCAGTGTCTCTGCGAGCGAGAAACGAAGACGGAGAGAAATATACAGGCGGCTATATCGTTATTTTGAGAGGCGGACGATCTACGTGCGTGAAAACTTTCCCCATAAATTCTATGTATGTACTTGTGAAGCTACAAACGACGGACAGGGTGCAGAGAGAGCACCAGGAAGGAAGAAACAATTGAGATACGGGACAAGTTCCGCGAAAGTCGCTGCATAACATCGCGTCTCAAGCAGCTGCTACGCGTTCCGTGAAAGGACTTTTTCGAATAGTAAACATCGTGCGCGTGGTGTAGAATTTGGATATATAGCGTGTCTCAGTTTTTTGCGTCAAGCGTTATCAATATATTCCGTAGGCCAATGTAAGAAGAGAATGTCAGATAAATATATGTTGTTCCAAGCATCGTTAAAGAGTTCTAACAACAAAACGACTTACGGTACGAACGGTAACGAATGTGTCTTACTACGGTACAAAGCGTGAATAGAGCAGGCATATTTACATTCAGTAGTTGTCAAAAAGTATATGATAATTCTACGAATCCAACTTGAACGAGATCTTCAACTTCAACTAAACGAGAACTTCGGAGCATACCAAATTCAACTGATAGAAATGATGAACAGTTTAAAATGAGCTGTAGTTGAAGTTGCGGAAGTATTAGAAGTATCATATACATTCTGACTATTGCTAAATATAAATATTTCTGGTCTATTTAAAGTTTGTACCGTGATAATGCGCGTTTGTTACCGCTCATTCCGTATGTCGTTTTGTTGTCAAAAATCTTTGACGATGCTTCCAATGATATATATATATATTAGTTTGATCTAGAATATACTGATAACGCTTGGCTGGAGAAAATTGAGACATTCTTTATTTCTAATTCGTGAAAACATAAAAAACTGCTAAGTTTGTCTTATCTAATGAAGAACATCGCGAGCATGGAATAGATCTCGAAATATGTATATCTGGGCGTTCTTACATAATAATGAACTAATATACTAACACTGACCGATTCTCGGAAGTATAAAGGAGTAAAAACATCAAATTTTTCGAATTTTCAATAGAGAGAAGTTAACCCATATGACTTTCTTTGTAAATATTTTTTCTTATCGAGTCTGATTATTTTGTAAAACGAATCGTATTAAATGAAG
Source organism: Bombus hortorum (assembly GCA_905332935.1). Lineage (NCBI taxonomy): Eukaryota > Metazoa > Arthropoda > Insecta > Hymenoptera > Apidae > Bombus > Bombus hortorum. The sequence goes on from HG995197.1 coordinate 1,073,086, forward strand.
ATCAAGAAGGGTAAATTTCAAGTGTATGAAGAAAGTAAATAGCTAATGAAATGTTTAAAAGTTGAAAAACAAGAAATTCTAACAGCTTACAGTACATATGGATTATAATTTACGGGGGGGGGGGGGGTAGAATAAGTCAAACAGACTTGGTACCGTAAAATAAAACTGAAAAAGATTGAAGCAGGAAGGAAAACAGCAGAATAAAATAGAGATTTCAAAGTAATTACGGAGCACACAGCGAAAGGAAATACAAGGGGAAGAAAAAATCTTGGCAAGATCGTTAAAAACCAAGTTAAATACAATAGGAGCCAAAATGAGAAAAGAATATATGAGAAAGAGAAAACAGTGCTGAAGAAAAAATTTTCTGCGCGACGAAAGCGACAGATTAAGAATATAGAAAACGAAAAGGTATATAGAGTGATATAAAAAATAAAAAAGAACTTCCGTCGAGAAAATGAAATGGAAAAAGAAATATCTAAGATAATTAAAAACTCAACAATATTTTATTACGATTTTGAATTTAAAAAAATGTATATTTCACCCCTTATTCAACTCGTTAATTCGTTGGAAAAGAAGATGCATAAATATATAGTGTACAAATACGCAGATTACTGAGCAGTTAACACGCGACGTACTTCAAATACGGCGATTGCGCGACGATTATATTCAAAAAATTTGTGAGACTTAGCGAGAACGATCCGAGTAATCGATTAGGTATGCAAGGTGCTCCGACAATTCCGATTGGAATGCAATTGCTCGGTCGATTTAGAAATGATGCCCATACTGCGCTGGATTCTCCGGCTGGTCGCAATTTCGTTATTAAAAAGGAACGCCGTCATTGGTATTTCTCATTTGGAGCTGTCTCATACATATCACACTAAATTTATTCCTTTGTAAAAAATCAAGTGAGATTTTAAAGGAATCGACGTTGTTATTATTATTATTATTACTATTATTATCATAATCATCATCATCATCAACATCACTATTGTTATTATTATTATCCTTTACAGATGATATAACGGATTCGTGTTTACTAGTATTACGTGTTTCTTTACTCAGAGGATTTCTTCCTGGCTTTGATTAAATATTCAAAGCTCATACTAATGTGACTATCGTAGAAATTTTGCTATCATTGTAGTTTAGTATTACTGTTTTCAATCTATATGAATATCGATTGCATCAAATATAAGAATTAGTCAATAATTACTTTACATACTGACAGAGTCACTAATTCGATTGCTGACTTGTGTAAATTATCCCTTTATTCGTAAAAAAAAGAAGCAACGAAAGAATTGCTTAAGTAGAAAGGGAGAAGAACGAATTAACGACTTAAATAAAATAGGTTATTTGTAGTAATACTAATACTCAATTCGCGATTAGAATAGTGTTTAAGGGAACGAAGATAATTTAATTTCGTTTCTCGGTCGCCATCGTTTGCTTTCGCATAATTTATCCTGTCGTTTCATTAAGGGATGAAACTAACAGAGAGAGGAACAGAAACAGACCCTTACCGTTGCAAAGCTATGCAAATATTGCTTGGTGATTAATGCCAGCTACTGGCCGAAACACTGCCGCTTGTGCAGTGGCAAATATTTATCCTTCTACCCTTCGATCTAATTGTTTAATCGATGATTGCGAACTAGGTTATACTTCCGCTCGATGGAACACTTGATTTGAAACTCAGGAAGGACATGATCGAAAAATGAACGAAAATGTTACGTCAATGAGACAATTTCTAAAATCATTCTTTAAATATTAGATTCTTCAGAAAGTTTACAATATTTCTGACAATTAATATAAACTCGTTCTGTGTATTTTATATGTCCCATAAATAACGCAGTTTTTCTAATACCCTTAGATCATAAGTAATTGTAGTAATTCGAGCTCGATTACTCGACTCCAGTACTCAATTTAAATATTTATTGGAATAAAAATTTTATTATTTTCGCGAAAATAGATTGCCTTTAAATATTGTTCAAATTCCTCAACGAATTTTCCAAACAATGTGGTACTTCAAATGAAATAGTGAATCGGATTTATCAAAATTGAAATCTTTTTCGTTCCGATAGAAATTAGCTCGTACTGAAATGACATAAACAACGAAGTTTAATAAGAAGAATATCTCTGGCAAAATCTTAATTGACGTACTAATATCCTTACCTATACTAACAGCACTCCAAGAAACTTTCCGAGAAAGTCATGGGTATATCTACTTCCAAGATAACGTCCTATTCAAAATCCCAAGAAACAGTAGGACCGTGAATCAGACGGTGAATGTAATACATTACTGTGTTTTAATCCGTACAATTCATTCTCAACGATTTTATAACTAGAAGTTTGGATTGAGTTATTTGGAGACGGATGGTGAGATTCTGAGATACAGTAATCTGAGACAGATATTAGATTATCTCTGCTTGAATTCTGGGAGGAATGGTAGCAAAAATTACAATATCCTTCCGAGAGCCTCCCCTCTTTTTTTCTCTTACTTTTTTTCTTCCTTTCTTTTCCTCTTTCTCCCCTATTTTCTCCCTATTCCTTTCTTTATTCCCATTTCATTTCTCCCTTGTTTCTACCTATCCTTTCCTTCCCGTCGTGCACTTCGAAACTCGAAATGCGTCAACGCACGTAAACAAATATCCCAAACAACTGCACATCGTAAGACATTTGCACCTCTATAGCGGAAGAAATAGCGAAAGGACATTTCAGCCGATTGTCTTTTATGGATATCGTCCGCCCTTTAGAAAAACCAACCGTAGTATCGCCGACGCGAACCGACGATATCAAAGAGAATAAAAAATTACGTAGCCGAAATTGGATGTCCATTCCATCCCTTTATTCCCGTCGCTTTTCTTCTATTACAATATCAACCAACCCCAACGACTTTCAACGCCATTGAACCTTGTCGGGCGAAATTTTCGTCTTCGCAAAACAAACCGTGAAAACGGTTATATGCCAATAGCGCTTCTAACAGGGCGATTTTCCTCCGACTGGACTTTCAATTAAAATTTCATTGGCTCGGCGAATGCGGCAAAAAAACGGAGAGGGTGAAAAATTAATTACGGTGCGTGGCGTGGCCTTCGCGGACAAAGGTGCAAACAGGGACGGTGAATCGGCGCAGAAGTCGCGATATGGAAGGATTAATGAACCGCTAATCGAGTCTCAGGGCCGAGGGTCAGGGTAAACGAACGGGCATCAGACAAAATAAGAGGATCGTCGGACGAAAACACGCTCGAGAGAACGAGAAACGAAAGTTCGAACATCAAAGTCGGTGGAGGATAATGGCATTCGTTTCGGACGCTGGTGCACGAGCTGGATGAAACTTATCGCCGTTGGCATCTAGACGTCGAATACTGATTAAAGCAACGGAAACACGGATAGCAACTTTCTGTTAATTAAACAGACGACGCCGGTTTGACCTCCACCGGTAGGATTGGTTGCTTCTTGCTCTCAAAATTGTTTCGAGAACGAAAAATTTAGACGAGCGCCGAACGGCTAATAGATTGTGGCTATCCACGCGGATTCATATTTTTACAAATACGACTCGGCAAATGAAATCTAATGATCTATGAAAAGATAAAAATATTTGTTAAAAAGAAGAGGGTTTGGAAAATCGTTACGACGAAATTAAACATCTCGTACATTGCTATTAATACAATATTTTACTAAGTAACTTTATCCTGGAACTAATATTAAAGGTAAAATTATACGATTCACGAGGTACAGGTTATTAACATAAATTTCCTTGCTCAATAATAATAAGCTTGATAATAAAAAGCATATGAAATTGTAGAGTAGAGTTCGCAAATGACGAGCCGTCGAATTATTACATGAAATTTGACTTAGAATTGCAAGATAGTAAAGTAGATCACAACTTGCCAGTTCGTAAATTTTATTAATTAGTAAATTATTGTGCAAGAAGATTCTAGTATTAAAATTCTCCATTAATAGTCATGTTTCTCATCAATATGATGTGTAATTGTTCAGAAGATACGTGAAACGCGCCTAACTGATGTACCAATCTCCAGAGATGGTAATTCAACCGTTAAGCCGAGAGCCATGTTCGATTCGAGGCAGAGTCCGATCCGACCTCTTTATCACTGGCAACCCATGGGCATAATTTTGCAACAGTATCTCGGAAGCGGAAGCTACGACGCTAGAATCCAGTAATTTCGTTGACTGTGGCTTAATCTGTATCGATTCATGTGTTCGGAACATCGTGAACCTTCCGAGCTGTTTCTACAAATGCAAGTTTCACTTAATGATCGATAAATGCTCTTTGTCACGAATTATCGATAAAATTTATCTAACAGCATATTGTTTGTTTCTCATAAATGATAGGTTTGTGAGAAAAATAAGATAGTTACCATGTTTTTCATATGATGAGTCGAATAGAGTTTTGTATTTCTAATTCTATCTAAAAAAGGAAATTAACCTATTCCTATAATCTGTAATTGGTAATATATTGTCATAATGTAAGGAAATAATTACATTAAGTTGAACTATATTAAATTTTTAAAAATCCATTCTGTCGATCCTGCTGCGCATGAAAAATTGCGAGACATCGTCCCCTCCTGTTTTTCTCAAAAATGGGCTACTAACGAGAAATCAATACGGTAAGCACCCTGTATACTACTTAACGACAACATAATGCTAATTAAAGATAATCAGGTACGTTGGATTTCGTATATTTAGTATAGAAACGCATCGTTTGTAGCTGCAGTTAAGAGGACTACCAGCAGGCAAAGGACAAAGTAAGTAGAAGGACCATTTGATGTCAGACGAGCTTCGGGTAAATCGAGAATACCATTTGTAGGTTAATTAGACTAATCGTCGACATACAGACGGTGCTTAACGAGTCTTGCCTTTCCGACGTTTCCATTAAGCCAGTCAATCAGGTCTGTTTCAACGGTGAAAGAGACTCCATTCTCGCGTTATTTTGAATTTCAATAGAGACCGATGTTATCGGAGCTCTGGAAAGAGGAAATTCTGCACGGGATTCGCCGAAATTGAATTTAGGCTGCTTCGAATTCGACGAAGGAAGATGCAACAAGAGCCTCCTCGACGATGCAACTTGAAATTCTATAACTTATCGAACTAACAGGGTGATAACGAATATAACTTCCAACGAGGACGAACGTTTCTTATGAAAATGGCTGTTGCGAGCTCGCGTAGCATTGAACACAAATTAAAAGGAAATCGATACTTCGTGATTTCAGATTATCGTCTGAAGTTTAATAAATCTCAATGCAACTCCAAAATCATTATAGAGAAATTGAAGTTATTAAACTATTGCGTGAATATTTTAGAAATACAATTTCTATGAAAGAAATAGTAATATTTATGTTTGCTTTTAATTAATATATATAATTAATTAATATTATCTTTTTATATTATTATATTTAATATTATTTAATTAATATATATTGATTATTGCCCTTGAACACCTCTTTCCATCTTCCAAACGAGTTTTTAATCTTCTCGTTCTTTGAATTAGGACACAGTTTCACTCCGATATCCAATGTATATTAACTTCGATTTTATCTTTTTATATCTCAGAAAATTGAATAACTAAAATTACCATAGATTAAAATAGTTCCATCTGAAAATCTCATCGATTTTCAACAACGCAATGGTCCATTACTCAGATTGCCTCGAGCTAGAATTCTTGATCATCCCAAGTGCACAGTGTTACGTAGCACAAAAAGGGAACCTTCAGCAAAGTTTGGGCCATCACAAATGCAGATAGCATCTGGGGAATAAGCTTTCTCGCCGTTTTCTACCCTGGCACTTTCTTTACTCGCGACTCAAGGCGTGGAAGGAAAGACGCCCAAAAACGAACGCTCGTCGAGCTTCCTTCAGGATTCGAACCGATATCGCTCACGGTAGCGGCTATATCCGGCGAGATTCTGTTGTTCGATTACAGTACAGATTTATTTATCGCTGGAAGCTTCTTACGCAAACAACTTGCGATGCAGAAGAGACAGAAATAGCAGCTTGTTGATAAAAGTAAGGACGAAGTAGTCGGTATCTTTGACGCGCCTTCATCTAGAAAATGTTATTTCAATAGAATAACGTTATTTATGCGGCAACGAATACGTAACGTAAGATTTATTTATTACGATCTTCTGCAATTAAAGGGAAGAAACATCATTCGCATTTGCAAAGGCTGATGTGTAATGTAGTAGAACAGATCATATCAGTTTCATCGATGTTCAATTAGAAGTCTCGAAAGTTTAGCTCAGATTTAATTAAATTCCAAAATTGACGTTTGATTATTTATTATTCTTAAAAAAGATTGGCTACGAAATTTGTGCTTCTTATGGCACATAAATTTATAAAGATAGGTCACTCGGTTTTCTGAAATATTCAACATTATGTACGTACATAATAAAATATGACGCTTCATAAGAGAGAGGCTTGAAGCTGTGAAAATCGCAAAAATTAACTCTTCGCAATCTCGCTTCGAAAAAGACTCCATCTACTCCATCCACAAACCTAATTGAACTGCCCCCTTAAATAAACTCCCAGTTACCCGATAAATTTACCACGGCCATTCTTTCGCCCACTTAATTCACTTCCCATCTATGAGTTCTCTAACCTCGTAGCTTCGTAGATCGAGCGCGTAATGTGTGCGTCGGTGTCGCTAAAAACACCATTGCGCCTCTCGCGTATACATTAATAACACCGTAGAGGTCCGGCAGGGGCAGTAAAAAGACCAACAAAGTCATGTAGGAAGAGAAAAAGAGAGAAAAGAGGGAAATACGCGTGGACCAAACGATGCATCATGGTACATTGTACCTACGCGTTTCGACTGCTTCGCGTCGGTTACGGCGTCGAGTGGCCTCGCACGGCGCTACAACAACGTCACTGTGTCGCGTCGGGACAACGTACTCTCATTAGCAGGTGTCGCAGTTTTATTTTTTCATTTTTTCCCGCTTGCTTCCTCCGGGTCGAAGTTATAAAACGATTATTCTTCGCTTCTGAATTTTTGACATTTTTAAATGGTTCGATCTTACTAAATAAACAAGATTGAATAAGTAGGATTGTAAAATCTAGCTTTTCTCTTATCTTTCTCAAGCATTGCGATGCACTATTTATTTATTTCACGTCTTCTATATTTACGATATCACAAACAAGAAAATCAAAGTACTTTTCAAGTGAAAAATGTTTAAAACTTTCATATTTCAACCTGATTTTTCCCAACGCGCGTTTCACTCTCTTGTGATATTACTTAACGAATTTTTAACACCAATTTACTCCGAAATGAAACTTCACACGGGAAAAACTTTTACAAATTTAGCTCGCATTTTCATATGAAATGGTTTCTCGAGGATCGTATCGACGATTCATCAAACAGCCTGTAAATTCCCATCCAATCAGACAGACATGACGGGATCACCATTGTCACTCATAAAATCGTATCTGGTTTCGCCCTCGCGTAGCTACGGAACAAACGGTTTTCCGATAATCTTTCTGTGCCGCATAAGTTTCAATGGCATCCCATATCGGCGTGTAAGCAGGCTGATGCACGGTTATTTCAATAGGAGCCGGTACGTGGCGCGATGAACGTGCAAAATGCAGTCGACGAGGCAAAAGGACCGTTCGTTTGGTCGTGTGCACGCCTTGTCGTACATTTCCAACTGAAACGAATCCACCTCTGTCAAAGCTTGACGCGTTTTGCCCTGGCGAGCAAGACAGATTCGAATGCCTTTCCGCTGCCTTCTGAAAACGTGATCCATCTTTCCGTCTTTCCACCATCGGAGGAAATGTTCTTCGTCGCGGCACGTGCGACGAGTTTTTATATAACCGACGTTCCGGATACTCGTATATTCAAACGAAGAGTCGAATGGATCGTAGGAAGTAAAGTAAATTTCAGAAACATTCGTGCAAGCGGATGTAATATTCGTGAAAGTTGGAAACGTACCTAGTCGAGAGATACATATTTGAAATTTTCGTGGCGAGTAACGTTGAGTACCGTGGTCTATTCCTCGATTGGTGTCGAACTTGCATTGGTGTTGCGAAACAAAAAGAAATCGGCGATGGTGAATAAAATATAACGTGTCTGTAAACGCATTAGAACTATAGAATATCAGGCTAGAATATCGGTATTGAAGGGTATTAAACGATGACTAATTCAAAGAATTCATGTGGAAATTTGTCATGCATGGCGTGATACGTGACAATTTGCCTGCCTGTGACAAGAATGAGTGCTACGTGTATATGAACAATTGAAAAACGAAATAGATTCTTATGAAATTCATAGAAGAATAAAAAATAAGTGTCAGGGTTCAGAGCTTATAGGAATCAAGTCGTATTGAGGAATATTTGAGTACAGTTGAAAAAGACGTAAAATCTCTATCTAATATTTAAATATAGTCTTTGCTATCTTATGTACTATCTTATTCTTGGATAAATCCTGAGATCCAAATATAAAGAACGCATCATACAAGATCTTTCACGTGAGTTACATTTATTAAATTAAACGAAAATTTTTGCATTTTCTATGAGATATATCAAATTATTCTATCTGCATGAATGAAAATTTTCAATAACATTGCCATGTCCTAAAGATCGTCGCAAACGATAGCAATGCCAAGAATTCAACGTCCGACACAAACCTCAGAAAAAGACGAAGACTTCTCGTCTAGCATTCAAAGTACCCTATAATTTCAAACATTTTACTTCCACGCGAATATTCAGGCGAAGCGTAGCCAACAGTCTCACCAAGATAAGGCCACATTTTTAACAATGGACCGCACCACAAGCTCTATACAGGTCGAAAACGAAACATTTTCCAATCGCTCTGTTGGCTCTGCATGGAAACTCTGTTACTTATTTCCAAACTGTTGAACTCGTCCCGGACTTAGACGAACTTCCCTATGCGGTAGACGTTCGTTTTCGATTCGAACGAGCACGAGACCTTTCTATCAAGGATCTCGCGACGACGTTCGCTCCCAGACCAGGATATAACTACTTCCGACGAATTGCGGACGGAGGTCGAAAGCGCATCGAGGCGAACCGTTCGCCATCGCGCTCACCAACCAACCCGCTGATCTCTCAACCACGCGCAGAACGACCCCAATGCACAATTTACGCGCGAACAACCTTCCATCCAAGTTTGCTTCCTCCTTTGATTCGCGTTTTCTCCGGCGACCACCGCGGATATATTGTTCCGGTTCAAAGAATAAAGACACGATGCTCTATCTGTTCATCGTTTCGAAACGGTTAATGGTTCCTGTATAAAAAAAGGATTATGGGGCTGATAGGTTAGACAACAAATTTTAGAATAGATAGATAGCCTTTGGACGAAGTATTAAGTTAATAAATAGGATTTTGCGAATCTCGATGCGTCTTTGCATAATTAAAAGGTACAAAAATGCGCATACGATATGCCAAGATGTATGAAATATCCAAAATAGAGCATTTATTATAACATTTGGTGGATGAAACATATTTTTATCTAAATTACATTTCTCTGAGTATGTCCATAAAAATGTAAAAATGCATAAAAGTACGTAGTCCAGTAATTTTCATTTATGCAACCAAACTGACCAACCAAAATAAACTTTAGCGTTTATTTTTATTATAGATCTGATTCTTCTACTTAACTGTTCGTATTATAAAATTATTATCCACATAGCTGTATCAGTTATAAATGCCTAACACCACTAAATTAACTAAAAGTTTGATAGACTATTAAAGTTCGTTCCCGATTTACTTTGACAAAACGGACTGCTCTTGTTTTCGCGGGCAACAAGATCGCGAAAAAGCCGCGTAACGAGCCGCAACGTTTTCAAAAACTACGCTGAGTTTTCGTCGGTTTATTATTAATAACAACCGAGTGACGTAACAGGCGTGATTTCAGCTAGTTTCGTACCGGATTTTCTTGTTGCACCGTGACCAAAAAGGACCGCGCGACGAAACGATGAATTATTAGAGCGTTTACGGAGTACGTGCTTTCGACTGGTTTTAGTAAGTAGATATTCCGTGCTTCGTCGCTACGTCGAGAGTTTTTCGTGCAACGACGCAACGTCCTGCTTTGTACAAGAGGAATTAAGAGAGGAAATTGTTCTCTTTTATCGGACCGACTGTACAATTTCACGCTTGTTTACGGCGAATTTTTTCCCTCTTGCGCGAAGAAATTTTGAAATCGCCGATCCCTGAATGTCGTGTTACTTTTATTCACGCTAAAATTTTAATCATTGTTATTAGGAATCTGTGATGAATAATTTCAGAGAATCTTGTCATTCTATACCGAGAGAAAATTTCTCTGAAGTTCTCCGATTTTAATTTATTTTAATCATACGAGAATGTAAATAGAGAAAGTCTTTGTATCAATTACAATTTAATTTAGTTAGTTATTATTATTCAAGATAAGTAGCTTCGAAGTGATTTTATATTTATAGAACTTCAAAAAGAAGTATTTTTATTTTTCAAAAAATGAAACTTCAAGGCGCTATTCCTTGCCCGCTACATAGTATATTAACAAATTATCATTAACAAATAATCTTTATGTAGATTTTGTTCCCAAAACATTGCACATGTACCTTAGAAGAAATTATATAGAAAGTCATATTTGTCGGTCGTATAAATGAAAGCTTCTACTTCTTCAAAAAGGAACAAAAATTAAAATTCATGATTTTCCTCGTTTAATCGATGCATGATCAATCAACACTTGAAGTTTCTAAATAATTTCCATTCGATCGAATTGATTCTCGACCTCTATGATGATTTACATTGCCGAAAACGAGTTTATTTTTAAGCTGCAGAACATTACGATTAATGTAAAAAATTGTTTAAAGATCGAGTACACAACTCGAAAAACATGGTGACTTTGACAGGATCGTCGGGTATACAAGAAAGATTGAATTCCAGCCATGAAAGACTGAGATAAATGATAAAAAATGGAACACGAACAAAGTGTGTCGAGACGACTGCAGACTCACGTCGAAATTGAACGTCGAATCGTGCGTTTATCGCACTCTAATGGACCCAACCTTAACCCAGGATCCTTTTTGTCTCTGATAAGCTAGTTGTCCTATAGTTTAGAGTCAAATGAACTTGATACAAAAGAACTATACGTAAAAAAGCCCGCCATCTTCGAATAAAATGTCACGACACGACTTTCCTAAGGCATTTCGCGCAATATGCTACGTCTGAAACGTGTCACATGGATACTGATTACGTGTCACTCGGAGAATTTCTCCCCTATGAATTTTCCTGATTGATGCTACTTGAAATGTTTGGATAAAAATTGATGTAGAAAGATGATGGTCTTAATATGAAATTTGAGATTGGGTTAAAACTTTAACCTTAAAATTTATTTACTGCAAATAATTTTGCAAAATAATTTGTACTGTAAAACGTGTATATATACGTACAGTTAACAAAATTGAATTTTACTTATTGCACGTTAACACTGAAACTACCGATAGTTAACACGAAGCTTTTTCTACCAAAACCAGTCAAAATGACTGGTCTTTAAAAAATACGTAAAATAGAATATTTTTATATTTACTGATTTATTACTTTCTCAAAGAAGGAATTCCATGTTATGTAGTACATTTTTGGTATTACTAATCCATCTGAGACCATGATCCCTAAACGAGGGTTGACACATTTATAAAATTGTAGAACCAGTTATTTCGACTGGTGTGGTATTTCTAATGTCAGCATCTAACGATCTAGTTAAAGATCCGGAATTTTCCTGATAACTGATATCATCATATTGAATAATGCACAGTAAAAATTTAAGAAACGTGTGGGAAGTTGTACAAAACGAAGAAACTGGTTAATTGACGTTCGATAAACAGATTGCAGGACCTTTTTACATTTTGACTGGCATTGGTATAAGTAGCCTTCATACAAAATTATTTTCAATTTGAATACATAAAAAACAAAATAAAATTCATTATATTATTCTTTTAGTTATCGTTGCGAAGGTCATTACATCATTGCGGAAAAAAATATAACATGAAGTAAGAATTTTAAAATAAAATTGTAAAACCAATCAATTTGACTGGTGTGGCAGTTCTAGCGTAAAAGGAACAAAGTTTAATCCTCTTAATTGTACATAACGTTATGATACAAAAAGAAAGTGTCCGAAAAAATCGATACAAAACTTCTGCTATGTGTTAATGAGGTCAAGTAGATAAAGAAAGTTTATATAAACTGATGTCCGAAATTGCTTTATCGAAGAGTTATAAGCTTTCGAAGATTCCCACGAAAGTTGTTCTTAAGACTTGCTATACAAAATCGTATACAGACAAATGCATTTACCACTATTTCTACAGCGGCGGGAATATTGAAGAAAGTTCGACGAACATCCAGTTCGACGAGTACTCTTGCAGAAGGAACAAATTTCGAACGTTCATTATAACTGTCAAAATGATTAATACAAATTTTTAAACGCTTACAATTCTTCGATGAAGCATTTTCGGACGTTGATTTATATGAACTATTTTTACCTACTCAACTTCATTAACACGTAGTAGAAGTTTTATAGCGACTTTTTCGGACACCTGTATAATACCTTCAATAAGTCGAACTTACAATTCATACGTGTTGATCCAGATGAAAAATTTACTTTCCAAACGACGGTGAATATATCCATTCGAATACTTTTTACATAAAACAGAGAAAGAAATAGGCGTGACGAAACAAACATTCTCTAAAATCAGTCTCCTATATTTCTTTCGAAATCGGAAAATCCAGGCAAGTTACGTGAAGCAATTTCCCAGAGAACTCACGAGGCAAAATTCACCGAAGTCAAGGAATCGAATAAACAGATTCGTCTACGGGGAAATCGGGGGAGACGCGTGAGGATCGCGAGGAAGGATATGCAGGGGTAAGTTTCGGGATCAACTCACCGGCGCAGCTGTATCCATTTTTATGAAGAATGTAGCCGTCCTTGCAATCGCACTCGTACATCCCATCGTGAAGTTCGTAGCAGAGCTGCTCGCACGGAGACCCGTGACCGCATCTTCCTGAAATGCAAAAAGGATTGTCATGGTGAGAGGCTTATTTGTATCCAGAATGCGAAGAAGAAACAAACGAATGATGATAAAACGTGTTCGAAGGATATTCGGCGTGGCGAGTTCAAGATAGGTTCCATTTTCGACGACTTTAGAAGCAAGAACATTTCACCATAAAAATGGAATTTTCTTCTGTGACTCTGTCGTGATATCATATTTTTGTTTTGACACGTGCAGTATCGATAGGGGCTAGGCTAACGACGAAACTGTTGACTAAATGACCGTGTCATTACGATTAAACGACGGATATTTATGCACGCGTAGTTTTATAAATGTTATCAAAGAAATGGAAGTTAGATAGAGATCTGTTCCACTTGCCAAATATTATAAAATATATAATGAATGCTTTACTTTGTGTTACGACCGTTCGCAGAGAGACGCGATCGCGAGGAAAACGCGCCAGCGAGAGGCGTAAATTCTCGTTACGATTCGGATAATCGACGCCGCGAATTAGTCGTTCCTCTGTTTCGGTTAAGATATCAGAGGTAGTTCAATGAATTTAGCACTGTATTAACAGGATTAATATAACTTGTATATTTAACAATAATTAGTATAATAATAAAAACGTCACAAATTATTTAAAGATGAATACAGTTAATGTATTACAGAAATTCGACCGGATTTTGTGATATCTCTCGATATATTTGTTAGACTTAGCGACTTTAGTTTTATTCGTCAGACCTCTCGATGTATGCCGTTAGAATCTTCAAATGAGACTGATAGCCCTTCGATCTTTTCTTTGTCTTCTCTGGCAGACGACCCCCACTACGCTCGGGTCACGCCACCGTTCGCGCCTATGATCATGTAACATTAACCGCATCTCATTCCACATCAGAGACCAGGCCGCGCTTCGGAACCGATGGGCTGATGACGGAAATAAAGATGTGGCAGCACTCGGCGACAATGTATGTCGCCGAAGCGAGGTGCCTAATGAACCCTCAATATCTTAACGGTGCTTTCGCCGAATGTTCGAGAAGAAGGCGTGTTTGCAAAGGTCGCGGATAGTGGGGATATTGAGGGGTGACAAAGAAAAAAGAATCAGATTCTACCGAAAGTCAAGTTGTAAGAGCTTCAGTCTTGAAAAGTCGCGGCTGGAGTTCGGAAGTGAATTGTAGTTAGTGTAAACCAAATGTAAAGAAATAAATTCTCTCTTTTTATATCTTTATTTTTTATCTTTTATTTTCATCTTCGATTTCTCTTTTTTATTTTACGCGACAATCACGTATGTCACCTTCTTTGTGTGGATAAAATAACGGACCGAAATCGAAGTTTCTAGAGCTCGACGCTTGATGACAAATATGCGCTTGCCGCTACATTATATACATTTCGCCGGTCCTGTAATACGATCTGTCTGCGACACTGTAGTACCGCGCGCGACGGTTAGGAATACGACCTATAGTAAGCCTCGTGGCATAACATTTTGGATATTTCATATATTTTGAATATATGTGCGCTCTTTATGTTTCTACATAGTTAAATTTTCTATAAATGTGCAAATATCTAATTATAACGAAATATAGTTACAACATATATTGTAACGCAATGAATCGATTAATTTCTCAATGAGCTTCAGCAATAAATATCCCCTTCCATAATAAATCAACGATCTAACCATGCAACGATAAATACATAGTTTCGATAACAATATCGAAATAACATACACGTACTTGCACGTTTAACGTTCGACAAAGCATAAGTTACCAAACAATAAATATCACAATCCTTAACTAATAATGCACGAAGACACTACGAAAGGTCCACGAAAAGTCGTCGAACAATCAACGAAAACGCCCACGAAGAAAGGTCGTAATAATCACATCGAGCGAGCCATCTCGAATTTAATAAGTCGCAGACTAAACGGAGGGTATTTCGCCGAGGGAAGATAAATCTCGGCGATTGCCAGCGTCGTATTTTCTCTAGCGGTGCACGGGCCGACGAGAAAGCGCTTCATTTACCTTTGAATTATTCTCTGCCCTCATCGAAACGCTGGCTCAGCGTCGTTGCTCTCGCTCTGCGCTTTAAGGATTTTCCAGCAGCTACGCGACGACTCGACGGTCGATCGACAGCGACGACCGCCAGAATAATTCACGTCTAACCGCGAACTTCCTGCAGGATTACAATTTCCTAGCCTTCTCTACGGTCGTAGACAGAAACAAGTGGACAGGTATTGAAGGTAGGTACCAATGAAGTTTACTCGAACTAGTAGCAGTGTTGTACACTTAAGCTTTATTTGCTATTGGATTGCGGGTTTTTATGCAACTTCGTATTTTTAAGAACAGAACTAAGGAAATGGAACGTACGTAATGGGATTTGTTTAGCATACGACAAATTAGAACGAGCACTCCAGTTTGGATGTTTTTTGTACTATCGTATATTATATACATCCTAGACACTTTTTCATCTTTAAATTTATTACAAATGCATAGAAATCTTCAGTCTATTTATTATATATCCTTGTAGTACATGGGTCATTTAGCAAACTTATTGAAGTTCATATTTACGTTAGGCGTATGCAAACAAGTCTGGTAAATAACTGAAATTCATATTTACCTTTAGATGTACCTAAACAAGTTATTTTTAACGAAACTTCATTGCTATGTATTTCTATTAGCTGTCCACTTATTCCTATCACCGACTATATATATCCTCTTACAGTACGACCTGTTCGAACCTTATTGCCCTCGGCCTTTTCCACTGGCGATACGATGACCGCCTTTGGAAAGCCCTCGATTTTCCCTCGCGTGTACTTCGTGCACGTATGCTACGTACACCGACCGTGAATTGTAGACCCTCCCTAAATTCAATTCCAAGGAATCGTAGCTGAAGAATAGGATTAACGTGAACTGGATATAGGATGGATATACAAGGGACAGTTGAAGGGGTTAAGTTGTTTTCTAAACCGGCGATTCTGCACACTTTACTTTCTGGGGAAGTAATTTCTATTTTAGGAGATGGTGGAGAAAGTGAGTAAACGGATTGCGAGGATGGTTTCAATCTTTTGAGAGTCTTCTTGTAGAGTTTAATCTAAATTATTTAGGAGTTAAAAATATTTGTTCGTTGATTTTGTATAAGTTATTATATGACATATAAACAGTTCGTACAAATATTTTCATGTATAGAATTGTTTTTCGATACGCTAACAAAATTTGTTCATTTTACTGGTAAATCGAGGAAAACTTCGTGCGTAAAGGAATTAATTCTTTCGATGCAAAATCAACCTGACGCAAATTAAATCGAGAGAACTATAGACCAAAGAAAAGATAAGGATATTTCTCGACTCGTTAATCCATAATCCCTCTACAATTCCCTTTGAACCTTGGCAAAACCCTGCAGCGTCAAAATAAAATTACGCGTCTGAATTTCTGGTGATTTTCGTACGCATTCCGAACATCCGGCACGATTCACAGAAATTCTGTTTACACGTCGAAAGCATTGTTTCCGCGGATCAGGAACATTGCACGTAGCTTCTATAAGCAATATAGCCAGGTGGATTTATTCGAAAAGTCTCAGCCACGTAAATGCACCATAAATTCGCGAAGTGAAGAAAAATGGATGATTCGCTAACTCCGTGGCGAACAAACCCTCGCCAGCCCCCTTTCTCGCATCCCCTTTTGCGTTTTTATGGCTCGACGTTAGAATAACTTTTCGTGCCTCCTCCTGAGGAAAGCTGTGCCGCGCATCTTTCGCGTTGTTCGCATAATAAATAACGATAAACCCGAGCGAAACCTTCCGTCGCGTCGTCTCAAACGAAGGAACGCATCGTTCTATAGTGGTCGCATCGCCTACCATTATTTACGATATCCTGTGGCGTGACCGTGCAAATAATTTAACATTTACCTACCTGCTGCGATTAAAATTAATATACATGTGCGTAGAAATTGCATTGATTGTTGATTAATGCTGCGGGCAATTTCCGAACTTACCTGATCTTAATTAAAATTCAAGCTAAACAGCATGCTTAGGATAATTTATGAGAATTTACGAGCGATATTATAGAGAGCAGGCGGGATCATGATATCTCGACGTGGTGCTATTTTCTGGTTTGTTTTCCAACACAACTTCGAAGATGAAAGTTCATGAGAAAAATTGTGAATAATACAGGTATAATTAGACTGCGGGTGTTTACGCATTTATGAGGAAGTATATAGAACTGTCTGAAATTCGCAGAGCAAATATTTAAAGGTATGTAAAGGTAACAAAATGTAATGTAATTATAATATTCAGAAGGTGAAACGAATTTTTATTTCGGCTGTTTTTCATTACTCGTGTCTATAATAAAATGAGGTTGCATAAACATGGACAACCCATTTGTAATATTCCGACAAAATGATCAACTTTCTCACAGAGAAGAAGGTTTCGCCATTTGATAAAATGATTTCTACAAATCTGAAAGAGAAATTATGAGTGCGATAGAGCCTCAATTATCCACCATGACGTCTGTATCCCAACTCGAATAATCGAAAACTCGTATAATACAGAAAGGTCTATTAGTGTTCGTCAGTAAATCGCATAATAAAATCGTGGAAAATATTTTTATAACGTAATATGGTACATGTATTTAGGTTTAATTCATCCTTTAATCAGTCGAAAGTTTGATTAACTGCTCTCACAATTCCTGACTATTTACACTTTCGTATTCTTTGTGTTAAAGTTTCAAACGGAATAAAATCGTGGTAAAGTTCAAAACACCTTCGATTAAATGGGATTCGGATAACCGAGACCCTACTGTTACAAGATTATACAATAATATGTCGACGTTCCTCTACCATTTAATTTATTTTACGTTACTTTCTACTATCTAATTACTATAAAACTATCGCAGTTTTCATACGAGACTCTCATTTCAAAAAATTCACTACAATTTTTCACATAATTAATATTAAGTTTCATAATCTTGGTGTTGTTCCCTCGTGTACGAAAAAATCTCGTTAACCATAATAGAACCGTCTTGAAAATATCAAAACGATATGCACGTTTCGCTGTTACTCATGCGTCGCTTCAAACATTTCGGCGCCGCTTTTTAATCCACCGTTCTATATTAAAATCCAGCCACGTGGGTCGTATTTTCGTGTTAAGAAGCCGTTGGCAGATAGTATAAGAGACGAGTATATAAGCCGCACGATGGCAAAACGATTTCGTAGCGGCGTCAGACGCTCAGACGCTGCAACCTCATTTTCCTAACAAAAAAACCCAAGAAAATATGTGATTACTTTTACGCTTTCTGCCGGCTGCATTTTCAGAGATTACTCCCTTAAATTTCGGTCACCGTCGTGTCACGCTATTCTTCTCTGCTCCATTGTCCTGCACATTCAAACATTTCCACCCCCGGTATCGTCGTTTCGCATCGCGTTACTCATTCCCTCGTCCCTGATCCGAATCTCTCGTTTTTCCTCTCCGCGAATACAGAAACAACCAGAATTACCGAAGACAGAACTGGGCCATGCCGCGCGCAGGAAACGAAACAATACAAAATGACCAGCTAGGACGAGACGACTTTAGAACGAACGCGACCAGAGAATCACCGTCTGGAAGAATCTAACAGAGAAGAAAACAAGACACTGATTCTGTTTCGCGAGCGACAATATCGCGGCGCGCGATTGCGGGGCTTCTCATTCATTAGGATAATTAACGTCAGCGGCGGCGTCACTCGTGCCAAGTGCTTCTATTATTCCCACGTGTGAGAGATTCCGTATACGCCGCGAAAGTTTCGGCCGCGTGTGCATTCGTGACCCGCATTCCACCGCGGCCTCGATTGCACCAGCGAACACCACGCGCAGTAAATGTTTTTGTTCCGACGACGTAGGAAACGAGGAAACTAGGGAAACGCTTTAAGCAAAGACAAAAGTTGATGGTGGAATTGCAGGATGTTGTAGGATGCGATGTTAGGATGTGTACATGACAAGAAAAATAAACGAGGTAGTCGGAGAATTTGAATTTGGCAAATAGTGATAGGTTGCTAGGTTTAATGAAAACCTTGATAGGGGAAGGTTCGATCTTTTCGCTTATAATAATGACTGTAACCGACATTTACAAAATTTATCTAAATAAGACGTTTGATTGTTTTTGTTGAAGTGATTCTCATTTCTAGGAAAATTCTACATCTTCTCTAGTGTTTAGTTTTCTTAGTCTTCGAAAACATTGAGTATTGTTTAGCTCTAAATCAATTTGAAGGGCCCCTCAGCCTCGTATCCTTTTCTAGGAATATGCACAGATGGTGCAGCGGCGTATAGACGAGCCAGTTTTCGTAATTATATAAATATCCATATGCATATATAAAGACCCATGGCTTCGTAGCTCTATTGTAAAATAACGCTGCTAGCGTGCGGGTATGTACTAACATACACTGTACTTACACTTATACCTACTTCAATATATTTCTATTATACATTCATCCATGCATTTCCTCTCTCTATTCCGAGATAAACTCAACAGTTTTGCGCGTTGAATTTCTGTTACGAATAATAGGTATACCTAATGCGTGGTGTGTTTCATGCGTTTTTCAGACGTAGAAAAGCACTCGCGTGCATTATGCTCATACTATGACATTTAGTTATAACATTTTACTACAACATGTAAGTACAACGTTACGTTGCAACATTTTACAGCAACATATAACTATAACGTTTTACATTTCTCAAGAAACTTAATTAAAAGTTGATTTCCAGGGGTAGTACACGATCTTAAATACGAAGAATTTAGACATTCGAAAAAGGAATGGATGGAGACAACTTCCTGGTACACATGCATCAACTTGTTGGACACCGCATAGCGTCTCGAAGCACTCGGAAGGTTTCAGAAATTCTGAGGACGTCGGTGGGTTCCAGAGTATCCGGAAGCCTGAGCAAGTTTTAGGGTGCTGAAAGACATTAAGAGGTTCCTCATGAGAACATTTGAAAGTCTTAGAAGGTTCTGAGGAATCCAAGAGGCTTTAGGGGATTCTACAGGGTTCAGGCTCCTTCAATAATCTTCCTAAGATCACATCGAAGACCATCTGAATTGTTTCAGATTGACAAATACCCCTGATTTAATCTAAACTTGCGGATAACCTCAAAACATTCTAAGATATTTAGATAGCATGGAACCTATCGGAGTTTACAGATATCGTAGTATTCTCAGAGATCTTTGGAAACTATGGAGTCCTTGGATGTCATGGTATCTAGCGAAACCTTTGAAAACCACGAAACTTGCAAAGACGTCAAAGGCTTTTGATGGTACACCAGTACAATGTCTGGGCACCGGACTTAATCAGATCTGCTTCTACCGCTTCTCGATCGTTGTATCGGCTACTGTTTTTCAATATTTTCAATCTGTTAGCTTCTGACATTTTTTTTTGGGGGGGGGGGGGCAGGTTACATATAACAGCTTTTACTTGTTTCGTATGTCACTGAAAAATTCAAATTGTATTAAGAAAATATCTGTGTAAAATATTTAGTCAATGAACTAGGAACAGAAATATAAAAATAATATATCAGCTTTGTCTCATACAGTCAAATTCGTACCAATTCCAATTCTACGTAGCTGAAAGTTATTTATTATATAGAGTTCCACTAAAAATTTATTTTCAATCAACTTCTACACATTCAAAATTCATCTACGTCAAATTGTTATAGACTTAGAATAGCTTCCATCGCGTTTCCAATGTTCACTCGCAGTCGGCAGGATTGAACAACATTATGGTCGTTTACGTCGAACCCCACGGGATTGAAATTGGTCATATCGGCTATCAACAATCCGAAATCGTATGTATCGAATCTCAAAGTTTCGCGTCCCACGAGTGGTGGGTCAGCTATATCTGATGCCAACCATCTAGAGCCATCGCTAGTAGTGGTCTAAATTGTCTATGTCGCGCTTCACAAACCCATTCATTACTCGATCCAAGAGAGTTTGAAATCGCCAGCAATAATATGCACGAGTTCCAACTCGTGTATGGAACATGCAGGGATTTAACTGAATCAGTTCCATTGAGATTATTCATATAATTTCTAAATAATTCACTCATCCATGCTTTCACAAACATGATTACATGTGACATTTAGCGCGCTTAATGCTAATAAGAATAGTTACGGGTGCTCTTAGACAAACGATAATATTGTGAATACCTCGAGGTTCTCAACGAAAATGCAGTTTGTCAATAAATATTGACAATATTGTGTTGGCAATATATATTGATCCTTTTGGTTGAGAACCTTGAAATATTCACAATATATATTGATCGTTTGAAGACACCTTTGGATTTAATTCTAAACCAAAAAATAAATTGGAAAATACTTTTGGAAAACACTGTTAGTAGCAAGAAATAACTTTTTCTGAAGAAAGAGAAAACTTACGCTTAATCTAGACTAAGTTCATGGGAAAAAAGTACATCTGTAGAGGAATCCTGTATGCGCCACCTCTTAATCGTAAAGAATTCATTTAGATAGATGTCATAGACAAAAGCTAAGAAATAATTAACTGACATTTGTTCACATTTAAATTTTGTCTATGTCTTCTAGCATTATTCATAACTATTTAGAAATGGAAATAGCATTTAAATTCTATATTACGATACTCTCATTGATATGTAGGACATTTTTCAATAGAAAAGCAAAATTTTGTCATTTTGGCACCTACACTGTTTTTTACAGGCACTCTTCGATTGTATGTTTGAACAAAAAATAAAACACGATTTATACATAGAAGAAACAAAACACGATCTGTGATTTTGTTTCTTGAGCACTATTCGCACAATCCAATGTTTTTTAAAGGAATGAGTATTTGTTTTTTACACTGCGTAACAGAAACACAAAATTTAATCAGTGCAGTTAATTTTGATTCTAAGTAAAGAAAAGTGAAATTCTAAATTGAAAAATATCATAAAGAAGAAAGTTTAGACATAAATAAAAGGTAATCATGCACATTGATATTAAAATACAAAATTTTCAAAAAATGAAACTGGATCATTATAGCTTCTAATCTTCTTACATACTACAATTTTCAATTCCACACATATATATCTGGAATTGAAAATTGTAGTATGTGAGAAGGTTAATATATATATATGTATATGTAACTGAATAAAATTTCTAAGTTTATGATATCATACATGTATTACAGCAATTCTAAAATTAATATACTATACATAACATATAATTCTTCCAATCCTCATAAAGTCGATAGCGTTTTAAAAGAAATAAATCGATCGTTTTATATGAAAGATATCTATATAGCTATAGAGTCAGACAGTCAGTCAATCAGTCAATCAGTCAATTGAGAGGCGAGTTTAAATGACAGACGAGAGGGCGAACAGCCAATACCGAAGCATGGCAGGAGGTGCAATGGATGTGCTGATTAACCCACATTAGCCTAGTGACACGCGTGTAAACGCGTACAAAGCTGCTCTAGCTGTGTCGTCTAACTCGTAATGAGACGTCCTAGGCAGGAATCTGATTAATAGTCTTAGGAACAAAAACACGCATACATCCTTATTACTCAACATTTCATGCCACTGATAGCGATGACGCATCGTCAAAGGCTTAATTATGTTCCATAAATTCTGTTTTGTCGACGTAAACTTGTAATTATATTTAAATGCAATTATGTAATATGTAACTTCTGAGGTTTAGTAGTTAGTTACTGTGTTGTTATGCAAATGCAAAATGTTAAATTACGATGCTACGTTAATGTTGAATATTAAGCTGTGTTCTTGTGTAAATGTAAAATAAATTTTCTTGTGTCCTGAGATGTAAGAAGTAACTAAACGCAAAAAGTCATTGTATTCCATTTGAAAGATTAATATCATAATTCGCCCCTTTCGCTGTTTTCTCACAGATTACCCAACAAAGCGTAAATACTGTGAATCGGACGATCCAAGTTAACCATAAAAAGATCGCTAGTCGTTGGTAATGAAAAAAACGTTAAAAACGAAGAAAGACGATCCGATTGAAAATAATTGAAGTTGAACTTTAAGTAGCAAGATTGGTGATTCAAAAAGGTGGCAGCAGGAAAGAACTTTCAATCTTTTAAATGGGTTAACTTCGTGACGAATCAATCCCGTGTACAATTGTATCGACGTGAATCGAGTTGACGACAAATTCTCTTGTCTATTTTCTGAAACGACCACAGAATTTATATTCCCCATAATTTTCCGCGTTCAAGTTAAATCATTGTCGCATCGTGCATCCTGGCCCATTTCGAATGTAAAAAATCAAAAACATTAAAATACGGACCAACGATAAATTTTACGGCTCCTTGGAATCATTAATCTCACAAGAGAAACACTTCAGTTCGTTTAAATTACGTTTGATTACGTTTGCCACATTGCAAACTAGACGTTATATTGCTAATTAATTTTAATATTCAATTATTGGATTGTTGAGAAACTTCGTAGCGTTCTTGAAGATAATCAATTAAAATAAATGTAATCTTAATATTACATTATATTCGTGAAATTTCCACCAAATATTAAAATATTAAATTTAGAACAAATACCGTTGTTGGTACGAAAAAGAAGCAGGAACCGATCGATTAATATGATTTATTTTTCAGCAAGAAGACAGTAAACATTAATTGAAATGTTGATTTCTTCTCCTCGATCTATTGCATATTTCGTTACGAGTGAAAGATCACTGTTATATTAATATAATATTTTGAGATATAGTTTGTTTCAATAATCACGATGTAGTAAAAGAGGAAACGATTCTACGTAAAAATATAAGCCGAAAATATGGAATAATATTTGTCCATATAAAGCTTTGCTTTCAAGAAAATTGTGCATATTCGTAACGTTACTTACTCCATGTGTTTAATTTATTCTCCTTATAGTTTGTTTCAATAATCATGACATAGTAAAAGTGGAAACGATTGTGCTTTCAAGAAAATTAATTTATGTTCTCAAACAAATTAAAGATAGTAATATCCTTCTAGCCTTAAAAAATTCGCCTCTCTAATTAAAATTACTCCCGTTGCATATTTTTAATTTATTATCTAAGAAGAATTCATAATAATAATTTCCTACTAATCGCAATAAATCCATCTCTGAGGATCTTCAAATAAATCCTATCTATCATTCGTAAATTAAAAATCCGTGAAACAAAGGAAAATAAATAAAAAAGGAGATAGTAAAGGGAGGAAAAGGAACGAAAGCGATCAAAACGAGGAAACAAACACGGGTGCCGGAGGACAGTCGACGTATGTTTGCATGTGTGTACGGTAAAGTCGATCCTCTTTACGAGGGAACAAATTCGCGTCGCGACCGGGCATCCGTAAATACGGGTTCCGATTTCCATCTCCGGGGGTTTATCGCGGTACACAAAGTTGCCTCAGGGTCAAACGCCACCCTAACAATAAGTCGACGATCCGAACGAGCACGTCCCGTACCCTGTCCCATCTGGATTGCCTGGCAATGGCTTCACAAGGAAATCGTCGAAGGAACTTCCTTTTCGTCGTCGTCGAATCCGATTGTTCGACAGACTTAACGCTCACTGTGTGTTATCCACCGGACAAATAAGTCGAAGTTCGAGGGATGAAAAAGAGGGATCATCGTATCTCCATTACATCGTAACAGATTTTTCAGGAAGAAGATCGAGGGAACACGGGACCGATATTTTTGAATGGATTTTACAGGAATAGACGTTCGAACCGTCTCGTCTTCCTCTTCCTTTTTCTCATCTCGCGCACTCATCGCGGAATTGCGTCGTTCGAAGAAAATCCATGATGACGGAGGGACATTGAATTCATGGGGAACGTCTTACTGTAGCTTCCACCGGATATTTGACTAGTTCGTCCTACTTCTTACGGCTGCTCGAACGTACATACGTGACTTGCACACCGCGTTCCATATCTCTCGAGTATTAAAGTTACGGACGACGGTATGTTCTGAGGTGGTTCGATCGGAGTTTGAATCTCCACGGTGGGATTACGGATCGAAAAATACCGGATTAAAAAGTCGTGGGCCTTCGTTCTATTTTGGTACAATTATTCACGAATGTACATGAATATACATAGTATAGTAATCTTTTATACGTATATTATACGTATAATATAAAACGTTTTGAAATTTCATTAGTACGATAATGAGATATAAGTGTTAAAGATAGACAATCTTAAAAGATTATTGAGAATAAACACAAACTATATACTTAAGACTCGCGTTGTATAAAATACCTTTGTGAAATCTACACTTTGTAAAAAAAACTATAGTGGTCTAGCATTTTTGTAATTTTATATAGAATTACAGTTGGCAACCTTCATGCAATCATTGTTGAAAAGATAATTCTGTGGTTGACTGTATCTGCTTCCTACGAATCAAGTATCGCTGAAAGAAATATTATCAGAATGAAAATAATTTACGACACATTTACGATTGCAATAAAATTTGTAAAACACCCAAATACCGACGGTGTTAAATACTTCATCGGACATTAAAACCGTTATTTCGAATGCCGTGTCTCCGATACTAATCAACCACTGGGAAACCAACGGGAGGAATAAAAACAAGAGCAGAAAATCTGATTTATCAAGATACACCGGAGGTACATTTCGAGGTTCAATGGCCTCCGCGTTAAAACGTTACATCCGTGTACCATCGTACGATTCTCCGTGTACATCCAGTACATCTCATCCCGCGCATACACTATCTTCGACGATACATTTTAACGCTGTCGTATGATTTCTACGAATCTTTTCACGAATCATATTGTTCGTTGACGAAAAAAAAAAAAATTCCAAGTATTTCTTCCCTCTACAATCTCTCTGTTAGGACGATACGATTTTATTTTCTTTTTCAACCTTTTTCCTTTCATTACTCCCCCTTTGTCATTTTCTACTATCGTCCAGCATTCTTCTGCTCCCTTTCATCGCCGCGTTTCCGCATTTTTACCGATCGTTTTGCGATGTCAGATTTCACCTGGCCATGGTTCACGGGTAGTCGCCGTTTTGAGAACCTCTGACGCCCTCCGCCACCCACGCCACAACGAGGGAGTGGGTTTCTATAGCAACGCGCCACTCTCGGACACGTCGTCTACCACTCAAACGAGTAGTATCGTCCGATTTCGAAATCGGACGAAATCCGGGAACTCCGTGTTCCTTCGTGAACGCCGTCGATTAGTCGCAATTATAGATTCGACGTTTTTCTCAAGACGCAGTATAGAATTAGCAATGCTGGTGTATTCGGTCTTTTTTCTCTCTTAGCGAAACCGATCGACTGCTTTATTGGAAACGGGATATATCGATCAGTGGTTAAACAGCGAAGCCTCGCACGAAATTTCGGCTTCATTTCCCCTCCCTTCCCCTTTCCCGTAATCAGCTTACGCGACGAAAGCACGAAATTTCCGAATTTAGGTCTGTACTTTCGTGCGCTTTTTATAATCAGCTTTCCATCAGGTACGTTCGTCGCGAATCGTAACTAGAACAAGGTTAGATAAATAGGTAGGTAAGTAAGAAAGCACATTGTGTGTTGTTTTTAATTGCTTTTTCAAGCTAGTGGCAAATTGTTTGTCAGATTCTCTTGTTACTTCGTTCTTCGATATAGCACTTATGTACAATTTTCTACTTATCGATTATTTGTTAGGTAACCAAGATTTAGAAGATGTTCTCTTTCGTTTTTTTTTATGGCAGGAAAGAAAGATGAACAATGGGCGACGGAAAAATTATTCATCGTCGTAATCGTCAAAATAATTCCTCTGTATGCGTTTGATGCAAATTTATAATCTTATTAACACTTCTATGAAATGGTAAACGAAGGTTAGTTTCAAGAAGAATTAAATATTGTAACGGGTAATCTACTCTGAAAAGTGTGAATATTTTCTATATTACAATACACGTATTTTCATATAAAATTTGGCATATATTGTCTTCCTATTATAGAAGAAACGACAAAATTTCCTCAATGACTATACAAAATTTCACACTTCACTGAATTTTGTTAAAAATTCGTTCGAAAATTTTTGCTGCGAATTAAGGCAGGAAAGCTCGTAAGCTCGAAAAATACTATTGCGCAACGTGTACGAGAATTCTCAGAAGGGAGAATCTCGATGAAAACTCGATTCGATCCAGCAGGAAAACAAGGAAGTACGATTTTAAAAATTCAAGTGGGCGAAGGAAAGCGCGGCAAACAGAATTATTGCAAGCAGATTACATCGGTCTATAATAAATAAGCCGGAAAGGAGATTTGAATTCGACTTTGAGAACAGGAATTCCGGATGGCCAGCAGGGATGACCGGGGGAAAATCCTGACGGAGAGGCTGCAAGTCAGACGCGGTTCCAATCGTCACACACATACCAACTGCTGACACAGCCACCGGTCGGAATGTTTGTTTTAGAACCTCAGATCGTTAATCCCGGATCTCCGAAGGCGTGTGGCGATTAACGGCTGGCCGGACCAAACGGATCTACTGCCAGGATTTGTTCTGAAATTTGTGCAAACGGAGATAACCGCCGTATGATCAAACGAACCCTCAAAAAATATTAATCTAACGTCGAAAATTCATTTCGCGATTCTCTTTGTGACTTCGTGTAGTTTTACGAGATAACGGTTACGTGGATTTATGGACTTGGAACAAAATCAATAGTATTGATTTAATCTTTATTTGTGGCGATATTTTGTTCTATGAAATCTGTTATTGTTTGACATCGATATAATTATAGTTAGTTACCCTGTTGATTATTTTATTAGTGAAATATAGTGTATAGTTCACGCGAAATTCGGGAGAGTTTGACTCACCATTTACTTAGTTTCGAATTTGTTCGAGAAATATAGAATTAAGAATATATATTTGAATTTTGCTTTTTTTTGTTTGTCTCGTGAAAAATGGTATTATCTTGTCACTGTCAGACACATCAGAGTTAGGAGATTGTCCTGATTTCAAAGTATCGTAAATTGCTACAGTAAACCAGATGATTCTCAATTTTTTAAAATGAAGGTTAAGCTTTGAATCACAAGCTGCGCTATATGGAGTACAATACATAGGAATTTTATTTGATATACTAAAACTACAATCCGTACGCGAAGGGGAAAGAGGGATATGTACGTCACATTATATTATATATGTTGGATCAGACAGCTCGTCGCCATATTTTACGAATTTTTATAAATGTTAGTATCAGACTATTATTGTCATATAGTTCATACGTGAGTTAGTAAGTTATAATTATTGTATACAGTGAGTTATAATTATTATTAGCCATAGAATAAAATTTCTCAGAGCAAACTATTTATATGCACAGAATCTATCAGTTTTGCTTCTGTATTGTACTCGTATGTATACACATGTATGTATGTATATTATTATTCGTAAAAAGCTTATAAGACTCTATAATTAGATAAGAATCTATTCTAAGAAACTACTTCTAGAACAGGCAAGAATTATCTGAAACCAGCAGATACTACCGTTTCCTGTTTGTGAACATAAACGCTTTGATTACGTGACAATTTATCGATCTGTCAATTACTCGGTTTGCCAACGCGTACAAAAATAACCGATTCGATCGCGAAAGCTCATTGGTCGACACGTATACGAATTAGTCACGCAACCGCATCAACCACTACCATCACCGCTATCAATGCCTGAAAATATTTTTCTCGCTATTGTCGACCATCTGTTATTGATATTCCACTGACAAGTAACATAAATATTCTTCAAAAAGCACGGTATTGCGTTAATATACATAATATTCAAATATCACAATTTCATTGCACTTTATAAATTCATTGCTCGGAAAAATTCTATAGTCTCCAGTGCAAATAATTTTTATTAACCAATATGCATACATATATGTGGTATATCGCCTCATTTAAGTTCTTGAGAGCTTCGGGGATTCCCTTGTGCACTAATGGCAATTTCTAGATGACCTTCCATTTTGAAGTTAATTAAAGCAGATGAATAATTCTATGAAACGAATTATCGTAGTATATAACAGATTTTGATGAATGAGTTGAAACACAGAATATGAATTACAATATTGAATAAAAATGAGAATACCTATAAGATCTTTACGAGGTAATCTGTTTGATGTTTAATACAAATCGTTTTTCATAGTGGACGATCTATTTGTATGGATTTGGGCGAAGGTCTACTTGAAGGACGCGTTTTCTTAAAATTTCGTGAGTACCTTATTGGTTAAGAAATTTAGATATTGATGGAAAGAGAGATGTAGCCAATAAGGATTTGAGAATGTGTTGGTCACTTATACTTGCTATGTCTACAAAAATTTGACACTACGAGAATAACATATACATATATGGAAGCTGATAGAAGGAATAAAGACATGTATTGCCACTTAGCCGCTGCAACTGAACGTTTATCTTCCACGCGGGGCCTATAAAGAACTGGAAATAAAATCTGGATAAACCAGAATTGAATTTAATTTGTTCCAAAAATTCCTATAGGGTCCTGATGAAAGATAATAAAAGCTTCGAATATGGACCACATCCGCAATAGAAAAGAGGGGAAAAAACTATATATATTTCAAAAATACAATATTGACTGCAAGTATCATATGTCGATCAAAAGTATAATATGTATCTTTAGCTTTTTTTTTCAGTTACATCCGAGTCAAAGACTAGTCTGGAGTTCAGCCAACAACTGCCAGCTATTATTCGTCAGCCGGAATATCATTCCACGCGTTGTTCCCGATCGATTCTCATCGAGTCGCGTATCCCGCATGTGCAATGCACGCACGTGCGTGCGCAAATTTCCCGTACGATGGCATGGAACGTGGCGAAACGTTTCACGCGATGCGATCTGTCTCGTAGAAAATCCAGCCGACCGATGAAACGATGAATAGGTCGATTCCTTTTCCCTGAACGCGACTGTCAGCTGTTGAACGTGAAAATGAGACGGATAAGGCTGTTTACACTGAACGTGTCGTCGAGAAGCTGCACTCTCGATGAATAACGAGTGTACCTCGCACACAGAAGAAGCTTTCTGCGTAGAAAAAGTGTGAACAATCGACGAAATCAGCGTTTAATCTTCGCTTAACATAAATCGATATAGGACGAGGAGAAGGGTGGTTAGAATATTTATGACTGATGAATAAATTTTTTCTCGTTACTTGCTCGCAGCGTTTAATATTAAACACGCAGTTCATTCATAGTTCTGTTTATACCGCATGTGATTTCTTAATTTCTAAGCAACAGTTTCCAACTTTGATCTTCCAACGAACGTACAGGTTTCCATTCGTAATGGACACTTATATTTAGCAATGTTAAGACAATACGAGAAATTACTCGTTTCTCCCTCGAAACTCCATTAAAATTAACCAATTAAAAGAATGTGAATTAAAAGAACTTTAGCAAATCTAATCTCCAAATTTCCTTCCTGAAATCCCATTCCAAAACCTACAAAAACAATATCAAATTATCAAACTATCATCAGCATCTTAAATTATAAACACGATACTCGAAGAAAGCAGTAATTACCGGACAACCTAATCTAAACTTATTAAAAAGAAAATAAAATAGAAAAACGAGCAGAGAAAAGCATCGATCCACCGAGGGGTTGTATCAAATTCGGTTGACGAGGTTCAACAAGTGCGAGGACGATTACAGCGTAACGGGAACACGCGCCGGTGACGCACAAAATGGCCTCTGCTCTTTTGACGTTCGACCAGGAGGGTAGTGAGCGGGCCGTGCTGTAAAAAGTCTAGTTGAAGCTCGTCTGGAGAGACGAGACGTCCCGGGAGCCAGCGCGACGACTGGATCCTGGCTTTACAAGAAGATCGCGCATGCACGCGCACGAGACGCCTTTCCGTTTGCACGGCTAATTAACCGTTTATTTTAATTATGGGTCGGGGGGAAATTGTCGACGAAGCAGACCCGCTGGCCGGCGAACCGTGCAAGCATCGGGAGACCGGAAATCGTTCGCGCGGAAATATCTCAGCGAGACTGCAAAATTCTCGCGAACTTATCACGAGAAAAGGATATTTGTGCACATTCGTATTTTTAACAAATAGAATCTAGATAAAAATTTGTTTTGTCGTTTGAGTTTTAGTATACAGCACGATATGGTTGTTTGTGGAAAGATGTAGAGAAACATGTTTTCATTCTGGAATTTGTTTTCGAGGAAATCAAGTTTACAAATTTTTCAAGTATGCTTGAACTTGGTTTATTTCGAATATATAATCAGGACAGGGATATATAATCGAAATGGTTGAAAGTCGTTCTACGTGTAAAAGTAAGTGAAAATGTAGAATAAAATTATTCGATTTATGGCTTTATTTTTAAGAAAATAGAATTTGAACATGTTTGGTTAAGAATCAACCTTGTGCATTCGTATGGTAAACTTTTAAATTTATTTATCTCGGAAACAAAGAGACTAGCGAAAAAATTTTATTCTACATTTTCCATTTATTTTTACACGTGCAATGACGCACTGTCGATTATTTAGTCCTATCCAATCCGGAATGAACTGACTCAAGTACAGTTAATACATTTTCAAACTCAATTTTCTTCAAAACTATACCGAGAATGAAAAGATTTTATTCTATACTTTTTTCTTATTTTTCCAAAAGAAATCACGTCTTGCCCGGTTTTACATGTGTTACGCTTTATTTTGGACATTTCGTGTATTTTCTGACGTGTATCGTACGCATTCCGTGCGCTTTCCAGCGTTTCAATTTTCTATAAATTTAGCCTAGCAATAAGTAGACTGTGATATTCCCAGATATTTTTGCAAGTTCAAAGTTTTAAACCATCTTCGATAAGCTTAGAGTTCTGCGGCAGTAGAAAAACTATACATTTTTGCAAGTATGAACTCAAATATATTTATGATTCTTCGAAAAGGATAATCGCAAACTATATAATATGACTGTAGTACTATTTACGTTGTCCAATATTCTTTTATAAGGACGTTCATTTGACTTGTTAAAACACAGACATAGCGCAAACATTTGCTCTCGGTTATCAATCAAATAGAAGGACCATATTTTGGCAACGGAAAAAATAATTTCGAGTGTATTTGCATCGAACGATATAAATACGATACGTTTTGGATAATTTAACGTTCTCGACAATCATATTGGGCAAATACGTTTCCAAATGAAACGAGTGGTATTGTTTAACTTGTGTCTACATTATTGTAACCATCGGAGCATAAATTAACGAGAAACTAACAAATGAACGAATGTTCGAACTAACAAAAGGAAAGAATATATTATTGTATATTATATGTATATTGTAACTAGGAAAGGAAACAAAACTAGTCGCTTAACCGGATATTGATCCATCAAGGAGTACTGCGATGCTTCTGCTACAAAAATCAAGAACAAACATTTTCCTCTCGTTACTGTTTGCTCATATATTAATTATTTGATAAAAGAATAAGTTTATTTCAACGAGAAGGGTTTTATTAATACGTTTAATAAAACGACTAAAGAGGGTTTCTCTCGCTGTTTAAGTACCGTATCTTCATTTTGAATTAGGTAAGAAATTGTTTTCTCCTTTAGCGTAAAAATTTCTTTACGGTGTTTTAAGTTACTTTTATTAATTTCGAAACACTCTACAGCTGAGAAAGTATTTCTCTTCATGAAAGAATAAGTGGGAAGTACACTCAGAAGAAAACCAAATTAGAATGAATAACTCGATTTTCTAAAAAATAGAGTTTTATTAAAACAAAAATTACATTACATTTTAACATTCAGTTTTTATTATATGTTATTATCACTATAAATCATAAACAAACTTTCTTCAATCAATAGATTTGTAATATACAACAGTTATTTTGTAAAACGTACTAATAATATACGTCATTTAACTTGTAGAAACTATAGTTTGTAATTTCTAAATTCATTACAATTACTCTTTGATAAATTGTTATGCAGGAGCTTTTAGAATCGATGAATGATTCATTTTATAGAATAAAGATTGCAATACGAGGATAAGAAAACTAAGTCGATTGCATTCACTCATAGCAAACCAGAATATCGAATGAATTTATGCTGCGAATAGGTAGCCAAGCAATGTTATTGAAAAGAATCTGTAAAAATTGTCAAGAGTACTTTCACCATCGATGAGAAATCATTTACATGCACGGAGTTCTCAATGAAATTAAAAAGAAAGGAAAGGGTAAAGAAAAGAGACAGAAAGAAAGGAAGAAAAGAGTCTTTGACCGCGTATCGATCCAACGACGGTCGTGTTTAAAGAAAATAAAAGGGCAAGCACGTTTTCCTTCGTTGGTTATTTCATCTTAAGTAAATTCGAAAAGCCAATTAAATTTCGAATGGAACCTTGTTACCGTTGAGATATAATTGCCTTGGAATTTTCATCCCTTTATGGCGTTCCTTTAACGATCGTAATTCTTAAACGACGCGACGTTAAAAAACTCGTCGAGCTTCTCTTGGCTTTTCGATCTAATGTGCCAAATGAACGTGATTTAAAATTCCTCCTCATTTTATATACGAATTTAGATGCTGTTCATGGGAACTTCCAGATTGTGCTGAATAAAAAATACGATTTTCTTAAATGACTGGACGTGCTTGAATTTTTCATGACGTGTCTTTTAGAAACATTTTAGATACTACCGTCGTGATATAGAACCCAGTCTTGAATGTCATCCGTTTTGTTTCTCTTTGCAGGCAAACGTCACTGTAGCGTAGTAAAAACCACAAACGGAATGACATTCTATTACATATTTAGTTACAAAAGCTCCCTTTAAAATCATTCAGTTTCTCGACGTATCTGTCTTACTTTACCCTCACTCTCTTTAATTTTACAAAACGTGATGTATTATTAAACGATCCACCTCCTCAACGTGCCACAAAGTCAAATATTTCGTAGTACTCAAGTATTTCTTACAGAATTGCTATCGTATTTCTCTGGCATGTTTCTATTTCAAATTCATGCTATTCCCGCTACAGCAGTTCTAATTTCATATCTAAACTAATATATCCCAACTGCACAAGAGCTCAAATCTTTGGTTACTAACGCTCCAAATCCAGGATATATGCGCTTTGCTCTGGATCGTACGTACTTACATTACTCCTAGTATTCAGTCTCGATTATAAATGTGCTTTAATTAAAAATACAAGCATGGCTTTACTTAAAAGATTAAAAAACTGGATCTTCAAATATTTCAACAACTGAAGAAACACATATTTGAAGAATGAAAGAATGCTGGGCAGGAAATTTTAACTACGGAGAATGTAAAGTACTGACTTTATATGGTTGCCTCGGATCAGAGACCAAAGTCAAATTAAAGAGTTTCATTTGAAATATATTTGATACTTTTTCAAACTCATGAAAAATATACACGGAATTGTCGAAAATACATAATCGATCAGTTTTAACACATTTCTTGTACTAGCAAACACGTTTCTGTACTTGTAAAAACGCTTATTTTCTTCCATTTCCTATCTTGTGCTTTGCATCTTATTGTACTGGAAACTTAAAATATAGCAATAGAATTACAAAAATATATACATACAGTTACTGACAAAAGTTAGAAAATGTAATGATCGCTTGAAAATTACTGTATATTTTCTATCTTCTGAGGTACATTGGTTGGAAGTAAAAATACCATAGAGATAACAATCCATGCACAAATATACAAGTTTTAATGTTAAATACCTAAAACAAACAGTAAAATTTGGCGATAACAATGTGATGTTGTTTCTCCCATTCTGCTAGTACAAATAAAAGAAACTATGGATAGATTCGTCTATCGTGATATTCTGCAAAGTCGTATGTTGCCATTTGCAAACCAAAAAATGCCAACAGAGTGGTCGTTTCGACGCGATAATAGCTCGAAACGTTCCACTGAATTAATTAAGGCATTTCTTCTGGAACAAAATATTAATATAATTAAGTGACCAATTCGATCTCCTGACTTGAATTTAATTGAATATTCGTGGAATTACACTAGACGTCAATTAGGAGGTAAATATTTTACAAATAAAAGGAAATTGATGTAAAACATCGCAGAAATATAGTATAAAATATCGACTGCGTGTTGTGGTCGACTAATTGAATCAATGACACGCAAATGTTATGCAATCATCAAATCCAAGGATTACCCAACTTCTTATTAGATCATTCTTTATTTAGTTTTTGTTAAAAGTAGTTATAAAATTCAAACAAAATATGTTTCTTTTAACTTTTGTCGCAAAGTTTTATTTTGCTCAACCGATCCAATATTAATTGTAGATCTTATTCGAGTATAATCGAAAAAAAACATATTGTAATTTACCGTATAGATTGTTATCTTTTTATACCATTTTTAATTTCACCCGGTGTATCTTAGAAGATCAAAAATATACATTTTCCAAGCGATCATAATGTTTCTTTACTTTCGTCGGTAAATCTACATCGTTATATAGCCAAGAAACAATTTCGCTAAAAACAAAAATTGTGCGTTTTTGATCAGAATTAGATAAAAAAAAAAAAAAAAGAAAGGAAGAATTGTATCAATCCCGATGTAAAAGCAGACTAGTCGCGTCGCCGCAGCGCAATCGGTGGTTGAAAATTCCACTTCCACTCCAATTATCTCGTCATAAAGTCATATCGCGTTCGCCGGCGATATTTTTCATTTAGCAAACAGTCCGCTTTCGAACGAGACAGCAATGCAGATTTCAGCGTGCAACGCGGACCGATTCTCTCTTTCCCTCTCTCTCTCTCTCTCTCCCCGGGCACGAGCCAGAATTATCCGCGCGGCCAAGAGGAATGATTTATTGTCGCAACAAGTCACATTAGCGCGCGTTAATTGCGAAGGGTTCGTTACAGCCGCGCGTTGTCCCGCGGCAGTGAGCAACGCTGCAAGGCGCGGCTGAATATTGCACAACGATTCGGTCCTGTGACGGGTTCGGAATCGGGTCGACCGCGATTTTCGGTGGAAAATCAGTCCATCGTCATCCAACGTCACGCCCTACTTCCTCCTCTTCAGAATGTCCACAGTGCCGAATACGGCAACCAACATTACGATTATTTCTCGTCCCATGATCGTGTCGCCATTTCCCGATGAACTCGCGATGATATCGACGTTGGCGACGATGGACCATTGTTTCTGCTCGTTCTTACGCTTCGAGATGCTCAGACGATGGCACGCGTGGCCTCGTCCTCGTCCTCGATCGCGAGTTCAAATAATTTCGCTGAAAGCTCATTCTGGCTTTAATGCGTGATACACAGTGACTGATGAAAGTATTGGAACGATCGTAGGTAGAGTTTTATGAATATATTACGCGCGTCGTAAGGGACATTTCGAAATTTCATTGGCATCGTTGTGAAACTTTACTGTCATAATTAAATTGGTAAAATTTGAAACAAGTCTGAAAATTATATGAACCTTCCAGTAACTCGTTACTTTACCTTTAATATACGATCAATATTCGCCCATAATTGTAATCATTAATTCCCTCTACGCAGGCTCACAAACGTATTTGAACACTTACCATATTTTCTGTATTACGTAAAATGTTTCGAAATTTTAATGGATCCATAATAAGACAGAATTGAAATATATTAACTATGAAGATTGACAATAGATTAAATTACCCGAAATAATAGCAAATTTTTTGTAAATTAACCAATAGATATAATAATATAATAATAATAATAACAATATTTTATCATGTATCAGATTTTACTTTACTTAATATATCTTTTCTTATTTGAGGAATAGTTATTCTAACCCTATAACGTACGCTAAATGTAGATATAGTTTACATAATAATAACATAATATTGAATCAATAAATAATTCACTTCCGTTTAATTAAAGTAGATTACTAATTCAAAAGAAGTCTTATGAAGTATAAATACGATAAGAAAAATTAGTTTATTGGAAAATAAACGAATGTTTGAAACGATTAGCTTTCTCCCGAGGCATGTAGTATAACACGAGACTGTATGAATTTTCTAGTGATAACTCGAAACGCGATCACGACGAATTGCATTTACGGTAGATGAGAATTCGCGACTCTCATACAGATTAAACTGTTTAATTTTGTCAGGTGTTCTATATGTTTCAACGCAGATAATTGTTTTGACGTTCACGTCATGTATCGCGGGCGCAATAAATTCACACGTCAATCTTGATACCTAGTTACTATTGAACTACTACACGTACTTCGTCGAGAAATATCATCGAGCTACTAACTGATCGATAGAATTACGAAACCGGTTAGTGGTTGTGCGAAATCGTGCTCTGCTATCACGTGTTTCGTGCAGTTCGAATTATTGAAATGCGTCTAAGAATACATTCACCACTCGATAGAAATTAAAGTATGAAGTGTCCAGCAATTTAGCTAATCTTTTCATCTACGATCTTCTGTTTCTAAAAAGCATATTTCTCACTGGCGAAGGATATAAGTGGATACAATGAAACTGTTATAATTATGGTTGGAAGAAATTAAACAGAAAATTCTACGATTGACCATCCATACAGCTTATAATTTACAAGTCGAACACACATTCATACATCGCAATTTAATTATTTTGTTTATTTAATACTATCTTACCTTATTTCTGCATCACTATAATAGTAATCCTATTTATGTATTGTAGTTGTTCCCAGCTTCCAAATCAAAATAAAAAATGGATGATCAATTACAATTTTTATTTGAAAAGAAAATTTCAAATTTACAATTCCAGCGGTGGACAGTTAGTAGTCTCCTGTCGTGTGGTCAGAAGATTAATAATAGCTTAGCACAGTAACGTTATATTACAACATTTACATACGTCATTCATCTCAATTCTTCTTGTCACATAAGCCGTAGTAAACTGTAACGTTATCATTACATTAGCATAAGAAGAAAAAGATGAAATACAACATAAAAATATCCAAGAAAGAGCCTACAAATATTCACATAATTTTTCTTATTATTACTTGTGGTAATTCGAGGTAGACGAGTAACCCTCCTAATTATTTGTTATTATTTCTTCTGTTACTTTTTGCTGAATATGGAAACCTTGATCTTATTTTATCACCAACTTTGTTATAATTTATAGATTATATTATATATATGTCATAGACAAATACAACGTACATCCTTACGTAATATACAAATGTAATGTTTTGTACTATCTACAAAGACAACTTGTAACCAACCGCCTGTACATGCACAAGTCTCACTGTACTGTAAAACAATAAAGGAGAACAGCGAAACAAAGAAAACAGTGCTAGCGCGAGGGTGAAAACTAAAATTCGAATTTACGTAACATGAGAATACAGACGGGGGGTTCCCGTTCCTAGATATTTCGAGTTTCTCTTGCAGCGTGTCAAAGTTTGCTTGCGTTTGAAAAATTTCAAGCTCGTTCGAACCTGAAACTTTCCAACGTTAGAGTCCTCGACGATAAAAAAAAAGACATGTTTTTCCAAGAAGATACTCGAATATAAAAGAAAACTTTCTGCTGAATTGGAAATCTCGAAAGTCGTACGAAATTCGTCGTACAAATTTTATGTGAAGTTGAACAATGTCTAACTTTTAATTTACGTCATAAGAAAAAATGTATGAATGACAAGAAAAGAGAAAGTTCGTGTGCTTCAGAGC
Organism: Bombus hortorum; assembly: GCA_905332935.1. Taxonomy (NCBI): domain Eukaryota; kingdom Metazoa; phylum Arthropoda; class Insecta; order Hymenoptera; family Apidae; genus Bombus; species Bombus hortorum. Next base: position 1,111,577 of record HG995197.1, read on the forward strand.
CGTAACATCGTTCGGATGATCTCCGTAAGCCATTTTCCTCCAGAAGAAATAAATTAGAAACGACTGTTCCGCGATTCGATCCTTAGATTTCTGCGTAGCGCGCGTTCCCTGGCGCGTCTCTGTCGATTTATCGGCCGATAAAATTTTATCTTCGACCCACGTACGTATAAACCGACGACGACTACGCTTGCCAATGCGCCAGGTTTACACGATTGTAGTCCTCACGAACTTGCATCATGCTGACTCGGTAACTGTCGCAAAGTACCAATTTTTCTTCACGTTAGAACAGAAGACCTTAACACTTTGACGATAAAGCAATTGGCGTTTCAATCAAAAATATTGTTGCAATGCGAATGCATCAATTTTTAAATATCGCAGTGTGAATATTTTAATTTTAAAACAGTATATTGTGCATATTTCGATTTCAAAACGGAACATTGTGTGGTCGTTTCAATTCTAAAATATTGGAATGTGAATATTTCAAATTCAACGCATTGCAAAGTGAATATTTAAAATTTACAAAGTTGCAATGTGGATATTTCAATTTTACGACATTCTAATGCGAGTATTCCAATTTTACAACATAGTAATATGAATATTTGAATTTTTAGACATTTCCAAGTGAGTATTAAAAATTTTCAATATTACAATCTGGACATTTCAGTTTTACGATATTCCAGTATGAATGATCCAATTTCACAATATTACAATGTGAACGTTTCAATTTAGGAATATTGCAAGGTAAATATTTCAATTCTTAAGCAAAGCAAAGCATATATTTACAGTTTTCACAGTTGCAATTTGAATATTTCAATTATACAATGTTCTACTTTGACTATTGCAATTTTAGAATATCGCAATGCGAATATTTTGCATCAAATGTGAATTGAATTTCCCTGATACGTAACGTAAGCTTTCAGTCCGTTAATTGACGTGACCCAAACGGTGAAACGTTAATAGATGCAAAAAGAGTCACGAACATAAATCATATACGGAAATATTTTCACGACTTCAGAAACACGTCACACTACGTATGTTAAAGTAGAGCCACATTCCAGATGGGAGATTTTGCTGGTAAGTAATTTGAAAATGGAAGCAGGGAACACCGATTAATTTTACTAACGAGAGTTGTGGAAGAAGGAAGTGCAAAAAGAATAGAAGAGTACGAGATAAGAGTTTATACAAGAGGTGTGAAGAGAAAGGATGACGTAGCCGATCCGGAGAGAACGTCCGCCCCAAGCTCAAATGTAATCCTTCGCTTGACTAATAGATTTTTAATTACGGGAAGAGACCAATCTGTGACTAGAAGAGTATGACACTTGTAAGATGAGGCAGAGACATTAACAAGGTGTCATATAGCGACACGGAAGACCTATATATATATACTGGCATATATGTTATTAACGCTTTATTTCAAATCATGAAATCTTAATGAAAGAAAAACGAAAAGTAATATTATAGAAGACACTGAAATAAATTCAATGATGTTATATAAGAATGCTTATCTGTAATAACATGTTTAGAAAATCATTTCTACTGAGCTTCGTAATTGCTAAAATAAGTACATTGTACAGTGACTACGAAATGTATATGCGGATTCTCTTATTATCTAGTGAAACGAGTTTTTACCAGGCTTCACATTTCATTTTCATAGCATAAAATGTGTGTAGTCGTATAAAAGTACTCCTAACTGAATGATATAAAATTTAATATACGAGGACTTAGTTAATTAATATGCAAGTGTTATATGTAATAAAAACAATATTGTGCGAATATTTTTTGCAGTCACTGTATGCATCTTAAAAACAGATCGTTGAAATATTTTGTTGACCAATTTAACTAAATTCAAGTGGCGATACAGCATGATAACAACGTTTCTGTCCGTACAGGTCGTTTGGACAGAGGCAAAAAAGGATCTAACAAATCGCTGTTCTTGCTGATGCATGCTCGTTGGTGGAGCAGTGACGATATATTTTCCCAACTTAAAAGACTTGACAACGTTTTCACAGAAAGTACCGGTCGCGTCCATAGAAGTCGAACGAACGTCAACGTGATTAATTGCACGCTGACCAACACAGGAGAAAGTAACCGCTGCTGCAGAGACTCCGAAACCGACTATCGATCCATGTTAAGCAGTCGACAGCCACTGTCGTTGCTCGCGCTGCGAGAGCCCCGACCGGTCATTAAACCCGGCAACTTTTTATCCATCGGGCTCGCTCTGTTTCGACGGGGTTTCTTTTTGCGTTTCACGAGGCAAAGTAGACTCTCAAGCTGGATGCACGTATCCGACAGAATGAGCCACGTAGGATTCGTGCATTTCTGTTAACGTCCTTACTTGTGCACAACGTTGTAGCATAATTCCGTATTATTTATCCTGAGGCGAGAAAAGAGTTGAGAATTATTGTGAATTTTTATTATCCATCTCAGGAGGTTCGTGCATTTATGGGAAATTTAGAGGTGCAAAATATACACAAAAATTGCTTTCACGATGGGATTTGTTTCTGTGTGCTTGCGGGCTTGTGACACAGTTACGTGTTAGTGATTATACAAATTCAGTAGAGTATTGAGGATTACTGTAAATTTGTATTATCTGTTTGCAAAGATTTATCCATTTACGGGAAATTCAGAAGTGCAAAAATACACAGAATTTCTTTCTCAGCGTGATTTCTTTTTATGTACGTTCTTGGAACATAATTACGTACAGGTATCGCTGCGTTCACGGAGGACGGAAATAAAAAAGTGGAAATAGCGTTAGATGGAAATTATGAATGAACAGTTTTCGTACAAGAATAAAAATTGTAATTGATCGCAGTTTCTCGCGTTTATTTAAAACCTAGAAATTAACGAACGTAAAAGAAATACTATGCTTTTGTAATTTTATTGCAATAATTTGAATAATTTTGTATTTAAATATACAGAAATTTCAATGTCTTATTGTCGATAAAAAAATTGTAAATTTATACGTTAACTATATATCGTTTCGTTAAATTGATCTTTTACCATTATATCGATCCAATATCAAGAAATAAATTTAATTTAAAAATCGAGGGACAGACGAGACTTAAGCGACGAACGTGGAAGTGTCTCTCTATTTAGAATACTTTTAAGAAAATCCAAGTTGCTAGCGCAAAGTACGAGACAAAGTTTAATTCGCGTTTCTGGAGATCATCATTCCCTTGATTGTTTACAAGCGTGGACCTACCGCATTCAGAGGATCGCGAAGCTCCTCGAGCCCGATTGAATGAGTTTAACCGGGTGTAAAGTAGTGTCTGTCAGTCGTTTTCCTTTTCATCGTGGGCGCGGTGAAACGGAAGTTGCTCGAAACTTGTTGCGTCGACAAGCCGAAGCCCTCGCTTTCCGGGAGTTGTCTGATGAAAGGAGACGAGTCGCTTTGGAAAACGAAGAACAAGAGCCTGTCCCCAAAGGAGTCTACGTTTTACGAAAAATATCTCGTCAAATTGAAAAGAAAAAGCATAGTACAATTATTATTAAGTCTCTATCATCTAAGTCTATCATTTTTGACGAATTTTACCACCAAGTTTTGCAATTGAATAGTTGCGAAGATGGAAGTTTCTCGCGAGAATCGAACAAAATTCGCGAAATTTTGAGGTTTTATATCTATCAGATAATTTCGAAACCAAAATAAAATGATGGCTTGATCCATTGATAGTTCCAGATTATAATAAGCATTTCCGTTTGAATATTCTTCTACGTTTTTGCATATTGTACATTTTTGCACAAAATAAGTGTAAAAGAGCTGCAGTTTAATAATAGATGTCAAAAAATATGTTACACAAATTTTAATAATTCCTCGTGATAAGTTGTATTATTGTTTAAACGCATTTCAGTGTGAAAATCGATGTCATACCAACTTCGAATCCAAATCACTTCGTTTTTCCTTTAAATATTACAGATATGTAATAGAACTTTCCACGGAACGTTACATTTTGAAGAATTGTATGTGACAGACGCAAGAACAAAAAGATCACTGTAAATCCATGAATCGAACAATAAAATTTAAAGCATTTTTAACGCGGACCGACGCGTGTAGGATAATTTCTCGGATAAGAAAGCTAATGGGTTAACCCTCTATATTCGTATAAATAACAACATAGTTAAAAATGGACAAAATCAAAAATACCAAGTAGAATAGCGATTGATTCGTCGTAGAATGGCCCAATACCGATTAACCAAGAGCCACATCGATTAAATTCTGCGGCAGAAAGTTTCGAATCCCCTTTTTCGAATGTCAAGAATTTGGAAGTTTTTTCAGAGAACTAGGAAAAGAATGCGAAGTGGGAAGGAGAACAGAAACGATGATTTTGTGTAATAGATTCTCAGGAAACGAATATGGAAGTAATAACGCCATGAATGTTGAATACCAAATAGATGACGTGAAAGCGAAACCTTTGGTCTATCGAATATCGATGCTGAACTACTTTATTGTAATACATTTTGAATGGTAGGTTAACCCGTTACGCGATTCATATAGCTTGTGATCAATTAAGAACGTACGCGAGATATGCCATTACTTTCTAGAAACTCTTTCAAAATAGTTGAAAAGCTCTCTTTCTATCACTCGGTAGGATGAGTTGTAAGATAGCAATTAACCAAATGATATATGTATTTGTTTTCGATAAAAGTCTCAGATTTCAGTGCGTTATGTCGATTATACGAAATCATCCAGAAAAGATGTGTTTTTTTACTAATAACGAATAAAAAATCATTTTTCTCGCTGATTAAAAAAAAAATTCGATACAAGAGGGAAACTTTCCCGAATCTTTCCTTTCAATGAAATTATAAAAAGGAGCCTGAAAATTTAATAAACCTCGTTGACCAATAAGCCCCGAGTAAGAGACCCTAATAAAACTGATGCGTCGTCTAAATCCATGTAATGAACGCGCAAGCTCCGATGATCCAATAAAACCGCAATTAACTCTTTTACGATACGACAGTGGAGAGAGTGTACGGTTTACAAACTCGGCCATGGAACTGCACCCCGAATCCAATACAAATTAGCCTCCTAATTACTCTCATTAATAACGATATTCAACGATCCTTTCAGGCCACCCGACGGCGTGGTACAAAAAAGCCTTGCGATCGTTCGATAAAAAGCTGCTCAGACGTGGATTAAGCCTCCGGCACTGAATTCACTGGTAATGAAGCACGAGTTCGACGCCAAGTGGCGATCACTTCAGAACGAGGGTCGCTTCCACCTCCTTTTCGTCTCGATCCATTGCATCACGTAAATATTTATCGATGGTTTATTAATCGCATGAATTATATTTTTGAAACGAAGCGCATTATGTTATGGATTTGATGGACGTGTATATACTAAAAGATGCAGAGGTGTCGTCAATTAACCACACGTATAATACAGAGATGAAAAGATGGTTAGACAAAGGAATGCGCATGAGATTGGTTATTGGGTTGGACTGATAGATCCAACACGATCACGAAGATAGGTGATCAAGTGAACGATAGAGAGTACTTACTTTAAACACTTCTCCAAATTAAACAAATTATAGTATAAGAAGTAATATCTTGGTTTAAGTGATTTTCGGTAGGAATAGTTATTATACAATACATTTTTTTGCTTACCTGTGACCATTATCGATGGAAATTGATGTTGGTTACAAATTACCGTTATGGGTGATGAGGACATTTTTTGGTCATTGGTAACCGATATTGGTAACCGGAAATTGGTTTTGGTTACCGATAACCATTATCGATGACGCAATTTGTCGTTTTGCAACGATACGATATATACTGGTTTATATATTTAGGCGATATATGCTATTATGTACTTTTGCTACGATACGAAATATATTGCGATGTAGTGCGATAGTAGAGAAATAAGTATGATACTATAAGAGCATTTGTTTTATTAAAATTGATTACTTTGCCACTAATTCTTTTGTCGTCGACAAAGATTAGAGACATCCATGACAAATTTAATTAACGTTTGAAGCACGACATGTGGATGGATCAGCGTAACGTTATACCCGTAGTTCTTTCAATAATATATTTATTACTGCTACATTGGGTGTGACTGTTCCGTTGCAGTGAAATACGTGTCGGACGTGTCTCGACTTTGAAGAGCGAGAAACAAATTGAAGCGTCAGAAAAGACCCAATACGAAGTCGGTCACGAATGAAGTTATAACAAGTCCAAAAATGAAGCCGCGCACAAAGTATATGCACATTCATATAATTTACAATTTTATGGTATTAACACCTCACGCGGATAATAAAAAGAACCAGCTTCTTTATATGTATAAGCTTTTCATCGTAAACATAAAATTGCATCTTCTTAAATCTCAACGAATAAACCGATTTTCCTAGGAACCTTTACTCGACCATCGTGAGGCGATACTTCTCTATAAAAGTGCAAACAAAATCGCGTGCAAGTGAGCGAGTTGACAAAAGGGGAGCGATAGAATTGTGGCTGATCGAACCGTTTCCGGGTTAAAATCGCGAAGATAGTTGCAAACAGAATGGAGACGATAGTGAAGAAGAAACCGCGAATATCGTCGTTTCGCTTTATGAAAGCTTTTTGCACACAGAAATTTGGCGCATGCTTCGGGACGTTGCTACAATATTCTTAGAATCGATGGATTTTCGGGTTTCCTGTAATACCAATGCCCCAATAGTTGATTTTCGCCACTGTTCGATGTTCGCCGGCGCATAACAAACGAAATGAAGGAGCGTGCGAAAGTCACAAGACAAACACGAATGGAGATAAAACGGGTCGTGATCTTTGAGAACAACTGCAACTCGTCCGTACTGAGAACTTCTCCCTCTAAACTGCTTAGCGACGATCTTGTCGACGTTCGACTTTTGCCAAGGATTATCTAGAAGAAGCAACGAGAACGTTATCCACGGCACCGGCGAAACGAAGTTTGACGTTGGAATTAAGATCTCGAAGCTCCCTTTCTTAATTGTATTCTCTATCCCTCGGAATAGTGCGTGTACAGCGTTAGAGAGATAAATTGCACAAGAATAAATGTAAATGACAATTTGAAATGTTATCTCAGATCGTTGAGCAACGCTCGTCAATTTTTCGAGTTACCTGTAAATAAGATTTGAATTGGAAACTCTAAATCATTATTGGATGAAAGTTACTTGGAATGAAGAAAGAAGATGATAGATAATTTTGACTTATTCGTTAGTTACAAATCTTACTAAATAACGACACGAAAAATGTGAAACGTCGTACCTACCATATTTAAATCGACGAAAGTGCATAGAAATGAAATAATAGGAAGTGAAGATCTCTGAATGATGTTTGAATCGGAACTCAGTATCTATTAAAAAGTTTGATAATCGAACGATGCTAATTTGCTCCTTAATTTATCCCGTCTAAGGAGAGAAATTGCCTCGAACAAAGCAAAGAACTGGCGTTAATCAAAACGGACGCATACCTGGTTTCACCAATAATTACCAATTTCCCCATGAATTTCCACGTCAAAGAAGAAACAATAAAAGGAGGATTTCCAACGCTCCATTTTCTAATAATATAATATTAAAACAGTCCGTCGACCGTTAAAATACGATGGACACTCGGCGGTTCTACGCATATCCCACCGTCTGCCCTGTAATTACGCCAGCTACGTTCGAGCCAACTTTTCCATGCATACTGGTGTAAGAGCGCCGATGGCTGACTCGGAAATTAAGCGTGTAATTCGATCTGTTCTATTGGGAATACTATGACCTGCATCTGTGTGCCATGAAATATATTACAGGAAGAAATAGGGAGAAGATAAGCGAGAGAATAAGATTTACCTTGTAAATCACATATTACCAAAACTTAATTTGAACGATGAGATCTCCTTGAAAAAGATTTGCTTTTTTTATCCTTATATAATATTCTTTATTATTCTTAAACTTTTGAAACAAAATCTTTTGACCTAATAAACTGTTTCTTCTTTTAACAGTGTTACGTATTGAAGTACACCTTTTTCAACAAAATTAAAAATTCAACAAAGCCGTATCACACATTACTTCTGCAATCTTCAATTGCGAGCTAGCTTGAAATCTTGCAGAAGCGGTCCATGTACATAGAGCGGACCAGCGATCATTTACGAGGAGGTTCGATCTAGTGGAGCACCAGGTCAGATCACGCGGTTCGTCGCATCTCTATCTACTGTGCTTTCATGGTTGTTGGCCGGTCAGCGCGGAACAACCACTGAAAATTCCAATATCCGGGTCTGCGCGCAGCCCTCTGTCGTATTTTACACGGCGCACGTGAAAAAAATTGGTTCATCGATGTCGCGTCGCTGGGGAAAGATGTCCGGTATTATTTTCATCGTACTGGCAACGTGTTGCGGAAATACGCCAAATGTATCCGCGCCCGTGCCTCAGTCGACGATAACCCTACGTTCAAATGTCATCGATATGGAAGGTGCGCCCGAATCTTTCGAAACCTTTGCTGAAATAGCATCGGCAACGGCCGATAACGAATTACGAGGGTGCTAATCGTTTGCCGTATTTATAGCTAACGCGAATTCCAAACAGGATCCCGAATACGTGACCCAGTAACGACCAGCGAGATTGCTGAAATCGAATACGATTTGTGACGAAATAATTATTATTTGTTTTAATACTGGAATCGCTGGAATCATCGAAATAAACAATTCGGGATTTTTCAAAGAAATGTTGCAATTTCACAATAGTGCACTTTTAGAGATTTGAATGGACTTGTAAAATTTATGGAAAGGTTGTTTTTTTGGATTGTATTTTTTTTTTGTATATGCCTTTCACTTTGATATTTTTTAGTACAAATTTTATATCGTGGTTGTTTGTAGTTCTAATCGTAATGTTGTCGTGGTTAAATAATATTTGTTGGCAAAAGAAAATGAATTCGTATTCCTATTTGTATATGAATAAGTAAATAATCTCGATTATTCTTTCATAACGAGTAACATATCTTTGATGTAACTGGAGAAGTGGAACTCTAGAAATATTAATAAATGCGCTTGTCTGGTTCAAATTTATTCAGTCAATTTATTCCACTCTGTTCCTAGCGATGAAGAAATCTTTTTGATACTCGAAAATACTTTGTTTTTAATTTATTTATTTATTCCTTTATATTCTCTCGGAGATTCTGTTCGGAATTATTCTTTAAACGTCGAGGTCGCCACTCTTCGTCAGATTATTTTTATTATTTGCATCAGATTATAATTTTCTATTAAATTTTAATTCTTCCGATTATATGCTGAGTATTTTTCTTATATAACACGTTCGGCTAATTTCTAGCTAGCGTGGAGTTTGAACTGGATGGCTCAATAATAACAGATGAGATTGGAGAAATCGAATGCGATTTGTGCTGAAATAATTATGCATTTTAATGTCGTAACGCTTTACCAAGATTCTCCAATTATGAGTTCACTAATTAATGGCAATTTGTTCGGTCACATAGCCATATGGGACCAGCATGAGAATATGTAATGAAATCTTCAAATACAATAGAAATTTCGAAATAACCAGTCATTTCAATAAATTCCTACGTAGATCTGAACGTTCGATGACTCTAATCCAGTACACAAGAAATCTGTACTCTGTGCGTCTATAATCATCATCGACGTATAGCGATCGCTGAACATTGGACGACTATAGTCACCTTTAATAAAAGATTAAATTGCTGCAAGAATATTCACAGATCCGTAAAATTAAAGTACGAAAATCACAACCCTAGCAAAATTCAACACAGCGAATCAATAAACGATAGAACTATAGAATACAGAATTACAGAATTGAAAAAAAAGCTAAAAATTCCATAAAATTACTGCAGAAAGAAAAATTACATTGAAACGTTAAGAAGAAAAAAGGAGTGATTTTTTGAACTTGAACATGCAAGAAGGAAACGCAAATTGTTGCTTCTGATACGAACAAAAGAATCCGATGCAGTTGAGTCCTCAAAACTTTTATAGTACAAACGATTTCGAGTTAACAAAGATAAGTAAAGCCAGACGTATCTGGTTAGCTGTTCTTTTCAACTTCCCTGTAAGGGGGATCGTAACGACGTGCGCATATTTCTGTTCGAAATTGTACACGGTGCGAGAAAAGAGACACGTGCAGCAGTCTCGCTACCTGTGATTATTGCGATTGTTCTGTAGCGGCGTATAAATACGTTTTGTACGGTTTCTTTCATGCAACAAGCAAGCGTATTTCACAACCGCGTGATGATATTCATACGTTTGTGTTACGAACAAGGAACTACTCTGGAACTTCGTTCTCGGTCTTCCATACAAAGTATACTCGTATTCTGTTTCATCCTCTTTTTCTTTCTTTTTTTTTTTTTCATCCTCCGAACGTAATTCATATTGTGAAGGACACTAAAAGGATTCTCAACGACAAAGAACAAACGCACGGTTTTAACTCTTTCGGTGGAGATTAGAAAGGGCTTCAGAAACGCATACAACGCGATCAACGTGAAAATCGAAACTAAGCGCAGCGATTAAATGATGTAATTGGAACATTAACCTGCTGATAGAATATGTATTTCGGCGAGCAACAGAAATATATAGAACGCATATCCGATAATCAATTGAACGAATTGTCGCTATGTTCGAAGCATTGTTGCACTAAGGACTGAACAGTAAATTTATGAAAATTTATATATAAATGAGAATTTTAATTGAAATATTATCGAAGAATGTAAGCAAAGTAATTTACGTATTGTGTTAACGAGGTAAAAAAATGTATAGCGACATATGAATCAACGGAAGATTCGAATCGGAGAGACTCATATTGTTGTACCTTGGAGTACGAACGTTGTTTTGGTTTGCTAGGTTCAAAGGTAAACGAACTCCGGAAAAAACATTATCGCCGCTATTTGTAATCGTCAACCGGAGTTACATTCGAACTTTTTATAATATCATCGGTCATTACAAATAGACGAACATGCTCTCTAGGACAGTTAGTATAGCGCGTCATTATAGCGAATCATTATAGCGAGTAATTATAGCGAGTCAGACAGTCGAATAGCGAGCGTAGATTTGAACAGTAGCATTGAACGAGTGACGATTACGATCGGCATACACTATCTCTGTACTTGTATTTAAATTGATTTTAATATATACTGACTATTATAATTTTATCACTCGTCTCTTTAATAAACCAACACATATTATAAAATTCACTTCAAATGTATTGAAATAATATATACTTTACAGTCTACAGAATTTCTTTAAAGAAAAAATTGATAAAATGGTAGGACTCAGATAATAGCGAGAAGTAGCAAGAAAAAAGTATTAACTTTTTCGAGAAGAGAGTATGCAGTATATAAGATCTATAGAAATAAAATAAAATAAAAGTCGTGTTAAATAATCTATGATCCGTTCCTTTTACGGTAACTTTCTAATATTTATGAGCTTCGCAATTAGAAACACCTACGTAATTTTACTAATTGCGAAAATACAAATTCTGGAAGCACCTTTCACGAACACAATGTCAAAAAAAGAGAACTCAGTAATATAAATTATCTGGAACGAAATCGCGAATGAAACATTGCCTCGGTAGAACGTTTACTTCTAATGGGTTAACTGTATCCATTCCGCAACAGCGTAAAAACAATACGCTATACACATATCGCGGTGCACAGTGCACCATGATGAAGTAAATCTCGTTAAAACGGCAGAGAAGAGAGTGGCTTCGCTATTATCAACGGAAAGATCAAGATTAATGAATTCCATCGGATACGGATAAGGTATCTAAGCTTAATACGAAGTCGGACTCGTATATCTTTGCAATCGGCCGCAAAGACTCGGTGCTCGAATCGATAACCAGTCGAATGGGTGGCGGCGAATTGGGACCGGTTTGCATGCAATGCGAAACCGCGATCGAACAAACTTTGTGATTCATTGTAGCCCAATTAAACACTCTGTTGAACCGTGAATTTGAACCTGCACTTCTATCGTCCCTCTATTATACTTTCGCAACTATGTGTCCGTGAATCTATCGCCGCTTTTGTTTCCTCGCCGTATTGTGAAATTTTAAGAAGATTACATCGAGTCAGAAACACGGTACAAGATAGATATAAGCGCTTGTTGTTCAGAAGTAGGTAACGAAACAAATTTTCCGCCTTCCGCGATGCTTACTGGTCATCAACAAAATTTTAAAAAGAAAGTTTCGATCAAATTTCTATCGCGCTACTAATAACAACTGAAATAATCTGCTTTTTTTAATATTAATCGCTTCAAAATTGTTCATAATCAGATTTCAGCAATTGATACAAGGTAAATTACTTGGGTTATTGAGTTTGCCTGGGAACGACGAAAAAGTATTAATTTGTAATTGTTCTGGTTACAAATAACCGCAGCTTACACCACTATAACGCATGAGTATCATATTGTTGGACACGTATCGTATACGCGTATCATGATACACGTAGCGTGTTATGAAACAGACCTTTTATTGTAGCCAATGCAAGCCCCAACCTCGTCCCGTTTGCATTTTCCAATTTCGTTCGCATTCCTAGCTACTCCTCACTTTCACGAAAAATCCTCACCGTTTCCCCCAATCCGAATTTCTCCATCTTCTCCTTCAACCCCTGGAATCCATACCTGACGGGTCAACGTCTGCTCTACGTTCCCGTTTCGGCTGCCTCGTTGGAAGCAAACCGCTCCAGGCCTTGGACATCTCCCCAGTCTGTCTTACTTTTTATGCTTGCTTACCTCTCTCTTTACCGCTTCTTTTCTTTCGTTTTCCTTTTCGTTTCTGTTCCTTCGTGTCTATCCTCTTATTCGACTCTCGACCTAACTCGGCATTTCTAGTAGTTTCTACCCTTCCGTCGTGTTCCTCGATTCATCGTACGATACACACTGGACAAATTGTCGGAAAACACCTTTCCAATGGCAATAAATCTGTGATGGATTTTGTATCGTATAAACGTATTGTGTGTATTATATGTTTTGTATTGTTATTGTATGTATGTATTAACATGTATTGGTGATGCATAGTAACAAATTACAATACACTAATATTATTTATTATATGTAAATTATTATATATAAGTAATTATAAGTACTATAGATTGTAGATTAACCGTTCTTTATGGGACCGAACCCCTGGTCAGATAAACGAATGATTAATTAAGTGTGTCAATGATTTTTCTGCTGGTCGATCATTTTCATCCCAACAAAAATATGATAAATCAAGAGTGGATAACCGGCAGTTTGCTGTACGTATATTATACACCGTATAGAAATAAATTAATTGCTATATACACAAGTGTTTACATTATGTTGAACAATAGATAGCCAAGAACAATTTGCCACTTATGGTATAACGTCGCAATTCGAAAAATGAAACTTTTTTACGTGGTCTTATATCGACAGCAATTATATAATACAAATTAAAGTGGAATAATGAAAATAAACGGGTATATATATAGACACCAGGTAAAGCACAATATTAATTTTTCTTGCCCCTTCCGTTCCCTCTTTGTTTTTTGTGATCCTTCGTGTCCATTCTCTTATTCCGATTCTCGTTTCGTTCTAGCCCACAATTTGCAATCCTCCATGGTCTCTCTCCTTCCATCGTGCGATACACAGCGGGTAAACTATCGGAAAATACTTGCATCACCACGACGAGTCTCATTTGTTGGTTGTGGTGGCCCCGAGCCGTAGATAGGTGGCCACCCAACAACGCCGCACTATAGCTTTCTGTATCCCATTATAAAGTTGCTCGACTGTTATATCGTTAACCATGCTGCAACGTTAGCTTCGCCGACACGTCGACCTCTCTTCCTTCTCTCGTCCTTCCGGGCTAAATACCATCGCTTATCATCGCTCCAACGTTCGCGATTAATCCATAGGCGTCTTATTTTTCACGCTGGTGTAAAAGGTCGCATCGACTAATTACCCGAGAGCCAACGACCGGACCGATTTCACGCTTACGCGACAGTGAACGAGTTAACCTTTGGAGCCGCGCACCTTTTCGAAGGCGATTCCAAGGATGATTGCTTGAATTTTTTAGCTATTATACAGGGTGAGACTCCGGAAGAAGAAGCTTCTTTCCCGCTAGTCGGACATTATTGCGACATCAAAGTTGATAATGGCTTGCTACATTGTATATTTTAGAAGCTCTGTTTTCTCTTATCTTAGTACTAGACTGTGGATTTATATGAAACTTTGTATTTTTATGAAGAAAACTGAAGAACCTACATAGTAATTCGTGTCGCCTATTGAAAATTATGACTCACTTTAGATATTTTATAACTTTTTGTATATTATAGTATAGACATCCTATGAATTTTGAATCTTCAAATTCCGCAAAACTTCACACATGACGTGATCGATAATTTTCTCCTCTTCGAATCTCTAGGGAAGGCATCAGTCTGTATGTTCGTACTAGGTAAGGTACTATACTCGTTCCTTACTCGGTAAATCTAGCGACAATGTTACTAGAATGTCTTTAGAATGAGTCGTTAGCCTCCACGTTTCGCTTGGCTAGCAGCCAGACTTTGTGGTAAATATGGGAATTATGAGGCTAGTTGCACAGCAGGAAACATTATAATGAAAGAAGATATTCAAAATGTTTTATATAACTCATACGATATGGACATAAAAGTTTTTTATGGTAAATGTATATATACCTTCGTGAATTAGTGTAAATAAAAATATTCTCGTTGCTCTAATTACATAATTTCCAAATAGCAATTTCAAGAAGGAGAAGATAAAAGTGTTTCAATTTCAAAGTGTAGAAACTACACGTTTGAAAGAAAAGAAACGCGTGTTACGTCTGCATCAATTTTTGCGTTATATTTTAAGGGCGATTCGAAAGATGATATCTAGAATTTTTGAGTAATTACACGAGGCGGAAAAAGACGAGGCGGCTTTGATCGTTAGATCAAGCGACAATGCCTTTATCTTGAGTCGTTAACCCTAATGTTTCGCTTGGGTGAATGCCAGACTTTACAATGAATATGGGGATAGTGGTGTTAAGTGTTCGGTAGCAAACGTTATAATGAAAACGAGAATAACAGTGGCCGGTTTTTAGAGGTGGAAAGCTGATGCAAGCCAGTACGCTGCTGTGGCTCCATATATGCATATAAATGATCTGTAATATGCAACGAGGCTGAATAGAATAATAGGAGAGGCAGTATGCAGGGGATGTGAATGGTAGAAAATCGTCCGGAAAGCCACGTCCCGAGTATTACGAGCGTTGTACAGTACAACTCGCTGTTTAGGGGATTTGCGCATTACTATGGCGGAATTTTGTCACAAATTCTAGATAAGATGTAAATAAGACATATGGTGGAAAAATTGAAAATAAATTCATTGTATTATTTGATAAAAATTGATATGAACTTAAGATATTAGATTCGATACAAAATAATAACGTACGTTTCTCGTAAATTAACAATTCGTTCAATGTATCAAAAGTGGAGTCCTTTCGCGCATTTTTCTCAAACAAATATTTTAAACTACCATAAAAATTACAAAAAAGAAAAAAACGAATTGTAGACACCCTTGAAATATTGAAATCTTACGACAGTGAAGGCAAAGTTTGCGATATTTCTCACGTAATCGTTGAGCTAGACTGTTTTCATCTAAAAGTCTTTCCGATAAATCCGCCAATGTTGACCGTGTCACAGGAGTAGTTTCGCTAACGTGGATTATTCGCAAGGATAACCAAGGGTACAATACAAGTTACATTTTTCATACAGATTTTTTCAACACGGCAAACTTTAAGAAAATTTTGGTCTTACAAACGCTTACGTATATTATAGATGCGTACATACGTATGACTCACGCAGAAAGCAAACTAATCAATCGAAATAAATCGTTTGATTTCTGAACTCCGATAGCGTAACTTTGGTATCAAAATTGAGAAACTTAGACACCGTAGAATTAATCAATTTGCGTAATTGAAGAAACTGCTGAGAAAGTTGAAAATTGTCCTTTATCTTGAAAATACAAATAACATTTTCTTATTGTATAATATTAAACTAACTGTGAAGTACAAACTTATCGAAGTAACCGTAAATCGCAAACCAACTGAGCTCTTGAAAAATGCTAGAAAAGTTCCGTCATTACTTAAACCATGACACAACATTTTCTTATATCCCACAGCTATTGGAAAAAATTTAATGATCAAAGTTGGCCTCTTCTCGTTCAAGATAATCGAACAATCAGACCTCTACTTTCGGAGATTATCTTTAAATTAATCGCTCACAATATTTCTAAAGAACCCAAAAGCGACGAACGTGCCGTACCAAAAGACTCAATAATAATTTAAATCACTAAAGACACATTGATATAATGACAATCGTAGAAAGATATTTTTAATGCGGTAGAAATCAAATTAACTGAAAAGGGGAAGTTTGACAACTTGGTAATTCAAAAAAATCTGAAGCTTTGCAAAAAAAATTTTTTGTTTCCTATTGGAAACTACAGTCTCGTAAATATTTAAGAAACTATATAAAATACAGGAAAGAAGTTAAGTTAAAAGATGTAATGTTCTTTGCAGTCTATATCGGGAATGTGAGAAATTGTCAAAAACAAATATTTTTTCAAAATTTATTCCACCAACCGCCGTTTTTTAAAGTTTTATTTTCTTCTGTTATACGTATAGTGTCTTTGAAGAGCTCTTAACAAATATATAAATGATTTTTAAACACAGATCGACAGGTGTAATGCTGATCGTGAGCTTATAACATTAAATTATATACGTAATTTCTTATATTTACAAGTACAGGCATTTGTAGCAATGTTTTTAATATTTTCTAACATCTTTTTATAAAATCTTTATTTACACATTAAACTTCCTTCGATTCAAACCGTACAAACTGTAATATTTATATGTTTGTAAAGAACTTTTCGAAGATTGTGTTACAATAAAAAATAAAACTTAGGAAAGGGTGTTACGTCGGCCGAATCTCTATCTAGACCAGGCCATACGCCACGAGGCTTTCGATAGATCGTATTCCTAACCGTCGCGCGCGGCACTACAATGTCGCGGACGATCACCTCATAAGACCGGCGAAATACCTATAATGTCGTGGCGGGCGCATATTTTTCGTCAGGCGTCGAGCTCTAGAAGCTTCGATTTCGGTCCGGTATTTTACAACACAAAAAAAGGGGCGTACATGATCGTAGCACGAACGGGGGCGTGATCCGAGCTTGGTGGGGGGTCGTCTTCCAGAAGACAAAAGAAACGATCAAGGGCAGTTAGTCTTATTTGAGGAGGCGAATAGAAAGCATCGCGAATTTGTCAAAACACGCATTTATCGTTAAACTATCTCTTAGTACCTACTTCATTGTTATAAATACAGACTATATTAACCCTGTTAAAACAGTGTTAATTCATTTAACCACTCCTATTATCATAATCGAAATAGGGGATTGATCATTTCGCGGCGTCGATTGTCAAATTGTAACGGGAATTTACGACTCCCGTTGACGTGCTTCCTCGCGAACGCGTCTCTCCTCGAGTGAACGAAACACGGAATAAATTTTTAAAAATTGTTTCTCTAAATTTCTCACATTCCCGATGTAGACTATAAAGAACACTGCAATTTTTAATGTAATTTTTTTTCTGTATCTCATATAGTTCCTTAAATATTTACGATAACATGAAAAGTAGAAATTTCTTTGGGGCTGTTTTCACCCCTAAGACTGTTTCCAGGCGGAAAAAGAATCGTTCTATTACTAGTAGCGCATGTACTACATTTATGCAAAGTTTCAAATTTTTTTCGAATTTTCGAGCTGCCGAGCTTCTCTTGCGAGAAAGGAAACACAAAGGGATAAGAAAAAGCTTCAAATTTCGCTAGATAACAACACCGTGTCTCGGAAGACGACGCTGAAGACAAAGAAGCCCATGAGCTGAATCCTCTTAATGAGCGGGCCAACTGACGCAGGAAGTCAGGATCGTTGCTCAATTTTGATGTTAAGTGGAGGACAAAATTAAGCGAGCTGCGTTTCAGTTCGCGGGACTAATTAAAACCGTTTTCATGCGTTGGCTGCGCGATCGACTTCCGTTGAGTTTCATTAAATATCGTCTCTAATTATAACGAGAGGGTTGAATTCCCTGGGAACACCGGGGATATACACTAAGCGACTCTACTGCCAGGATACTGCCGGGATACTGTCGGGAATAATGTCGCAATCAATTACGCTATCCGCAGAATGACGAGGACGATTGAAAATTCGCGTGATTTTCCTTCGATTCCACTGAACCGATCCATTGGACTTCTATCTTTATTTCGTTGGATACCGCTCTTTTTAATTCCGTGTATTATTAAAGATGGTGGAAAATGAAGTTCATAATTGGAATTATTTCTTTTATTTTTTATACAGTATATAAGCGTAGAAAATTGCAATTTATCTCTTTAGGAATGAATTTATTCGGGTTAGAGAGAAATGGTCATATTTCTTTACATTTCAATAAAACAAATAATATAAAAGAGCAATATTTAAAAAAAATTTTCTTAAATGTTTTTCCATTTCTTAATTATACGTAAATTTCTAAACATTTCTATAGTATCCTATTGATATTTCTTTACGTTATGGCAATCTTCATAAATCGACAAAAATCATAGTCTGGCTATAAACGTATCTTTCCACTTTAAACGTCCTATTGATATTGACGAATATGAAACACCGACCATAAATAAAAATGTCAACCTCGTTTGCTGATATTGATATTGAAATAAAGCTTGGCTGCTATACTGTATCAGTTCCTTCCGCTACATTTTACTATAATGGTTAATTATTAACGAATAAACGGACGCGAGGTCTGTCAGATTTCCCCGAAGAGGAATATGTTCGTGACGTTGAACGGTCGCAAATTTTAGTCTAATTTTTCTGAACGAGAGATAAGATGCATTTGTATAATGTTGCTCCGCTAAACCGTGGCAACGTCGCGTATAAACGCGTTTACCTGCTCGTTGTGGTGTAAACTGGAAGCCAGGCGTCTAATTACCTGACGCTAATGGCCAAGATGAGCGATCCCAGAGCCGCCGTCATAAATCGAAGTAGGTCGCGTTATAAATAAAGAAAACTCGCTTATTAAAATTCCGTCCGCGGGGAAATATTATCGCATAAAGAGCCGTGGCGCTCTTCGTTATCATTTGAATCGTTACCTTTAACCTGCACGGAAAATTAGAATAACAGGGACAGCCAAGCTAAAACGGAGAAGCTTTTGGTGATTGTTGCCAGAGATATACAAAAATATGCAAGCACTCGTCGGGTCGTAAATATTCATAGAGAGCATCCGAATTCCTTGCTCCACCGTCCGGAGATTCACGCCTTCGTTCTCATTTGTATTTGTCACTGATACGTGGTATTAAATGAACCGTTTATGCAACCTAGTGAAATACTACTAGGAATTACCAACTTTTAATGTGCAACTAAATATACTACGTGAATGATTATGATTAATATTGGAATTACTGAATCGGTCAAAATGTCGAATTGATGGACAAAGATTTCTTGTCTTTGCAATTAGGTACTGAAAACATATGGGATGTTATTTAGGCGAAAATATGATTATATACGTATACTCGCGAAAGTATTTAAACATTTACCATAAACTTTTATTTCATGTAAAACTTAAATGCATATTGTACTTACGTGTTTAACCATAATCACAGGTTTAGACATAAAGCGATGTTGAAATAAAAAATTAATGCAAATATGTTTATTACGTTCTTCAATTATAATCATATTCCTATGTGTGTATCTCAATAAAAGACATCACTAATTTCGTTACCATAAAGGTAAACATTTTCACGATTTCCATATTTCTAGTGTCAAAAATGTTTTCGTTTGAACAGAGATTAACCTCGACTGCCTACGCAATAAAATTGTTGTATTTAGACGTTTCAACTTTATGAATGCCTACATCTATGAACACATACAATCTACGCGTCTGAATACTCGCGGTTGTATGCAGGTTGAGAGAGGAAAGGAATTGCAGGCCAGACAGATTGATTACAGAATGGAGTACATGAATTTATTGGATGCGTGACTGTGAAGGGACTGTCCCTTCTAAATATACAGATACACACAACCACAGCAATAGAACTTTTCCGCCACATGCCAGGTCCATTTGCTATGATCAATAAAATTTGTTAAACGTTTATAAAACGTACATAAACGTTGAAGAGCGTAGTTGCGAAAGTTACCTTTGCATTATATGTCTCTAATTTTTGTAAAGAGACTAAAATCCTAGTCTGACCGTAAACGTATCTTTCTACTTTACACTGCCTACTAATGAATATATGCGAACTACATATAATAAATGATAGGTAAAAAACATAAATGAAAGCAATTCCCATTGAAAGGATTAATCGAAACCTTGTTCGTGACTCCATGAATAACTACATCACTGACAAAATTATCATTTTCGATCCTCCTCTACGCGATACAGTTTCAATTAGACGATCCTCATTTCTACATTATACAATCCGACGATTGTTCAAGCAATCAGTCCGAATTTGTACAATACATAACAGAGAAATTTCATCAAGAATACAGTATTCATTCATCGGAAATCCTCTCACCGTCTCGTAACAATACGCATTATATCAAAATACATACTCATCTAATCGCTATCGACGCGGTAGTTATTCATCGTGCGCATACTGCATTAATTTCAACATCATTCTCGCGCAATGCTATTTATTATCCGAGGTATATTCACGAAAAACGGATCAACCAACCAGCCTCAAAATTAGTTTGTACGCACAAAGTAAACCTGGTTTACGGCATCTCTAAACGCCTGGCAACCATTGCAAACGACGTTCAAACGTGCTTCGTTTCTCCATTGCATTCGTACACGTTTCGAAACGTTTTATCGTTCAATAATACGCGGTTTAAGCGAAATCGGGCGATATCTGGCTGGTTATATCGTGTTCCTCGATTTGAGTTCTTTGCAAAAATGCGATTTGTGTTGAAATTATACGTTTTAATGATGCATTCGTTCTAGGCATTACAACAATGAAAGGTTCGTGCATAAAAATCTCGTTCAATGCTTATTTTCCAGGGTATAAACAATTTTATTTTATGCTAGAGATATATATACTGGCATCAGGGAATCAGCTGAACCTTTCTCTTTATCCAATTCATGTTTCTTGCTCCAAAATTCACAAACGAAAACAAATGACACAGAATATGGATAAAGTTCCAGTTATTGTATCAGAGTAGTTTCAGCTGATTCATTGATATCGGTATACTTCTTATTGTAACATGAAATACAGTTGTTTATGACTTATGAAATAAGCCTCATTTTTATGCACGAACATTTATCACTGCATTAAAATCGACGTTATAAATATCCCTCGTGTATTTTATTGCACCTTTATATAATCTACGTGCTACTAAATCGATTTATTTCTTCTAATATGCTCTCCTTTTTCAACGAATATCTCTCTTCTCGGACATGCTTAATTATGCGAAATTTTAATTAATCTTCTCTACTTCTTGAATCACTTTAATCGTTTAATAATACTTGAAATTTCTTGAACGATTACGAACGACTACAGTCACATTTCAATTCGTCAAGTAACGTACACACTTCGAAGCGTCTCATCGTCCAGTAACACGCGGTTTACGCGACGGAAACCAGACAACGTCTGGCTAGTTATAGCGTGTCCCCTGATTCGAATCCTTTGTTTATAATCCACTTTCGACAAGCTGCGACAAGGCAAAGGCTTTCATAGTCCCGCCACGTTACTGAGGGGTTTATTGCTTTATCCTCGGCGGAAGGGTCGAAAATTCAAGTTTCGAATCGTCTTCCAGGCGATCGTCTCGCGAGCGTTCAAACCATCGTGTCTGCTTGCCTTTACGTTCCTCGTAATTGAACTGCTCGAGGAAGTCGCGCGAGACTGCAGCCAACGTGAACCAAACGGACAACCCTTATTCAACCCGTGACGTAATCTTGCCGGCAATTTTCAGGGGTACGCGTAAAGAAAACCCTGATAAACCTTTCAATCTGGAACTTTCTAATCTCGAGTTTAAACGAGATTCGGTAATTTTGAATTCTGTAATTGGAAAAGAACGAAAAGTATTTCTTCGATACTTAAATGTTAATAACGTCGCCGGCGAAGTTCAGGGTAAAAAATCGCTGATATTTGTAGGTTAAAATTAAATTTTCTGCCGGAGATTTTGGCAAGTTTTGTAGTAACGAGGGTGAGTAAAGATTCTATAGACTCGTGTGTATCTAACTGGTAATATAAATACAAGTTTCTCACTGATCCACTTAGATAGTTCCCAGTTAAACAGCTGTCCGAGGATGTAGGTGCGGATGTTTCGAATTGGTAATTGATTCGACACTTTTAACGAAGAGCTACGGAAGGTGAAGCGAAAGTTTTGAAAAAAATTCGTTCATCCCTGTCCGTCCGCATCTTAATGGGTCTTTCGGTCCCATTTGACATCTGACACAATGGTAAAAAATCTATGAAACGGAGAGATAAATCATTAATTTTGGAAATTATTTTATTAGGGTTTTGTATTCATCGCAAGGAATAAAAAAAAGTGCAAGTCAAAAAGCTGCAGAAAAATTGTTATATGAATGGCCAAATAATGTAGTCTTTTATAGGAAAAGTATGTAAAATTGATACGAGGGATGGACGAGGGTTAAAAGAAAGAAACACACTTTCGAATCAATTTTCAAATTGCTATAAATTTATAGTATTCTAACAGATACCGCTTTCTCGCTGGTCTCTTCGATTATTAATCGTGTTGTAAATTGACTCTAAAAATCGCTGTTTATTATCTGATATATACATTGTCGTTTAAAACATGGCATTCTATACGTAATCAATCTCGTAAAAGGGGTACTTGAAATGTTACAAACGGTCGATGTACTTCAACTTGTTTTAAGAGGCTAATAAAGAACCGAATAGCTGTATTCAGTGTGGAAAAAAGAATCACCCTTGGGAAACGTTATTTACGCGCAATAAAAAAGCGATCGTTATTGTATGGAGCAATGCAATCGGCAAGTTTTAGAACCGCGCGTAAAACACATGTGAAGTGATCGAATTGAAATGTTTATTTCTTAGTTTTATTTAAAACATTTATACATGTATCCGGATTGTTTTATACGAATGTTTCTATAATATATATAACACATCAATTCAAGTACAAAATAGTTCAACATAAATTTCTTCGTCCTGTTGCCGAAGAAAATGAGGACTCTATAATGGTAACCTGTCATAACTGTGATCATATACCAACCAGTATTAATCTTACGACTTTAGAGTACAGGAGAAAGGTATTTGATATTTCGTTTATACGTAAAGCGTTATATGGCCCAATAACCTATTCTGACATTATAGAGAAATTTAAAGCTAATGTTCGATCCAAAAACTTACGTCATTCTGAACTATTGCGAGTTGAATATCATCGTACGGTTAAAATATCATTGTACAATTATTTCAGCCGCTTCAGCTATATGATATCAAGTACATGCCAATAGTGTACATCCACTGATTCTTTCGTGCAACCATCTCGCTTACTTAAACGCACCAACCATCTATTATAACACATCAAGTCCTTTTTTTGATTACTAATTATTGGTATTTAAATTCTATTTAAGTACTTAATTATTATTTGTTAAATACGTCTTAGCCAAAACAAGTGTTATTTATTAAATTCCTAATAATTATAATTATCAATTAATTTCTCGCTTACTTGCCTCCCTTTGTATCTTTCCTCTTTCGTATTGCAAATTATAGATTTCCGTGAATATAATAAATAAGTAAATAAATAAATAATAACCTTAAAAGAGGAGTAACCAAGAAACTCTTTCTGTAATAACATTTAGGAAAGAATCGATTGTAACAATCGGAATGAAAAAGGATTTGCTATAATACCACGGCTACAGTAATTAATTGGCCCTGTCGCTCGACTGAGCCGTATTATCCGCCCAGCAAGGGGTGACTTTTTTCCCAGCTCGCACTCCCTAACGCGTCCATCATCTTCTTTTTCAATTAATACCAACATCGAGAAGGTCCATCACAAGCTGAGAGCCGGATCGCTAGTTTTCTTATCGTTCCCAGGAGCACCCTGTTCTCGATTCTCGTTCGACTCTCGAATTTTAAGGCCTTTCATAGGCCATATAAATCCCTCGTGTTCTCGAATGCACACTGGAAACCGTCGACCTCTATCTATATAAAACAGTTTTCGTGAACATGCCGCGAAGAAGATAGAGTTGAACGCCTGGACCACTTAATTCTCTCCCTTTCACGAGGAAATTTTCAACCCTCTTCCATGCTCGTTCTACGTTCTAGGTTCTACGTTTTAAGTTCTACGTTCGAAGAAACAAACCCCTTGAATTGCGTTGAGGAGTAAATCTTCGAGGAATCGATTTTTGCTCGTGAAATTTACGTGTGTTGAAAGAAATTAATTCAAAAAAATTCAGTTGAGCCAGATCTCTGAAATTTTGTTTTAAATCGTGAAGGTATTTGCATTTAAAGAAATTGAAGTGAACCATGGCTCGAAAATGGAATAATACTGAGAAAGATATAATGTGACTAAGAGAGTCATAAATGTTTGGAAATTCGTCTCTGATCATAATGTAATTATATTTAAAGAAACTGGAATTACAATCATACTTTCTAAGTGAAATACTTAGAAGGAATGGTCACTTTTGTCCCGGCTGTACATGTAAATCCCTAGTATGCCCGAAAGTACACTGGAAGCTATCGATCGCATCTATACAGAACGGTTTTCGTGAACATACCACAAAGAAGATTCAGTCGAAAGCCTGGACCATTTAATTTTCTCCTTTTCACGGGAAAATTTCCATCCAACTATCCTTCTCCATCCTCCTACGCTCGTCCACGTTTCAGAAGTTTTATGTTCGAAGAAATGAAACTCTCGAATCGCGTTAATTAGCCGGCAAAGCAATATACCAATGAAATACAGAGAAATTCGAGAAAAAGATGAACGATGAGAAAAGACAAGTTACTCGATAGATCGTGAATTTTTCATTTATTTCTTGTTGCATCCTCCTTTCTTTTTTCTTCTTCTTCTTCTTTTGTTTTTCTTGTTTGATTTTGTTTCATTAAAAGTTCGTGTTTCTATTTAAGAACAATCGCAGAAAGCCCGAATCGATCTGTCGTTTAATTCCTGTTCGCTTTGCATCGCGAATGGATCTCAAACATCGTTTCGAATTCATTCGTTAATTGATTCTTCGACGAAGGCGCAGCGTATCATGTTCGAACCGTCGGTAATGAATTTCCGCCTCTACCACGTAGGTACTGTATTACACGCGAACATCATTCTGTACAGTTGAAGGTAATTTAATAATCATCACAGTCCGCTTCGTGGAACGTTCTACGGCTCTTTTAATAGGCAACGTAGCCTTGTTTTGATTAAAACTTGCTTCGAATTATTTGCACAATGTAAATTATTATGCTCCCACGGTAAAGTTTGATGAATTTCGACAATGCAACCGGATTTCCGTATTTAACGACTGTTTTTAACTCTGTTAATTCCAAATTTCCTGACTTATGGATAATGTATCTAATGTTTTATGCCTTACACGAGATTTAATTTTACCGAGGCTACAGTGAAATTTTAGCGATATACGTTCTATCGAAATCTATTTGCGAAAGTTGTTAGAATATCGTAAGGTTTATTTTGCACGCCTATTTCTCTTTGCGTCGCTAATTAAAATTAGTATGTGAAGATGATGTGATTCTGTTTCATGTATTTATTCCTTGTAAAGATTTTTATATGCAAAAGTTATAATATATTCCCATTAAATGCTTTGATATGGAGTAGCAAGTGATGGAAATAGTGTTTACAAGAGAAGACAGCAGATAACAGTCTTATAAATAATCAAAAAAATGAAGTCTGAGATTTTTGTAAGTGGAATTTGGCACTTGAAGATTACGAATAACTATATATAAATATATATAAATTATAAATAATACGATTATATGTAATAAAATATATAAATTATATCAATATAATAATTTATATAAATTGCAAATTATTAATTGAATAAAATTTATAAATTATACCACATGTTGACCCCTGATCTCTACAATGATCTACAGGTTAGCAAGCAATTATTCAATTAAAACTCTGAAATCCAAATCTGTACCAAAAGTATGTGCTACGCGTTTCAACGGCAAACTGCAAACTACCCCTTTAATCCTCTTTCAATATATTTACATCAGACTCGTATATCACCGTACAACTGCTCGACAACGATAACTCCAACCAAAACACCCCGTAATATCTAATTTCATAACTTACGAAGTGATAATTACGCAGAAACTGACACAGTTGTTGCACAGTGCCGCATGCAGTAAACAAAAATCGAAATAATCGTCGCTCCATCTTCATCTTATTATTCAATGGCAACATTATTCTGTAAATAGGTCATATAATTGTAAACAATAATTCCCCAAACATGTGATAAACAGACTTTTACTCCAATCATGTCGGATCCCCTGATATTAAGTTTCGGGAAAACTGCACATTGTATACATTTCTTGATCTTTATCCCGAATCGGTATTCAAATGTCACATCGTGGAACGTGAGAACGCGCGAACGTGCGAACGTGGACCGCTAACATGCGAACCTGGTCTGCAATCGTGCGAACGTAGCCCGCGAATTTTTATTTTTATTCCGAATTCTCGTTGCAATGCCGCGTCGTGCGTCGTGTCACGAGCAACTTTACAACGTCGACGACGAAACATCCGACTAAAATATGAAACTGCTACGGTCGCAGGTTCATTAATTTCTCGAGAAAACGACGGTTCTTTATCCACGAGACGCATCGGGTTTCTATTAGTCTCGACCGATCGAGTTAGCAAAGTTGGCGCACAAGACTCGTAGTCGTTTCTTCTACGACGCGAATGAGAAACGAAGTTGGCCTATCGATCGGTGGGTGCTCGTCATTAGTTTCTTTCATTGATCGATGGATTCTGCGAAGAAGAAGAGAGAAAACCTCTGCCACCGCAAACGTTTCGCGAGCGGTACGGTTTCTTGTCTTCGAATTATATTTTTCCCTTGTCAACCATAGTAACTAATGGACAGGAAAACGAGCCAACAGAAGAAACGCAATGGCAATTTCACGACACGATTTATATTTCACCAACACAACTACGGTTTCCTCGACTATTAATCGTTCGATTGAAACGATAGCAGGAAGAACGAAACGAAATTCAATATCGCGTATGAAATTTCCATGATTACCAAATAACAAAACGGTATTAACATTGGACCAGTTATTCTGACTAATTTGATGGTTCGAATGGTAATGCGGGTATATCAAATAACAATAAGGAATTTTAGTAGCATCAAACTATACTTCTCAAGAGTAAATCTGAGCTAAATGCCGTATTGTTCCTTATAATTCTATTGGTAGAACGTACTTTCCCAGAAACTCACTGGAACAAATTTCAGAAATAGAGATCCATTCCGTAGGCGTAATCAGATGTTCTTTAATAACGCCTTTATTATTTCTAGATGTTCTAGAAATAATTCCTTTATTATGGATAAACTCTTAGATAAACACACCTGTGATAACAAGTATGTAACTGAATAATATGTATTACAAGAATAACACGAGTCATCTGTAATCGAGGAATATTATCCGAAATAATAAATGAAAGGAACAACGATTCTCTCCAACATCGCAAATACTTTGCTTCCTTTATCATCTTTCCGATATACGACAAACCTTGGCGTTATGAAAAATTGAATCGGAGGAAATACGTTTGTACAAAACATAGGAAATATACATTATGCAAAAGGAATACATATGAATTCCGTATACGATGAACAACGTTTATGCTTAACCGATATCGATACATATCGAAACGTCGGATTTGTACAGCTGTTCGTTCCGACAGGGACGCTAATATTGGCCGACGAGAAATCTGACTGGTTCTCTTCCCTGCGACACAACGGGTGTAATATTCTATTCCAAAGTCGAGACACCATATTCCCACGAATCCGTATCGACGTTCGACGGTACGCATCGACGTCTTACCACTCGAGAATCGATATTACGCCCGAAAAAGGAGCTCAATGGAATAACCTACATACGAGGGCGTTGCACCCTCGTGCATCGAATACCGAACCGCAATTAAAAAATACAACGAAACTACCACGACGAAGTCTGCTTGTATTTTGTTTCTCTATGCTTTTTTCTTTATTCACTATCCTATTTTTTCTACTTTTTTTCATTTAGTTCTATAAAAATGGAAACGAAAACTGTCCGTCATATTCGTTACACATCCAGCCAATTATTCAAACAGCACGCTTTTTCTGGAAGTGGAACAGTGTCACGCGCAATTAGCAAACAAATCGAACGGGGATCATTCTTGATACACGAAATCATGGCTGGAATATTAAGATGAAGCTTTTATCGATCCCGTGGGAAAAATGGCAAGCCAATATTTCGGATTTTGTAAAATTGCATTTGTCATGTGTAAAACGTAAAACTGACTTTATATTCGATATAAAAAAGATGGATGAGGTTGTAGTTTAAGCCATAGTGCACTTCGGATATCATAATCGAACCTGTTTAACCCAAAATCAAATCTCTATCGTTTTGACATGACAAATGGTTACACGACGAATCGTGGATATATCGCACGCTGATCTTTGTACACCCACGAAGATGAAAATTTTCTTCAAATCAACGCGAATGTCCAAACTTTCGCTCCCGGTAGCCACGAAACAAGTTAGCAGCCGCGAAGAAGGCGAGAGCTAACGATTCACGATTCGATCCATCTTTCAGGCCCCGTTGGAATTCCTTTCTAACAAAATTGAATGCAACTCAAGCCAAGAATTAATACGAAGCCGGACGATTGATCAAGCGTTCCCTCGACTGACTGGCGTAACGTCGAAATTTAATTGGAAATACTGTTGATGCGGCGTGCAGTTGTCTATTTAATTACACGTCACGACACGATGTTCGCATTAAACATCGACGATATTGCCCTCTTTTCAAGCGGACGCGTGGCAACCATCGGCGGAATAAGGAAACGCCGGCTGTTCGCGAAATACGACAGACCATTTATTATCTGAAAACATCGCCGTGTCGCTGAGTCCTGTTCGTTTATTTACTTATTTGGTCTCATTTTCTCGGGTCAGCCGGTCAGAAAGTAATTGTCACCGCGGCGAAAATGAAACGACGAGAGAAGAAAGAAAGTGAGCTGAAGCGAAAAGAAGTCCGGATAACTCTGCCCACCTTCCTTTCCATCGAAGGATGAGGTTTATTACCGTGAAAACGGAATAAAGGGGAATGTCGCAAAAAGCAGGAAACGCAATGAGGATCGTCGCTTCACTTTTCCACTTGGAATAAGAAGACATCTTTAAGAAGAGTAGCGTCACTTTGCGACATTCGTTCAGAGGAAACGTATCAGTGACGATGATTGAAACAGAATGTTGCGAGGAAGAGCACAATTATAAAGAGGAATTAAATCTTGGGAAGATTGATTTCTATTTGTGAAGTTATATGGGTTTGGAGAAATTGGAATTAACACGACTACTACAATGTTTAAGAAAAATCTCTGATGATGAAAGAAAACAGGTCTTTAGAATTTTGTCCTGAATTAGAAACCTATTTATGCTTTAAGAAATTGAAGCGAAGCAAAATAGAACATTTAAGAAAGTTACGATTTTACACATTTATATCTCCAGAGTGGAAAAGTGTGTATTGTACATATCCGCAAACTAACGCGTCTGCTATCCAAAAAAAGTCCTTAATGGTAAACATAAAAAATATCTTTCGAAGCGGATTTCGATGGATGAAAAATTCAAGAATATTAATGGACCGACAATGTTTCGATGTATTTTTCGAAAGGTATAGAGAAAACAGTCGTGAATACCTCGTTGCACGTTCCATACGGAACTCCGTCGTGCGGTATGACTGGGAATGTTACATTTTTTACGACAGCTGTGCTTGCGATTCGTTGGTTATTTCAAAGTAAAACGATCACAGCACACGTTCACGCTGTTGCTGCAGACGAGAGTGACAAAAATAACAAACGACCCTCCTCGCGAACTTATACCACGATAGTGACCGTAGAGAAAGGAAATTACGGACATCAATTTTTTAACTAGTATTTATTTTTCATTCGTTGACTCGATGCACAAAATCAATTGTAAAAGTGGAGAGAAACTCTCTACCAGTCATTTTCGTTAACACTCGACCAACAAACTCGGCTACTCCTTTGTTCGAGCAAAACGATTTAAAACTTTCCATTTGCGCGCTCGTTTCGTATTTTCCTTTGAAATAACTCGCAAAATAAAACAAAAGAAAACATATATATAGTAAAACAAATGCAAAAAAGACACGAGGGTGCGGAGTGGAAGAAATAATGCCAGTGATAACATATTTTTGCCGGGGGAAAAGGAGTAGAAAAGAAAAAAGGAGAGAATGAAATATAATTGTGAAATGTCACTCTAAGTTCCTTCTATTCTCACGAATCTCGTGACCTTTCCCTTTCACGGTTGGCGCTCGACTGACCTCTCAAATGCCAACACTCGTTCGCTTCACGAGAGCGCGCACAGCATTTTTCCACTTTGCGATTAAACAGATCCTCGGACGTAATTAAATGCTAACTATGGCTCCCCGGTAGACTAGGGCCACTCTAAAACTAAATGTTTTCGCAAAATAGCGTGCTCGAGATTCCTTTCTTCTATCCTACTCGTTACGCCGGAATAAAGGACAATATCTCGAGATATTTACCGAGATATTTTGCTCGTATTGTATAATATATTCACACAGAAAGCTGTCTCGAGATAATGATTCGTAATCAATTTTATTTATGACTGGACGGACGTCTCGTATTGGTACTTTAAGAATTATTAACTACATATTTCGCAGAACATACACTAGTATATAATATAACAAATGAATTTTGTAACTTGTTACGAATTAATCTTACATTCTGAGCGTTACTTCGTATTCGTATTAAAAATACCAGAGAATCCCTTTGGTTCTATTAGATAATTAATTTGCTGCTATTTCAACCGTTTTGATATCGAGAATCTTTTGATACAATCGATCGAAGAATACCAGCGCTCTTTTGAAACGAAGATTTATAAAATCCAGGACTAAAAAAAAAAAAACGCTGTAAATTCACTTATATATGTAATATTATTCTTCCCCTGTTCCATTTTACATGGTGAGAACAAAACAATTTGTGTGTACATTTTCAATGGCGTCAAAGCAGTATTTGCAGAATATAAATAGTTAAACACAGGAAAAGGTTTTAAATCCCTTAAAATTCTAATTTTCATTTCATCAAATTAATGTTTCACAAAAATTTCAATCTCTTTTATAAACACAGCTAAAGAAATGGAATCCGCAGAGGAACTTGTTTCGCGCTCTAAATATTATAACTACAATATTTCATTTTGGATATTCTATTATGCATACATCCTGTACATTTTTACATCTTTAAATTTCTCATTACTGCGTGAACATTCGCAGTTTGCCCATGAATAAACGAATAACACGCCGCACTCAAATAAGAAGTAAACAACAGCGCAAACTGCATGCTATGAAACCAAAAATACCAGCTACAGCGTCGATTTTCTTTTTTCCTGTTTGGGTGCGAAAACCTGTGTCCCGTTTCCATTTAATATTGCAGACAACGAGCAACGACATGGATCGCTTCCGGGCAAGGCAAAGGACGGTTCGACGGTGCGCGATCAATTTCGCGACGATCGAGCCGATGGTGAACGACGCCTGTTGTCGTCGAACTAATCCGCGGGGCGTTTACCCTCGGAACCTGAATAATTCTCGGTTCAAAAATATCGTTGGAAACCGCAGCCGAACGATTACGAGCCTCGATAAAAAGCACGACCTCGTCGAGCACGATAATACAGCCGGGTTGAACGCGGCCATCGCGTAATAACTGTGAAATTATTCAAATTCTCGGTCTCTGCTGAGGCTGAAATTCGTCACCCGTTATACCTATGCGAGGACCAGCCGTTTTAATCCTTGATAAATACCTTCAATGAAAGTGTGTTTCATTGCATGGTTAATCCCGATACGTGCACCGCGCTCTGTCACGATTTGCAGAACGATTTCGGCAACGTCTGAACGATTAAGAGCTAATTCCAATAAATCCCGCGCAATCAGCCAAATGGAGATATTATAGCTTAAAGTGTATTTTGTTTTTGGATATGTTCGGGATATGATTAACGATGTAATGTTTTCTTTAACGCTATTCACTGGGGTGGTATTTGAAATTTATTGCCCCTTCGGAAATTTATTACTATACTATGGATGCTTATACATTAATGGGAATTTAAAGATGCAAAGATACAAAAATTTATATGCAAAAGTATATAAAATATTCAGAGCGTGGTATTTGTTATGATATACATATGTACGTATAATGGACGAAGCGAAACTCTGTATAGAAGAATCTACTTCATCGTGTTAAATACTAGATAGATACTAACGTGATTTAAATTGTGGTTTGAGAGGATTAGACAGTTTGAGTACCGAACACACGTAGAATTTATATTCTATCCTCTTATGAGGACGAAACGTAAATATAACAAAATTTGATAGTAATAGTAACATAAGATGTACGTTTATAAGTTTGAGGCCTAATAAATGTAAATGGTAGTACTTTATGTAATGATTAAATTAGAATAAAGACTAACTCTAATATCTGCATCTAAGTCTGCTTAATATTGCCTGTTTTTTTATGATCTATAATTGCAGTGGTTGAGTGAAAGACGGAATTTATACGATTATATATAACTATCGAAACGGTCGATATTCTGCGAACACCAAACACAAAAGTTATAACAGAGTCAAATCGTCTGGTGAAATAACGAAATCATAGCTTTCGCGCGATAAAGTAAATGCTGGCTTCTAGTCATTGACGAAAGTAGATAACGGTATTGATCGCAGACATCTAGATTATACGTGAATCAGCCAATCAAAAGGTATATATGCTATCTGTGCGTACACTGTATACAGTTTGCGAAACGTCAGTGTATTGTATATGAGCAGCGCAAACTGTGTGTACCGTTGCTTTAAGTTTGACCTACGTACCTATTTGACTCTATGCAGTCAGTAGCAATGCACGGTAATGTTGAAGTTGACTTATGCTCACGCATCGAATTGTCCACGTGACTATAGCATGAGCAAACGTTACCGTACACCTGTGAATACCGTCCAAGTATCGTGTTCTACTTTAACGCGGTGCAAACTGTTGTTTGGTACAATAGACAGTCCTTAGTAAGATTAATAGGTATTTCTATGATACGATCCATAGGTGCCACAATGTATCCACGCTGCGGAGCCATTAATCAACGTTGAGTCGTAAATAGACCCAAACGAACCGAGATGATGTGTTAAATAATTGAATAGAGGCATTAATCTCGTATGCTGTTCTATCCTCCGAACCGGTAGTGGTTTATAGTAAATAATTGAAATAGATTAACCCTCGCTGTCCTGCACAAATATTTTCCTCCGAGGCAAACATTTCCTGCTACCTGTCTTGTAAACCTCTTTATGCACTTGGACTTGACGTTCGACGTTTGAGATATATCTATCTCGAGGATCTCGATACTTGCTCGAATATTTAAACCTGGAACTTTTAGTTTATTTGTTCCAATATCAATTATTCTACTTGATGTTCGTGTATTCTTATGGTTAAATATTTATATAAATAGTGATATACCAGAGCACTTGAATGTTCAAACACTTATTTTTATTTCCGAGTGAACGCTACAGTCACTACTAGTGCGAATAAAGATGATGGAATTGTTACTATGACTTAATGGCTGATCTCAAATCTCAGAAATAGCAATAGCATCGCGTCCATGCCGTAATCAATTATTCTTAACCGCCTTCCCATGGGGTACCTACATACATAAATATCGTAAGTGATGAACTACTTTCGTATTTGAAATTCAGATCGGATCGAAGAAACGCAATATTCACCGGCGAAGAACTAGAAACATAATGATTTGTAGTTTCAGACTGCATTCCCAGCAAGCATGTTAAGGTCAAATGAGTTCTCGGCTATAAGCTCGTGATGCGCCTCGCAACGAACGCGAAACAGTGCCATCGGCGGAACGCAATTTAAATTCTCTTAGAACAGCCTATTCCATTATTCACTCGTCCCGTTCATAAAATGAAACGTGCATAAAGAACCGATGCAACCGCAAACATGAACATTACCAAACATAGCTTTCGTAAGAGAAATAACGACCATCTCTCTTCGTTCTTTCTAAATCCAGTTCCTTTATTTGGTCATCAGTCGTGATGGTGCTAGAGCAGTGGGGAATTTGAAGATGCAAGAATTTCGACTCTTTTCTCGGCAAACTTGCTTTCCATCACATTTCTATAACGAATTTTATTGGCATGTCGGACGAAACGAAGAATAGACAACAATAAGTACAATTACAAAGCTGACACGCAACATCATCGGGAGGAATCAATTCAATTTTTCTCAAGGCAGATTTTCTCGGTAACACGATTAGTAAATATCGCGCGTCATATTTCACTTCTCTTTACATTTTTATCGTTTTTAAATATTCGTACACTTTCATCGAAAAATATGGAAAATATGGATAATATAGACAGATATTCGATAGAATCGGGGCAAGTAAAATTGACGGCGATATTCGCGATTCTACACGATTAACTCGTACCATCATTTACAACTGCACTTGCTAAAATAAAATCGGAGAATATACAACTGCGAATCGTAAAAATTACAATGGACAACCGACCTTTTACTAAAGCCTGATTGATGGAGATTAAAAATGGATTATACGCGTGTTCACTTTCTATTTTATACGTCGAAGCACAAAGTCTCATTTGTAACATTTTATAATAATGCCTAAATGTACAGATCGAATATCAAGAAGATATTATATATCGAATAATTTATTCCCAATAGATCTTTCACAGTCCAAAGCCAGAAGTTAGAAGTCCAAACACCATATTCCAGATTTCAATCACCAACATCCAGCTACTAACAATCTCTGTACAGCGGCACTAGGCCGCAAAGAACAACTCTCTTTCCAACGGTTTCGTCGGTACATAGTATAACATCGCGGGAAGACTGTTTACGAAAGACCGACGAAACATAAACAAGGCCGCGATGAAACGTAAATGCTGACAGGCCTAATGGACCATCGATATCCCTTTGGTCCTTCTGTCAAATACCCGGAAGAAAGCATACGTGATCACGATCGTGTCACGTAAAATCACAAGTCACAACTCAGATTATAAAAAAACAAGAAGGTTGAGCCGAATCACAATTATTAACTTTCTTTTTTATTGCACTTTATTATGCACTTAATAATCACACTTGAGTATATACAGAGTTGGCACGTATAAAATACACTTTACTCTAATAGCTCTATATAAATTAAGTAGGCAACTGATCTAAGGGTAGAAACGCGGTAAAAAGATGTTGACTGTTCGAAAGTTGGAAAATCAGTGAAGTTTAGTGACGATGTTGTGGCGGAGGAAAGCTAGTGATGGGTGGGTCTAAGGACACGAAAAGAGCAGATTTGTTAAGGACAACTTTTCATTAGGAGAGTGTAGGAAATAGACTTCGCTGTCAATTGGCTGATTTTCTGGGTTGGTGGGTGAGAAAGGTTGCTAACGGAAGATATCGAACGTGAGAAAACCTTCCCGTATCTTCCCGTAGTAGGCAAAAATATAAGGAACGCTTGAAATAAAAGATGCTTGTTTTTGGTCTGAAGGAGCTTAACTATGAAAATGCCAAGATTTATGGCGGGTCCTTAAGAATATTGAGGGTACGCGGCAAGGATGTGTAGACAACTGGTTGTCATCTTGCCCTCGGCGTGCGGCCTGATCTCTGATGTGATTGACATTATAATCGCGGACGCTTAACGAAGATTTGCGTAGTGGGATATCGAAAGATGACAAAAGGGAAGAAAGCGGATTAAGAGATGAATTGTCAGCAACAGTTGTCAGTAAGCAGTGGTCAGCACAAATCCCGAGTCGAGAGTTGTGAAGCAGCCGCTAGTCGAGTTAATAAACGAATTGTTAAATAAAACGCCGAGTATTTCTTTGGCACCCTACACATCCTATGCCTCATCTGCAATTCAAAGATCATGTCCGTAAAAGCTAATTGTCAATTAATGATAAATTTTTTCATACACTTGATCTGCTCCACTACTTCCCTTTCCCACTCCAAGTCTATAAATTCCGCGCCTAGACAAATTCAAACTCGCTGCTTCAATTTTCAACCACTAAAAAGTCTACAATTTTCATAAAATCATCCGTAGAATTAATTTTCGATCAATGTATGTTAAATTCTTCCTCGCGCTTGACCTATCTTTCCATGTTACAAATCTAAACGAACTCCACATCTAAACAAATCCAAACATGGAACTGCAGTTTCAACTACCATCAGTATCAGCCCAATTACCCGCTTCCGTCAAGATCCACCGCGAAGAAGAGAACCAGCAGGTTTTCCTGCGCGCACATCCACCGAAATCGAACCTTACGGTATAAAATTTCCTGTAACCCAACTCGCTCCACCTACGCCAGTACATTTTTATCGCGCATCTTCGATCCGGCCTTATAAGAGATTTTATCGACAGTGGCGATGGAACTCGTCTCGAGTGCATTTGCGAGCCGATGATTGCTTCTCGCTGCTATCATGTTCGACGAGAGCAACTGGCCCGCCCCCCGTTCCGACTCCCTCGTTGTCAAAGCTGGATGGGGGAGGAGGTAGAAAATAAGTAGAAAGGTAAAAAGAGTCGAGAGTACGAGGGGAATAAGATGGACGGCGTTGTCCTTTTGCTTCCCGCTGCGAGAAGGAAAACGAGAAAAGCAAGCAAAGTAAGGGAGCACGATAGAGAAACCCGAACAAACAAGAAGGCGGAACGAGCTGGAATTCGTTCGTTTCAAGAAAGGCACGTCTCGGCTTTCGTACTTGAAAATACATAATTCACCTTTGTTTACAGCTGGGACGAAATCGATCGATCGCTAATCCATTTTCTTCTTTCCCTGCCTATTGTTCCGCTCGACCAGAGAATTACGTCGCTCGAATGCACCAACTGTGTGAACTAACGTGCCCTTTCTCCTGTTGTTTCCGGCCGCCGATTTTGTTTCCCTAGGTTCAAATTCACCCGGGCAATGCCGCTTTCTCTAATCGTTAAAGTTACATCGGCTATTCGCCGATAACTCTTTTGTTCGCGTTTTGCGACCCCTTGCCGAAATGAACAACCTTTCCGCCCTTTTAAATGAACTCAGTCGTAACTGGCTCGTTTCAGACAATGGAATAAAGTAATCGTGCTGGAAACAATTTTTCCTTTCGAGCTTCATGCTGTTAATGAATTTCTCGAGGTTTCTTAACAGGATTAAAATGAAATATCATTTTGGATATCGTTTAGAGAATGGTCAAAAAAGGTTGGATACACAACGAAGAAGATTCGTGAGAAATTAGATATTTTAATTAATAAATTGCTCTTTAAAAGAAAAGAAATCAATTGTCTCAAGTCTTTTAAATCATCGATAAAATTGTTATCCTTATTTCTTATTATCTTATACCTGTATGTAACGATTTTGTTGTTATAGAGTCTTTCATTTTTCTGCGTTTATGCAGCCTGATTCTCGGTATTAAACAAGTTCCATACGGATCTAAAGAAGCTATCAATCTAAAAAATAATGTGAATGCTGCCACAGTTATACATTTTTCTACATAACAACTTCATAAAATGTAATGCCTAAGATACACTCTATCATATGACGATTTACCGATAGAATTTATGTTACCAGTAGATTTCTTCAGCAATACTGCACCATCTTGTTGTAACTTATATTTCAACGACTACGTACACTTCTTCAATTTGCTGCGACTGATGAAAATTCCTAGGTAAATATACAAAATTGCAAACATGAACGAAATCTGATGACAGAACTTGTCGACACACTCCGACATTAGAAGCTGAACTAACTTCGAAAGGTACAATCTACTTCAAGATAAGTGCAAACGTCACTGACACGATTTCTACTCCAAAAATTACCTCACACATGATCGCCTAAATTACCCCAATGAACAAACTGGAATTTCAATAACGTAATTTGCCGTATCGTTGTCTTTAGGAACAATTCCTCTGCGACATACATAAAAGTCTCAGTTCCATTGAAATTCACGTTCGCCAATGAAGTCCTGCAACGACAAATGGACTTTATATTCGTCGGTGAATTCAAAGATACGCTAGAATTACATGAATGACGCGCGAACTGTAACATGGGAATATTTCTAGGTTCGGACCTGGCCATTATATAACCAACTTAGTGCGCATCGGTGATGTCTAAAGGGCAGTAACTGACCGTGATATTAATTGCTTTCTGGCTATTAGCAAATGGGCCCGCGGAGATCTCGCAAAGGGAGCGGCTTCCCTGCGCGAGTTTGCCATTAACATTAACGCAATCTGTCGTGTTATACGTGGCATGCTAGCATTGCAACGCGTACCAGTGCTAAAATCCCGCGCAACCAAAATCGAAAATGCAAGCAGCATTGTTACCCACGAAAGGACAACCGTGTATACGACTATGGCTAACTGAAAGTTCAACCAAACTCGAGATACGCTCTTAGGTCGCTAATCTTGTTCCCTGCTGACCTCTTCGGGCTTAATTCGTTCGAGAAGTTGAGATCGTAACGCTTGCGACGTGGATATTGGATAAGGCTATTTTTGAGGAAATGCTGACTATTAGGTTTTAATCAAGGACCAAAAATAATAGGTATGTTTCAAATCTTTTACGAGAAGTTACACGAACTATAATATGAATCAAAAACGAGAAATCATGGATAATGAACAGGATTGTTATAACTGTTGTATGAACTACAGTCACGCGGACTATTTGCTTAGTTTACCTGTACTTGCACAATTTGATCAAAAAGTTCAGTAACATGATACATAAAACGTAGTAGGAGTAAGCAATAGAATATAATATATTATATTCCATTTTATGTATTCTATTATATGTAATATTATATTATTATTATATATATTGTATATAATTATATAATATATATAATTAAATAATATTATATATAATGGAATATAATGGATTAATAACGATAGAAGCATTACATTACATACGATGAAATATCGAATGCTGCTCGCATTACAAAGATTTAAATCTTTCCTTTCTAATCACATCCATCTTGATACAAATGACCACTGCTAGAACAGAATCAGTCATATCATAGAATGATATAAATCATAGAATCAAACATATATAGCTAGAAAAATATGGCTTCATTTTGACAAAAAATACCCTGTATAAAAGTTATAATATTTTTGTTTGGATCGAATTTCGATACGTAGGATTCCATCGAATATCGTGGAAATGTTGAAAAATCGACAACATGGATGTTACTTTTTCCTTTCGAGCGTTTTTTCATTTTATAACAAATACGTATTAATGAACATCGTCGGGGATATGGACCGCTGGATTGATATCACATCGATAGACAACATCGTTCGATGAAAGTATGCTCTATACCGGAGGAACGAATCCGTATGAAAATGGTCAGCAGATTCGAATCGTATATTGGGCAAACACTTTTCTCATACAAACTATTTGCAGTAACTACAATATTTGCGGAGGTGGCATTTGCGTATTCAGAATAGTTTCGAAAATTTGTTAATGCATTCGAGTCGACTTTGTCAATACGGATTCATTTGCTAGCCGACAAAAACCCCGTGCGCAAATATACGAACGTTAATTAAGTTTCGACTTCGACGTGCATACGCGCGGATATATGCGTTATAAAAATGCTACCGAATGGAAAGCCGCGTTGACAAATGGATCCGTAATGGCGTGATTCGCTGTTGGCCAAATTCTGAAAAGCACCGTGCTCAAATTTTCATCGCATCGATAAAAACACTCGATGAAATGTTAATGAATATCCGAGTGTAATACAAATGTATTTAATGTATCGAAACGTTTACCAGTAATATTTACTGTCATAATTAGTAGCCTGTAAGCTCACTGCACATAACCGAACGTATACATTACGCATTTGCATAAAGACAATTTTCATTAATTGAAAAGTTCGTGTCAAAGACGGCTCTTGTCGATTTTTGTATTTTACCAAGACAACAAAATACTCTTTGATTGTTTTTGGATACACAACAACACGTTGTTTAAACGAAGCATTTATCAGATTACATATTTGCAATTATATAGCAGAAAAGTAAATCACGATGTTGTGTATTCCATGACTGAAACTGTTTGTCGGACAATAACTTTTTTATTGAATTAATAAAAAATGATACCTGTACTTGAACTCAGTATTTCTCACGAAATAAAAAATCAAACATATAATAGAGTATTTAATATCAACATTCTTTTCTTCTTCATTGCTGTTATTAAATTGAATCATTTGGATATGTGAGTCACTGTTCGAGAAAGCAGTACTCGTGATGCTATTGTACAACTGTCTCTCAACAGATTCACTGAACAATAAAATTCTCGTATTATGAGACTCACCTGTAGCTACGAAGATGCCTCGTTATTTTAAAATTCGAAAAGCTTAACAAATAATCTAATAATCTCACTTCAACTGAATGTCCTTTACTAAATAAAAACATATGATAGAACTCCTTAATATCAACATCCTTTTTTGTCCCTGTTGCTATTAGATTGAACAACCTCCATATGTGAATCGTTGTTTACAAAAGAAACACAAGAACGCTTTCGTCAAAAATGTCACGCTTTCATAGAACCAGTCAATTTTCGCTGAATATGTAATAAGTTTCATATATTACAAGTCACGTCTCTGATTACTAGAACATACTACTACTTTAAAATTCGAAAAATTTAACTGAAGTCATTTTCTTTGCGACCTTTTCAATTTTTATTTTCTACTTCAATTAATGCACCTCATAACCTCAACTCATTCTATTTTATGGCTGCTAACTTAACGTAATCAACTATCGACGACGACGACGACAACGACGACCGTTAGATATAAATCGACAAAGAAACAAGAACACGAATCGCAAGAATATACAATGAACATGTTCGAGATAAATCGATCGATGTATGGAAGATGCCTATATCGTCATCGGACCATCGATAAATGTAATCGATAGAACACTTACCTTGAAAGGCAGCCTCGAAGGTGGTCTTCTCCTCGATGGGGTTCTGGGCGAGCACCAAGACGACCGCCAGATGAGCAAGGATCACGAAAAATCGGCAAACACAAAGTTCAGCCATCGTCCTGCGATGTACATGCACGCGCTCGCCCCGATAATGTTCACTTTCGCATTTCTAGGAAATCAACCAACCAACTTCTTGATCGACTATTGATTATCGCGCGAGTTTCACCGTCGCGTAGAAACGCACACTAAAAATCCACGTCGGATCCGAATCGGTCACTTGCCCCGATTTTAACGATCGATTCTACAATACAAATGAGAAAAAAAACGCGTATCAAAAGCACTGCATTTGCAAGAACACTAAATAGCGCAGATAACACTCCTTTCGTTTTTGTACTTTTACCGCATTTTCTTTTCTCTTTCTCTCTCGTGTGGACAGTACGAAGACACTCGGTCAAGTGTCTCGAAACACGGACGTTATACGACCGAAATTCTCTGAAGGTACTACGAGGTCGTGTCAAGAAGACGTATACACCGTATCGGGTATACTGCAACGATAACACGGCCACCGGCGCAAAAAGTGGACAATTGTCCGCCTTCCACTTTCAGCGTCTGTGTAAAGCGTATACACATCGAAGCACGCCGGGCCAGCTACTGTCGCGAATACACGACTATATACGCGGTACACGGTCGCATACTTTTAAGCTCGTGTCGTCCTTTCATGTACCATCTCTGTCCTCTCTATCGGATGAGGGGCTCTTTTCACCTCGCTTTTTAGTTTAACATTCGACTGCGCGCATAATGAGATCTCTTACCGATATTTGCCGTACTTGTTACCCGTCAGCAAATGATCGGACTCTATTCTGCCGGTGATATTCGATGCAAATTCACTCGGTTACGTATGCATATCGATATCGATATCGATATGCATATATTATAACGAGACAGTTCAAAGAAAGATACATTTTTGTCCAAAAAAAAAAAAAAGAGAGAAAATATGAAAGTCTAAAGATAAAATTTGATGAATTGGAATTTGGCATCGAATCGAAATTATTAAAGAAGATTTAATTTTGATATTATTGAACGTACTTGAAGCTTGTAACACATAATTGGAAGCTGTTATAGAAATTTTGGAATTAAAGAGAGAATAATAATAAAGCTCATTTAAACAACCAATTGTTGTTTACTTACGTTGATCACCATAAATTTTACGATAACGTGTTTGTAAAAAGCGGGTAGGAAAGACCTCGAAATCGAAAGGTGAACCCGGCGGCGGGTCGCAAGCGTTTGCGGCTACCCTCGAAAGCAAACTGAGAACTATGTATCTGAATTCAATACGGTTCTCCTTGACACTACCGAATGACTTAAGCTCAAACGTCAACTATCAACTGTGGTGAGCCTCGGCTAAACTCTCTCTACCTTCCTTAATCTTCATAAAGTTCAACGACCACAATCGAATCGCTTGAAACCATAGTTATGTCACACGAATCGAAACTACGCAAATATACGATCGACAGCGCCACGAGCAAACTGCCGCTGAAATATTTCAAATCCTAGTGATATTAAACGCGTACGAATCGTGCGTATACACTATATGTCGCGATATAATTACAATTATAAGATTGATTTAATCTTGAGACGATATCTCAACGCTCGCGAAGAAAATGTTTCACCGCGATAGAAAAGGAAGGCAGAGAAGAATGATGGGAAAAGAACAGAGAAAAGTAACGATCGAAAACGTTCGTTTGGTCGTCGTACCTGTCCAGAACAGTCTCACGGCTGTTGTTCTACACAAAAGAAGGAAAGATACGATGGCTAGAGAGACTTTAGCACACACGCGAACCCGAAGGTGAAAGGAGCTCCGCAACAGCCGTCGACGCCGGCCGGTGTCTCCAATCGAACTGCGGGGGTTGGTCGATGGTGGCGCCGCCGAGGGACGCTGAGCGTCGCCGTGTGGCATGCGTCATAACGCCACCGCCTTCGATCGGCCGCCATTTTTTTTTTTGAAGCGCGTTACTAACCCCTTGAAAACATTCCACCCCAAACGCTGTTTCCCGATCGGAGCTCAGGAGCGTACGATTTTCGGGTAGCAGAAAAAATCGGTTGAAATTTAACAATTATAATTTCTTGTATGTACATTAAGAATAAATTTTTTACTAGAATATTAACAGATTGTGGATGTTTATGCAGATGTATATATTTTCATAGTTTGGTACTAGAGTGAAACTTACATATAAAAATTAATTTTGTTTCCAGGTTTTGATTACATACTATTTATTTTATATATTTCACATATAAAATACGTTTCCTTTAAATATACATATATAGAAGAATTAATTTTAGTCAAGCGATCGTTATCAATTTGATTTAACTATCAAATAACATTAAATAACAGTTATAAATAACATTTAAGCTATGTAAAGAGTATAACTGGAAATAAGGAAAGAAATACGTATGTATATGTCAAAATGAAATATGATTTTGAAGCAAAATTTCAATTTTAAGTGTAGTTAGAATTTAAATTATAATGATGACGTATGATTAA
Source organism: Bombus hortorum (assembly GCA_905332935.1). NCBI lineage: Eukaryota > Metazoa > Arthropoda > Insecta > Hymenoptera > Apidae > Bombus > Bombus hortorum. Next base: position 1,155,182 of record HG995197.1, read on the forward strand.
TGAACGTCCCGTCGTTATAGTATATTTTCAATATACTTATTGTATAACCTTTACATACATTGATGTATATCTACATACGTTTATATATTTTATCTGCATATTTTGACATATTTTAATTGCATAAACATTCACATTCTAGACATTAACGTTACAATATGCAAGAATATTCTATAGAATATATGCACGTCAAAATCTATTAATTTCAAATGACGCCATGAATAAATGTTCGTATCTCATACAAGGATTTAATTAGCAATAAATAATTCCCGAACTCTACCGAAGACGGAAGATTATATAACACTTGTCGAAAGCTGAATGAATAGATTCGACACACACATGTTTATATAATACACACTAATTGTACAGTCTATTCAAACCTATTATAATGTACATAATAATAAAGCGTACTAACGAACGAATTGAAGTACACGGTTAACAATAGCATAACTTGAGCATAACGATAGTTGGGACATGGATGCTAAAAATGCTAAACTCCTCGAGAATCTTTCTCTGCATGATATTTTCAATTTGAAAGGCAATGTGAGAGAGTTAAAACAAACGACAAAGCTTTTAATGTAAATGAAATAAATACTGGTGATGTACTTGACCTGCAACTTTCACTTATCGTTTAAATTAATTCAAATTTTATTTAAACCGATTAACAACGGCCTCTTACAGTTAACCGAGTTCAAGCATTGTATCCTCTGTAGGATCTTAACAATAAACGGATAACCTTTTCTATAGAAAACTCGAAGCAGCGAAAATCTGGTACGAGTGTAGCGAAATAAAATTGTAGCGATACGGTAAGGTTGAAAAAAGAACTTGCACATTGTGAAAAACGCTGACAATGCTTTTATCTACATTTACGTATACGTATCTAATATCGTTTAGTACAATAAATTCAAGCCAAAAAGGTACTTTTGCTGAGTTACATTATTTCTCACACAACACACGATTCTGTATATACTTTTATTTATTAACAATCAATAACATATGAAAACATTATGATGTCGGTTAATTAAGCGCAATTCCATAATACTTCTACAAACTCTTATTTGCACTCATCTATAGAATAACACTTATCGTAGTACAAAATAAATCTAAACACGTGTAAAAATCGAAAATACATATGTTGTAAAAGCTAATACTGTAAACGTTACATCATAAATATGAATAATCTGCGTATATCTTACCGATAAAGACAACTTAAATATAAAAGCACCTTACAGACAGAACTCTTTGAGAGCTTATAACAACAATATATGTGTTGCGAATAATCTCGCAGATATAAACAAACTAATGCCTTCTTTCATATATAGAAAAAAATAAAATATGTTTTTATATTTTATATTTAAGTTATACTCTTATTTTGGACGGACATTTGTACGAATAATTTGCACGAATACTTATTCAATCAATTATCAGAAGTCAGTCTACCAAGTAAAAGGAAGCGGAGATTGAAAATATGCGAAGATATTTAAGGTCGATGGGAGAATATATCGAATCAATGCATTTAGATATTCTACGTACTGCCGCGTGTAACATGATATGCTATACCATTTATTATACTTCTACTACGAGAAACTTCAAACTATGTACTTTTCAACATTCGATGTATCAAATAATATAATATGTATTATCATATAACTCACACTTTGGAGTTATCCCTGTAAACGATAATTTATCTCGATTCGATGCTCATTTACATATATATAAATAGTCACTCGAGGATATACTCAATGCGAAACAGTTTGTAACTTATCGCAATAATATTCCTGACACAGCAGCGTACATAATTCGTGGTCAAACGAATCTCACGCACAGTTTATCGCTACACGGCAACTTAATAATTTTTAATGTTGTTCGTGAAGGTAACCCATGTGTCTTCTATAGGCGCCAGTACGGTGATTACAATGAGAGCTGCGGTGAATAGGACGATCACGACGAAATATATGCCGAAGATAAATTTCCTGATTCCAGCGTGCTATCGAACAGAATGAGAAATGAGACGGTGAAGATTTTCAGAGATTCTCGGCGCACCGCGCCGATTCTTATTAGCAAGAAACTTACAGGAGCATCCTGTCTTGCATCCGGATGGACCATTGAACCACGAGAGTGCATGTCTTTCATCGGAAATGAATTCACTCTCTGACTCGCCTGTCTGTCAGAGGCACATCCAACGAACTATAACATACATTGATTTCCTTCGTTACATAACGATCCTCTATAAATATCCGACTTAGTACCAAAGCTGATCCAGATTTAGAGCTTTGCCTGTCTCGAAATCGCGCTTGTATAATTAAAGAGATTTTCAACAGTGGTCTGCATAATCAAATATGAAATATATTAGACATGATATAGAACTACTAATTGCATACAGGATCAAAGAGGACTGATTCCACTAAAACATTAATAATCCATGGCGAATTAATTCGAAACTTTATGTCGTTAGTAACTATCTGAATATTTAAAACGACAAGTTATAGCCTGCAGTGAAATAGGAATATTATATAATAATTGTAATCAAGGTGAACTTATTTTTCATTTACAAATGGATATCATCGAAAGCGTAGCAACAAAATAGCACGGTATTTGAACAAGTTAGCCAAGGTTAATTGGGACAACAGATAAAAAAGACCATTAAAAAAAAGAAGTTAACCTTGAAACAGTCTTGACGCATTTAGTTGTTCTTTTGTAAAATTCCAACTACCGCCCTCTTTCAGTGTATTTATTCGATTTCTTTTAAGATATCCATTTATAGATGAAATAGGACATCCGCTATAGATAAAATAATGTACATTGCCCAAACTCGTACAAATCGAATGAATGTACAAGAATTTTGATTTCGAAATATCAAATATCATTCTTACCGTTAAGATAAGGTGAGTCAGAATATGGAATACCACGTAAGCTGCCAGAATCCAGTCAATCCATTCCGGCAGTTTGGCCTTATTTAGTCGGACCGCGAAGAAAATTGCGATTACTGTGAAAGGAATTCCAATGCGTCGGTTAATCCATTGTCCGTGGAGAAAAGAAGTACACAAAAAAGACGTGCAGTATGAAAAAGAACAGAAGCTTACTGCCGCAAATCTGTGCCGCGTTTCCAACGAACCAATGCGCCCAATTAAAAAGAGGTCTTCGCGGTGCTCCTGGATGAGGTCTCGCGGCTGCCATAAACGGTTGAATAAAGGCTAAGATTGTGGTCGCTAATCCCAAGGACGCGTGTATCACCTCCGAACTCCATTCACCCAATTCGACGAATATTATTACAAAAGCCGCTATTGTCATCGACCATGTCAGTATCATAAAGAATCTGTGCCACTTGAGTAAACAACAGAGCAAAATAACATATTCTTGTCGATAATATTCATTGTATTTCATCGATAAAATTAAATTCTCATAATGAATGACATCAAAGTGAAGAACATAAGTGACGGCGATATTATTATAATATATGAATACTCGAGCCGGATATTAAATAATCTGAAGTTAATAAGTATCCTTCAGCCGTCTAAGATACGTTCAATATCATCCTTGGATATCGGCCAAAGTTAAGTGTTCTTTCGGAACGTTCAGACTCTTGAGTTCAACAACGTCAAGTACAGTACGCTGTTTAAAAAATGTAGCGTGCTCTGCATACTAAAAGCCAAATTAATAAGTATTCACCGCATTACATGAAAAATATCTAATTGTCGAGCAAAATCGATACGTTTAACCAATCTCAATAGCAATTTAATTCTTGTCATTTCATTATGAACGTAACATTACGAGCATATTTATTGTCGTATGGACCGTACGCCATAAAGCAAACAATTCTCACGACGGTCGGTACAATTTCACCCGGTGTCTCCCAATTAAAATCTGATTACGCAAAATGATTAATGTGTTCGATTTAAATTGCAATCACGCTGTTCGTGCGTCGACTGGTAATTTTCGAAAAGAGCCACCCCCGTGACATTATCAAATTGCCCTTCCATTCGCGGTTCCTCCGATTAACCTCGATCCCCAACTCATGAACCCAGACACAAGAGCATCGCCCCGTCAAATAGGTGCCATCACACGCAACCTCGGAGTCGTTAATTCCACTGGGTCGAGATCTTACCAGTAGCCCAGTTTGTGCGCGCGATTATAGGAAAAATTGGATACTTACAGCGAACCAATGGTCCTTCCCGCACAACTGTGAGCTGACCCATGTCTGCTTGTAGTATCTAGCCAGAAGAATGCCGATCGACGCTGTACCAATCCAAGACGCCAACATTAGAGCGCCGTGAACACGAATTAGAATGTTGCTCGCCGTAGTGTAACCACCAACGTCGGATAATAACTTTGCGTCACCGGTTGCGTCGTACGCCGTATCATGGAATCCGATACCATTACCTAAATGTTTCGACAAATGTTTCTTTAAACGTTTCTCCGTTTTTCAATCGTTTCACTTCGCGTGATAAGGGAGATGGAGAAAAAGAAAAGTTTCAGCAGAGTTCTTGGAAAAAATCATTCCATCAGAAACATGTATCTAGGTTCATTACAGAGTATTCTCAATCGCGAAGTTATTGCATTTATTCATTTTTATTTTCCTTATTTCAAAGAATAATGATAGATGATTAACGTTATGTTTATGCTTTCTGGTAACGTTCTAGCATAGAAAGATCAAAACCATCCGCTAATAGACCAATACTTTGTCATTGCACTAATAAAATTATGTCTTTTACTTATTTTAAAGTACTTTGGAATATTTAGTTTCCCAGAATAACGTTAGAAAGGTTGTATAATACATAATTGCCAGCCATAAGTATTAAAAGTCCTACTGATATTTGATCCAAATTGGATCCTTCTCATTACCTTTATTTCTTTATTTATTTTGTACCTCGTAACGTAAAATATTAAATAAGTCTCTTAGAGATTTTCAGTAAATATAACGTATCCTAATAAAGGTATCCTAATACTTATGGCCGGCAGAGTAGTTGTAGTATCGCAAGATTAAATGAAATTGAACGTACTTTTTAAACTTTTGCCAGCTGCCACGAGAAGATTATATGGTGTGCTGACGAGGTCATACTCGCGGCCTTGAACAACCGTGGTCTTCTCTCTCCAAAATTTGCACGTGATTATGTCATCCTTGATCGCACTCGACTCCAATTGGACTGCTCCTTCCTGCTATGAAGGAAATCGCAAATAGATCAAGGTCACGAGAGATTTCTCGTAAACTGCGAATCGATGCAATCATTCCACAAAGAACTGATCGGTAACAATGTTACACACAGGCGAAAGTCGGCCATCGCCGCGGGGCTCATTGAATCAAGATCGTATTAATTTCACTTGTTCGCGACTCGCGTGATCACGTAACAGTGACCTCGATATTGGTCGCAGGTAGAAGTTTCTTCTTTCTTTCTAATCCTAATTTTATTCAATTCGAATCATTGGATGTTTATTCGCCGTCGAACGATTAATAAAATAAGTTCAAAGTTCGTTTTTCAAATTTGCAAATTGCGATGCAGACTCTCTGATCTTAGCAACCAGCTACAGAATAAAATTTGTTATTACTACGACGGAATTTGGTATTCAGTTCGTATCCTGCTTTAATATGATAAATAACAGAATACGTACCATGGGCTGGCGCATATTACGTTTTCCAGAGTTCCAAGACATGTGTAATGCAATTTCTCCTCCTTCATTCGCGCACTCAACTACACTGTCATCGCCCTGCATATATAACATACGAAGGATTAAATAATCGTTCACCGTAGAATTACGTGAATTGAATCTAATATTCTACATACTTTCTAAGTCTACACTTCGCTAATCAGTATAACCATTGTTGCATAAAATTTACCACGATCTAAATTAGGTATCCGTAATTATTTAGGTAGCAAATAATTAATGTAATTTAATTTAAAATAATTTAATTTAATCGATATTTTTGTGTGACTAAGCACGATATATCAAAGTACATTATGTTTAATCAACAAGAAATTACCATTTTACTGTCATCGGATAAACCAACAGCGACATATTTACTGTCACGTCCTTGCAATTCAAACAGATATCGCTCTCCTCGAACAAGTACAGTAACCGCAGCGATACAATTTTTGGCCTCGATGCATCCAGCTGGGGTACCAAAGCAATTCTTCGTCGAGCCACATCCAGCGTAGAAAGGATCCTCAACATCTTTCTTCTAAAGAATAACACGTTCAAATACAATAACTCGCTGTCGTCAAAGTTCTGAAGAAATTATACGTCGGTTAATACTCAAAGCTTTTGTACGATTTTAAGATTCGAGAAACGGGTACGAAGAACACAGAGATTTATACAGGACCAAACGCAAGTTCTCCAACCGAGAACAGAGTTTCCAGGCAGCTTTCCTAGTTTCTCTAGAGAAACAGAATAATCTTTCGCACGGAAATAGAAATAGAAGTTCGTCGTGTCAATACACATCTCATATCTGGCACGGACAGTGTCTACGTATAATTTAATCTAATAATACGAAAGGATGAACAAACGTTAACACGCAAAGTTAAGAGTACGGTTGATCCTAGAGCCAATAGATTCTTCAACCACGTTTATCGTCTGGCATGAATCTGGCGGTAAAGTTTCAAGAGATTTCCGAAAGATTTATTTTCATCCAAAATACGAAGATATTTCCGCGGCGAGAAATCCTACACCGGCGATACGTGTGTGCAGAGAAGCAGCTTGCGTCGCAGCCGGTTAATGGAGTAGTTTCAGTCCGCCACTCTGGAAACTCCTCAATAAAGTTTCCAAGCGAGAAACCGGCGTGGATTCATTCGCGTGCCGCCTTTTCTCACGTCGATCTCGTTTCGAAAGTGGACCGGTAACGAGGACGGTACGCAAAGAACACGTCGACCTGTATCTTTTCATTTGTCGCGGAAGTCAATTCAAACAAAACACGCTTGCAGCTCGTATTCAGCATGACACTCGAATCAAAATTATAACTTGAACCGCGGTGCATAGCAATGCATACGCAACGCAATGTGATTAACGTTGAATGCTCGAACATCTAAAGATATCAATTCAATGATTAATTACAATACAAAGTGGTCACGAATAACAAAAGAGACGCAGATTGGTCAAAGTCTCGGAGGGACGGGAAATGTGACGACCGACCTTCAACTTAGATACAGTTCGCGAAACAGAATAATTGCGGACTTCGAGAGCTGATTATTACCAACTTCATGTATGTATGTATATTTTTCATTTCTATTAAGCACACCTGCGAGTTCGTCCGATTTTGTCGTAGGAAGATTTTTGTACATCACACGGAGTAATTGGACTCGTGATGGATTTAATTGCTCGTTGAATAAAGATAAGATGAACGCGTGTCCGTATTAGCGACCGTGGGATACGCTATTTTTCTGTTTCTTTCCATACTAATACGTTCTTACAGGCAATAAATGTTTCATATATTATTTATAGTATGTTTAATATCCTACCGCTTTCAAGTACATGGACATTTTGATTTAACTATTTGTATTAATTATACGTAAAAGTTACTGATATATATGAAATAATGGGGAATTAATGGCGAAAAAGAAGATTTATTACTTTATCTTCTACTAAAATTGACAGACGATATTCGAATCATTTATCTAAAAATTGATCAGTGGTAAAATTAGTGATAGTCTATCTGTCAATACGAAGAAGCATCCTGGTAAAAAGGGAAATAAAATTAAAATATGACTCGAGTAAGTAGTTTATCGTCCCCTTTTGTTTCGCGACGTTTCACCGTTTCGCCATTGGCCCAGATTAATCCTCGAGGCGCGTTGCGCGTTGATGCGCCGAAGATAAAGTCACGTAAAAATAAATGGACAATGGAGCAAAAATTACGGGGCGCGGTCGGATCGGAAGATACACGAAAGTGAACGGCGAAAGTATATAAAGTATAAAACCAAGAGCGTATCCCGTTCAATGGAAATTATGCATTTGTACGAAGCTAACTAGCGTGCAGGTGTGCGCAATTGTGCATACATAATACATGTAGTAGCATATCGTCCAACCAATATATGTCGGAATATCAACTTACTTTCAACTCGTAATTATTGTACACGCATATCCCTTATCAATGTACACTTTGATTAATTATACCCTTCTGTTTTGTTATTAATTATACCTTCGTGTTTCTAGATACATTCATTCACATATATCGTTAATTATCATGAAATCTATTTATCAAAAATTCCTTTGAAAATCAACTTCAAAAGATTTCTAAAATTTCTCTCAAGTTTGTAGAAAACCATTGTATTGCTTTGTACTTTCTATGTTAAAACATAATAGAAATTCTTAACCGATCCAAGTAACTTAATATGATCGATTTATTACTTCAAATATTTATTTAGTATCCTAAATTACAACTTCTTATTAGGCCCATACGCAACGTGTATGTACATATGTATTAACCACATTGTTGACTTATTGCGAATATACGCCTGTATGTTTGCACACGAATTAATTTATGCGATTAACAAAGCATAAAATCATTAAAGTAAGTTTTCATTAAAACATTGTTCGCTGTATGAGATAGTGTTTGTTAAATTATATAGAAATGCGGTTATTAAGAATTCAATCTTTTTATTGTAAGTATGGGCATATATCAAAATTATAGTAATAAGAGCAGAATATAGTTCATACTTCTGATTGCGAATTTTTATACAAATTAATATTTTTCAGAATATAATAAAGAAAGTAGAACCTCGATAAAAAAAAGAAATTGTTTTACCTACGAAATATTATAGAAAGCACTATACTTTTGATATTCTGTATATTTTTCAGGCTACCTTCATTTTGTGTAATGTTTGCATTTTCAAATTTCCTATAGATGCATAAATATCCGCAGTCCAACCGTTACCATCGAGTATTCATAGAAATATCCTATGGTACCTGTTAATTTCTCCATAAAATAGCCAATCAGTAATTTGCCAAAAATATAATAGCAAGAGAATCGAGTTCATATCTCTGTCATTCTGAACCGATATAGTAAGTACCATAGCGCGTTTATTCGATCAAAGACGTTCACAATCGTAAACAGCTATCAAAGAGATAGTGGTTGAATATTTCAATGTTAGGGCGCGATTTCACTTTGCCAGCCCTTTCCCTGCATAGTCGATGATCAGTCGCGGCTATGATTATCGGGCGTGAAAAGCACGTTTGCCTCGTGATCAGCGGTCGGGACGTAATGGAACGCAGAATACTTACCTCGTAATCGACGGTCGGACTGTAATAGGGCGGCGTGGTAGTTCTCAGTGTACTGATCGGTGTAGACGAGGTCAATACGTCGATGGATCGCTTGCGAACGTTAACTGGCGGCGATTCCACGCCGACCCAATACGTACTGTAATCCTGCGCGAACGTGGACCTGCAACGTGGTAGAATAGGGAGAAAAAAAAAAAAAGAAAGAAACGATCGACGAGAGTTACGAGAAACATGTATCGATCCATGGACGGTGAAAGGGAAATGGGAGCGTTTCAGCGAAGTACAAATGACTGATAGGAGGACGAAGATACCGTACTGGTATTGATTGCGGTAATTACGGTATGTTGGTTCTTTGAGAGAGTGCAATAGCTAAAGGTCCAAGGAATATCGTGTGTTTCGTTCGGAGCTATATTACCGACAATGGACACTTCGATCAATTTCAGGCAAACATATAATATGTATGCGAATTATGGATGTGCTCGAATAAACGATGTGCTAAAATTCATGATGAACGAATTAAGACTATTCGTATTTTTCAGTACTTTCGACCTTTTTTTGTAAAATTGAAGGATCTGGACGAATTCTATTGACGAAGTTTATTAATTACGATGGTGTGGTAGACGTGTTAATAATTGTGCTTCCATGCTTTGCCTTTATTACCGTTTATTACCGTTTCATGCCCTCATTACGGCAACAAACATTTGAGACTTTTATCCTCAAATTAGATGATGTAATGAACGATGCGGATATTCTTTGATATGGTGTGATAATGGATTAAACAAATTATATGCACATGACCGTCTACGTATTTACTTATAATTAGGACATATTGTAATTAATAAAATGGAAGTATTGCGTATGATCCTAATTTGATGAACAGTGGACTGTGTACGTGAATTACAGTGGAGTATGCTGGGACTTGCGATGCTAAAACGAGTTAATGTCGCAGCTTTTATCAACAGTTTTTATCGGTAACATCAGAATGTTACAATAAAAGCAGATGATGCAAGTATTACCATTTATCGTTTTCATATGTGTTAGGTTATTTATACTTTTAATCGAAAGTTTTTACATAGTTTAACAGGAACAAAGTTACCTTACACACGACTGTATTTATTATAGCATTTACATACTAATTTATTACTACTTAGATTTCATATCGTTTGGTAATACCTCAATATGATTGCAAAAGTTATACTAAAAACGAAACGCTTTATTAGAAAATACAGGTACATATATGCAAATACTTTGTGTAATCAAATTGTTATGTAAATTGTTGTTTCACTCGCAAGTACTTGCATACAGTACTCATAAACAAAATAGTTATTCAGATTATTGTACACGTTCTCGTTTCTTCGCTGCAACTAAAAGCATTAAAGTAAATAATAATAAAATACTGGTACTCTTAATATCAACTATGTACATTTGAAAGTAGGTAACTAAGCAAATAAAAGGCATACCAAAGTTTAGAAATCTCAACATTTGCAGTTTCTTTCATTTAAAAGTTTAAACAGACAATACACGGTGCAAATGAACTTACAGGTGCAAACTTTTGAATACCAATGAAACACCAAACGAAACTGGAAAGTTTCCCTAATTACATATACAGATATTTCTTCCAAACAGAGGACTGTCAGTTGGAAATTCAAACCATCTTCGAGTTACTCCGTTTAATGATCCCACAATTACTCTAGTCGATGCATCATAATCGGTCACGAAACGTAGCCAACGTTCCTCTCCGTTTCCGCAAAGGAGGAGAGAAAAAAGGGTTATAGGAACGTCAATTCGTATTCCAACATCTCGGCAGATAAGACTATAAATTACGGTCTTCCGGGTCAACGTGATGCAACCCATTACCAGTGCAGGCGTGGGAACAAAAGATAACAATGTTGAGAACGAATAACGAGTCGGAGTCTAATGTTGAAAAATCGTTTCGATAGCGTGGAGGAAGGCTTCGTATCGAACTGAGAATCAACGAATGAACAATCTAACTGGACGAGAGTGGACCAAATATCAGACTGTGTTAAAAGCAGAATTCAAACAAGCCATAAATTTCTAGAGATTCGAGAAAAGTATAAAGAGATTTATTTATATGAATCAGATTTCTCGTTTTAATTACATATACGAAGATTATAGACGAAAAACATGATAAGTCATATCTTCTATGTTTAAAATTCGTCGTTGATCAATTCCCGATAATTGAAATCTTTTTATTTCGCTTTGAAGCCAAATATGTGTTTCTTAATCCCTTTCAAAAATTTCAAAATACTACTCGTCACGGTAGTAAAATCCGCAATAAAGGGTTCATTGTTGATACGGCGAGGATAATACAATATCGTTTTAATAATTATATCTTTGGCTTCCATAAAACTTCGTCCGCTTGTCAGTTACTTTTAACATGTTTATCACAACAATCCTAACAGGTTATTTTCATTTTCGATTACATGCTTCTATTGTTTGTCATTTCTAAAATGTATTGTCATTTCTAAAATGCTTCTATTTAGACATAAGGTGACAATGGAATTATAGAATCAATAACGATATACTTATTATTCCCTTCTGCCGTGGTCTCCAAATTAAAATAAGGATCGCTTCGATATCTAGAACGATAACCCGAATCAAAAGGAGAATGAACGAATGAACTAGGTAGCATGAACGAGAGTGGACTGGTACCGGCGACATGTCAAAAGCGGAATTCGAACGAACCGAATGGTTATTTATGGCTATCGGCATAAATTTCTCGAGAAGTTTTAATGGAGCTCGCGCAGCACTCTGTCCCCCGTATTAATTGAGCATTCAGAAATAACCGGTGGCACCGATTACCAGCGGAAAAGTTTATAACGAATGTCCCAGCCGTTTCACCGTTCACCGTTAACCGTGTTATATTGTATTCCGTGCACGAGAGATGCCGAGGCGCCTCCGTGCCACGCGCGTCCGTTCGTTCGTTTCTAATCGTAATTCATACGTGCGACAGATCGCGGCATATTACGTGCGTGAGCTATATACACCGTGATCCGAAGACCGAGTTTTGTTCCAGAAATTGAATGAACGATTCATCGATACTTTGCAGATGAATTCCTGCATTAGCTTTGAATGCGATGAATCGTCAATTTCCATTCGGTTTATTGTATGATTGCAGAGTTAATTTGTTTCATGCGGACTGCTGTAATAAATTGCAATCTGACAGAAAATCGATTCTGTTCTGCTAGATACGAGAGTTTTTGTATTCGAGTATTCGAGCTGCGCTATTTGACTTAAAACTTAAGTATCATTATGTACACGGAGGTGTTTGAACACTCGGCATAGAGAACTTTTGTATATGTTTCGTACGCGTTATGAAAACATTTTAAAACTTCATTAGCACTGTAATAAGGCATAACTGATGCGATTGTGATGGTAAGCGTTGGAACGAATCTGATGATGTGTATAGAAATTATTTTTCCGTGATGCTTTATTTTATCGTTTCATCGTGTAGATAGTAAGCAAGCTATTTGTATCGATCTATTTGTAAAAATCAGGAATGAGTAGTCGATAAAAATGACCAAACAAAATAAGCAGTGAATATAAAGTGGTGTTTTACAAGCCGTGTAAAAACTTGTAATTCATTCGTTACGATGAAGAATATTCCAAATACGTCTTCAGGAAAATGTTTCTTAAACATCAGGAAGAATGGAAGGTTCGAGGACGCGAGAAAATATAGAAAATTTCAATGAATTTGAAAAAGATAAAATGAATGGAAGTAGAGAAGTATGAGACAAATTCACTACTAAAAATAATTATAACGCATAATAATTCTATCGTAATTAAGTGTAAATGAAAGAGTTATGCAACATTGAAATGGCAGTATTGAAAATACAAGATCTCTGAATGCAAAAAGTCGTGATAGAATTACGAGAGGATTAATGTGAAAGTATTGAAGTACGACAAGGTTTGATTTTCATGATCTGATACACCTTACTTCCGCATTCTTACAAACCATACCTCTTACACATTCAACTGCCATATCGTGGCAATACATTTATTGCAATATATATCATTCAACTGAAGTAAAATAAATTCATTGTGAAAACAAGAAATGCGTACGATATTTAAATACATGATATCATCGAATTATCTGCGATACTTTTAGTCAGTATCAAAAATTCCTAAGGATATACGATAATTGGTAAAAATTGGTGCGAGATTACGAAATAACATAAACCCGCGAGTGTTCTATCGAATACTTACTTGAAAACAATGGTGCCTTCGTAATTTACAGGTGCCTCCCAGTCAAACTCGAGATTGTGCTTCTTGCTGACGTTCGTGTGAGTCACCGCGTTCTTAACAAAAGGAAAAGGAAAAAGCATTTAATCGTCGTGTCGTGTAGCACTTTGCCTCTGTCCTTCGGGAGCGCATGACAACGTGATTCACGTAGCCTTCGAGAGCTCGCTAACTACGATCGAAACGATCCTATCGGGAAATACTATACTATATCATCAAACTTTCTAATTATTTGAAAAGAATCGTATTGATCGCTCGAAAAACACCTTTTAAACCTTTAGTCGACCAATATGCTAAATTATTTGTTACTGTATCTGATACTCGTGTCGTTATTTAACATTTGTATCATATTATGTAATCAATATACTTTATTTATGTTATCTTATCTGGTACTTTTTATCTCTTATTTCGATCAAAACGTACGAAACACATTTATTTGTTTATTAGCTTATCTGCTCCTGTATGTATATTATTTAAGTCGGTACGCTTGTTATTCATAGCCTTATCCTACTTATTATTTAATGATTATATAATATTATCATAATTAAATATGACACCGAAAAAACGTAATAACTTTATATTTGTTGATTTGCTGATAAAAGAAAATATTTTAATATGACCTAGTTGAAATCAAAACTGACCTCCTATTACCTTCTAAAAATAGATAATGATTTTAAGAAATTTTATGTGAAACCAATGGAATAGCTAATGTTGGAACAATCAATATTTCTAGAAGTCTAATAAATCGAATCTAAATTGAATGGAATAATATCTCAGGTAATGTGGAAGTAGCTGATAGTACGTAATATTGAATTTTAAAAGTGATTTTCTATAAAAGACAGAAAGTGTGACTTGTCGTGTCTCTCTCCTGTAATCCTCAAGAATATATAGTAATTATAGAATAATATATATTATTTCAATATTTTATGAATTTATCATTTTGTCTATTCTTTTATTTAAAAATTGGCAAATATCTGAAAACTTTAATAAAATAATTCATGACACAGTAACGTATTTACCTTTATACCCTGTGTGCACTCGACGATTCTTGCCGAATCGGGCAAGTTGGCGAACTCTCCAACGAATTCACCGGTCTCGGAGTCATGTGCAAGTATCATAAAACCCTCGTAGGCAAGACCGTGAGGACTTCCCAGAATTAACCGGACTCTGCCTTGTCCTGCAGCTGGTAAAACTTGGTAAGGAGGAGGGTAAGTTTCCTGCTTCGTGCTTCCAGGATGACGAGGCATCAGATCTTTGCATGAATCTGGCGGTGCTCCAGTCGGCAGACCCAGCGTTCTCAACGAGAGAACGCTTAGGAAGATTACAAACGTTCCTTTCATTACTGTAACATACAAATTTTATACATTTAATCATATACGACCTTCCTTTTAAATTACGAAATTTAATAAATTAATTTGCTTAATTGAATTACTAAATAAGTACTACCGCGATCATACTATATTACTTGCCTTAAATACACCTACATTTTCCTATTTATTACAAACTTTATTTTTGATATACGACTTTTATATAACGCATACACTATATTTGAAGCCCACTGTTTAATTTGGAGTAGTGTAATAAATATTTGCCAATATCAATTCTCCTACCTACGATTTTCCTTCCAAATGATATAAGTTCACGTTCGAACAATGTAAATTCTATTGTAACGCGAGTTTAGTTAATCGAGTATTAACTACAGTTCCGTTACAATCCCGAATAAATGGAGTCCACATAAGTGGGAGTTCTGCAGACTAGTAGTTACATTAATAACGTATCGAAATAAAATTAGATAAGGGTTTAGTTGGATAAATTATTGAAATAATTCGCGAGCTTCATATTCGCAATACTTAGACCAATATTAGTCGGTCAATCTTTCTCTTCTCTCTTCACACGCTTTCAAGTATTTCAAAAAACACCAAAGATCGCTCTTTAAACTTTCTACTTTGATTCCTGTCTTTCTTCAAATTTTTTCTTCGCCGGTCGGTCCGATGAAGATTTCATACTAATGAACGAGCGTCGGAGTCGTATCACGCCAGACAGTCCCATAAACTCGTAAGACTAGTCTGTACAGAAGAACGGATACCATCGACAAACTGTCCTTATACGAAGCGGACACACATTATTCAATCTACTTTTTACACATTCCAGACTATGGAATAATTGCGAAGACGATACAAGGATATCGTCCCAGTTCCAAGGATATCTATGTGCGCATAATAAGACCAGCCACATTTTATAACGTTGGAAAATTCGCGGTAGTTTCCTAGTGACAGAATGTGTATAGATACATGACTTATACGACTACTTTGCCGTATACGTCACCCGCGACTATCGAACAGTTTAATACTGTGAATGTGAAGCATTAGTCACCGCTCTAAACTGACCGGAATTCCCGCTGCTCCATTTTTGCACTTGCAAACTCGAGTATATTTAGTGCCATCAACGTTGAGAACTTTCGTGCCTCTTTTTCTATTAACCACTTCATAATGTATATAATTTCGTAAATTAGACAAACGATTTATAGAAAAATTAGATAAACATTTATTAACGATTTTCATAAATTAAATACTTTTCATCGATATAACTGTTTCTATAAATTTTTATATATTACAGAATAAAGGTAACTCGAACGAAAAAGAAAATAATTTATTCAAAAGTGAAACGTAAACCATGTAGGAATTCTATGATTTTCGAAAAGTACTAAGAATTTCAAACGAACTAAATTAAAAAAAAAGATCGATTACTTAGAATCGAAACGATAACTTTGATGTTGCTGTTCATACTTAACCATCGATAGGCGAGGGCTATGTATTCTAATAAATAAAATAAAATAATACTACAGCACACCACTTGGCGTTTTTCTCTAAGTTAAAATGAAACTGATGAAGCATATTTTTATACTACTTATTAATAAATAGAAGAAAGCTAGGGATCGAAAACGAGCAGAGAGATTAAAAAGTCGAACTTACAGTTCATACCCACCTTTTAATCAGCTTCGCTCTGGAAACTTGGAAAAATTTTGATCTATGTTATCCTCGAAAGCAGGATACGCAAGCTTCCTCTCACGAGTATTTTCATAATCTTGTAAAAGAGGATGAAAAATTAAGAGAGAAATTCGGATAAGGAAAACGGGAAGATAAAAACGATCCGTGCTTCCCTCTATTAAATCGTACAGGTTCGCGTTAGGTATTTTTCTTCGTGGGTGAAAAAAGATCGAACGTCTAGTGCATCGGACTGTTGGTTATCGTGGCGCAACTTTATGCGTTTAGCAATACCGTAACCGCAGATTCTGCTGTTCAGATGCGGCCATGATTCATACATCAATGAGAAAACAACGCAATCCGCGAAACAAGAATCTGTGGACACTTTATTTATTAAGTAGACTGCGGATATTTATGCGAAGCTCACATTTTCACGAATATAATTAAAAGACTGGGCACATAAATAGCAATTTCGTTAATCCGTTAAATAACTGCTAGAACTATCTTACTATACTTTTATGTATTATATGCATTTCGTTTGTTACTGCACTTTCAAATTCTCCATAAATACATATCTAATGCAATCTACTTACTAGGTACTCTACTTTAACAAATATTTTTTGCATTTCCAAGAAAACTAAAAGGAAAAGATAAAGAATTATCGCGTTCCTCTTTGAATCGAGTAATGCTGTTGCGCGTGCCTCAACGGCGAGGGTCGAGCTATTAAAACTATTGCCTATTACATAATATAACTGGCGCGGTGTTTCAGTGTCGTTTAGGAATGTGCAAGCAAAGAAATCTCGTGGGTCGTCCAGCAGAACTCAATAGGTGAAAGTGAGCGTCTTTCATGCGTGGGTTGCACACAACTCGGCAGTCTTTGAATCGTTGTAAATAACGAAACGGTACACTGGCAATCCACTGGCGATCGCGTTTCTGACATTTTTCTGCTCGTTCAAATATTTCTGTCTGTATACGCTATTGCTTACATGTATTGAAACACTCCCATATCGTTGCAAATAGAGTGGCTCATGAAAATATTCGAACACTTGCAGACACCTTTTATGAATGCAATTATGTGTGTCATACGAAACATTTCGAAATTTCATTAGCATTTTAATGAGACTTAAATTATTATGGAAATTATTGTTAAGATTATATCGGTAAAATTTGAAAACAATCTGAAAATCTACAATAAAATTTATTGCAAACATATACTTACATTACAGTAAAAAATCAATATGTAATATGAACAGTGTGATCTTAAACATATAATTAGTTAAATATGATCCTTCTGAATGCTGTGAGTTGTTAATATAATGAATAATTATCTGATCAAATATTTTGACGATCTCTGAGAAGTGTAAGCTTGCAATAAATATGTTGTAATTTCTATGTAAATTTTCAGATATATTTCAAATCTTACCAATGTAATCGTGATAATCGTGTCTCATTGAAATGCTAATGAAATTTTCAAATGTTTCGTATAACACACATAATATATATGTTCGGAAGAAAGTTTTTATAAATGTTCAAATATTTGTATCACTTGGTAGGAATATTTCTGAAGTCAAATTTTGTACAGATACGATCGTATTCGATGGAATCAGTGGTGTATAATTGACTTCAATTATGTGAATTGCTGGAAACTTAGATCATCCTCTACGACTCTCCTCGTTTCGAAGAAATCATGGTGTTACAATACCATTCTATCGGAACGAGCAAATGGCTACAATGAGAAGAACAATTGTGTTTTAAGGACAATTACGAAACTTATTTTATACTTGCAGCCTGAAACATTCGAGACAAGGTCGATGCTTGCCCACCTCGGTTATGGTCCATTTACGCTATTGCGACAAATCGTGGCACGTGCAAACCCGTGTCCCAATATCGAGTTCGTTAGAATCGGGAAATCTAGTGGAACGTGAGCCATGACTCTATCAAGGAAAACAAAGAATTCCCAACAGACTAATATATATAGATTTAAATTCAGCGGACACAGTACAGATAACTTGTGCACTTTTACCAAAGAGAGTTTCATATTAATTTTGAGATTTTAAAGAAAATCCTACGACTCGGTGAATCTAGTAGGGATTTTAAAACTGTCCTGAATTATTTTAAACCTGTAAAATCCCTAAATGCTTGAGGATTTTCTAAAAGTCTCGGTCGCTTCGAAATCTCCCAAACAGCCCGAAATTCCAAGCATTTCCATGAATTCCTGACATCTCAAAAACTTCCACGGATCTACAAATATTACAAAATTTCAACCTCTCATGTTCTCCGAAATTCGCGAAATATTTAAAGATCCAAAATTCTTGCATCCCACTGGTTCACGGGCCTGAATTCCATATACTTAGAGTTCTACATATAAGTCCAAGGTTTTCTGTATTATATCTCACGAACTAAATTTAAATTAAAATCTCGAAAAATGATCGACTTTATACGTGAAATGCGTATTTGTTGATTTTACAGTTTTGAAAGCGTAACTCGAAAGCGAACAACAGCTTGTTACCACTAATACACCAACGATCCGATCTCCATAGAGTGAAAACGAAGAGAAATCTTCAAGACTGCATGCAAACATTACCTAACTGAATGTGTACGAGAATTCCAACTACGAAAGACATATTAAACAGCTCGCTGTCTCGCGAATAATGTTTCAGTGTCAACGAATTTCATTCGTGATAATAGCGACGATTAGAGCGCACGTTTCTATGCATTTGTGGAAAATTTAACCTTCTTGCAATCTTACAATTTTTATCTTATAGTAGTTTTGTTCTTGTACCTTTGAAAATTTTTATGAATGCGGGTCTTCGTATTGTCGCAAGCCTTTCTAATACTAACAACGATGGAATATTCTCTCTCTATGAAACATTCGATGCGTCGCATCGTTGCGAAAAAAGTAAGAGACATTGCAAAACGTCGTGTACGTGAGTAGATACGATTTTACAATTCGCGGCATGCCTAAATCGAAATTGTGTTGCGATCTATACCTTGACCCTCTAAAACAATGGAGAACTTTTCCATCGACATTAGCACTTGCTGCTTAATTGTCAGTTTTTCAACGTCTTTAATTGCATGGAATAGCGGATGATCGATATCTTACTTGCATATTTTCCATTAGCAGATATATTTTTTATCCCACATGTACCTATTATATCCGCCTTGTGACTAGACAAAATGTAAACAAGGCAGCGTAAAAACGCGTAATTAGTCAGCCACAAACGTTTGAAAAAGCGAAACGCATATTATGAATACCGTACATTCAAACATGAACATAAGTCATCATGCCAGAATATTATTCGCCGAGATTAATATCTTCACAATTTCCAACAGTTTATATCTATTATTGAAATAATACAGATACTATCGTGTATGATACATATTGTCGACGATGTATGGCAAACTTTCGTTCAAACACACTGAGTACATACACTATCCCGCGTAAGATCCCAGGCATTTTACCCAACCTATAGCGATAGTGTATAAATATTAGTAAAATATATAAATTAATAAGAAAGGTTGTAGAATCACCGAGTAATGAACTTTTAATTATTTATTTAAAAATTTACCGACATTACATCGAAGCTCAATACACGATTGACATAATTAATGTATCTATTGATATTCATTAAAATTTGTTAGGTATGTATGATTGAATTAGCGACGACAGTTTATTATAAGTTTAGAAGAATTGATCTGTGTTTTTTTATAAATTTCCTTAAGAAATTATGCCATGACCCGTTTCACTCGCGCAAATGCCAATATTTCATTGTATATTTAGTCTTTCCGAAATTTGTTTACTATGCTATAATAATAAACTACAGATTATAGTCATCATAAATCAACGCATCGTTTCTATTCTACTTATATAGTCCCCTAATTAAATTACATTATGTCAAAAAATAAACAAGTGTGCAGATCCTTTTGATCAGTAGCCTATTTTAAATATTACTCGTCGTGGTAAAGCGAAAAATACAGGCTTGTGCACGTGTATTATGTACAATAGGCTTAAACGGGCACATTGTTCTTTTCATCGATGGAGTTCGTAACGGGGGAAGCCGGGAGGATAAAAATCCATTCATTAAAAACAACGTTTGAATGACAGATGAAGAGTTAAGAAGCACGGCAATCACGCTTCGCCGGTTATTATCATGTATCATTACGGTATTGTTCGAAGCAACGAGCACAAGGCTTCCCGCGTTGCATTTTGCGGCTCGTTCCACCCGCGATGCACGCGCGCACACGACAACGCTGCTGCTCACCCACCGATCTATGGATCGTAGTTCGGAGAATGCACAATGTTACATTGTGACCGAGTTAACCCAAGGAATTGCGCTTTCGTTCGATCCCGTAGCTATCGCACGAGGGGAAATTTCTAAGAGCGAAATGGTACTTTCTGTGGCAAAAGAGACAATACAATTTCCTTTCTTGCCTCTCCTTTCGTTTTTTATCGTCATTATCGTTCGATATGATTTACGATTGAAAGTGAACGTCTGAAATGAAAAACGAAGAAGCAAACTGAATGTGATTGCGTATAATGACTAGAAAGAGTACTGAGAAAGTATTTTCTATGTTAAATATTTCTATTAGAGCTCTCGTTTCTCTGAGATTAACTCGTTTCGCGGATAACAATTTTTTACATTCAGATTAAGATACTTTGTGCAGATTAAAGTATAACGCTTATGTAGATTTCAGGCTACAAAAAATTTAATATATGAGTGAACTTAATCTGTGTGTGAATAAATAAGAAACAACGATGCGTAAATATCTTTCTCTACCTAACCATGTGTATTTTACACCCTAGAAAATACTTCGATGTATACATCTTTTATTTCACATTTTCCTTCCTTATATATCAACTTCAGAAGCTTATAATTTATTTTTTGTTTGAATATTGCATAAGAATGAAGAGCGAGGTATAAATAAGTTGATGCAGGCTTTGAATATTCTTTAAAATATCGTCATTTTCGACACGTGACGCAAAACATTGTCCTATACGAAAATCCAAAAATAAAACTCGCACAAAGATACTACACGGTGCCTCTATCGTGTCGAAAGATACATACTCTTATGAATTATACATAATGGAATAGCATATGAGTCAGTTGCGTGGTATCACACAATACACGTCATTTGTGCAAATAAAATAACATTACATATCATTTATCTTCCATTTGAATTCACTCATTAGTGAACTGAAAAAAAACCATCAAAATTGTATAAAACATGATCAGAGAATAAAAATTAATAAAAAAATTAGTTAAATGGAAAATATTTAGGATTCGATGAACATTTTACATTCGAACAATAATTTTATACATCGAAATATTCCACAATTTCCGATAGAATCGAGTAGTAAACTAAGTGTTTGGCGAACGTGTAGCCATAGTAACGTTACTTTCTTGTCCTAGAAATTCCTCTCTGAACGATCTAGATTCCTACGTTAATATGTCAAACCATATGTTAATATAATATTTTATGCGTTTATTGCTTCGTTCATGTATACCCGCGTTCGTGTCCTAGAAATTCCACGCTGAACATTGTTCGTAGATTCTTCTGTCGTTAGCACATACGGCGAACTAATTTATTACGCGAGCAGACTTAAAAAATATTATCAACAGTTACTACTAACAAACATAAAAATATTAGTTGGAATTTATGCTGATTTTGCTATTTATGATTTAAAAAATTTAATCAACCTGTTAGCAGTTTAATTAATATAACATATTTATTTTTCTAATAAATCAAATTAGTTGGGTAATATAATTAGTTAACGTCAGAATAAATTGAAATTATGTTAAAACGCTATTCGATAAATTATTATAAGTCTCTCCAAACTACTAACAATTGACTTGTTCCTTTCAGTACAGATTATATCGAAGCAGTAAGTTTCCGTGCCTTTATAAAATATTCAAAAATATTGCTCGCGATTCGGAAAACAATATTTTAAAGACAAAGTTAAGGTTCCTAAACGCTTTTAAAAATAGGTCGTCGAAAAGATGTTGAAATGATTCATTTTAATGCTATCCGACGCACTACTTATCGATAATCGATTCAGAATCAGTTACCAAAGGGACAAAGAAAGAAAGTTCGTTGGAGCTTCAAACACAAGGTTAACTTTCTAAAACATTACCGAGGCGCTTATTTATTAATTGCATTGGGACATTATGCGTCGAAACAAAATCGATTTCGCGTAATAATTCAACCTTTTCATTCTTTCGACGAAGCGTCTGTGCACCGTGCCACGTGCAGGAATATAAAAACGTTCTGGCTGGTGACAGGTGCACCAGAAAACTTGTTTTTTAAGCAGTTCCCATAGAATATGGAATGAGCCACGACTGTATTTATCATGGTTTTATTTTACCAAGAGGCGTCTTGAAACTAGTCACTTTTTTGTACGAGTACTCTTTCCATCAAATAAATTCCGCGTGAAATTTCATTTTTATGTCAAATGTCGTGCGACCGATGGAAATCTGTCATCTGTATGTTACGCTAGGATCGCGACTTTCTCATGCTGAATTTGGTCAATGGACCGCTTTGAATCTATCCATCAATAAACCCCATTATCGATGAAACAACCTACCACTGAAAACACCCTAAATAGAAGTCGAATGATTCTATGTTAACAAATGCAATACATCTTGGATAATTAAAAAGTGTTTCTACCAAACATTGTTAGAATGTCTTATGAGTTTAAATAAGTAATGAAAGTTGTATAAACATAGATTATTTGAAGCTTCAGTAAGAAGTTGTAAATAGACGCAAATGTGTATGCCAATTCGTACTTATCCACAGTTTATGAAGATAACTACAATAAATAGAGAATTATTCGGTCTTTTCGATAGTATAACACATCTACAACTAACGTTTCTCTCGTTTCGTATCCTTAATTGCGAAATAACATCTCGAGACCTGTACTCACGGTGCTTCATACTTGGTGATTTTCTCTCGTCAACTTCAATCTTATGTTGTGTATTGAGTTAAATCTACAGCGTAATAAACACGCAGTCGGCAAGGCGTGAAGTCACGTGTAGCGGAACTCCGGTGTACACATAGAATCCTCGTTGATCCTGGCGAGGGAACACGCGCGTCATAGATACATCTTCCAACGCAAAGAAAAACAATAATTCACCGAGTCATCGATCATCACAAGAAGCAACACAATGTCGGCGATTCTGGTCTTACGATCGAATCCCAAAATGAAAAGGTTATCTGTACAATCTACCGAGTCAAACCGGTGTCATAATATTTGTAACCGAAGATCATGAACTCAAGCCAATCTGTATACGCGGTCAATCTGTACGAATCTTTCTGCCACCTATGCGCGCCCCCTTCGAACTCTCCTTTGCACGCGAGGTTACAAGAAGAAAAAGATGTTCACTAAGTTCGGTTAGGTCAAGTGTTTCCCTGACGTAGTCTCGAGAAGCACTTGTTGATTCCGGACGAGCATAGTTCTGACCAGCACGCTGAGAACCACACCTTACGAGAGACTGTGTAGTGGATATACGGATCGAGTTGAAAGGCCCGTGAGACCACATCAGGTCCGTACCTAGCCAACGGAACCCGTGTCACGAGATCGATCCACGCTCTTTCTGATCCTTGTTTACGCTCTAAACAATGAGCGCACAAGATTAGTTATGCGACATACCAGCATGTTGAAAAATGGAGAATATAGATAAATAGATATGATAATAGGAATGCATCCCTTATGTCAAAATCATAAATATATAGATTTTCAGTTTTTTAGTAAAGAATTGATCTAAATTTTTTTCCTTTTCTTTAACTTTAATACATAAATTAAGATTATGAATGTAACAATGTAACAACGATAATTCTACTGTAATTTTAATTCATATTTTCAATAATTATCTGGTTGTAATATAATCAACCGAATCACATATTCATGATATTAATATACAAAAGAAGATATAATATTGTCAATGAATAAAATTCTATACATTTCGATATCTGTAAGACAGACTACTATTAAATATAAATACAATACATTATATCCTCCCGTATGCTAATTATAATTTGTTGTACATACAGATTTTTTCTTTATGTATCTGATTCGGTCATTTTCTTACTCGCATTTGACTGAACTATTTTTCAATATACAGGAATAATTATCAACTTGATTTTAAATGCCTAGAGGAAACGCCGAGAAAAGGTTAAAGAATGTGGCGAAGCCATACTTAGACTTCGACGTTACTGTGTATTAACGTTGAACAACAGTTTTAGCTTTTACTCCACGGATCGGGGATAACGGAGGGAAGGCACGACATACCAAAACTCCGTATCGTGATCCCAAGCGAAACTTAAGAAGGAACTATCAAATATCAAGGTGAAGCGTACGAGGACAAACATCCAATGACCAACAAATTATCATGAATGATTTGAGCAATTGTAATTCCTTACAATACACAGACTTTTAATACATAATTATATTATATATTAAAATACAAATCCAGCTAATCCATTAAGTACTACATACATATAATCTAATAATAAATGAAACATTTGCATTAACAACAGTTAATTTAATTTGCTTTTAAATATCTTTATTTCGCAACTTCAGAAACTAATCGTTTTACAATACTAAATAACTATAAAGATATCGCTTAGTTTAATAACATCATCTAGTATTGAAAATGTTTAATATAATATCCGTCGATCGTGAAACAGTATAGATAACTCGAAGGGAATATGTCCAAGAAATAAATTTGTTTAAAGACCCGTTATGCCCGGCAGTGAATAATTAGTAGGCACTCAGCGTACTTGTTTGAAAAGTCATTCAAACACAGTGGTCTCGAGCCGTTCCTGAGCCGTTGTAAGAGAGAGGGACTAACTACTTGCCTACAAAATGGGGGTTCGACGTACCGTACGTTCACCGTATGGTCTTCACCTCAGTTTTATCGACGTTCCTTCTTATTTTTCTCGTTCCCTCTCTTTTCCTCGTTACAATGATGTTTGACGCTCGCTTACACTTATACGCCCATTGCATGCCTTCCTACCATTCCTCACTCGATAACCGTGTCAACATCGAATTTCTGCCATACCATGCGAATTGACTGGAGCCGACCTCCTGCACAGGATTCGGAATATTCCTGAAAAATCGATTGCAAACAAATTTTCATTATGTTATAGTGACATACATAAATCTATGATTTATTTAAGATTTACAACTTTTTAAAAAATTCTTTTTAACTCTTCTTTCATTCCTAACGATTACTATAAATCCGCATCCATGTAATAAACTGCACATACTAGCGCCGTCTAAAGTTAACGCTCAGTAAACGGTACCGATTGCGCGACGCCTGTAGCAACCTGTAGCACAGTCGGTGGCTTGTAGTAATCGTGCTAATATTGCGTTTAAGTACGTATTAGTAAAACGGTTTTTACGTTTTTCCCACTCTCCAGTGTTTGTGTAGTATTAATACAACATATATTATACAATATATATTAATACAATAATACAGAAGAAACATATTCCCGCAGAAGTACGTAAAAAAAGGTTAATGTAAGATATTTTTTAAGATAAGAGAATGGCGGCATCAAAGGGACCAATTGTCTATGAACGTATCCTCAATGAGAGAACATACTTTGCTTTCGTCGATATTCCAGAATGTAAATCGTAAAACCGGTTTTAAAGTCAAACGTGTCCCGAAAATTTTAGAGAAAGGAGTGTTTAACGTCTTCGATAGTGGACCAGATTCAGTGATGAGTTCCATTGCATAAGCACTTGTTAGGATTCTTAAACTATGTGACGATTAGTGAGAAATTATACCGAAAGAGCTGTCGGTATCATTGTAATTACAACGATAGTCGTTAGATGGAACTCGTGTATACCTCGCAAAACATGTTTAATTTAAATTGCAAGTTTATAATAAATAAAATTTAAATTCTTTATTGTGCCATATCTTTTACAGATATTAATCAACAATTTACAGATCAACAAGATTATATAAATTTTCGTTACTTTTTTTAATTATACACAAATGCATTTTGAAAGTTAACTTAATAATTTAATTTATTATCATTTATTTTATATCTAATATTTGAAGAAATTTGTTATCTTTTATTTATATTACTGTTTTGCTTTTAATTGTATATTGTTAACTTTGACGCAATTTATTAATTTTTCCTTTACTGTATTAATTGTATGAGAATATATATAGAACCAGCAGTATTTATTAGCTTAAAAAAAATTCGTTGTTGAGCAAAAGAGTTACGTTATAGGTCTCCAAAGTATAACCGTGTATTCTTTTAACATCCTTAGTAACATAAAAAGCCATCATAAAGCTATACTACAGCATATTTTTTTTTTATTATATATATATTTTTTTATAAAAATATTTATAAAAATAATAACAAATAACAGATGGTCATATTAACATTAAAATATTTTGAACGAGATAATTCTTATCATTATAAACATTTAAACCTATCACTGTACTGAGCAGTATCGACTTATACTGCAACACGTCAGCGGTGGACCAGGAGTCTTTTCTGGTGAAAGGGGTCAAATTGCGTAGAAGTACATAAGTATTATTATTGAACCTTCTTTTACAAAATTTAAAATTTGCTTGTAATTTATGTTCTGGTACCCCTAAAACAAGGCGATTGTCCCTATAGCTGCCCTCCCGCTCTCTGAATCCGCCACTGGAACACGTGAGTTTAGAAATCATCTTCCTTAAAGTACAGGTTTTTCTCACGGAACACTCGACCGATTGTACCTTCATTAACATCTTCCAACATAACGACCATTCAAATTCCATGCGTACTATTTAAATGCCATGGCAATAAGAACATATTTATCCATTCTTCGATATCAGTTCCCATCACGAACAATTTCAAAGACCAACTTTACCATTACAATATCTAAAAACCATCCATTATACTTATCAAATTTGATAAATCGACCAAACAACGAAAGATATGGTCTATAAATCAATTTACTTAAATTTCCCGGTAACCATACATAAGGTCTGCCACAAGAAAATGTGCGCAAGTACGAGCTATGAGGCACGCATGTGTACTTTGTTACTTTGTACCTCATGCACAAGTTTCGTTTTGCTTCTCGTCTCGTCCGGACGCATCATTCGATTGATCGCGAAACTCAGCCAGCGGCATTCCGTGAATTTCGAGGGAAATTTCGTGAATGAAACAGCTGTATTGCGTTCTAAGCACATTGTTATTAGTAAACACCGTACACGTTTATCGTCTGAGAATCGCTTTAAAGCAAGCGGTATGTCACTGTTCGCCTGTTGCATACGTCAGGTGAGTTTTGTTATTCCCGCCAGTAAATTAACGCGATCTATTGACTATACATAAGTATTCTACACAGGATAGTACATATGTATACAGTGAGTATACATCTTATTGCATTTCATATGTCTACATTCGTATAAATGTAGGTATATGATAAATTGAAAAATTCGAGCAGGGTACACATAAACACACCTGACCCACAGAATCGTTGGATTCGCGTTCGTACGCAACCACTCCCTTTGGATCTTTCTTGGCCGCACCTTCGTATCGTAATATAGCAACCTGATGGGCTTTGGTAAATATTTCGTCACAATCCATTAATCCGCGAAGTCGTATCCAATAGTTGTCCACGTTTTGATGAGTTTCAATGACAAAGTCGAATCTTTCGCCAGCGTAGCTTATCAAAGATCCCGCTAGAATTATAAGTTCTGCGTTCAGAAATCCCTTTCCTTATCATTTTCTTTCTACCTCTTTTTGCTTTCTGTTATACTTGTACGTACCTTCGACGGGTTCGATATCACGAGTCACAGCCAAAATCGTACAACTTTTCCAATCGTACAACTGAATAACTTTTAAAGACTTGATTTCTCCTCCTTTCTTTTTTTTTTTTTCTATTTATTTGAAAAGTTAAAAAGATCGGTTTGCTAGGTGACGTGTGAAAAGCTTTGAAAATTTCATCAAAATCGGTTAACGTCGTTATGAGCTACGAACGATTAAAAATAGTGAGAATCGCAATTTTTCACGATTTCCCTCCTATAGCTAACCGTAATAAATTTCAATATGCTTACACCTTTCGATACTTGTTTCCCCATCAAGCGATTTCGATATTTTTAACGTAGATATGTATAACTGACATAAACGTGTTCTTTAAATCTCCATTACAGACCCCGATAGAAAAGTTGTAAAAGGTGACCTTTATTATTTCCTTCGCGATTTTAATCAATTGCAAGTTTTTCAACATCTTTCTGAGACGTCATTTAGTAAACTAATCCTATTAACTTCTCGAAAAAGTCAAGTCGTCTAGTTCGATTTGAAAAACGTTCTTCTTATATTTCTAAAGGTGCACGAGTTAGACCGTGATACACTGTATACTTATCAGAAAATTCAAATAGCATCGAATAAACATATAGAAGAGAAACACGATGTATTGTTATACATATTGAATCGTGTGCTCTATTTCGTTTATACGCGCTTCATTGTGCGCGCTTTATTCGTTTGAAGAAGTTATTATTGGAAGGAAATATTTTTCTTATGGAGATGATGAATTATTCTTAATAATAGATTTTTTCTTTTGTTTTAGAAGGAATTAGTGAAATATGGTATCAAAGAAGTATTACGTCTTATGTTATCGTATCTTATCTTATCATCTTTTGTAATATACTTTATTTTCAAAAATAATATTTGTTAAGTCATTGTGTTTAAGAATCAATAGGATAGCAAAATTAAAATAAACAATCATTGTAATCGAATCGTTAGAAGAATGTATAACAGCGGCAAGTGCGCAATTGTGGCGAATCTACCAATATTACGTCTCGCTGATTCCAGCATTCGTCACGTACGTGCGATTCGCTTGTTTGAATCCAAACTCGTGGTTTTATTTACATAGTCACGCGTAGAGTATACTATTGTATTTGCAAAGTTCGTTTCATTTGCAATTAACGAAAATCTTAATGAATCGTTCGTTTCTATTTTTAAACAAACTATTTTCTCGATTCTTGAAATTCTTCTAAATAATTGTTAAAAATATCTTTCCATTGACGGAAATACCTTTCTTATTCTCTCTAGATAATAAATACAAGGGGATACGATGTATATTGGAAATTGATTGAATTCAGAGATAAAAAGAACAATGAGAACAACAGCGTTTCATTGGAATTCATCAAAGACAGGCCGCAACTGGCAGAAGTTCGAACGAGTAACAGAACAAGAAGAAATCGCTTGTTTACCAGAAAATAAAAAAAAATCGGTGCTGTGTCGATTTTTCCATGGCCGCGGGCTAGCCTTAATTCTTGCTCACCCCTGTCGCTCAGGTGGCAGAATCGGTAAACAGAAAAATGAAGTTTACTTCGCGTTGCGGGGCTGTCGGGGGCTCGGAGCTCGTTCAGCGTAACTCGCTAGGGTGAACGGTTACATTTTCCGCTACTTAACGGATTTCATGCTCAAGTATCAAAGAGATCGCGTCCTTGCTCTAATCAGCGCGCGTATTAATAGAACGCGACTTTGGTTTTGCAAATTTTCTTAGGAACCTTGCGTGTCTCTATTATTCCGCGCAACTTGTAACGCTCTAGAAGAAACTTATTTGAAATATAGTTAAAGAAAAAAAAAAAAAAAACAGAAAAAAGATTACAAAAATGTCGTGTCTTCCCGATTGTAAGGGAAAAGTTAAGGACGACACGCTTCTGGTCAAGGGATTCGGTCGATCAACGTACAAAGGTTTAATTATACTCGAGCCGTTCTTTTTTTAAGTCGAACACGCTCGTCAGGTTTCAGAACCGTGATTTATCGATCCGAACGAGAATTTCACTCGGCATAAATCATCATCGCGTAAATATTTTCGAAGCCGTTTGATTTTTTGATTTTACGTAATTTTACAGAATCAACGACAGATGGAAGATACTCGTCAACAGGTGTTGTTGAAGGAACCACCGGAAATATCGTGGGAGAATACGCTTGGCGCCCCGGATGGCGTTCCATTTGACGATGACACCAAGGAATTACTCAGAAGATGCATCGATGTATCGACATCCACACCCACCACTCTGCCGCAGATCATTGAGCGAAGCGAGGCGTTTCCTATAAACTTTCCTATTAACACCGTAAGATGTTCTACGTTGAGAGACAGGGGAATTAGCACAAACACCCTTGAGGTTGGACTATTAAAATTTCTTACAAACTATCACCTATTTTATAACACTGTCGTAATATATATTTGTTTTTTTTTTTTAAACTACGGATGTTTATGCATTCATGAAAGATTAAAGATTTATGGAAAATACAAAGAACGCATATAGTATGCAAAAATATATAAAGTGTCCAAATTATGGTAGTTTTAATAACGTTATAGTATTTAGTGGATGAAAAAAATCTCTGCTTATGCTTGCGTTCATAAAAATTTGAATTTGCATAAACACCCGCCGTCTAAATTATTACTTCCATTATGTGTAAGATTTTACGAAGCAAATTCAATTGCAGATGAACGCGAATTCGGTTTATCCTGTGATACACGAAGCAATGTTACCATTGTTAGCTCGATGGTTGAAGCATAAACGGCTGTATGGTAGTGCAATCGAGAGAGCCATGTATAAAGATATGGGCTTGGTACAATTCATTCACCGTTTGCTAGAAAAGCGAGCCGTGCACTTCTATGGATCTGATGATCGATGGAAATTAATCGACGGTAAGACAGGAGTGGACGGATGGGAAAATGTTGGCACAGATCACGAGAAAGAACCACTGGTTAGTTATCTGTCTTGCTTGAACATGGTAATTTTTTAGAAGATTACCTACACATCTTTTAGTTCCATTGAATACAAAAATTTCATTAAAAATAGTTATTATTTTGGAAATAACCGTACCCATTGGTATTTTGTTACTAATAGGTGTTAACAAAATGTTTGTCATACGATGAGATCAAATTGTCCGCGATGATGGCGATGTCTTCCCACACAGAATTCATAAACGACGGCTCGCGCGAGAACAGAGGCGTCGTGAGTACCGATCCAGACTCTGTACAGCCGAGAGGAGTGATTATAGGTGTCGTGGGAACAAGGTTTTCTATGTTTATTTAACGCTCATCGTTAATAAAGATAAATACGTAAAAATATACTTACATATTTGTACAAGCTCGTATTATTTACGCTTTCTACTGATTGTTTGCAGATTTGAACGCCCACGCTTTATGGAATACCAGGACATCCTTATTACTCCTCTGCAAAACACTGTCGAGAATGGGTGAGTTGTAAACTTTATCATCCAGAATGCATAAATAGCTAATCTGTCGTTCATCTTGATTTTAATGTGTTCGTTATTTAACGTTCTTTTTTGTAAATAATTTCTTTCTCACGTTGATGTTTAACGAGTCTTGTCTATTTGAGTGTTACAGACATTTGATAAAAGTTATAGCATATCTTTAAATTGATCAGGTACTAATAATTATTTGTTTCTCGTCGTGCGAAAAAGTTTCTCCAAAAGGTTGTAAAAAATCATCCTGTGCGCGGCAATAGAATTCTGCAAAAATAACGAACAAATGATCCATGATGTTATGGCAAATGCTTATTCTATATTTAAAATGAAAAATGTTTGCACAGCATTTAATAAAGAATTGGTGATATCTGTATAACAGATACGGGCCGCAAACAGCTGGAAGCTCGGAAGAGATACGTGGGCTGCGAGTTTTGTGGGCCAAATTTTATGGCGAGGAATACCATCCGCTGTACGAGGAGACGCTGAAACGAATTAAATCAAAAGAAAACAGAAGATATCTCTCGTTGATAAGTCAAACAGTCTTCGACATCGAGAATTACATGAAAAGGACACTGCTCACCGTAGAAATCATACTTCTCGAAGCAAATACACGTGCGGAGAAGCAAAACACGACTGCTTTCTTACACGTTGTCGGCTTTGGCCTCGGTTAGTAAGAAAAATTTCAAAATTCAAATTCAAAGTTATTTAACCTCGTGAAATATTTGTAATTAAACGTCATAACTTTATAAGCGTTATAAATTTCCGTAATAAGGAAAAATATTTTCAGGGGTATGGAGACTTACACAAGAGCAAGAAGTATATTTTTTAAAGACGTTCGAGATCGCCCTTAGGAAAATGAACAAGAAACTGAGATACGTATCCGATATAATGTTCGCGTATTTCCAACAGCGGAAGTGCGGCGACGCTGGAAACGGCGATTATCTCGGAGGTTTGTTACCAATCTCAATTCTCGGCTATTTAACAGAGACAACTAGTACACAGGATATATCATTTTCCAGATATAAGAATTCATTTCGCTCTCAGGGAACCTCATAGCAAACTGTTCAGAGCCTCGGACGCGAATAAACTTCTCGTAGTGACGTACGCGTGGGATGGAAACGCGTTGCCAGGTTGTCGAAAAATTTCCATTAATTAAAATCATGTTTGTCATTAATGATAATAATAATAATAATAATAATAATAACAGCTTCGTAATTTTAAGCGTGTTTTCCATTAAAATTATCGTTAAATCTAATTACGCAGAGTGGTTGCTAAAATCAATCGCTTAACTCGTAGGAAACGAATTCTGGAGCGGGCATTTGACATCGAGTGGAGATTCAGCGGCAGCATGTAGTACTCAGATCGCAGAATTGCATACTTTTAGAATAAATCCTCGAGCATGTGGAGCCAGCTTGCACATTGCATCTGCGCAGCATGGTATTTTGCACATATCGGATTACGCGAAGCTACACCTTGCTTAGGTGAATTATCTTTCATGTTAACTCGTAATTGGTCGATAATCATCGATGATCGGTAAAGGAGTATAACAATAACGAAGATTTACAACTTCTAAATCCAGGAAAGGGCTGGCCCATTGGGCACCGGTCAGCGAAGACCATCACGATCTCCACGTAGTCAAAGAAGTCGTAGCGCAGATGTCGATTGCTTGAAGAAATACACAGAAAGACGAGTCGAGGAGAGAAGGCTCACAGAGATACCAGACACGAGCAAGCTCGATCCCTCCAAATGGGTTCCACTGCCGAAAAATATCACGCGAATCCAACCAGCGTTGAAGAAAGCGCAACAGTCGTCGAGAGACGAAGAGAAACGACGTTCGGTGTCGAGCGAAACCGAGGAATCCATAGCGGATAGCACAACGGACATGGGTACACCAAAGAAATTGTCTCCTACGAAAGAAGAAGAAACGACGAAGGGAGCCGAAGAAAAGAAAAACGATACGTCCTCGCCAGCCTCGTACAGACAGACGGCCGGCAGAAGTCATAGCGCGGACGTCAGCCATTTAAAGAAAGAGAAACTAGTCGAAGAACGAAGGCATACGGAATGCAGCGACCCCAGAACGATCGCGACGAGGTTGACAGAGCACATTTTCCTAGTCAAAAAGAAACCAATGCCGTGAACGAATCGATTAAAGCCGCGTACACTCGTGATAAATACCGAGGTGTTGCACTAATTGTATTAATCACTAGAGGTTAACTATATTGTCATGAAAATTATATGTACATAGAATAGTAATAATTTAATGTCGGTCGTTGTGTGGATAGAAATGTATATGGCACAACACCAAAAAGAACAAAAAATAATAATGATAATGCAGCTCTCGTTTATTCGGTAAATATAATGCATACGTATAATATGTAAGAGGAATAAGATAAAAAAACAAAACGTTTGATTAACTGACCATTTCTGGCGCTTAAACAAAATGTATCGAGTCTCGACACACTGGATTTCTGATACCAAATACCTTTAGGTGGCTACCGCAAATTAACACCTCAAGGTTCCGCTACGATGCATCCCCGTTCGCAAGGATCAGCAACAGCTGCGAAATCACGAAAAACGCCGCGACCAGATGGATGACGTTCGTCAAGAATCCATCCCCTT
This sequence comes from Bombus hortorum, assembly GCA_905332935.1. Taxonomy (NCBI): domain Eukaryota; kingdom Metazoa; phylum Arthropoda; class Insecta; order Hymenoptera; family Apidae; genus Bombus; species Bombus hortorum. The sequence continues at coordinate 1,189,480 of HG995197.1, forward strand.
GTCCAATACCGCGAATGAACACGGAAAGAAAGCCTTCCGCCACGGAAGCGTGTCACGCGACTGATGGATCACAGCTTAAAAGCGTTAAAAGCGAATCGCCCAAGTGGGAGCCGCTGCGAAAATTCGCGCCAATGGCGTCGAAGACCAGTGCCGAGTCTAGTCCAAGACAAGGTAATCAATATAAGTACGATTCTTGCAAGAGGAGAATTCAGACTCAAATTGTTCTGGAAAAGCTGTTCTCTCAATTGGATACGACCCCAGGAAAAAATTCAGTCGTATATATCTTATATGTAAGCGTCGTCAAGCTTTAGTCATCATTGAATAATTCGCTCCAATACTTAAACATCTAGCAATGTGTGATTTTTGTAAACTCTAAATGTATTTTACTCATAATCGATTAGCCACCTGCAGCTGAAATTACAGTTATGTTTATTTTACGTATAGACCCACCATCGCATCAAATTTTATTGAAATGGGTGAGGAGGGGGGAGACAAGTCTGAAGCTCTTCTTGTTAGAAAAGATACGGAAAAATTTACATTGTTCCAAATATGGAAAATTAACATAATTAATTGCAGATAAATCGGACTCGAGTCGAGATTCGCCAACGGCAAAACGTTCCCCTGACGCCAATGAACAATCGAAAAGGCTTACCCAACGCATGCGAGATTTGTACGACTTTAAAACAGAAAACGAGTGGCCGAAAAGGGCGATAAATGCTCGACGTGGGAACACGTGGATAAGTAAAAGCAGCAGCGAAGAGGAAAGGACTAGTCTATCGGCTCGTAGGAATAGCCAAGATTTGGAGTTCAATGACAGAATGAACGTGATCAAGGTAAGCATAAACTATAGAACACATTCCAGTTCTATACATTCTTATTGCATTCTTATTGAAAATGTCGCAGCTGAAGGATACGAAGGTACAGTCTGACCACCAAGAACCTAAACGACCAAGGACTCCAAAGAAAGATGGACCACATCCAAGTACTTCCTCCGACATTTACAACAGCGAGTACGAGGAACGTTTAAGAAAGTTCAACGAGAGACTCCGATACAGCGAAGATCTAGGTTTGGCGAAGCCAAAGATCAAGGAAAGGCGAACCTACTCCGATGACTACGATGAAAAAGCTCGTCGTGCATCCACCCGATCAAATACAGGAAGCTCGGTGCGCTCGACACGGACAGATTCGATTCGACTGACGCGTGCTGAAGGTTCAATTCGATCGGTGAGATCGACACGTTCGGAAGATTCGCCAAGAAGTCGATTTCAAGTCGAGAAGAAGAGGCCTTCGGACGCTAGTACCAAATCCAGGGCAAGTTACGCTGAAGTATCTCCTATAACTCCTACGAAAAAGGAGTCCCGCCCGAGCGACGCGAGTTACGTTAGTGTGGCCAACTATTCGGCTAAAAGAGCAAGCGTGGACTGCAAGAGCAGCAGACAAATGGTGGAACTTCCGCCACGAAGAGCTTTCAGTCAAACGGAAGAGAGACCAGCAACGCCTGTTCCGCCGATAGAATGGAACGACGATCGTTACGCGGCTGCTCGTCTCAAACAGACCTCCGAACGCCAGAAGAGGGACAGTACGAGATATAAAGTGTACCTGACGTAAGATGGGTGGAAAAATGGTTATTTTTGATTAACACGATGAATAAATAGAATCTTCGTCGACGATGTATCGAGGGCGTTTTTAAAAAAATCGATTCCTCGGTGAATTCTCTTCGACAGAACTGATTATTTGTGGGAAGTTACAGATATAAAAAATATTGTGAGAGAGTTGATCGAAGGTAGACGAGATATAAAAAGATACGTGAGTTTGATAAATTTACGTTCAATAATTTATTTCATCAGCCCGTGGTCGTTAGTAAGACAGTTGTTCTAGTCAAATGTTACACACGTAGTCGTTGGAAGTTCACCAGCACCTGAAATTCTCCCTTTTGCCACAATTCGGTGTCAAATTTTTGGATATGTGTGCCGTACGCCGGAAATGGTGTTTTATATATGGAGGATTCTTGTAAGAGTATAATTTATGATGATATCGTCGAACGGTATGCAACTATTCAATCATGATTTTGAAAAGAATCGATATGCTTTATGAAGTTTCAAATGAAATTGATTTTCAATAATTATTGTACGACGTTGAAAAACATTGCATTACTTCATGTACGATCGCGACAGAATGTAAAACACAAAAAAGAAAAGTGTACCTAATGCCGTACAAGTAATATGTAATACGATTTAACTAATAAAATATTCTTTAAAAAAAAAAAAAAAAAAAAGATGACATCTCAATCATCTTGATTTTACACAAAGAAACATCACGATCCTTCGTATCTTAGACTCACGGTACTATCAAAACAACTTATTCTAGACTAGATTGCACTTAAAAGACAAACTTACAATTTTGTAACTTACGATCCTATCCCGAATAACAAACCCGTAAATCAAACCATAAACGAACAAATAAATTAGGTGTAATTTATCGAAATCGAAGTTATGTCTTAAAATTACGGGCTTTCAAACATATCGATCGATTACTCCTGCAAGAACAGTTTCAATTGATGAAAGAAAGCTATTTTCAAAAGTTCATACGATCGTCCATCTTATTTACGCTCGATATTTCGAAAATCGCTACGAAATCCTGCACTGGAGTCTTTAACGAACATCTTTACCCTCTTCCTTGTGGGTATCCCGTGCACCGAGGACGTCAAAGATTTACAATCTCTGCTTTGTCCGGATAACTGTTCCTCTTCCTCTTTCTCGATTTTTGGCCTCTTCTGGCCGGAATTTACCGCACTTCCGGTAATAGTGGACGCGCTACTCGTTACAGAAACACTCGGCGAACAATTTGTTAGAATACTCGAGCTAGTCACGACCTGAGCGTTTATTTGAGGCGACTTTGGAAATGTGGAAGATCGCGAGCCAGACAAAGATCGCGTCAAACTTCCGTTGGTCAACGCGGTTGGAGGAAGAGGATTTTGTGCAACGACCGTTGACGGTGTCATGCTTCTTTTGCACGCAGCATTTGTTATACTGTGACCAGAAGGCGCGATCATTAACAAATTGTTTCCGTTCTTATCACACACTACGTGAGATATCGGATGCTGTAGTTGTTTTTGGCTACTGAAGCTCGTTCTGTACGCGTGGTTCTCGTTTATATGCTTCTCCTGCTTCAAGTATGATGTCGAGGATTTTACGAGATAGCCCGTTGAATTGTGAGTGGCAAGATTGGGCTCGCATTTGATCCGGACCTCGTGTTGCGTCACTTCGTTTCGTTCTTGCGCCTTTTGCCATTCCAGAACGTTGCTCAGCAGTCGTATGTACCTAGAAAATATGCAGTTTTAGATCATGGAGTAAATATTATTGATATTATTATAATAGTAAATATTAAAGCACATAGGTCTATAATAGCGAACAATTTTCGAGATCTCTCACTTCGAACACAAAAAATAACACAACTTATGCTTGTGCTTGCAATATCTTTGACAATTAATTTGTTAGACCGTTAAGTCGCTATAAACAAAGAATAAGTTTCATTGTTCATATGTGATACTGTAAAATAGTATAAAAGGATATGTACATATATCATTGTGCACTCACAGTCCAACAATCAGCGATAGAAATTATTTATTGTTAAAATTTACCGAATCGCCATTCGCAAGATCTCATTCTTGGATAGTTTCTTATCCGGTGGATGAGTAGGCACCAATTTTCGGAGCTCGGCAAAGGCTCCACTAACATTCTGTTGTCTCCAACGTTCACGGCTGTTCGTGAATAACTTTCGAACTCCCAAAGTCCCTACACGAGAAGTTGGTGAACCGAGGTGACCACTGCCGGAAGACGAAATGCCGTCTAGCTATGAAATTATTAGGAATTTTAAGGATCATCGGAACACAATTTTTCAATCGTATACATTTATAAATAGATTATGAGTATTTATATAAATTCATATTTTTACTAGAATTTCAATAAATAAATGGAATCTACACAGAGATTTGTATCACTCGTTAAATATAATATTATAGCAAGTATTATACTTTGAATATTTTATATGTTTTTGCATACTATATGCATTCTGTCAATTTTTGCGTCTACAAATTTTCCATAAATGCATAAACAATCCGCAGTCTATTTATAAGAATTCTACTGTCACGCGTTTATATCGGCGATTAACCTATTAAAGACCAAACAGTATATAAATTACCATAATTTTAGAAACGCTCCAATTTCTTTAAATTTCATAAAGTTACGTAGAATTTATGGGTAGAGAACATAAATAAATATTAAAAAAATATTAAATAAATCCTTGGAAAGCCAGAACGTTGAAAAGCAGTCTTTGATACAGTAAACCGATTGAAAGAGAAACTACGTTATCACAACGTTGGCCCATAGTTTAATGAGTTAAACTATCGAGCGATTTGTCAGCGTAATTCGCAATTAAGATCAATTAGAATTTCTGCTCACGGAATTGTTGCGATCTCGCCTTTTCTTGCCTTGGTCCTCTTCCTCATCGGTGTCATGGGAATAAAATTCATCCGAGAGCGTCGCTTCCTCCTCCGTGTCTCTCGACGTGCCAGAAGAATCGCCGACTTCCTCCGCGAGTTCTCCTTCCCCGGACAATATTGACTCCGCTGGAGAACCGTTCTCCGTATCCACCGTTCCTCCAGCGCAGCCATTGTACGTCAGCATCGACTGCAATTTATTAATTAGACGTCTCGACTTCACTCGAATCATTCGTTGCAAGCTTTAACGCTACACCTTCCAACGATCATACGGTGGCTTCTATTAAACGTTCAGGTGGATTGCTTTGACCTTTTAATGTTTTCTCGAGGCTTTTCTACACGCCTGACTAGAACAAGCAATAGATGACAAAAGTCGCGGGAAATCTGGATGAATTATCGCGCACGAAATTAGACTACACAGGCGCCAACAGGATACTCCTATCGCGATCTCCCTCCGCGCTTTCGTCCCTGACATTCAATAGATCTACGTCCGCGCATGGATGAGTTATTCTGTTACACGAATCAAAGAGTTTATTTATTCCGTGAGGAATAATTGTTTAGTCATTTTTTACGGGCAGCTTCCATAGGTCTTCGAACACGAAGATACACTTATGTGCAAAAGTATCGGAAAATATCCATAGAATTTAGAAACTTTCGAGTACACAGAACTTCGTTTATGTTAACTCGTCGAAGACAGATAGTTTGTGTAACCGATAGGAGCCCAATAAATAGAAGTTCACGTTCACCGACAGGTGTTCGTTTGGTCAGACACTAACTAAAATTTTGTTGCAATAAATGGAGCCTGTGTAAGCAAAGATCTACTAGGTTGATGTTAAATCACAATCAAAAAAGAATATATATCTATATGTTGACTATCGAATAGTTTGTACAATGTCCTGCGTGATTGTAACACTTACACGTGAACTTTTTAACTCGATAACACTACACTCTCTTGATAAAAGTTGAAAATTATTAACACGAGATATTAATAATTTTTACACCACAGTAGACCTTACCATGTCTAAAGTTTAAAATCTAACTTCATTTACTTTCACGTAGACACGGCTACTTTTGTAAAATGTTGATAGAACTTTCTCTTTGTAAAACGGATTACGACGAGTCGTGGACACTTTGTCGGCAAATTTTCCAAGGTTACTATCGTAGCTGATGTTAAACCGACTGACGAGTCCAGACGGGCAGAATTAACTAGTAGAAAGTGCAGTACAACCCCCGAGAAAATGAATTTTAGGAAGGCGGAGCGCAGGCCTCATGGGTGGAGCTCCTCTCTGGACCGTCCCATACTGTTCCATGCGTATCCCTCCAAACACCCTTAGGTCGTTGTTAGATCCCTAAGTATCAGACGAATACGATGAAAATAAAAAGTATCGATTACTCCTGGTCCAGTGTGAAAAATATTACAGTAACAAGTATTCGCAACATTTCTCTAAATATTTCTCTAAATACAATCACGATAATATAAATACGATTCAACGCGATAAAAGATGTATAACTTAATTTTAAATAACGCAAGATATAATCATTTCTTTGTTTGTGTATTATTATAAGAATTACTTATTACATCTCTCATTTTACGTATGTAAAATTGTGTGGTTGTATACAATTTTTGAAATTATATAAATTATGGGTTACGAGTATTTAAATATTTTTAAGAGCCTTCTGTATTCTCGTACATATTATCCAATTATTTTGATATCCGAATAGTCCGCTACCCGAACCGTTACTGGCAACTCTCTTTTATTGTAAATACGTAATGTTTTCGTACAAAGTGTGTATGTTTTCCTCTGTACGAGCAGATGAATCCTGATAATAACAATTTAGTATGAAACTAACAGCACACAGTTAAACAATAGTGAGTGAGTAAAAAAGATATTGATATTTAATTCTTGATATCAAAACCAAATATTATATGAAACAATTAAAAGCTCGAAAACATAGCAAAATTAGTTAAAACGCATGTGAGTGAGCTACAATTTTTAACTTACTTACATTGAATATTTTGTATAATTTCATAGCCAAAAATATAAAATCCTTAAATATTCTAAAAAAATGTGTTTTTACCTCTACTTGAATAAATGAAGTTTACCATCGGAAAATTTCATTTTTCGGACACTTATACCTTCCCTCCTAACAATATTTTTACTTTGGAAAGTTTCTACCTCCCAAGTTCCCAAACAATTAGATTCTTATTAGCCGAGCCCCGCAAAGTCAACGGGGGACAGGGAGGTGTAAAAAAAAAGGGAGCGTTGTTTAATACACATTAGGGGTTGAGAAGCCCTAGCCGTTGTCAAGTGGCCACCAGTCACCAACTGTTTTATTGTGACACCTCCGGAGGGTGCTACAGATTTTCCAGCAGGACGAATCCGGAGGGTGTCATCCTGCGATCCCGATTAAATGATTAAATCTGCAATCGTGATCATTCGAGCGCTATTACCGTCCTATCTGCGTGGGAGCTAACTATAATTTCGCCTAGACTCATTGTCAACATGATTATGGAAAACAGTTGTTTGCAACGAAACAACTATATAATAAATTATTGAATAAAGATAGTCATTGTTAGATGGTAGATGAACATGCGGATTCTGATGCATTTAAAGGAAATTTAAAGATGCAAGAATGCATAGTACGCATATAAAGAGTACAATATTCGTTATAATAAAGTAAATAAAGGAAGTGCATGAATATCCGCAGTCTAGCCATTACGTTATTGTGTCAAGAATGTCAGATAATTGTATAATTTGATAGAATTGATTCATTAGACGAATGTTTATTAGATGAACGCAAACATGAAGTGACGAAAGAATAATATATCATTATTTTACGTATCTTAACGATATTGAAAAAGAACGATAGTATTTTTAAGCTTTATAGCGTGTTTGAGTGATTCGAGGAGAAAATGAAGTTCAGCATGCGTTTGATAACGTTGGCGATTAGATAAGGCACGAGTCGATGTTATTTATCGTTTAATTGTATGAGAAGCATGAGACATCTTCGAAACAGATGTTAATGGGATGAAACAGGAAGAAGGTGGAGACAGATTTAGTCACAAGTCTCTATGCACATGACGCACCGATAACGAAAGAACGATTTCATATAAAACTCTTCTTTCTTCGTTGTTGTTGAAATAAACGACAGAACAAAGAACTCATTGCAACTTGCTTCTGCAATTTCTGAATTTTCATATACGCAAAATGTAAAAAGAAGAGGAAATGAAATGTTAGTCGTGATTTAAACATATCTGAACTTTGCTAAATACAGAAACAATGTTATGAGAGTGATTTAAAAGCGTATATCTTTTAACGCCACTATTAGGATCCCGCTTTTTAACTGTATCGGCTCCTTAATCTGAAAATAAAAGGCGTATAAGCGACACGTGCGTCACCCTTGAATGCAGTCGCGTGCCTTATTCGTGAAGTTCGAGGGGTAATTTTTTTTTTTCATTCTTCGTTAATCCATTATTGCGGCCGCGTATGGTCTGTGATACTGGTCCAACAGAGAAGTGTGGCAAAATATGAATAAATAACGTCGATACGTATCTTTACACACGATGAATTCGTTTCTAGGAAAGTTTGTTGCACGTAACATTTTATATAGGTACCCGTATACAACGAAGATGAAAAATGAGAAAATATAAATTATATTCGAGTTTAGCGTAATTTATGGCTATTGAAGGTTCATACGTCTATCGATAAATTCCCATCAAACTTATAAAAGCACCCTAAAAAAAAGCAGCAACTGTGGTACAGTTAGAAAAAGTCGTATGGGGTGAGTTTTGTAGCGGTTTCCCACAGGTTTAGCGGCAATACAGCTCAATTTGTACGTGCCAACGAATACGAATTAGGTATTAGAATTATTTCCCGTGAAATATACTCTCTGTGGCCATCGAACATCGATAAAATCGCAACCACGTATGCGTGCATTAAAAAATTACTGAAAGAAAATCGTAAGCTAGTATTTTCTACTTGGACCTGTGAACCTTTTCGATGTTACAAAATGTGTTCTTAAAAATTATTAAGCAACGTATTAGTTTCGTAAAGATTATTAATCCCTTAAAAAATGATTAACAAATTAATATCATCGTGCAACTGTCTTTCCTTCCATTATAGAAGGATGCAAAATGTAAGAATACACAGATTTATAAGAATGAAAATGCTATTGACGATCATGTTCCGAATTAGATACGAATTATTAACAGAGACCGATATCTGAAATCGGTGAACTAGCATGGAAAAGCTACCTAGGAATGGTATATGGTCGAGTATGCTGAAGAATTATTATCGGCAGGCTGTGCCAATAGAAAAGAGGCGTGTCGCCGGGTTTGCGCAGTGTCCCATGAAACGTCAACGCGTTCAAATAGGATACCCATACCAGACTGAGCCGCAGGAGCACAACGACAGGGGTGGAAGGAGGACATGAAGGGCACGGGGATGAAATCAATTTTCGTTATCGCCGTCAACCAGTCGCCCCATATTAATTCCATTATTAGTGTTTGTTTTCCACGTGTGTATCCTACCAGACCATAATTGTACATTCGTTCTGAAATTATCCAAATTCTTGTATACGATACAAGAACGCGAAAAATTAGTCATTCATCGCACTTTCCTACTAAAACAGGCATACGAAGTAAATAAATTTTCAATTTAGTTAACTACACATTTATATATAGCGCTTTCTACACATAGCAATTTATAGCATAGCGATATTACTACATTTTGAAAAAGTGATTTGCTTTTGATTGTAATTTTAAGGTAGTTTTTATTGACTTATTCGAGTTATTGGAGGTGCATTCTTATTGAAACAGCTCTTTCATTTCACGCTATAAAACACGCATGATCCGAATGAATCAACAGATTTATAATAAAATAATTAGAATATGAGAGCAATGGAAAGCGTTCAAGTTATACTTGATATCAGGAAATGTCCGAATATGTACTTATAGTCGGTAGTATACATAACAGTTAACACATCATAATTAATACATGTCGTATACCGTAACTCCTTTTAATCCATTAAACAGGTAACGTAAATTTATTGAAGTATACTACGGACAATAGCAAAGTGTCATCAAATGCGATTTAGATAATTCTATCGTTCAGTTGATTTTTCATTATAACATACGGATATATAACAAAAAACTACTTATATAGCTTTTCATAATTTGCTTAAACTTTCTGTAATTATATCTTCTAAAAACACGAAAGCCTGTTTTTTCGTTAAAGTCTCGAGTCTCTGTTGTTACAAGAAAAGACAGATAAGATATCCTTTGGTAATATTCCGAGATGAGTATCGAGCAAGGACGTCCGCAATACAAGAACGACGTGTGGTGGGTGAATTCTCTTCAAAAAGTCATTGAAGCCACGGAGGCTGCGCGAGGCACGAGTGTTCGGTGCTGATAAGGGATGCTCCGCCCTCGAAACCCCTAGAATCGTCGTCTCGCTACCCTTCGGCCATGGAATGGCAGGGTCAAGTTGTCGGGAGTCTCTTGCATCGACATGAAGTATTAATCTGACGGATTAGAAGGAGAGATAGGACGGAGATTAATTTTTAAGATGTTGAAAGACGTAAAGGATTACCCTGGGACGTTTAATTAGGACTGGTTCGGTCACGCTACCGTCTTTTATACGAAGAAAGCGAGTTTGTTACGAAGTTTTTTTACTACTTTTAATTGAGCGTGTTTCTTCAAGCGAAAGTGAATAAAAGAATTATAGCGACCGATACAATTACTTGGATTTTTTTATTGAAAATATAAATAATCTGTACAATCTAGTGGAAATTAATATCATTGAAAGTAGGAATCATAATAAGAAAGAAAGTGGTAATAACGTTGGTTGATAAACGGATATTCGCGTGATGCAATGGAATAACGGTAATAAGTTAAAACGTATTACATTATAATAAATAAAGTCAGTGAAGCAGTGACAAACAATTTAGTATGGTTTATCCACGGTAATACCCAATTTGTATGATTAACATTACTCGACGCTCGAAGCTTGTGTATCATGATAACGTAGTATACAATGATAATTGTTCAGAAAAAAGTTCCAATACTTAAGAAAACAAGTTAATTGAAAATGAACGATATCGATCGGAATTACGTTACCAATTGAAGATAAAATATAATACAACAAAATTGTTTCGTCGACTGATAAAAGAAAAGAAAAATAGGATATCTCACTATTCGTTGACGTAATAAATATACGATTCTAATCTATACGTAGATCACATAATATATATAATCTATACTATAAAAAATATAGTCTGCATTAGAAATATATACATATAGTTTCTTCGGAAAGTAAGTTAAAGATTTTACATTTAAACTTTTAGCAGGAGCGTAAACTTACTTCCCGGGGCGACTGTATGTACATATATGTGTGTGTGTGTGTGTGTAGAATTATAACGATCTAAAAACGTCAAAGGATGTTAAAAAGCGTCCATGTTAATTGCAATTAATAATTCGTTAACCACCTTCGTATCATCATCATTCGTATCGCATGTATCTTTAACGTAAATGCATAGCCTTGATACATTAAATTATAATTAGGCTGCGAACATTTATACAGATTCATATTTTTACGAATACGAATGAAAAAATTAAATCTACGTAAACAATTGTTTCACTTGGTATATATTACAATACTATATTTTGAGTATTTTATATATCTCTGCATAGTATGCATACATTCTGTGCATTTTTACACCTCGAAATATGCTATAAATACATAAAAATCCCCAATCTAATTATGATGATTCTGAATTTCGGATTATTTATATCGCGATTTAAAAAATGCTCCATTTAGTGTTACTAACGTATAAATACATTAACTATCACAAATATAACGTCACATTCATAACCACCAGTTAAATGGTACGGTGAGAAGAGAAGAATACTGTCGCGTTATTGCCATTGTAACAAGGGTCTGTCCTCATACTTCGGTTCGCTTTTAAACTTAAAACATATTTACAAGCGAGCATTTTCAGTGGCTGTTCTCGTCGCGAGATCACAATACTGTCTTTTCCTCATACCGATTCATTGTGCTGTCAGTGAAACGCAAATATAAGGATGAGCAAAGGCACCGCTATGATGCATAACAAGTAAATAGACGTTCTAGGTTCGCACGTGGAGACAACCACGTATTCTTCGTTCCATTGTGAATCATTGCCACTCAATGGCAACTCTAAGACCGTCCTCTCGTTGCTGAAGATTTTGAAAGGCAACGAACACTCTGTCGTGCTATTCTTACAGGCGTGTACTGGATTCGAGATATTGTAGAAGGTCTTCAGCAGATCAAAACGTACTCGCAAATAATTTGGCTGAATCTCGTTTTCAGAATTGAAGACAAAGAAATAATATCCGTTCGTAGGTACTCTGAAAAGTAGATTAAACATTTGAACAATCTTATAGAGCTTACTCTTGATATGTGCTGATTAAACGTCAATAACGATAAAATTCTAACAGACAAGTAAAGATAGAATCATCCGAAATATCCGATTAGTTCCACAAACACTTGATAATTTCATACACATTTAACAATAGCAATCACATTCACGCGATAAAATAATCCAGACATTGTAATCCATTTGAATCAAATAATTCCTCAGCAACGAATGTAAATTTGTCGTCACGTATGTTCATAAACATTTCTTATCCAAAATACAGTTAAAGTATAATACTGGAACGAAAAACATTCCCTCGAGATTGTTAAATAATTTATCGATATGCCATAAATCGTATGATATCGCACATTCTAATCGTATATTTGGTATTCTTACAGGAAGATACTTTGCATTTAGGAACACTGAAATTTTCTTAAGTTTTCGAATTATGGATTTTTGAACCTTTGTGTCCCTTCGTATCAGATAGCAGCTCTCTTAAATTCCCTTAAGGTTTTCAAATTACTTAAACTTAGAATTTTTGCATTTTCTCAAATCTTTAAGTTTCCTAGTTTCGTTTAATCAGCCAATAATATCTTTATATCCTTCTTCAACGTTCCATCTACGTACTTAAAGCTCTTTTCTCTTAGGTCTTAAATCATTAAACGGAATCTAAAATCTTGGAATCTGGATTCTTCGAATTCTTTAAACAGTTTTACTATTTATTATCAAAGAGCTTCTACGCTATCTAATGTCTGTAGAGTTATGGAATATGAAATGAATATGAAATGATTTTTCTCTTTTCTATCTTCCTACTCGTGTATTACTCATTATCGAAACGTAAAAGACTTGATAGAAATTATACTTCTATCAATATTTCTGAATTATCGATAACACGGGACGTAAACTGGACGTTAAAATGATCGGAATTCGTAACTTTTATATAAAAATAACCAATTGTTTTATTCTTCGAGGAGGCCTCTCTGTTGCTAAAAGAAATCGTCACATTATCTAAATGTCTGTTTACCTTTGAAATCTTATTTCTGCTATCATTTTAAGTGTTCATAAATATTTATAACGGTTTACACGTAATATACCTGTATGTAACCGTGTTAGCGAACGAGGCGGTCAAATGTTCGCTTTCGTGTTTCGGCATACAATATCGATGTGGTGTTAAAGGTAAGTTCAGAATCAGTCCTTTGCAATCCAAAAGCCGTTCCTCGGAGCTACTAAACGAGCTCCAAAATTCGGAATTACTTCTGTCGTTCAACGTCGTCTCGTTCACGGTACCTCTGTCCTCAGCTATGCCATCTGGATGCAACATATCCTGATGTATAAACAGAAATAATACAATAAAGCAGCTTTTAAAAGAAATACTTAATCATAACAATATTTTATCCATTGTACCCCCTATATTAATTCTATATGAAACGACTTTCATTAATTCATACCCTGCTTATAAGCAGACACCTTTTCTCTAATGCTTCCATAATCTTTAATCGTTTCTTTCTATTTGACGTAACGCGATTGAACGATACTTATCAAACAAAAATTCATCTCTCTTATTGTTCCCGAGTTGAATCCGCGACAAATATTAACATTACCTCGAAAATACCCTGATAAGAAAACTCGTACAAAACTCTCGTTCTGTTAAATCCACGTGAATAAATTGTAAACACCACGAATAATTATTAATAGTTGGCCTACTAATTTTTAACGAGGACAATACGAGCATCTGACCGTGTCTATCTCTGCACGATAAAATGTCGATTACGATCTATTAAATTGCTCCGTTATCGCCGACGTATTTAACGTCGAGTTATTTACCGAATGAAATTGACATCGTGTGATAATCATCCGATCGAATTAAATTTAATTTGAACATAAGTCAACGATTAAACATCTCGTGGTGGCATCCTCCTCCTCCACCTTAAATCTCATTTCGAAACCTTATCGCGCATAATATTGCATGCAACTGTTTTTATCGCTAGCTCGATGGAAATTTGCCGCTGTTAATTTATGTCCACGGAAAATTTTCTACAATCTTCCATCCTTCTACTTCAAGTTCTTTGGAGTTACGTTTATCCTTTTAGTGATAATATCTTAAATACACACTGTCATAGATATAAGTATTTGGATATTAATTCGTTACAAAACTGTGGAGGTTTATGAAAATCCATACCTTTATGAACATGACTAAAGAAATAGAACTTAGAAATTTTGTATCACCTTCTAAGTATTAGGAAGGGTATTCCACTTTGAATATTTGATATATTTTTACACATTGTATGCATTTCTGTACTTTTTAAATTCATATAAATGCATAAGTATTCGCAATCAACTTATATTTAGTAGAAACTTCAAGAAATTTTATTGTACTTACTCTTTTACATTATGAGGGATACATGACGTGAATAAAATAATAAATTTATAATAAAAATAAAAGGTATTCAGTTTGTACTAAATATCAGTAGATATACAAATACTTATGGTCGACAAGGTACATAGAAAGAAGTCACTTTACCTCCTCAATAGCAGCATCGTCATCTTCATCTTCCTCCGTTAATTCCGTATGAAGAGGCGAAGACAGAATCAAGTCTCTTCGTCTTCTACGTTTCTCAGCATCCGAAAGTGTCTGATCGTTCATCGTCTTGTTCACTGCCTGCCACAGAGCTTCTCCCTCAGCACCCTTCTTCTCAATTTCAACCATCAGTTTTTTCAGTATCTTTTTACCCCGATAACCCAAAGAATTGACTTTGTCCAACACATCTCGAAGCACTTCTGCGGATGAAGCTTCCGCTTTTTCGATCTTCTCTTCAGGATTTACTGTTGTCTTCTCTTTGCTCGTCTGACTTTGCAGAACATTTCCACGTTGGAGTTTTCGGTGTTTTTCTATCAATCCTCCTGTATCGTTCATAACACTCACTACATTTTTCTTCTTCAAGACTTCTTCGAAAGTTTTCATTAACATATTTTCCATCTGTTTGTTTCTAGTTTTCTGCGAATCGTCATGGGGATATTGAGTAGGCGGCTTCTCGATGTTATCAGTTTCCACGAAGGTTCCTTCGTAATGGTGATGAGGATTCTCCTTTTGCTTCTTTTTCGTGTCGAGCGTTTTGGCGAATAGTTCAGTGAGTATCAATTTCATAGCTTTGGCATCCAACTCGTGACTGTTGTAATGGTGTGTCATGGTGTTCATCGTGTGCTTCGAGCTGTTCAAAGCGTTAGCATGGTCCTTGTGATGAAACTGTATACCCTGCTGCACTCTCTTCATTTTCTCTGGCTCATTACTAGGACTTTCACTCTATGAAACGTACATGAAATTTCTTTTTCGTTTTACAACCTGATAACATCGTGCTAATACAATATACGAAAATTACCTCAAGCGAACCATTCACTGTAAGGAAACCGGTCTCTTTAGCAACTTCCAGGAGTTCCTCCAATTCTTCGCTGCTATCGTCACCAATGAAGGCACATTCATGAAGATGTTTGTGACCGCGAATCATGGTTAAAGAAGCACCAGGCCATCTACCATAAAACCCATAAATTTTTACGTTTTATCGATACTTCCTCAATTCTATGCTTTACTTCAACTTCTTTTCACTTTTACATCAATAGTACCTCACACAAGTGGATACAGTAACGCTACTACCACGAAGAAGATAGAAGCCCCAATATTCTTTCATGTCGTCCTCTAAAATCAAATGTCTCGTCATAGAAACAGGTAGAAACTCGTTTTCCACTTTTGGTTCGTCGTTCATCAGATAGGCATTAAACGTGGTATTAACTTTAATGACTTGACTCTGCGAAGAATTTTTTCTCGATAATCGTATTATACATAACAATGTCGCGATGAGCCGTGGGATTAGAACATAATAAAAATATGCCTAGGGATAAAATGAGAATGTACTTACTTGACACCACGTAGTAGATACTTTCGCGTCTATAAGCCTTTGATCGGAAACGGTTAATGGATACAGTTGCTCGCAATAAACACGATATCGCAAGTATATCGGCCCAGCCACCAATACCGCAGGAAGAAACATTCCCAGTAAACATAATCGAAATAATCTCAGAGGCACCTTGTACTGAGACCTACGAGGCTGCCAGTCTCTTGGACGAACACCGTCCTCTACGAATTGTATATCTTTCATGAGAATCTTTCGGTTCAATGATTACTCAAAATTAATTATAGAAACGAATGATAATGAGTAAAATGATTAGTTACTAGAGTAATTGAAAGTTTAAATTTTATTATATCAGGCATACTTTATTTCCATTTTGCTAAAAATATTTAAGAATATATTCGATATAAATGTAATATATTTTGACTGTGAAGGATAAATATATAATTAATTCGCAGAAGATGCTCGTTTATTTATTTATTACGTTACATAAATATTCACGCTAAATTACGCAACAGAATTATTTGTCGATCTTCTTTGTTGTAGATAAAATTATGCGAGTCAACCATGTTATTTTTGAAATTCTATACTCAAAATAAGCTAAATAAATTTCATTTATGTCTGTTCGTTATTTAGAAATTTAAAATGGTGTAATCGCTTCTAGTTTTAGCGGCTCGTGATTGTGAAGATCGTGACGTAATTACGCGAAGACGCGCGCAACATTAATTAATAAAATTTCTTCTTTGTCGACCTTATGTTTCTCGTTTGAAAAAGATTAGTTAAGTTTATTTTCCGAGACTTTGTTGAAACAACTATAAAATATTTTATAGACTTGTCTTAACAACCATACAATTGATAATCGTAAGAATAAGTTACAAATTTTCCTTAGAAACGAAAGTTTTTATTTTGGTACGGAGTCACGAGTAACATCAATCCAGAATATTTTGAATCGCTATCTTGTTGACGCAGTCTGTAGCAACAAAGTACGTATATTTTGGATTGAGATACATTCACGATAAGTAATAATCAATAATGACGACATACATTCGTATCGTACAAAGACTTGTAACGTCTATGGTTGATTTTTATCGTAGAAATTATGCTTTTGATTGGAATCATTCCTTTTGACGAGGATTTTTAAACTATTCTATTAATATTTTTTAATTAATGCTTATGAATTACGAATGAAAAATATCAAATCAATTGGAACTTATAAAACTAAAATCAAGTAAAAGTTATAACAACTTAGTAATTGTGATTAAATAGGTTAGGGGTTAGGTCTTATGTCTGCAATCGAATGCGCAAGGTTATCGAACTAGCAGTCTTCCGCGAACGTCAAATGTATGTACATATATACGTGTATGTATATATGTATGTATGTATTTGTTAAATTCGATAAGTGCAAGAGCAATAACTTTATCGGTTTGCTTTAAACCTAGCAAAAGTAATAACTCAAACCTATAACATTACCATGGTTATTATTTTCTGAACATATGCGCTATTGATTTCTGCAATCTTATACATCTACAAATATGCATGTTTTAAACAAATATATGTAAGTATAAAATGATTCTAACTCCAAAAATATAGCTGCCGATAATGCATTTTATCTCAAAATCCATTTTCTTTCATAAAATATTTTTTATAACAATTATTTATTTTTTTTTATTTATTTTTTAACAATTAATTATTTATTTATTTTTTAACAACTATTTATTTAATCAATATCAATGACATACGAATGTTGTATATTTGAGTTATCTATTGGAACTTTGAAAACAAAGAAAGACACGAAATTCAATAAAATCATTATCATTTCGGTACACTGAACGATAAAAGATATCGATGCTCTTATTTAACGACATTTAAATCAGTTTAATCACTCCAATTGTTCCTAATTTACCATGATGCATATAAATGCATAAAATATATACGTATAAAAACCTTTATATAGCTGCGCTAAGATAAAAATTTAAAAATAAGATACTTATATCTTGCGCGAGAAGAAAGATTATTTACGGTGCTATTATGATCGCTATTATGAGCTACATTAAAGAAGAATATGCACGATTAAAGAATGAATGTGTTACATTTCATTTCAAAGAGCAATACATTTCTTGGCTACTTACAGTGGCTTAAGTAAATACTATCATTACATAATTAGTTAATTCATTTATCAATGCTAATATGATTTTGATAGGTCGTGTTTAAAGCTCTGCACTCGATTATAGTATGTATATACATATATGATACATGTATGCTTTGCAATGCACACATTTCTTAATACCACGTGGTAAAGGAAAAAAATGAAAAGAGAATATCATTGCAAAAAGATTAGTAGCTAAAACACGTACTTCACTTTCGCACGAATATTTTGCTCAAAAATAGTTAAGATGTATACGTATGCATGATGAATTATTTATTTTAAAACAACGCAATTTATGGAATCAAAACGGGTTATGAAAAAGAAGAACATGAATAGCGATTATCGCTTTACTATTACATCTTCGAAATGATTGATGAAATATACGAACAAAATGAAGCATACCAAGTATATCTATTTTTAATGGCGTTGTTGGCATTCTCCTAGTAGAAACGCGGCATAGACACTCAGGATTTTTTTAGACACACTATTTTCACACGTGGATAGTATTAAAAGCAATAACAGAAACAAACACACATTATATACGTTGATGATCCATTAACAAAAAAATATAATACGTAGTTTGTAAAGAACAGTAATTCTTTTTAAATAAAAATAATCCTTTTTCCAAATTTTTTATCAATTATTACAATTAAAAAGAATATTTAAATTATTTCTCTTTTTAAAAAAGTTATTCAACTTTACTTCCGCTGATATTTACAATAAATGTACAATTCATTAAATGAATACATAATTATATTTATGCAAACGGGAAATTACGTATGTAAATATACGATGCGTATCGTCCGCTGTCAACAGATCGACTGAATCAGTGAACGAATATGTCATGTTTTGTATCAGTGTCTTATCAAATTTTACTGTGCTCTGGATAAGCTACGATCTATACGTCTATTTGCACAAAATCATGGCACTATCGCGTTATCCATCTTTGCCATCAAAATATTGCAGTTATCAAAGTATGGTAAACACGACCATACGGCACCAAAAGCACACATATGTACATAATTTTTTTTTTCGCAGCTAATGCGAAACTACAAAATACTAAACTACCTAAAAAGTAATATCTGCACAAAAAATTAATTTTTGAATTTTAAAATATAAAGCTATTACATTTTTTCCAAAATACTACTTACTTCTTTAGTAAATGTATAAATTTTGTTTAAAAGAAGTATTTAATATAACATACTCTTGTACACAATTCTATACACAAAAAAGTAATACAAAAATACTATAATTATTTGCATGTGTAGGTATAACATTATTTATGATAAATATTATTTGCGACGAGAATCGGATTGCCTATTTTTATCATCATTTGATTTATGTGATCTTTCTCCTCTTCGTCGCTTATTAAGAGGATTTCGAGGATCATAAATTTCAAACCAATCATCATCTTTTGTACTTGCATCTTTGGCAAGAACAGGTGCTTTTTCTTCACAATGTAATGCATGTATCATCCAAGACTCATCAGTTGGATCAAAATCATCCTCTTTGTTATCTTCTTTTTTTAATGGACTCGGCGATCTTTCTCTTATAGTTTCCTTAGCAGTTTGAAGTTTAGATTTAAACTTGTTTAGTAACTCCATTGTGAAGTCCTCGCGACTTTTCCCCTTTTTAGGTAATTTCGACTTTGCTTCTTTATATTTCTCTTGAGTTTCTATATATTCTTTCATAATCTCGGTTTTCTTTACTTCCTTTTCCACCTGATCTTGTTTTATTTTTTGATCTGCTTCTTTCGCTTTCTTTTCATTTTGAACATCACGTTTAAAATCCCGAATTTGTTTTCTAATTTCTTCCCTGCATAATAATTGAAAATATTTAAATATACATTAGAAATAAATATTAATAAACAAATATTAGTATAAAACATACGCTTTTCTTTTACGTTCTTCATCTCTGTCCTTCCCAAGATAATATTTATCTTCCTTTATCTCTTTATCATCTTCATCATCATCTACCTTATAATTTTCTGTTTTAGAATTTTTCTTTGTATCTCTTAATTTATTTTTTATTCTTTCTTTCATTGCTCTAAAAATATAAAACTTTTAATAAAAGATCTTACTTAATATAATACGATTATAACATAAATAATAAACCAACTCCTTTTCTTTTTTTATAACTTCTAATTCCTCTTGAGTTTTTTCTTCCACATCGCTTTCCCAATCGCTACTATGGTCGTTTTTTATTTTTTTATTTGGAGGTCCAGCTGGTTCAATAGCTGGTTGTGCACTTAATTTTGGGTCAGTTAGGTGATCATGTGCAGACTTGCCTTTACTACTGAACTGTTTATTAAGTATCACAGATTCTTCTTCATCTTCCTCTGCTTCCTCACCAAACGATAAAAGATTAAAATTTCTGTAACAGAATGTCTCATTATAAAGCATATTATTAATAAAACAAAATGTTCTTTCTTACTTTACTCCTGTTCTTTTAGTTTTTAAGCTATCGTTTATTTCTTCATTTTTATTTGATACTATCCTTGGTACAATATCAGGAAATGGATTCTTCAATATTTGAGTTTTTATAATTTTTGGAGGATAAAGTGGTCTATCATCCTGAAATAAAGAAATATGGAAAAATAGTAGTTGCACAGATTTCTAATACATTCCAACAACACTAAATTTACCTCATCTACAAGCGCTTCTTCGAGTTTAAGCATGTTAAATATAGTTTCTCCAGTAACCTTACCAAAGATAGTATGTTTATTTTGCAACTCTGGTGTGGAACCAAGAGTAAAAAAGAACTGAGAACCATTGTCATCTTTTCCAGCATTAGCCATAGCAATTAAACCTCTTCGACAAAACCGTAATCTTGTGTGAAATTCATCCTA
The DNA here is from genome assembly GCA_905332935.1 of Bombus hortorum. Classification (NCBI taxonomy): domain Eukaryota; kingdom Metazoa; phylum Arthropoda; class Insecta; order Hymenoptera; family Apidae; genus Bombus; species Bombus hortorum. The sequence goes on from HG995197.1 coordinate 1,210,269, forward strand.
ATGTATACACACATATATATAAATCCAATAATTATTCTTTAATAAAACAAATTAATTTTATATTTCAAGTAAACTCACTTTAAATGGATGTCCATATATGCTTTCACCACCTTCTCCTGTACCCGTTGGATCACCACCCTGTGCTATGAATCCTTTAATGATTCTATGAAATATGGTGTTATCATAATAGCCTTCCATACATAATTGTATAAAATTTCTACATGCTTTTGGAGTCTCTTTTGCCCATAACTCTAAATCAATGTCACCAACAGTAGTTTTCATCATCACCTATTTATGATAATATATTAGTTTTGGTAATATAACATGCCATTCAAATAAAGCGTATTATTTAATGGCATAAATTATTTAACATTTTAATATAGAAGTTCAAAAATAAATATTATATACAGGTTATGTTTTTAAAAACAGGTATACAATTCATTAAAATATTATGAATTAATACTTACTTTTCCCTTAGTGGGTGGTTCTTGTATATAAATATTACTCATATTTGTAAATCCTCTTTAATAAAAAAAGTTATATTTCAACAAATATCAACGAAAACACTTCATATTAAAATTTTAATTCGCTACAATACATCAACCAAACAGGTGAAAATGTATTGCTTAACACCATTGACATAGACCATACATAATATATGTAGACGATATAATCAAAACTGCCGTGAATCAAAGCAAAAAACACAAATGAGAAACTATTGTGAAATAACCTGTAATACTAAAGAAATTATGAAGTTAAGGTAAATAATATTAACTGAAATGATATATAAAGATATATATGTTTATATTATCTTATATTCTTATATAAAACAAGAAATAACAGGAATAATGTCTAGGAATATATTTACGACTAAAATCATAATTTAATTTAACTTGTATTTTTCATATGGTTATCTTAAAAATAAATTTATTTATTATAATTTTTTATTTAGTTAATTAATTTAATTATTTTACTGTTATTTAGTGATATTTAAGTGCATTATTCATAGTTGTACATTTTAAGGTTATCAAGAAAAAATAAAAATAAAATATTTTTCTATATGTGAAACTATGTGTTACTTTTATTTTCGAGATTATATAATTAATAATTGATATATATTTACATCTCTTAAATTATCAAATAATTTTTAATAATGCTGGCTATTTTTATAACTATCTAATTTTATGTCTACTAAAGAAATATAGCAATGCTGACGTATTGATCAAACATTCTACATTCACAGTATAAATTTATTCTGTACTTAACTGTGTAAGCTGAAATACTTAGTAAATCTTTTGTAAAAATTTATTTATGTGTAACATGGAAGTAAATGTAATGAATGTATACAAATCAAATAATCTAAGTACCAACTCTTTATTATCTGATGATAATATAATATATGATGAAATGAAAATGTGTTCAAATTACATTCATTTCAAAGAATTTCCCACTGATTGGGAAAAAAATATTTTGAATTTAATACCAAAGAAGTATAACAGAAAATATTGTTTACTAATAAAAACAATATTAAAAGAAGTAAAAGACACATATGCTAAGGATATGCAAGATTTCTTAAATAAAGTTACATTATCAAATCATAAAAAGAATGATGATTATGTTTCTAAGATAATTTATGCGAACCATAAATTCTTAGACGATCAAAATGCTTTTAATAGAAATATTTTTTTAAGACGTGGTAAATTATTAGATAAAAGATATTATCTTTATTTAGAACCAATTAGAATTATTATAAAACAAGCACAACTGAAACTTCCAGTATTTATTTGCAACTTTGAACATTATCATCATTTTGGACTTATGTCATTAACTGATTTTCAAAATATGATTAATAATGATATTAAAAAAGGATCATTGGCACTAACAAATCAGTTTTATACTAAAGTGGCAACAGCTGTAGCAACAAATAAGATTTTAAAGAACATTAATAAGAAACGATTACCCAGTGTTATGCACTGTATAACACATGTTTTTGTGCAACAAATTTTGAATGTCATGATAAGATCTATTGATCATATACTAAACATTATGAGTGATAAATATTGCTGTCCTCAAATCAAATTTCAACTTATTATGCAAGATGACCAATTATGTCTTAGTCCTACTGTTGAAGAAGTATATTCTTTATATCACGATATCATTGAAAAAATTAGAATAATTGCCCAAGATTTAATACCATTGGAAGAATGGCTTAATATAAAAGTATATTATAAATATATTAAAGTAGAATTACCAAATTGTTATATTAAAGAGTCTCATAACAAGTTGCAACTTACTCTAGATAACTTATTTCAGTCTTTAAATGAACATGTAAAACATATCACTGAAGAATTTTATCTTATCTGTACACCTAATTTAAGAGAAAGAATATTATCATTAACATCTGAAAAAATAAACTTTGATTTATACATCCAACATGTACAGGAATACAGTACCTATTTAATAAAATCAAATACTATGATATTGAATACATATCATGCAATAGGAAAATTAGAACAACATGGAGCTAAAGAATTTTTGAAAAAGGAATCCTTTGATATTATAAATATTTTTTTAAACAAACTCATTAAATACCATCAAGAATTCAATGAATCTATTTGTTCAGATTTTGAAAATTTGAAAACAAAGATATTAAATATTCCAAAAAATTCACAATCCTTAATTGAATTAACTGAATATATCTCCTATGCATCGCAAGTATTAATAAAAGAATTAGAATGTAAAATTCAGAATTCAATACACATGTTAAGCATATTATCAGAGATAACAGTTTTATCAGATGATCACATTCAATTAAATAAAAAGACTATTAATTGGTTATATGAAATTGAAACAATATTTAAACAAAGTAATATATTATGTGAGGCAATGAAAAGTGAATTAGAAGATGACATGCAGAAAAGGATAAATAATTTAAACATTAATGTAGATAACATCATTCCTCAACTTAGTGTGTTAGATAATATGGATAATATAAATAGAATTGAAGAATATGTTGAATATTATAAAGGTCTTCTAAAACAAATAAATCAAATTAAACAGGAAATGCAAAGAATTAACAAAGAAGAAACGTTATTTAAATTTCCTGAAACTGAGTTTTCAAATGTAATTGAATTATATGAAATAATCATATCATTTCATGATCTCATTTATGTCATTTATCAATGGCAAAGAGATAATTCTGTGTGGTTAGATGGTCCCTTTGAATGTTTGGATGCTGTCATTATAGAAAACAAAACATTGAATTATTTTGAAAAAGTTATTGAAATGAACAAAATGTTTAGAACAAAGATTAAAATGGATGTAACACTGAACAAATGTTTCAAATTTTCTGGACTTGCAGATGATCCAGATCCGATGCAACAACCTGCACCATTAAAGTTATGTTGGCAAGCACTTAATTCTATAAACAATTTTAAGCAATATTTACCATTAGTAACATGTATGTGTAATTCAGCTCTACAAAAACGACATTGGATAGAAATGTCTGCAATATGTAAGTTTAATCTTACACCTAATGCTGGGACTAGTTTAAGAAAAATTATTTCATATAATTTAATGGGTGATATTGAGAAATATAAAGCTATCAGTATAAGTGCTAATAGGGAATTAAAGATGCAACAGAAATTATTGAAAATGATCAAAGAATGGGATAAAATTTCTTTTGAAATAAGTCTTGATAAACAAACTGAAATGAATGTATTTTCTAATATGGATGATATAGAATTATTACTTGAAGATCACCTTATAATTATTGAAGAAATGAAAACTTCAAATTTTGTTAAAGAAATAACTTCCTTAATGACAGATTTTTTAATATCTCTCACTAGAATTCAAGAAATTATTAATCAGTGGAATTACATACAAATATTAGTTGTTTCCTTAAACTCTACTTTTTGTCATCCAAGCATAAAAGTACATTTAGCCAAAGAATTTCTTTTGTACAAAGAAATTAAAGAAGTCTTAAAACATATTCAAAAGAAGCTCTCAGAAACACCTACTTTTACAGAAATTAATAATGCAATAATTTCAAAATCTTTACTCAATATTGTTGGAAAGCTTGAATACATAAATGAAAAAGTTAAAAATTATATACAAACTAAGAGACAATATTTTCCAAGGTTTTATTTTCTTTCTGATAAAGAAATTGAAGAAATATTATTTAAATCTGATATATCTATACAAAGTATATGTATACAAAAATGTTTTGAAGGTATACAAAAACTAAAAATTGATAAAGAAAGATCTATTTGTTCCATTTTTGGTGATTATGAAGAAGAATTACGTTTAGAAAAATTAATTTCACTCAATGTTCAATATGATCATGAAGAGAAATGGTTGGTATATCTTGAAAATGAAATAAATACTACAATAAAAAAAAGCATTCTCCTATCTTATCAAATATTTAGTAAAACATTTACACATAATAGCATTATAAATTTTCCAAGCATGGTAATTGTTTGTACTTTTCAACTTTGCTGGACTATCGAGGTACATAGGTGTCTTAATCCTTTTAATTTTAAAGCTCTGAATTCTTTATATTCAAGATATATTAATTATGTAATTAGCTTAACTAGTGAATTGAAAAATTATTCGATAAAAAGATTGAGAAATTTGTTAATGTCTTTAATTACTATATTAATTCAACAAAAAGACATTATTCAGCTATTATTAGACAAAAATATTACCAGATCTACAGACTTCGAATGGGTTGCGCAATTACAATATTATTTAGTAGAAGATTGCATAGAAGTATCTATTTTTAATACAACTATAAAATATGGGTATGAATATAGTTATTACAAACAACATATAATAAATACTCCTTTAACAGATAGATGTTTTCGTACTCTTATGCAAGCATATGAGTATCATTTATATGGTGCTATTATAGGACCATCTGCTACAGGAAAATCAGAAACTCTCAAAAGTTTAGCTAAAACTATTGCAATACAATTTCGTTCTTTTAACTGTACTAATATATTATCTTATAATTTTCTATCTCAAGTATTTAAGGGATTTATTTCTTGTGGAGTGTGGCTTTGTTTTAAAAACTTTGATACATTAAAAATTGATCTCCTATCAAGACTCGCACAAACTCTTACTTCTATTTTTCAAATTATAGCAACAAATTTAAAAATCACAATGTTTGAAGGTTCCTCATTAAGAGTAAGTAGAATTGGACATATTTGCATCATTACAAAACTGAATCTATTTCAATATTCTAATTTACCGGATAATTTAAGAATATTATTTAGAACAGTATCTATGATAGTACCAGATATAAATAAAATTATAGAAGTTGAATTTTTCGCTGGTGGCATATCTAATTCAAAGCTATTAACTTCAAAATTAGTTATGCTATATAAAATACTATCTGAGCAATTATGGTGTCAATCATGTAACATTTTTAATTTGTATTCTATGAAGACAATTGTTAAAACTACAATTTTTTTAAAGAGAAGTTTTCCAGATGAAAATGAAACTGTACTACTTTTACGTTCATTAATTAATGTTAATCTTCCAAAACTTTGTAATATAGATACACACATTTTTAGGAATATAGTTCATTACATGTTTCCAGATCTTACCTTGTTGCCTCCTAATTATACAGTATTTTTAGAAACTCTTGAAACAGTATGTACATCTAAATCTATCCATATTCATGATGTTTTCAAGCTTAAAATTATACAAATATTTGAATTAATGCATATTCATCAATGTTTAATGATTGTTGGTAATCCTTTTGTCGGGAAAACAGAATTATTAAATATCCTTCAAGTTGTTTTATTGTCTTTATATGAGCAAGGCAGTGAATTTGGTGTTAATATAAAATTAGAGACAATAGTTCCAAGTACAATTGATGTTAATCACCTTTTTGATCATTTTGATGAAAAATCTAAAATTTGGAAGGATGGAATATGTTCCAAAATGATTCAGCCTTCCTCAAAGAATGATTCCTTTGACAGAAGGTGGATAATATTTGATGGACTTCTAAATAATGTATGGATGGAAAAATTATATGCAGTTCTTGATCTAAATAGGATGTTATATTTATCATCAGATGAAAAAATTAATATGACAAATTTTGTATCCATTATCTTTGAAACAATAAATATGGAAGATATTTCTCCTGCTATTTTATCAACTTGTGGTATAATTTATATTGAGTCAAATTCTATCGATTGGAGACCCTATGTTAAAACCTATTTTTCCAAATACAATATTTATGACGAATATAAAAAGATATTGTATCCATTGTTTGATTGGATAATAGAGCCTTGTTTACAATTTATACAAAAGAATTGTACTGTAACTTTAAATGTTGGCCAGTTACATTTTGTAATGTCAACATTAAATTTGTTTGAAATGTATTTAAGGGATGCTTTGACAGAAAATACTGAAGAAAAGGAGAAAACACCCCATTTTTTAATATGGGCTCAGGTTGCACTTATATTATCTATAATATGGGGTTTGGGAGGAAATTTAGATATAGATTCTCATACTAAATTTAATTCTTTCTGTACATCACTTTGGACTGGTGCAATTGAAGAATATCCAAAACCAGAAATAATAAAGGGTTTTGACATAACACTACCTCATGAAGGCTTAATACAAGATAATTTTTATATCTTCAAAGGTGTTGGAAGTTGGAAGTATTGGGGAAGTATTGATATATTAAAGAGTGAACAAATATTAGAAAACTCTGGTAGTAATGAAATTTTTGTACCAACAATTAATACAATAAAATATAATCACATGATTCTTAAACATATAAAATACAGAAAACCTTTCATTATTTGTGGAGATGAATCTATTGGAAAAACTTATCTTATAAAAACCTTATTGAAAAACAAATTACCTGAAGGAATATATTCCAATTTACTTAATTTTATTTCTCTGAATACAGTTGCTAAAACACAACAATTATTACTTTCAAAATTAAATAAAATAAAAAAAAGACACTATGGACCACCGAAAGATCAGTTTTGTATTAATTTTATAGATGATCTTAATATGCAAAGATATGAATGTCAATCAGAAATAAATGGTATCTTAGATCTTATTCGACAATATCATAGTTATGGTTACTTGTATGATATTAATGACTCTGAAAAAATTTGTATTAGTGACATTATGTTATCACTTTCAATTGTAACTAATACCAAAATTAAAATATGTCCTAGATTCTTAAAGCACTTCAATTTATACACTATGTATGCCCCTGCTACAGATACTATATTCAGAATATTTTCAAATGTGCTTTTCAGTAATTTAAAAAATAATTCTTTTACTGCAGATATATTCAGTACTGTAACCAGTATAACTAATGCTACGATTGATATATATAATTCTATAATTAAAATTTTACTACCAATACCTACTAAGTTTCAGTATCAATTTAGTATAAGAGATATAAGCAGAGTTATTAATGGATGTAGTCTTCTTCAAAAAGAATCAGTAGAAACTAAAGTTACCTTCATGCGGCTTTGGGCTCATGAAGTATGGCGTGTTTTTGGTGATCGAATATTGGATAATAATGATAAAGAATGGCTTTTTTCACAGATTAAAATAACCTGCAAACATCATTTCAAAGATTCATTTGAAACAGCTTTTGATTATCTGCCAAAATTTGATAATAATGAAATTATTAAGGATAGTTTTTGTAATTTAATATTCTGCACTTTTATGTGTACAGAAAAATATGAAAATAAAAGATATGAAGAAATAAATTCTATTGAGAAATTACAAACTAAAATTATTTTTTATATAAATGAATATAATAATAATAATGTGAAAAAACGGATTGATATTGTAGTATCACAGTATATTTTAGAATGTTTGATAAAAGTTTCAAGAATTTTAGCTATACCAGGTAGCAATTTATTAATAATTTCTAGTATAGGATTTGGTAGAAAGTCCTTAGCAAGTCTAGCTGCTTATATGCAACAACAAGAATTATATGAACCTTCTGTGCAATCTTATTGTGACTTCAACATGTGGAGAAAAGATATAAAACTGGTTTTACAAAAGTGTGGTGAGTTAAAACAGAATTTTATTCTCTTTTTAAAAGATAAACAAATAAAGAATAATTTTCTCCATGATATTTGTTGCCTATTGTCTACTGGTGAAATACCTGATTTATTTTCTATTGAAGAAAGGTGTGATATCATTGAAATGATACGTTTGCATGCTCAAGGTGGTAATAAAAATGAAGAAATCAGTAATCGTGCAGTAATGAATTTTTTTCTGGAACAATGTAGAAGAAAATTACATATTATATTTTGTTTTACTGAAACAAACAAAAGTATAAGATTATATTTATATAAATATCCAGAATTAATAAAATATTGTACAGTAAACTGGTATGAAATGTGGCCAACAGATACACTTTTACAGGTAGGTTTGAAATACATTCAAGACATTAATATTGAAGAAGACATAAAAGCAAATGTAATAAAAGTTTGCATACAATTATATAACTATGTACAAGAAATAAGCAAAGAATACTACAAAGAAACTGGAATGAAAATTCATGTTACATCAGTTACATATTTGCACATGTTAAAATTATTTGTTCACTTGATATGTAAAAAACAGGAAGATATTGTTACATTGAAAAATAAATACCTAACAGGTTTAGAAAAATTAGAATTAGCAGCTCAACAAGTAGAAAAGATGAAAGCCACATTGACAATATTGAAACCACAGTTAGAGTTATCTGCCCAAAAAACGATAATTACAATGAAAGAAGTGGAGAATGAAAATATTACTGTAGAAAAAGCAACTGCTGTTGTACAACAAGAAGAAGAAATAGCAAATAAGAAAACAGAAATTGCTGGGAAATTAAAATTGGAATGCGAAGCTGATCTAGCTGTAGCAATTCCAATTTTAGAAGATGCTATTGTTGCATTAAATACACTAAAACCTACAGACATTACATTGGTTAAAGCTATGAAAAATCCTCCTGATACTATTAAGCTAGTAATGGCAGCAATATGTGTAATGCTTGATGTTCCCCCAGATAGAGCAATTGATTCAGTTACTGGCAAAAAATATACGGATTATTGGGGTCCAAGCAAACGCATTTTAAGTGATATGAACTTTTTACAAATTTTAAAAGACTATGATAAGGATAACATTCCATCTAATATTATACAAACTATTAAGAAGACATACATAATAGATAGCAATTTTAAACCACATATCGTTGCCAAAGCATCAAGTGCTGCAGAAGGCCTTTGTAAATGGGTACGTGCAATGGTATCTTATGATGAAGTTGCAAAGGCAGTTGCACCTAAAAAAGAAAAATTGCTTATTGCAGAAAAAGAATGCAATGAAGCTGAAGCATTTCTAAATGAAAAACGGAAAACTCTGTTGACATTAAATGTTAAACTTGCTGCCTTGAATGACAGTCTTCAAGAAACACTACAACAAAAAATAAAACTAAAGCAAGAAGTAGAAGACTGTACTATCAAACTTCAGAAAGCAAAAAATTTAATGGCAAGTTTAGGAGGGGAAAAAAATCGTTGGATGCAGATTGCAGAAAATCTTAAAAGAAATTATGATAATCTCGTGGGTGACATGATATTGACATGTGCAACTATAAATTATGCAGCATCGTATAATATTGTATTTCGTAACAAAATTTTAGAGCAGTGGAAACAATATATGGAAGTTCTGAAAATATCATATAGTAAAAACTATAATTTAATAAATATACTTGGAGAAGAAAATGATATAAATCATTGGTATTTTTCTGGTTTACCTAAAAATAGCTTTTCAGTTGAAAATGCAATTATTATGACTAATTCCAAATTATGGTCCTTATTTATTGATTCACAAAATCAAGCAAATGAGTGGATTAAAAAAATTGAAAAAAAGAATAATTTAAAAATTATTAAGCTCACTGACTCCAATTATTTGTCAATTATTCAATATAATGTTGAAAATGGTATCCCCACATTAATTGAAAATGTAGGAGAAGAATTAGAAATATCATTGGATCCTTTTCTTCTAAAAAGAATTTACAAGGATGAAAAATCTTCATACTTAGATATTGGTCATGATATAATAAAATATTCATTCGATTTCCGATTATATATTACAACACGATTACTTAATCCTCAGTTTTCATGCGAGATGTTTAGCAAACTTACAATAATTAATTTTTCCATTCCCAATGAAGCTCTTCAAGATAAACTTCTTGATTTTATTATTTACAAAGAAAAGCCAGAACTTCAAGAAAAGTTTAAAATTTTACTTATGGAAGATGCTAACAATAAAAAAATATTAAAGCAACAAGAAGATATAATATTAAATATCTTATCTTCAACAACAACAAATATTCTTGAAGATGAGACTGCTATAAAAAGTTTAGATTCTTCAAAAAATTTTTCTTTGAACATTATCAAGAAACAAGAAATAACAAAGGTAACATCACAAGAGATAAATAAATTTCGAAATGCTTATGTAAATTTTGTTAAATATTGTACAGATTTATTCAATACATTAAATGTTTTGCCATATTTAAATCATATGTATCGTTTCTCTTTTTCTTGGTTTATACAATTATATAGAAGATCAATTGAAATTTCAAGTAGAAGTATTATTCTTGAAAAACGATTAAAATATTTAAAATTTTCATTTACTCAAAGTCTTTATTCAAGCATTTGCAGATCTTTATCAGAAAAACATAAAATACTGTATTCTTTTCTATTATGTTCAAAAATTCTATTGAATGATCAACAAACAACTGAAGAAGAAATTAAATATTTTATGACATCGAACATAAATCATAGTAATACAGTTCCAAATTATAAATTTGATTGGCTTCCACAAAGTATTTGGATAAATATTTATAATCTCAGTAAAATACTTCCTTCCTTCTATGATCTTGCAGATGATTTTTGTTCTAATGATAAGGCTTGGAAACAATATTATGTTTCCGAATCATTTGAAGATCATCTGATGCCAGAACCTTGGATTAATAAGTTATCTTTGTTTCAGAAACTCATTCTTGTAAAAATTTTACGTCCTGATCAAATTATAATACAGATTATGAAAATGATAGAAAATATGTTGGGAAATACACAAAGCTATTCCCCTAAAATTAAAATATCTCAATCATATGCGGAATCCAGTTATTTAACTCCACTTTTATTTATTTTACCTGCTTCTTTAACACCATTATCTATTATTTCTACATATGCAAATACTAAAGGTTACTTATCCAAATTTGTCTCTCTATCTATGAGTAAAGGTGAAGAAAAGAAAGCTGAGTTTCTTATAAAGAGAGCTCAGAAGGAAGGAGGTTGGGTGTTTCTGCAAAATTGTCATCTAGTAACTCATTGGTTGGCTAATCTTGAAAAAATTTGTGATAATTGTAACATTTCTAATTCATCTTTAGATTATCGCTTATGGTTATCCAGTTGTTCTATCAATGAATTTCCAATTAGTATATTACAAAATAGTATAAAAATCATGCACGATTATCCTTTAAATATTAAAGAAACATTGTTGAATATTTATCAGTCGGAACCTATAATAAATAAAGAATTTTTTGAAGGCTGTCCTGGGAAAGATAAAATTTTCTTAAAACTTCTTTTTGCAATATGTCTTTTTCATGTAATTATACAAGAGAGAGAACACTTTGGGTTTCAAGGATGGAATATACCATATAAATTTGATCATACTGATCTTAAAATATCCATTATGCAATTACAAAATTTCATAAATAATGCAGATCATGTACCCTTTGATATTTTTCTATATCTTATTGGAGAATGCAATTATGGAGGCAAAATTCAAGATGAATTCGACAGTAGATATTTAAAACATCTTTTAACTGATTATTGCAATCCTAACATAATTGAAAACGGGCAGTATGTACATGCAAATGACGTACAAGAATTAATACCACAAAGATGTGAATATTATCATATAATTGATCATATTAGGAAAATTCCATCAGACTTATCATTTCAAATATTTGGATTTAATAGAAATGGTATTATTATTCGAAATACTATGATAGCTACAGAATTGGTATCATCTCTTTCATATATGAGTTCTCCAATTTCTTTATTAGATGAAGAGTTACATAAAGATCAAGTATTAATCTTAATTAATCATATTAATGATAAATTATGTGATGCAATTAAAATTAATGAAATTCACGAACAATGTACTTCTATGCTTAAAGAACCTTTGCAAAGAGTTCTTTTTTGTGAAATCAAATCATTAAAACATATTTTAGAAATTATAACAGAGGCATTGACTAATTTAAAATTAGCATTGGATGGTTATCTTCTTTTTACGGATTCGCTGAAAAAATTAGCAAAAGAAATATGTGAAAATAAAATTCCACATACTTGGAAGATGATACAAATTAATATTCTTACTGAAAACTTAACAGACTACATCAATAATTTATTAAAACGTGCTAAGTTTATTCAAAATTGGATTAATCAAGGACGTCCAAAAATTATTTGGTTTGATACATTATTTCATTATAAAATGTTCTTTTCTGCAATATTATTGACATTTTCTAAAAGGTATAATATATCTATTGAAGATATCACTTTCGATTTTGAAATAGATACAAAAAAAGAAATTGACAGAGAATATGATGATGCATATTTAATTTGTGGGCTGCATTTATGTGGTGCTCGATGGGATTTGGAGAAAGGAATGTTAGTCGAAAATTTTACAAATGAAATCTGGCAAAATATGCCACCTATACATCTTAAATGTTCACGGAATAAAAAAAGTGCAGATAAAATCTATGAATGCCCTGTCTATATAACTGCTGCTAAAAATATTGATAAAGATATCAAATTTTCTTTAAAGAATTATATAATTAGTATACCTTTGAAAACTGATACCCCTGTAACTCATTGGATAAAGTGCGGTACAGCTTTATTTTGTCATATGTAAGTTATATAAGTTAAGTAAAAAATATTAAAATAAAAACAATTTTCATATGACATATTTGTGTATTTTTTACAATAATATCTACTAATATGTTTAACATACAATACTTAAAGTAAATGTATGTGTGGAATTATATCAATGTGATACAATTATAGAAATTATCAAGAAGTTAAAACTAAATCAAAATGTTTATTCAAACATTTCGCGGATTCTTTCATTGTGTATATATCCGGTTCAGTTCCATATAAATGGAAGGAATGACAGGTAAATTGAAGAAATTGACGTAAAGTTGAATTACCGAACAAAGGAAATTATTATACGGGAAATTTTTTAAGCTATAATTACAAGCATAAGTTGCGATACATTGCGAGTGGTGTAATATTTGCTTTCAATGGCGAACCATGATGAGTTGGTTTCGCAATTTATAGATACAACTGGGGTTGAACCTGAAGAAGCACGATTTTATCTTGAGTTATTTAATTGGCAGCTCGAGGTGAGGCAGCATATTTATTACACCTTTTATAAACTTTAATGCGAAACGTTATAATTTTTTATTATTATAACTAATTTTTCTATCGATCTTCAACGTCAACTTTGTAACCTTAAATTTATTACATTTTCCTATTTTTATCACGCTTCATTGCGTGATTTTATAATGTTTTGAAGCAGATTATTGCTTTTGTTACTATATTAAGGGCTTCTTTTAACCAAAAAATGTTTGACAACGTTACATACATAGCAATAATGTCACAATATCGTGATTAAAGTTATTAGATGTTGTATTTTAGGAATATTGTCATTGACATTATACCTAAAATAAGATTAGTCATCCTAAAGAAAATTCTTTTACACATTGTCTTCTTAATAATAAAGTTTATTGATTACACGGTTTATTCTTAAATGTGTCATTATCAATATCCAAGTATATTTATCAATTATATAAAACATTTTAGGTTGCTCTTGATACATTTTACTATCCTCCTGCTTTGCCTTCATTGTCTAATGAACCTACTGAAGGTGCAACATCAGAAGAGGAACGTACTGATATTGCAGATAAAAGCACAGGAAGCTTAAAATCATCAGAAATGGAAGGGAAATCATCGAAAGATAAAGTAAAACCAAAGCCTAAGTTTGCAATGCTTAGTGATCTTAAAGATAGAGAAAGTAGCCCTGAAGATGAAGAAGGACAAGCATTTTATGCTGGTGGTTCTGAACATACTGGACAACAAATTTTAGGACCAGGAAAGAAAAAGGATATTGTTAGTGATATGTTTAAATCATGTCAGAGACAATCAATTGCTGTAGAACCAAAACCGAGTGGACAACAAAGACCAAATACCTTTAGTGGTACTGGATATAAATTAGGTCAGACTAGTTCAGATACTGAAAGTAAGTTATTAGGATTATTAAAATTTGCTCTATTTTCTATAACAAGTTATTATATTGAAATAAATATTTTTTATAGTTGTTACTGCTACATCATCTAATCATCAACAATCAAATTCTGGATTAATTACTTTAAAGTTATGGAAAGATGGATTTACTATAAATGATTCGGAACTTCGTTTATATAGTGATCCAGAAAATAGAGAATTTCTGGAGACTATAAAGAGGGGTGAAATACCGGCAGAGATACGTCAAGAGATACAAGGTACCGAAGCACGCCTTGATATGGAAGATCATCATCATGAAATGTATGTCCCTCCAAAAGTAAAAGTGAAAGCTTTCAGTGGTAAAGGACATATGCTAGGGAGGTATATAATTTGTATCTATACTTACAAAAATTATTTTTTAAATACACTTTAAGTATTTTTAATAATATTTTTGTTCAGTCCTTCTCCAGCTACAGTTGGCATGACAATACCAGCAGATCTTGCAGATCAAGCAGCTAATGAATCTCAGGCAAAACAAAAATTAAATTTAGATGAATCAAAACCAGTTACAACAATACAAATTCGCCTTGCTGATGGAACTAATGTAAAAGCTCAATTTAATTTATCTCATACCATTAATGACTTGAGGCAATATATAATAACGTATCCTTTCTTAATTAATATTGTTATTATAAAGATAGACTAATTTGTTATGTGTAAATATATTATTCCTTAATTACTTCTTAGTATGAGACCTCAATATGCTATGAGAGAATTTAGTTTATTAACAATGTATCCTACTAAAGAGATTACAGAAGATAAAACTATTGAAGAAGCTGGCTTGCAAAATACAACAATAATTCAACGACTGAAATAAATTTTGTCTTTCTAGATCCTTAGTTATGGGAGTTTAAGTGATGTATTGATTAGACGATTCATAAATATACATTGAAACATTTAAAAATAACATTTCAACACACTTGAGTAATTGAATGGCACTTTAATGTTGTTTATTTTAATTTTAAGTGTGGTTTTTCTTGTATAATATTTTTGCTAATGCGAGAAATATTTTATTGGAGATAAATCTAACATTAAAACCTTAATTAACATGGAATAAAATTACAAAACCTTTGTAAAATTTGCAATAAAATCATTCGATTTATATGTATTTATTATACACAACTTTTATATGTGGGTAACTAGCAATTATAATATAATAAAAAAGATATAAAAATTTCTTTTAAACATAGTGCTAAACAACTTATGAAAATGTTTTTATACTATTTCTTTTGATAAATAAAGAATTCAAAATAAGAAATGTATTAACATGTGAAGAAAATTTAATATAAAAGATAATATTGAGAAGTTAAAATATTTATACATAAATTATGGAATTCTATATACTAAAATCTAAATCATTCTGCTTTGTAACAAATTTTTATATACATGTTATATACACGTTATACAATATTGTATTCTTATATTTATATCTTATGATACATATAAAAATGAATTACTTTTTCCTAATGATAACTTTCAGACTAAAATTATCTTATAGATACATTAAATCTAAATATCACTTGTAATTATTTGATAGAAAGTTATTCTCTGCTATAAATTTTTGAAATATTTGTGAATTCTGTATATCTTCAATGAATCTTAAAATTGAAGTATCTTTAGTACCTGTTTCCAGATTTGATTTTCCAGGACAATACTGATAACGATTTAATGTAACTAAATCTTTTCCAATATTTCGTGTATACATATTATTTTTGTTTAATGCTTCATGTGTATTATAAATATAAATTGGTTGATTATCAGGGATACTTGAGTCATAATGTAGCTTTCTGAATATTATAAATGTTACATTCCTATTGGTTGCATCATCAATTTGTTGTGTACAAAATGTTAATGTCTTTAATCTGTAACGATCTGCTTTCATTTTAGACTTTTTAAAATCTGTCATTAAATCTATAAGGGAATGATGATATCTTAAAATTATATACTCTTCCCAAGATAATGTAGTGATATAGCTAACTTTATTATATGTACGGTACAAACAATCTGCTTGTATCAAGTCTTTTATTATAGAAGGGTGAGTAGCAGAAAAAGGAAAATTCCATGGCACTACTGTGTATGTAAATTTCCAATATGGATTTTGAGATTTAAATAGTTCTTTAAAGTTGTTATTATATTGATTTGGAATACCAAAATCGTACACTATAAAATTATCCACGCCGATTATGTTATGAAACTGTATAAAGCTAATCATTTGTAATGGCTGTATTGGTTTTGTTAATGGTGGTGCTATGCATACTCCAGCATTAACATAATTTAAATTATGAGGTTGGCTTTTTATTGGTAATATAGGTATATTGTGAGCATCTAAATTAGATTTTGTAAGAAACATTATTCCTACTGGTATTTTATTTGTTTTGTATGCACAATAGAAATGATATCCTCCATAATTAACATTTTTGTCAGTACTATTTAAATTATTACCAATTGAAAGATAACTAAAACTTCCTAAAATTGGTTCAATTTCATTTTCAAATAATATTTGACATTGCATATCCTTAATGTTATTTGATGAACCAAAGCCTATTACTTGAATTTCTTTGTCACGTATATTATATGCAGAATAAACATATAGATCATCATCTAATCTTTGCCAAGCAGAGAGTGGTTCTTCAAATTTCATATCAAATTTAGTAAACATTGGCACATTATTTGTGCAGTTTATTTCACTTCTCTGATTTGGCTTACCAAAGTAATTAAAAACTTCTAAAACATATCTTAATTTGTTATATTCATGTCTATAAAATAATAAGGATATTAGACTCACTACAGCAATTATTACAAGTGCAGCCTGGTAGTATTTCCGCATGTTTCAAGATTTAACGTAATAAATAATAATATAGCAATTTTATCAATTAAAACATATGGCAATTTATAATTTGTAAATTGGATTATCTCAGGTATGGATAGAATTCTGAAACAAAAATGTTATTCAAGAAGTTAGATATTATTGTTGTACGAGTTTTATAAATTTTTATTTACGTACACTTTGAAAATAACGTATTTAAAAGTTTTACTTTGAGGAACGTATGATATGTTGATATTTTCTTGAAATATCCCATTTACTGTTTAATCCAACTGTTGAACTTATTGTTCATTAAATTTCTTACACTGTATTATTATTAAAGATCAATTTAAATGCTTGCAACCTATATTTGTTGAAGATTAATTCAAGTGTTTGATAACCAAATAAAAGCTGCTAGGTTAATAACCTTTCGCGCCAATTTTTTAAATGATCATACATGTACATACATAGATATAAAATATTTATTACATTTTATTATTATTTTTTCTTACGTAACGTTTGAAAAGATTTTTTGGAAATTATTTTTAAGGTTTGCACAATAAAAATACAATAAGTAGTTTTGTATTAAATTTATCTTTATTAGTATAAAGATGATTTATACAATTGCGTATTGCTCGTATAACAATTCGCGTACTTTATAATAATCTTCTGAAATGCAACCTTCTAATATTACTTTCCCAGCCTCATGCTAAAAAGATCGTATTAAACTATAAAATATTTTTATTTTATCAGATTATTATATTTTGATGATATTAAATACAAACCCTTCTAACGGCGATAGTATTATTGCAACACCATAAGACACCTCCACTAAATTCAGAAGGAATATTACTTTTATTCAAAATCTGTTTAAAATCAGATAGTTTTAATTCGTTTATAAATGTTGTTTGATGGCCGGGTACCTATAATTTATAAATACATTTATATTGTAGAAACTAAAGCTTCATTTTTGTATGAATACATACCTCATTTAATGGTAATGGTTCCAATGTAAGTATTTTATCACTTTGATCTATTACATCATCTGACTCGGTACCTGCAACAGCATCTCGGCATATCTGATCACGAGCAGTTATCATTGCATCAACCCATGCTACCTCAGAATCACCTTTTCCCTTTGAAAAGTTTAAGCCACTAACAAGCGCATCTGTCAAACGAACCTGAACAAAACGCGGCATTTTAATTTATACACATTGGTTTACAAAGATTAATTAAATATTACTTGGTATATGTGCGTTTCTGTTGTAGCATCTAATGTTTCTCCCCTCCCTGGAATAAACACTCGTGCACCTGCACTTTGTGCTTGTTGAGCCAGAATTTCAGTGTCCTTTTGTAATCCCCTAACTAGTACAACTCTTCGCGGTCTTAATTGTGCTAAAATTTTCTGCAGTGATTCTCCGTCGGATCTACCTTCAAAATCTATATATGTGACAGATGCATTAACTGTCATTGTACGTGTAACTTGGATACATTTTGTTGGGATATCAGTGGGTATTTCTGGATGATGAGTAGTATCTTCTTGTTTTGTTTCCAGATTTTCTTTATTATCATCCACTTCTGGCATAGTTTCTGCTATTTTATAATCTTCTGGTCTATGATATATACAAATCAATAAAAATATTTAAAACTTATTATACATAGCTATTATTAATTTAATAAAGTAATACCTTATAATTTCTCCATATTCGTCGATTTTAATTTTTTCTTCTACAAATGGGAACATAGGGTGTTGTTTTTTACTTTGTTTGAAAAATCCTGGTTTGCTTTCTTGTTTTACTAATAAATCGTGTTTTCCTCTCCCCCCACCAACTTCTATTTCATCTTCTGATTCAGAACTTACATCAGCAGTCTCCCTAAAAGGTAAAAAAGTATTCAAGGAATAAGAGATATTTTAAGAATAAGTCAATTTTTATATTATGCAACCACATACATTTGTTCTTGTTTCAATTGCTCTTGCTTTAATTTTTCTTTTCTTTGATATTCTTCTAATTCAAGTCCTTCTAACTTAATTCTCCTTTTCACCTCCAATGTAATGTTTCTATTACCGCCCTTTTCAACCAAATCTCTTGCAAGTGTTCCTGGTGATGTCCTGCTAGTTAATATAATACTGTTTTGGGGATTACCACACCATTGCAAAAACAATTCTCTTGAAAAACCACATTCCATATCTGGAGTGCTTGCAAGTACAACCTAGAGTATTTGTATATAAATGTATTTTCAATTATAATGTTTGTAAGTTATAATTTTATTAAAGATATTCTAACCTTTGGACTGGGAACTTGATTTAATTCTGCCATACTGTGACATAGTTGTAAATGCTTAAATTGAAATGGATTGTTTCTAGCACCTTCAAAACTCCTCATTAATTTATCACTCATCCATTCTATTTGTGACTTAGCAAACTCAACGACATTGTAACTAACATTGTTCAAAAGAGCCAAAGAATATGCAAGTAAACCAGATTCTTTATTACGCCATAATTGGTCCAACATATGAGCCAATTCTAATACACGACCAGCTGTATCTACACTGACCAAGACATTTCCACCTCCACGTAATGTTTGTAAAATATTTGCTGTAAATTATTATTGCATATAAAGTACTATAAAAATTTATTTCTAGAATTATCATAAGCATTTATTTTCATACTCATTAATTTTTCGTCTCTGGTTCTACGTCTTGCTTGCTGATAAGTAGCATTGAAAGCATCTGTTATTAACAAAGATGGTCTCTGTAGTCTTTCTAATTCACAGCCATTTAAATGTCGT
Source organism: Bombus hortorum (assembly GCA_905332935.1). Lineage (NCBI taxonomy): Eukaryota > Metazoa > Arthropoda > Insecta > Hymenoptera > Apidae > Bombus > Bombus hortorum. The sequence goes on from HG995197.1 coordinate 1,230,248, forward strand.
TCTTTTTTGTGATTAAAATCAACAGCATATATTATGTCTTCTTCACCAACTTTTACAATTTTCCAGATAGTTCCTCCAATCATGTGACCAGCTGGTAAAGGTGTTAAAGTAACTCCATATCCTTTTCCTTTCATTGAAATGCTTTGATTATATTTTAACTGAACTATTTTGTCAAATGCTGCATCAACATCATCAAGTGTAAAAAGATCAAAGTCTTCCATATTATGTCGGGACTATAATAAATAAGCATAAATGTCCTTTGTATGTATATGATTCTTTCTTATGTTATCATAAAAAAATAATTGAAATTCTTTTCATCAAAAATACCTGATACATATCATACATAAACATTTGTCCCATCTTATATACAGGAATAGTAGCATATATTGGACAATTTAATCCGCATTTTCCAACTAGATATGGTAAAGCACCCAAATGCAATGGATCTGGATATGATAAAAGTACTGCATCTATTTGATGAACATGTCTGAAATAATATTGTATTATTTAGTTTAAATTTCCTATTGCATTTATAATTACTCAAATAATATATAATAATTTATCAACCGTTTTAATTCTTTTATAAATTCTTGATCAAAATTTTCATCCCATCCACAATCAAGTAATATTCTTAATTCATCAACTTGCAATATATAACAAGGAGGAGATTCATCCATAGCCCCAGAAATAGCGTGAAGTTTTATTATTGATGTCATTGTCTTTGTTTCTTTTTTCACTTATTAAAATATATATAAATAATAGATAATACCTAAAAATTCATTTCATAACCTAACATAACCTAACATAAAGGTGTGATTAATTATAAATAGATTCATAACTTTAAAAGAATGCCAAGATATTAAAAAAAAATAACATTGATTACCGTCTAATATTAATTTAATTATTTCTAAATGTATGGAAATGTCTGAAAACAAAACATTTCAAAATATTTTGTTAAGCTTAGAAAGCAATCAACAAAAGGTACAATTGACTTTTAGCTAAAGTCCCGGTATTTCATAGTAAGAAAAATGAATAATTTCGTCAATGTTACATAAATTACAATGAAGATTTCATAAGTATATAATTATAAATCTGTAAGTTAAAGAAAAAGTACAGCAAGAAGTAATTAACAACTATAAACCAATGTAAAATGTATAACTTAAATAAAATCATAAGTGAAATATAAACGAGTAATTTTCTAATAATTTTTAAACATCTCAAAGAAGAAAAGTCATAATATTACTCAGATTGGTATCTATGTGTGCTTTACCATAACTGTGTTTACAAATACATTCTAAGATTTATGTGTACATTCTTTGTCTCTCTCTTGATCTCGTAGCATAACGGGACTTTTTTCAAGACGATTGCTGTCACGGTGCAGCTATGAGATACGTAAGTTGAGATTTAAGTTTGTTTTTTCCATAATTCAACGATTACTCGTCGAATTATATGGAAATTTTGTGTGAAATTAGGTCGCGTGTATGTAGTATGGATAAGTATAAAAGTGAAGATACGCGATAAAAATATCATGTAACGGAGTGGCGGGAGATTGCAAGTAAATAGCAGATCAGCTGATGAGTGACAACAGACAAACGAAAGCTTATTGTTCTTGGTCTTGGTTATGGCGACAAGCAGTTCCGATGGCTCTTGTACAGCACCTGCAGATTTTCAGCTTTCGTCAGAGTTGGAAGACGTTTCGAATCGTTTAAGCGTGAATTTATTAAAGTGCCCACTGTGCCATAATAGTCGCCGAATTTTTCATTGTCGGCAGTGTATTCAAAATGGAGATTTTATCCATTCAACTTCTGTTTATTCTGAACGGTGAATATATACTCATAATTTACGTATTTACTGGCCATTTATTTTTATGTATTAAAGCTTTGTTTGGCACCAAACATTCTTTAAATATTTCTAATAATGTTGAGTGTAAAAATAAATTTTTATTCTCACTAGATTACGAAAGAGATTCGTTATAAAGTTTCGATACATCAGTTTCCAAACTTTTAATTTATATGAGTAATAATTATATACGTTCAAATATTTTATTTTTAAAATATTATATTTTATTCTGATCGGTATCTGAACAGGTTTGCAGATAAACAATTGCGACTTTTACGGTTGAAAGCTGCCAGGGCTCAATTGGAAGAAAAATGTGTAAAAGCTCTTGAAAAACATAAACAAAGGGATAAATTGGTATTTTATATTTAATATTTTAAAGTCAATAATAAAAAAATATGAATTTTTGTATACTATCATCGTATTTAATTATTCTTTGGGTTTGTAGATATGTGATATAAATACTTGTAAAGAAAGAGTTAGACTACTCCAGTCATTAGTGAATGAAACGAGGCAAAGTATAAACAGAGGTATATATACCATAATTATGTAATATTTAGGAAAGTGCTAGACTAAATGAAGTTTAATAATATGCAGGTAATCAACGTTTAAATATTCTCAAAGATGTAAACTCTCAGTTAGCACTTAGATTACCTAGACATGAAGAACGAGTAGAAAAATTACATCGTTATGTTACTGGTTTGAGAGCAAAACAAGAAAAACAAAAAGAAGCGGTAGATAGGAAAAGACAGCAGTTGAAAAAAGTCATCAGAACTGCTGCTAAACAATTAATTCAGTATATTTTTCCATTATCTAAAGTGCAACCTAGTAGAAGGTAATAATATCCATTAACTATCTAAAAAATTATTAGATATTGTGAAACTTATGATCAAATATTTGATCATATTGATGATCAAAATTTATTTATTAAACATTTTTCTACTTGTTTTTATAGAAGAAGTAATTTTTTAATCAATAAAAATTGATAAGAAAATATTAACTGTTTTTAGTCTGTGTAGTAGCGAGGAAGATGCTAGTTCAGATGTAACTTGTGCACTGGCAGATGCATCTGGAACATCATATGTTAGAGGCAGATGGATAAATGATACAGAAAATGCTTTAGAAGTCCAACATCGTATAGTTGCCCCAACTTTACCAGGAAGTGGAGATTATAGTGCTTATTCTTTATGGGGTACATATGCCATTTAGCTTGAACTTTTTAAATAAATTTTATAAATATCAGACACATCTGTTTTAGTGGCAGCAAATAAAGATGGAGTACCAGGTGCAAATAAAGAGACTGCAATGCACAATCCAGCATATAATATCAGTGCTGCTTTAACTTATGCTACACAGTTGGTTAATATTATTGCTTATTATGTTAATGTAAGGCTACCATATAAACTTGCTTATGGGTATGTCAAAAATATTTCATTTTTTATATGCAATATTTTTTGTATCATTTTTGAATCATTGAAATAGAGATAGGATTATATGTAATATTTTTTATATCAATCATTGCAATAAAGATAGGATGTTATTAAAATTTGCTTTTTAAATATTTTCAGAGAATTTTGTGGAAATGAGATGTCAGATCAAAAATTTGCCAAGAAAGTAGCAAGGCTCAATAGCAATGTATTACATTTATGTTTTACACAAAATACCAACACTGCAGTTTTACATCCAATGCATACTTTGCAAAATCTAATGCACTTGCTCAATACTGAAATTAGTGATCTTGGAAGGTATATATTTATTATATTTATTTATTGTTATTATACACTAATAGATTATTTAATGATTTGTGTATTATGACAGAATTGGTCCAATGGAGGTTGATTCAAATATTGTAGCACAATTGCACAGTCAATTAGTTCCCGATTTAGAAAATAGCGACGATTCAGCTTCTGACGAAGAGGAAGATACTTTTAATTGGGATTGGGAAGCTGTAAGTTTGCTTTGATTAATCTACTAACGGCTGATGTGTCATTTAATAATGTTTCATGTATATTATATAAATATTTCATTTTTATAGGTACCAAATGTTGCTTGTCCTGAAATGGCAGTTCCCATTCCTGGTGCAATGATTAGTCAACAATCATCTAGTATGCAAGTGAATCAAAGTGTTGCTGGAGGCTTAGTTACAAGTGCTGCAGCTAGTATAGCCTCTATTTGGCGTGGTTGGACAACAAACAAATAGACTGTTCTATTTAATTAATAAATCTCTTTTTATACAAATCATAACTACATATGTAAGAACATATGTAACAAAAGACACAAAATTGACAATGCTCCACAAAATGTGAAATACTGAAGAATGAATGTTTAAAAGTATAATGTACTGTAAATACATGTATGAATTTATTACTTCATATATGGTACGTGAAATAGTTTAATTCCGTGATAACAAATTTTGTAAGATCTGATGATTAGTTTATTTTGAACTATTTATATAACATACTGATTTGTGCTATTATTTGTAATATAATTCCAAATACTTTCAGTATGCTGATGATAGATCGTAATTCTGTGGTACAAATTTTGTAAGTGTACAAGCAAGCGTTTGAACACTATATTACATTTTCAATAATTCTTTACTTATAAATATGATTCATTAATAAGATGTGAGTTTAATACGACTGCCTTTTTTATGCTCACTGCACTTTGTGTAATTATGTATCTGTTAACATATACATAAAATATTTCCTCGCATTAAAGGTGTCATTACTATCATGATATTATCCGTGTACTTCTAAGTTATTACAACATGGTTTTAACATAATGTTTTAAGGTCTATGGTATTTCGGTTTTCTACAAATATATACAATCGGACAAATCAGGTAACAAGTTTGTTACTTAAAACTACTTAATGTGTTTTATAAGCGATATAATGTCTCTGATAGGAAAACCATATCTTAAAAATGTTATCATTTTTATGTAGATATGATCATATCATATATATTTCACACATATTTTTGATCATATTATATCGAAAAAGATATGACCTGTTAAACACTTCATACCTGACAATATACTATACATAATATGGATGTAAGCAAGGTTGTATTAGATTAATGACTTTTCATTAAATTAAATTAAAAATTAAGAATGACATATATGATATCAAAGTAAATTTTGTATTTGAGGTGTTGTTGAAGATATATTATGTAGATTTAGTAAAAATCAAAAGTGATTTATATATTATTACTACTAAAGCACAAATTTACCAATGTAGCATAGTTGCACCATTACATTATCCTTAAAATACATGTAATTCTTGTAGTAAATTATGTTTTCCTAATTAAATGTTTCATTAAAATAACAATTCAAATTATTTAATATCTACAATTATACATAAGAATAGGAAATGAAATGTTCTTCATTTTACTTATTATATATGTATTTTAATTTTAATATATATGTTATGAAGGAATTATAATTATATAGGAGAAAAGTGAATACCTATATGTGAAGTAAATATGTATATGTAATTGATATTAATTGTAATATCAATTTACTAATAATTGTAATAATAATCATTTTTTATAGAATACCATTAAAAAATAGAACCAATTATCTCGTATAATTGTTAAATTTAAAATACAACATAATGTAAAATTATCTATTATGCGAATAAGTAATATTATGCATAGTTACATTTGATTAAATAATTTTATACGTGTTCGTTTTTTCGAAAATTATAGCGTTTTATAAACTACAAGGATAAAATTATTTTATGGAACTATAATTGAATACTAATACAAAATGTTATATGAAAACTGAAATTTGTAAACAAACTAGCACAAATTTATAAATGTTATTTGATAAGTACTTTAAGAAACTTAATAGCACATCATAGTTCATGTGCTTTAATTAAAATAAAAATGTAAATCTAGTTCTTATCAAGATATTCTTGATAAAATTAAAAAAATATTTTGGATTAGTTTGATAAGTAATGTAAATATAATGATATACAGTTTATATATTATATAAAATGGCTATGTTTTACCTACAAAGTTTCATTGTGATATTACAAATAAATTAGAGTTTGTTTTTTATCAATTTTATTGTATTTTTTAATTCAGTAATATTATGGGGGGTCTTAAGTATAAATTTGCATACTTTTGGATTATATAAATAACAAAAAATCAATAAAATATAATTGATAAATATTTATTGAGTAGAGAAGGATAATAATATACAACATTAACTATATGTTCAAAGTAAAAACCTATAGTATATTGCTATAGAGAACTTGATCAGATTTTTATCTTTACTTAAAAATTAAAATGCTTTGTACAATAAATTTTGTAACTGAATTTAGTATTACAATGCAACTCCCAAAATTATTTAACCAGAAATTAAATATGCCTGCATCATTCGATTACCATCCCACAGTCTCTCTTCTTGTAGCACTCCTCAGTAATTCTTGTTGCTTGGTATCTCATTTTCATGACTTGTTGATTCACCAGTTTATTGTATATCACATGTATCAAATTGTATACATATTGAGTACACTAACTGGCTTGAGAATTCTGTAAGCATATCATCATATAGTATTTTAATTTCTATGTACATACATTTTATCTTACACTTAGTATAAAATTCTTATTATTAACGATTAAAAAAAGAAAAAAATTTTTCTTAGTATTTCTCTATAAAGATAGAATATTATTTGTTTTACATCATAATTTCAAAAAATATAAAATTATAGACTATATATATTTTTTAATCCTATAATAAATTAAATTATATTAAGCATTATATCCATAAGATATTCATTAGTGACTAATCTAAATAATATATTTCAATATTAAGGTTGAGAATAACTATTTTTATGACGTCAATTAAAGATATAAAATACATTACATACTTACACCAGTGAAATATTAAATGTTATCAAGATGATTATCTTGAAATATTAGAAAATATGGCAAATATTGAAACAAATTATATTAAGGAATATTCTTTTATTTTTTAGGTTTAATTTGTATTTTAAAAACTAATTAAATATATCTTAAAATATGTCTATAAATCACATTTATCTATACCTTTCTTATTAGTAAATTGTAAATTTATGTTTGAAATATATTGTTTATATATATTTTATATTATTTGTTGTTCATTCAAGTTTTTGTTTAAGATTGTGGAAACGTTTTATATTATTTAAATTGGTATACTAATTTTTAAAAATTATAATAGATTAAAAATATCTAAACATTCGAAAATTTGAAAAAGATTTCAGTTGCTACTCATAAATTAAAACTTCCTATTATTAGTTTGCAGTGGAAAAAATGAGGGGATAATAATTAAAATACAGCAATATATAATTTAAAATAACAATATTATTTAGACTAATATGTTTAATGCAATCCAATGGCTACTAAAATTTCCAAACAAAATCCTTTTGACTTCAAAAAAGCATTCTAAAATATACGTGGCATATAGAAACAAAGAAAATTTTTTAAATATCAAAAGCTGCAGTATACAAATTGTGTAATAGAGTGTGTTAATTATTTAAAAAATTAAAAAAAAATTTTGCAAGATAATAAAAGTCAACATTCACAAAACTCACACACTTATGAAAATAACAATTATACTCATTACATATGGGTTTAATTATGTATATTATATACAATAATGTAGATAAATAATAGCATATCAGTAAATCTATGTATGATGGTATTATACATACAGTTGTATTTTTTCTTATACTGAATTCAAAATATCAGGATTTTCAGTATAAAAATATAAAAATAAACACACATACACACACGTGCGCACGCACGCACATACACACACATCCCAAGATCTTAATTGCTGGTTGCACTAATTATACATATATATGTTGATACATTCTCATACATAATTATGTAAATGTATGTATAATGTTAAATAAACAATAAAGTAATGATAATATTCTAATCACAAATAAAATAACATTATCATGATGTAATAACTTAATAAATTCAACAATTAAGATCTTGACACATTTGCAGTTAAAATAGATAATTTTACACAATATCAAGCATGTCACATTCCAAAATTATTTTATGATGCATTAAGTACTACACTGTAAAAATTAAGAAGAAATTTTATTAGTAGAGAAAATGAGGGAAGGATTGTCTTTATTTACATATACATAATATACGTGAACAGTAAAAGCATTTCCCCTTAAGAAAAGAAAAAAATTATATAAAATGTAGAAATTTTATATTTTCAAGTGTATTATTAATTTACACAAATATTATTAGCAGACGTTGGAATTGAAATACAGAAAGAAAATATTATTTTATATTAATATGTCTCTAGATATAATTTTGAAATAATAGGATCTTTTATCTGTATCAATTGTATTTTTAATCTTGTGAATTAAATTATATAGTATGTGTAATTATATTGAAATACTAACAACAATTATGATTGAGATCAGTAATCGGAGAATTCAACTTGAACTGCAGGAAAGGACTTGAATATTGTTGAAACGTAATCTGAAGAATGAAAATGGGATGAGAGAGGATTATGCAACAAAACAATCAATTTGATAAAGATGTTTAGAGAAATTATTCTTTTGTTTTAATTGAAAATTTAAAAATTAGACATAGGGTAATAGGCATTGTGTAATTTAGGATATTAATATGCAAATTAAGAAATTTACAATTACTTGAAAAGAAAACATAATTCAGGTACACACATTGAAGAAACTTTGTTTTTGTTTATTTTGTACACCATGTAATATTTATGAAATAATTTTCTTTTTAAAGTAAATAATGTATAGAAATTACTATGTCATTGTAAAATTATTATGCAAGCATATTCAATAAAATTCTTTGAAAATAAAATTTACGAAACACACAAAAGAAAAATTACAATAAGTATATACAAACCAAAAAATAAAGAGCTACTACTTTTTAAATCTTATAAATGCATATATTTTTTATCATTTCTGTTAACTAATAGCCCCATTCCGGATAGTACTGATATCTACAATATTTTAAGTACAAAATGCAAAATACATGTATTATTTAAGAATGAATAAATAATTATTAGCATTGTTGTCTAAATCTTATGAAGTTACGAAATTAATAAGGATCATGCCCAAAATAGAAATTACAGAATAGGACTACTAGTAAAAAGTAGAAGAAACACATGTTAAAAATGTATTTTGGATTTATTTTCATAACCATTGTTATCATTATCACGAGTATACTATTACTTTTGTTATTACTAATACTCGAGTATATTCAATAAAAGAGTAATAATAAATTTATACTTGCATGTATCAAAACGAATAAAGTACTTTACTTTTTAATTGAAAGTACACAGGAATTTTGATAATAATAAAGTTTCTGCGTTTTAATTTTTACTTTTAATTATAAACATATTTTAGTAGTATGAATATGTAATATCTAAGGTAAGATAGTTTAATTAAATGTTATTTAACTATCTTGTAAGTTTTATTTTGAATTATTTATAGACGAATAATGTTGTATGTTTTCAATATTTCGTCATAAGTTCACAACGAATTATTAACATTTTCAAAAATATGTAAAATGAAAATTATTATATGAGCAAACTCTATAAAGTAAATGATTTAAGATATCAGTAAAACATATTACTACCTTTACACACTCCATACTTCATTATTAGTAAAAATAGAGGAGATAACTCTATGCAGGGAATCTGTTATTTATTTTAATATATTACTTTAAAACGATAATAGACTGTTAACGTTAGTTAATTTCAGGACCTTTTTTAACCAGGAACGGTAATATATACTTTGGTATATGTATGCTAGATTTATATACTTGAGGATGGCCTTGACAGATAGTTTCTGTTACATATATTTTTGGAGATACAAAATTAATCACATAACAAGATAAAAGAATAAATATATGATTACCTGATATATGTAGTTTCATTAACCAGTTAAGTCTCTGTGTATAAATACATTTAATGTCTTCAGAAATCAATAATGTGCTATTCTTGTAATATATCTTAAGTACTATACTTACTTGTCCTTCATTATGTTTATATGATGAATATTGAAACCTGTATCTTAATTGATTTTTATATTTTCTCTTTACTTATAAATTACTTATGAAATAATGATCTTTTATAATTAAAATTGTTTTTTTTATTCAATCATAGAATTGTAGTCGTGATGAAATCAAATAATGAAATAATTTGAGATAAAGTCGATTATTTAAATTTAGATACAAATAATGTAATTTCGAATGTAATTTTCGTCTTAAGAAACTAAAATCAAGGCCTCCTTACTACATTCCTACTGCTCGATTTTTAGAACGATTTAAATAAAATATTGATACACAATTTCCTGAACATAATTTTTATGTATATACATAGTATTGATATTTCTAAAACTAAACGATCAGTTTTTCTACTCTTCTAGCGCGTGACAAAGTTTGAGACATCTTCAAATATAGAATGAACAGCTATATAAATATACTTAAAATTTATTAAGGAAGAGCATGAAAAACTGACCTAAGAAGTAATTGTTCTGAGCGTAAGTTCTCTAGAGCTACAAAAATATATAATCGTTTATAGTAATATTATGCAGCAACATAGCAAGAGGATATGATATAAATATTCTACCCAGGATTAATTTTAATGGAAAACTAGATTTGTGAAATAATTTAAATCTACGAACAGAAAATTATTGAAAAATATACATCTTTTTTTTTATTCTGGTAAATTGTTTAATACAGAAGTTGATTAATTTAAAATATATTAAAATAAAGTAAGTGATTTATAAGTATTATTATAGCAACATTACTCACAGTAATTTTCACATTATCTAGTTTTTCATAGAATATAGGTATATTTGTATATATTCTCGGTAGAATACTTTTAAATCCTCTGCTTATAACTGTAATATAAACATTTTTTACTCCTTGGATGAAGGATTTATAAAATCCAACAATAGATAGTGATAATTATGAGAACCACTAATACCAATATTAATTAGAATCAGCTGTAGGATGTACTTTGAGTTCACTTTCCGCGTTTTTCCAAATTCCATAGTGAAATATATCAAGAGATATTTCTTAATGTTTAAATGTTATAGAATATCAACATTTTTTAATTAATTTACAATCCACAATATCTTTTTGCAAAAGGATGGTAATATAAAACAAATTTCTTTACCTTTTTATATTATTAGTTAATTTCATGTTACTTGAATTGCAAACTAAACGTTTTAACTGATAAATAATTCTAATAAATAATTCCAAAAGCAAAATTAATATTTCTCATCATCATTGGATATCTAAAATTATTTAGAAATTTAAAAAATGAATTGTGTATTTATCTTTTTGAATGGGTGAATGTATAATAGTTCAGGAATTTTAAATGTAGTTTTAAACTCTAATTTATTTTTACCAACAATAACGCATTGCAAGAATGTAAGATCTGCACATGTTTAGTAGCAGACTTAATTTAAGATTTACTTTATAATATACCAGTATACTTTTCTTGCAAATTAAAAATGAATCTCTTTTTACATTAGATGAGATCAGTAAAATAAAGATATTTCCGATAGCATCTGCATCGTTATATGATTATGGAACATGATTCATGATGTCTAATGATTACAGTTGTACATTTGATGCAGTATACAAAAAAAGGTTAGTTATATCGAAAGGAAATCGTATCCAAGACTTACACTATCTGCTCGGTTGGGACAAACTTCTCGAAACACTTGTTCAATAAAAGGTTGTCTAAAAAGAAAGAAATTTTTATATTACAACTTTAATTAATACGTATTAATATTTTAGTAAAATTGTATAGACTATAAATAATTTTATCTTGTTCTTTTTTTATTTTATTTAATCAGCATTAAATTCCAAAACAATAAACACTAAAAGAGGAGAATTCAAATTTTGGAGCTAAGCCAAATATAACATTCCCATATTCCTTTTAATTTCAGAAACTATAACCTTAATATAATTTTATATCTAACTTATCAAGTAATAGAAAATATGATGAAATAAAAACGTAATAATTCATAAATATACATACTTAGCGGAAAGTCCTCCACCAGGAGGAAGATTAGGAAATTCTTGGTCCACAAGAAGTTGTAACAGTTGCAAAAAATCAAATTCATTTTTGTCCTTTTGCACAGCAACGATTTCTATAAATATAATAACAAAATTAAATTGTTTTTATGAAGGATGCTTATATCTTAAATATTATCTCTACTATTATTAGAGTGCATTGTGCATGTACTATTAGATTTGTGCAAAAAACATTTGATCAATATCATTTAAAAGATCAGATGCATCTTGTAGTATCTGATATATACTTTAAAAAATTTTATTTGATTATTGTGTCACTTTAGTGTTTTATGGAATGGTATTATTGAAACAAAAAAAATAAACACAACAAAATAACCATGCATGCTATGCACTAAAATTCATGCATCTACTTAGGACTGGAAAACTTAGTGCTTTGGTACATTTCTTATGGAAATTCTGGATACAAAGTCCGGTCTTAAGTAGACACATTAGTATCTATATTTATGTATAAATAAACATGGTTTTAACAACCTTTTTAAATTTATCCACCATTGGAATTGTATAATCTTATGTAATACACACTCATATATACATACATACATACATACATACATACATACATACATACATACATACATACATACATACATACATACATACATACATACATATATATACACACAGATATATGTCTGTTGTAATGTTCCTCCATAAGAAATGCATTATAAAAAAATAAAATTTCAATAGGTAAAGTATTTCTAAACTTTCAGAAGGAAATGTTCACCTACCTGTGATATCACTTAAATATATTTGAAAAGAGGAACAAACAACTTTTGAATACAAATTTTACTTACAAAAAAGTTTAAAAGAATACCAACTCCAAGGGTGGAATGCATTTTTAAGTAAAATTAATAATTGATGTTAAAAGAGTTTAATCAAAGGAGAAACAATTAATACAATTTGACAGCACACACAGAGAGAGAAAACTAACATTATATATAAACAACTATCAATGTATCTTGCTATCTGTTTAACAGTTGAAACAAGAAACGCAATATCATTAGTACTCTAATATAATACTCTATTACTGTATTATAATACATACTCTATTTGCTTTAACAATATTCCAATAAACGTTAAAAGGAAAGTTATATTAAATGTTTTTTGTGTTTACAAATATTCTAGATATTTTGAATTTACAAAAAACATTTCACTAATCTACTCTACACAAACTTTTATAATTGCAACAAATGATTGATTTTTATCATGTGTTATCATAAATATAACGAAATACAATTTGCACAAATCACTAAATGAATATTAAGAAAATTCGAATTTACATTAGATGAGAAGTATTTGTAAAACACAGACTTTAACTATGTCTATTTAACAACAGAAATAAATTTCTGTAGATGTAAATTTCGACCTTCTACCTGGATATTACTTATTCTTTTTTCAGAAGTCTTTTATATTATACAAATATAATTAATTATAAAGTATCAATAATTAAAATTTGTCCAATTATTTTAGTGGTATTGCACACAATTTATAAAATTGCTAATGTTACATTTTTGTAATAACTTTACATGCTAAATTATATATTCAATGATTATGAATATTAAATTTCTAGAGAATAATGTTATATATAACATGAAAATACATCCATAAGAATAAATTTTCAACATTTCTTAATAGAAATATATAAGTATGTATATATGCACATATCTCTCTCAAGAAAATTAGAGATAGATATATGACAAAATACATATTTACTAGAAATATATTTTCATTAACATATATATGAATAGTATATATGAAATAAATAATTAATTTCATTAAAATATTATTGCATTATAGTAAATGGTAATTTATCAAAAAAATAAAAATTTTGATATTGACATCAATATTGACATCTATAGAAATATTTGCTTATATAATATATTCTGATTTTAAGTTAATATATTTTAGGTATCAAATAAGATATTTCTATATTTTTAAAGAAACATCAAAATCCAAATTTGATTTCCAAACTTGTAAGAAATACGAATTTGATATAGATTCGTACTTGTAAATGTTATACCACTATAATGATTGTATTTTGAATTGTACTAAAATTTGATTATTAGATAATGGTATTAAGTGTTGCTCTCCATTTGAGAGCTACCAGAATGTCAAGTATGTGTGTGATATTGTGATTTTGTATTAATGCAACAGCAGAGAGAATATAATTGATTGGAATATGGAAATGTTAATGAACCTTTGATTCTCCTTTCAATGTCCATTTCAAGCTCAGCTTCTCTTTTCTGTGCTTCTGGATTTGGTTTTGGAGCAGCAGGAAATGTTACCAAAACTATGCTCATATTATCTCTGCTACCCTGCAACAAAGAAAGCACTTGTAACAAATAAAATTGAAAAAATATATTTGACTGCTTAATAAAAATATAAAAAAACATTAAATTTGATAAATATTTTTTTGTAAATTTGTTCTTTATCAAACATATGAAATGTTAATAAAACATATATTTTTAATGTATGAGAACATATTAGTAATCACATATATATTCGCAGTTATTTAATAAGTATATAAAAGAAATATAAACAAAATTAGTAACATAAGAAATAAAAATATAAGACAATAGAAATAGAATGTATTTAAAGCTTAAAAGTTATAACCTATTATTATTAATTAATATCTAATACCATTAAGTATCATAGATTGAAAATTATAGATCGAGTTTTGGAATAAATAAAAGAATATAAAAATGTGTATATTTTAAAATGTAGTATCAGTATCTTTAACATTAAAAATAATTTATATTGACACACCTTTAGTAGCAAGAAATTCATTATAAAATATACACGAAAAGTTTTGGACATCATTACCTTATACAGACAGGTGTCTATAACCTGGTTCGTAACTGCTTCTAGATCATCTGTAAGCAGCAGCCTTGAATGTATAAAATTACACAGATCTGTGTTGTTCATTACATCCCAAATACCATCACATGCTAAAACTAGAAATTCATCGTGTTCATCATCTCGATCTCGAACAAATATTTCTGGTTCTGGAGACACTAACTGTTCACATGGCCCTCGATCTTTTAAATTTTTGTACTCATAATCTCCCAATGCACGAGATACAGCTAAAGCTCCATTAACTCTTTGAATCATTACACTACCACCAGCATTTTGAATTCTTTCTTTCTCAGCAGGTAAACCTGGTTTGTGATCTCGTGTTGAAAAAACTGGATCTCCTGCTCGGCAAAGTACAGCTCTAGAATCGCCACAATTGGCAATGTATATGTTTCTGGGAGATATAAATGCACAAACAGCTGTAGAACCAGATTTTTCAGTGCCAGAACTCATTTCTGGTAATTCTCTCATTTCATCGTCAAGTCGAAGAAAGCCAGAATGAATTCCTTTGGTTACATTTTCTGCTTTAAATTCTTCTGTTTGCATGATACACTCTAACAAGTGTTCTGCACTATGAGCTGATACCAATGCACCAGCATGACCATCAAATACTGCAAAGTAACTCCAATCCGAGAGACCACCTTTTAAACCAGTTATTGCTCTATGAGCATCTTCCATCTCCATTCTCCAACCCTGCATGCTGGCAACACCATAATGTAATCCATTGCCAGAGCCATGTTCATTATATTTATCTGTTTTTGGAGTATCCAAAAGTGCCCCCATAGTATTTATTTAGTAATTGCTGTGTCAGCTCGATTAATTTATTTTTCTCTTTAAATATTATTTGATCAGCATCTTTTAACTGATCATTCAAATAACACTTTTCTGAGTTTTACCTAAAATTATAAAAATAGAAAAGGTAGAAAATCTTAATTTTTAATACAAAATTGAAATCAAATATAATGATATAAAAATATTGCTTCTAAATTCGAATTTAAATCGAAATCTGAATAACAATATCACGTTTAGCTTATATATATGTATTTATTTATGTGTATGTACTACGCTATTACTTAGAATTTTGTATCAATTATCGTTTTGTAACAGAAGTTTATTACGATACTATTTCGTTTTATGGCTATAATTTTAATTTAAACGGAGAAAAAAGGGCAATTAAAACACAACATCGTTGTAATACCGAACGTAACGTACAAGATAATCTCGACATGCAAATATTTCAAACGAAACACGATAACGTTTTACGTAAATGGAAACATTCGAATTACGTGCAATTACGTTCACTATATAATTATTACGGTAGCCTCGTCAATAATAAATAAATTATTTGAATACAGGAGTGGAAAATCTCGGAAGCGTAAGCTGTATCAGATTCTAATAAGAAACTATTTGGCAGTGCCAAATTTTGCGACTAAAATAGTTTATACCTCAGTCTGCATGTTCGCGAAACTTACGTAGGGAGATCGTGACCAAATATCATCGTTACTTTGCGAAAGTATATATGTGTAGAGCGTGGTATTGCTAATAGACTTGTTTCATATCACTATCACCATGTTCTTTTGCTAGGCTCAACACACAGAACCAACGAAATCGACTTGCATGAATGACGGATATACACTAGGTAATTTTCTGCGCATGCGTCGGTTATTAATAGCATGTTTCATGGCGTCATAATCCGCCAATCAAAAGCCCACGATTTCCGCTCAAGCCTGGGCAATCATATAGGATCCTGAAGTAAAATTAACTCGCGCGCGATACTGGCATTAACTCTCACTAACAAGTATATAAACAACAACATCAAGTTCTTGTCGATGATAAATTGTACTGTCATTGATTACTGCGTTTATCAAAATTGTTATAGTCAGTAAACGCAGTTCGTTTAAATTTCGAAATTTTGTTCGTATAATATAGTACTTTATTTCTTTAAATACATTTTGGCGAATTTTTGTTGATTACATTATAATATGAATTATTTAATGTATAAAAAGTTGTTTTGTAATAATATTCATAATTTTATTAATAGATATATAACGCTATTTTTTATTATATGCAAATTCTGTTTTTCCTAAATGATTGCTTTTTTGATGAATTTTTTGTATAATTATTGTTTCTCCACATAGATTAATTACTTGAACTTGTTCGTTTTCTTTGTTATTTGTAAACAGCATATTAGATGCTATATTCACAAAGTGTTACGAGATACGATCTTGTAATTCGCGCAATAAAAATGGCGGGCAATAGAAATATTCTAATCTAGTCTTATTACATAAAAAAATTGATTGACAAATTAGGAAATAGTGTAAAAAAATATTGTATTATGTTCATAATTATATATTTTAATCATTTCGAATAAATCCTTTTTTTAAACATTTTAATATACTTTAAAAAATTATTATAAGCATTATACTGAACATACATAGTATATATACATATCTATATCTAATAACAAGAATATTAGTAAATATGAACCACTTTCGTAGCAAATATAAACTAATTTAAACGTATAGTATATAATATACATTTAAATTCATTCTTTTTATATTTGAATTTGTTTTTTATACTGTTCTTTTTACGCATATCCTAATATATAGGATGTTTCCCTCGCTGGAGGCCTCAAAAGGAAATGTCGTCATTGGCCTGATCACATGAGAATTGGAAATAAGAATGTGAAAATAAGAACGATTTCAAATGAAACATATATACACAACACAGATGATATCGGTTTTCGATGTCGCAATAATATCAGGTCGACGGTTTCTGCTTTGGGATTTCTAGTGAAACTCATCTTGCATAATCATTATGCAAATAGTAAGTACCTAAATATTTAAAAATATAAAGAAATATATTTTTTACATATTTATAATGATAATTCTTACTTATATATAAGTAAGGACTATAAATGCAAATACAAAGTACGTATTTTTATAAAAGCAATTTAATCCATTACCATCATGACATAAAAAATAATTTTCTTAAAGAAAAAATTATTTGTGCTCCTAAAATAAATAAAATTAAATAAACTGATGAAAGTATTCCTATGTGTTTTATATACATAATAAGCAATTTCCATCTAACTATTTTATATTTGCCACAAAACCAAGATCCCTAGGAATCATATATTGTTTTACTATTTCATCTGTCAATTTATTCCTAGCTTCCTGATGTGCAGCTACCAAAGGCTGTAACACTTCAATTAATTCTTTTTTAAGTTCTCCTGTTAAAATTTCTCCACTAGTATAACCCTGAAAGTTTATACATTATTATTATATACATATATATATTCTTATATTTATTAGTACTAAGGAACACATTTCAATTTTTACTAAACTTACTTTTCTAAGTTGTTCTAATTTTTCATCATCCTCTAGGAAGAATCGTAACCACTGATATGATATATCAATATCACAATTGCCTCCTAATTGTCTGTGTTCTTCAATAGTAGCTTGTCCTCCCGAGAATGCATGCTTGTTAATTTTATTCTTTATTTGTTTAGCAGTGTCCGTCAAAAATATTGCAGTATTGTTATCACTAGCTGACATTTTTGTTTTAGAGCCTTGTAAAGCTGGAAAGAATATAGAATGTAACAGGGCTGGTTTTGGATAGCCAATTTTTGGTGCAACATCTCTTGTCATTCTAAAGTAGGGATCTTGATCTATAGCACATGGTATTAAACAATTAACTTTTGCATCCTTAAAAATAAAGGGAAAAGTTCCAGAAATTGCTGGAGCAGCTTGAGTTGGCGGAAATGAGATTTTTCCAATAGGATCACTGTCTCCAAATCCAAAAATGCCTTTCACTTGATTAAATGTAACACTTCTTTGTATTCTGATCATATTCTGATAAAATGCAGGATTATTTCCAATATGTTCTAAATTAGAAAAAATAAATGTATTCTCTGGTTTAAATCCAAGAGCAATAATGTCTTTTGCATTATTATAGGCCAATTTAATCGCATCTTCTATTTTTATGTTCTTCCATATTGCTTTTTCATCATCAGTTAGTTGTATGACTAATGGAACACGAAATACTTCTTGAAGCCATTTACAAAACATAAATGGTATAAGATGTCCTAAGTGTATAGAATCTGAACTGGGTCCTCTACCAGTATAAAGGTAAAAAGGTTTTCCTTGTTCATAAAGATTTAAGATAGTATTCATATCTCGATGAGAGAAGAATATTCCTCTTCTAAGAAAATGATGTGGTTTCTGTCCTGTGATTTTCTCAAATCTCGCTAATAGTTCTCCATCGATTTTGGAACTTCCAAATCTTTCTATAATAACAGAGAGAAATCTTCTGAAAAAGTGAAATTATAAGCTAATGTGTATATTCACATATGTATGTTATCTCTGTCCTCTTTCAAAAAATAGGAAGGATTTATAATCTATAAAATGAAGATAATAAAGCAACAGTATATCATTTTATTTTATGTGATAAAAATACTTTTCAAAGATTTTTATGAAAGATATTTTCTATGGAACTCACTAATAAGCTTATCATAATCAATTCCAGTCTCGTTTTTAGTTGCAACATTCCAAGGTGTCACAATATCCTCCTCATCCGCTTTCCCATTTAACGTTGACGTGTCAATTTCAATTTCTTTCGTTGTCATTTTTTCTTATATTTAATTATTTTCCGACTTTTAAGTACGATCGTGCAAAGATTCCTAGGAGAAAGATATATCATATGCAACGCAGAGTTGGTTACAAATCAACAGGGTTATGTCGGTCTCCGCATGCTATGTTTCCTGCGCACGCATTTGTACATTCAAGGTAAGAAATTTCAGTAATTTTTTCTGCAGTTGCATCATATACAGTTGATTACAAGTATTATATTTATTAATTTTTATTAGAATATATTTAAATTTAATTATAATTGTTTTTGTGAGGTTTGAATTACCTAACAAATTATCTGTCAATATAGTAAGTTTGATATTGTATTTTGAACTATGTATTTGAAATACTAACGTCATCTCACGGTGATAAATTCAAATAAATAATGATCTTCTTTATTATTAAATCACTTAATGTATTAATGTTTTCTACTGAAATTAGCTATTAGTTATAATCTACATAAAAACTTTGATTTTAAAGTTATTTTATTATTTCAATATACAATTAAAATGTAGGATAACTTGTTACTTCTAGTGAATCTTGTCTAGTTAATGTATTATATCTTTTGGGTATATACTAAAACATATGTATTATGTTATATTGCGAATTATAATAAATCTAAAACAAATCATAGCGTTAGCTTTTGTAATTTTTCTGTTTAAAATTATCTGAAAATTAATTTTATTCTAAAATATGTAAATATAAATAATAATTTAACGATAATGTGTTATAGATGTTTATGGGTAAAATGAATGTTATAGGATGCAAATTTGTTGTTAACAACTGTACAATATAGTAACGTATATTCTTTTTATCAATTTCATGTAAATTTGCAATTTGTGATTCTGTTTTTTATTTGGATATTTCGGTATTTACAAAGAACGATAAAATGTTTTTTCATAAAAATATATCAGTGCCTCTCATTTTGACAAATGTTCTTTTATTTGTACAGAACTTCCAGTATGTATTATAGAGCGATATTAATCTATAACTTAAAATCAAGCATACAAGAATGAACCAAGATTTTCATTCGTTTGTTCCTCCATGATTTATACAAATGGAAGACACTTCATAGAACGAATCGTCGGTAAGGAACTAAAACTATGAAATCTGTTTTTACTACTGTACGTATAATTAAAAAATTGATTGTACATCGTTTGCAGTCGTTAACACAGTGAAGCGTTAGCGTTTACTTTTAGAGATTTCTTTGCATTGTACTAAAAACAAAATTTTAATTCAGACATCCGCGAGACAGGTAGTAAATCATATTTTGCAACTTTCCATATAATATGATGTGAAATCATAAAATCATGTTTTTTAATAAAATTATTAGCATGTTCCTATCTATTTTACAAATATATATTACTCAAAACAATTAGAGCATTACGTTTTTATAATATCTTTAGTCATATTTTTATCGAATGTCTAATGTATATGCTATTGAATTTTTGTTTTAAAAAATAAGTATCATTAAATAGTAAAATCATTTCACGAGATAATTCCTTAATTGTTTTGAGTTATCATAAGCTACTGAAAATGGTGAACATTTATCCAAAATACGTAATTTTCAAAATTCACTTCTGTCAACGATCTCTCCCAAGTTTTCTAGGATATCCTCATGAAGTTAAACTCATACTGTTGAACTGAAAAATAGGGTGTTTCGATTTCTATATGATCGATAGTATGTATAGGTAATATTTGCGCGCACATACACTCAAGCGAGCGTAGGGGAGAATCTGTTTTAAAAAATATCGCAGATGTATGACAAAAATAACTTTGTCTCACGAAGAATCTTCTTATGAACTTATATGTATATAAAAGTAGTTTCGATATTTCATTGGCATTGTGAATAGTTGAGAGGACGATGTAAGTCCCGAGATAGTTTTCTTCTTTTCTTTTTTAGGAATCCGAACTAGTGAAGCGACTTTTTATAGCGACGCGATATAAAAATTAGATTTCGATAGAATCATCAATTCAAATGTCAGACCATCAGACTATGTGATTAACACGAGACATTATAAAAGAACAGAATCGATTATGTAGATGATGTCTTATTGTATAATTACAAGCTACTAAGTCGAGGGCTGACGACATCCATATTAGAGTTTGTATATTGAAAATTTTTGGTCCTTACGTTCTCTCTACTGTACAATACTCTTAAATAAATTACATTGGATCTAAGATGATTCTTGCTTTCTGCTTTATCTTTTCTCGCGTAAACAGCGAAACAACGATTTTTTCACGTTACTTTCTCTTTACTAAAACGCTAAAATATCTACATTCTCTGAGCATTGTTACAGAGGATCATTTTATCGTGTATTTGCCTCTAAAATGCCGATAATCAGGTTGCTTAGAATTTTGTGAGGATCGGAACGAGGTTGATTTAAATTTCATATAATATATAACGGTACGTTTCATTATCTTGAACTGTTAGTCATGTGCGTTAAATTAATTAAAATTGGATATGATTAAGTAACTAGTCGAAAGAGAAAATGGAAGTATGAAATGGAATTTGAATATGGCATAAGTGAGACAGATCTCATTGGCTGTGCAAAAACAAATGTTATCCATCGATATTTCGTCAGAAAAACTTTTGTTCGCTTGCAAATTTTTAATCAGGTACATACATAAACGGTAATTGTAGTTTACTGTCTTCGTTTACTTGTTCCTAGGAAAAAGGAAAGGTTTGTAAATCTTGCGCAATCCGCTTGGCACAGTGTTTCGGGTAACGTTTGAACAACGCTGAAATATGTTTAAGTATTGGCCAAGTCAACCGCTATTAGCGAGGCAAAATCTGATAAATATAATCAATATGACGTACATTTTAAAGGGTATCTATAAATACAAATCGAACCGTCGTTGCTTTTCCAATAGCGATCTCGCTTTATCAGTAGATGATTAATTTAATCGATTATACATTATTCGTCAATGTTCCTCCTTTGACATTTTACGCTTTGAATTTTTGTTATTTATATTAACATAAGTATGTCAATGTGAATCATGTAATATATTACAAATTTATATAACGAATTTAATCCTAGGACTCCTTAGATTAAAGTCAGATAAAATTATTCAGAGTAGTTTCTCAATAAATTAATAAGTTTTCGTTTCCTTGAAGCATTCTGTCCAAATGATTATTGTAACTATTCTTAGGAGTTGAAGGATTAATTATCGTCAAACAATTATAGAATTTCCTCTTTCACGTGATCGTTCTATGATCTCGCTAAAGACACGTACTATCACAGTCCAACTTGAAAGTTCGATTCCATTATTTCACGATAACCTACGTCTCAGTACGTCTCGTTAGAATAAGATAGACAGAATAATTTCTCCATACAGGCATCAGGCTATTATAAAAATACAGACGTGTAATTGTATCATTATACAACATGGTATGTATACCGTAAAAATCCCAATTCGACGAGCAGAACATCGCGATCGAAAAACAATTCTAAGCAAAGGTTTCTTGTTTTATTTCACCATGTTTGTCTGAACAAACGATTAATTCTATTCACCAACTGCTTCGAAGCATCCACAATAAATCTATACTCTGACACCGACACCACTGTCACCTTTTATTTCCGAAACGAGCTCAATGGTAGGAGTGCAGATTTCTGTAGGTGTCGGTGAGGCGAGCGGGGCCAAATGTGAATTCTTAATAGACATATCCTTTAGGATATAGTCCACTCCTGGTTTGACGCGCAATCTATTTCGATGTAAAGAGGGCTCTAATCTCAAAATCGCACACGATTTCGTCGATAGACAACCGTTTCGAAACATAGACTCCGTGGACTTGCTTTGCAGATCGTTCTCGATCGCTGACTTTTTCAAATTGATCGTCGATCTGGAATTATAAGGAGACAGATTGTGTTCGGAATCAGGCGTGAATTCTTCATTTTCTTCGAACGATGTGAAGATTTCTGAATCAGGTACGGATGGAGCGCTAAAGAACGACTCGCGTAACGACGATGTCAAGGCGTCCGGGCACATAAATGGATCGAGGGACGTCAGATCGTTGAGATCGCTGCCACTGTTACAGACCTGAAAATTGTTCACCGAGTAGGACGAAGGGAACGCCTGATGTTCGGTGACTACGTTGGACAGGATCTCTTGGCTTCTCGACGACTCTGACCACTTCGAGTCCGAGGGTCTTCTCGAGCTGAATCTCGTCGAATCGTGTTCAGCGAAGATCGGGTCTGGTAATCTCCCTTCTCGACATCTTTCTGAGTTTTTCAACAAGGCTTCGAATAGATCGATGGGTTCTATCGGTGCTATTTGACCCGACGATACCATATTATTTGAGGAACTATCGTGACTAGATTTGTTATTGATTGATTCGCGGTCTTCGCTACAATCTTCAATATTCAACAAAACGGATGGTATCACAGGGTCTGAGTGTCTAACTGGACTCCTCCTATTACCCATCGGAGATTTTAAGCAATCGATACTAATGGAAGGCTTCGACGTTTCAGAGTTCTTCGTGTCTTCTTCTTGTAGAGAAGCAAGAGGAAGTGGATCTATGGGACTCGGTGGTTCCGAGTGTATTGTCGGTACTGCCAGACTCTCCATGACTCTGTAAGGCTGTAACAATCTTACGTGCGTCATTGGTTCGATGGTATTGATCGATTCGGAATGTTTCAGTATTTCCATGTTCCTTCGCATTTGTAATACTTTGGAAGCTGGATCTGTTCTGGGCTCCAAGTACCTCGGAGTATTATCCACATGAACAAGATTGGCTAATTTGTTAGAAGTAATTGTTATGTGCTTCGGAGACGTCTTCTGCCTTGGGCTATCCAACAAGCTCGACCTCATACTATCCGGGGTGGATGGCGGCGTGTAATTGTTCTGAAGTCTGAGGTTTAGATTCGGACTGTTTCGATCGAAGGGACTATTAATCTTCAACCGCGGTCGTGGATAAATTTGAAGTCGCTTCTGATTCTCCAATTGTCGAGATAGCATAACGTGTTTAGCCAATCCACCCTCGTACTTATTATTGTGATCCAAATTCTGTACAGAGTATCTATGAGCTTCGGTCGTGTTCCCACCGGTTGGAAGTCGAAGATTCACCTCTGAAGAGATTGCGGTCGCCGATTTGATATTAGGATCAGACATCGAACAAAGATTCGAATTTCTTCTTTTGCAATTGATTGGACTCAAACCGTTGTGGAAATCTTTCGTGTGCACTATGGGACTGTTAGCGCTTAGCACGGGGTCCGACATAGTATTCATTTGCAATACTTTGCGATTCAACGTTACGTCGCTCTTTAAATTCTGATAGGAGATGAACTTCGGTTCCGACACCTTCGAAAAATTCTTACTAGTGAGCCTCTTGTGATTCAATCTTCTCAGGTGTCTAATTTTATTGAACGTTGGATCCAGAAGATACTTCAGATTTTTGATTTTGTCGATATTGTGATTCGAGTCGATCATGTGATTCCGATCGATGATGTACTTTAGATCAAGCATTTTCGTGAGATCGTCGATATTCTCCTCGACGATATCTGCTTGTCTACTCTCAGAAGACGTATGATCCATGTTCCTTTCTGGTGAGATGTCTGTGTGCTTTCCTGACACTTCCAGGCCCCGCCTGCTTGTGTATAAAGTGTTGTTTTGTTTTGTAGCGAAACAATCTTCCACAGGATGCCTTCTACCATCGTTGCTGTTGTTCACCTCGGCTAATTCCATATTCGTATTGGAACCACGTCTCATTGGCGAGCAACCGTAACGGCTGGGTGTCACTCCGAACAAAGCAACCAGCTCCTCGGTAATCTTACCCGCTGCAACCCTCATTTCGCCGTGATGGAAAGCGTAAATCCATGGATTCACGCCACTGTGCGCCATAATGGGCAGTCCAAGCCATACGACCGCCCATTCGGTAAGAATGTTGGTACCGCAAAAAATATCCAGCAGCATGCAGGTCTGTAAAGCAAATTTACCTTATGTTAAGAAGGTAATTTCGGTCTGCTTCGGTCTTTGTTACTTGATCTTATGGGAGGGTTCTGATTTATGTCTATTATGTATGAAACGTTCAACGAGGAAATGAGAAGTAGTTAGAGCAGTTTATGCTAATTTTTCTTTCAATTGATTTTGTTTATAATTTATACGATAAATTTTCTCCAATATTTCTCAAATTTAAGATGACGTATAATATAAGAGAGGAGAATATATTGAAGAAAAATGTAAGATTAAAAAACATTGGCCAAACATCAGAAGATTTTGTCATTATCTTCATAGATGTATGTTTCTCCTGTTCACTTGATCTATATAGATTACGTTAATGTATTTATAACATTCAACGCTTGAATAATACGCTTGAGCTACATCGTTATAAATGTGTCCATGTAATACGTGAACTAAAATGGGAATTATTTCTCTTGATCTTTATTAATGAAAGTTAGTAGATTGTGTATGAAACTAAAATCTATATGTATTTGAATTTTGGTGAATTTTATCTTTACATGGGTTTTGAAGAAGTCATATAAGACATTATTAGTATGTCGTTCCAGATACATGATTGAAAAAAGACGCATAATTTTTTCCGATGGCAAAGTCCTTATTTAGCCTGATTCTACTTATATAAATACTAATAACACTATTAATGAGTTACGTATCTACTAATTTCGAGGATCTAAAAAATTCTGTAACAATTATGACATTACTTCTGTATTAATTGTTATTAAATCATTAACAATTATTTTTTTATTATATGATTGTATTGGTCATTTTGACTTTAAGATCAAAAGCATACAAATTTTTACCGACAAAGATCTTTTTTATTGATACATATTTTAACAAATAAGTTGCAGTTGACAGTTCTTTGAAAAGTTTTAAACTTTTTTTATTGAGGTGGGGATATATAAAAGATTTTCCTATATTTGTAAACGCTTTGTAGCTTTTTATAAATGAACGACGCTTCTACCACTGGAGTGACAAATTGAACGATAAAATAAAAATTCGTAAAATTGTCTTGAACAAAGTTTATTCGATTAATTTATCGCGACGAATTTTCACAGAACTAAGAGGAAAAATTTCTAAAATCGCTTTATTCGTGTTTGTCAGTTTTGTCATCCAATGAAATTGTTTATAATTGTTGTCCTCTTAGGAGCTGTTCTTTTAAAAATAGTAGGCTATTTAGAACACTTTTCTAAGAGTTTTCCTCGACCTCAATTTCTTTTTCTTCACAGTTAGAAGACGCCCATTTCCGTAGCTTCTTCGTTACCACAATTTCGGAAGTTGTGTCATTTTTCAACCCCCTTCTTCGTGAAACTTTTCCTCGTGGAATGGAGATTGACGGGTTACGGAAACCTCATTACCACGTCGATTCACGCAACATCAATCGATTACCAATGACCCAAGGACGGAATTTACTATCAGCTAACTTTATTTTATTTTTGCTTTTATATATAAAAAAATGAAATATAAATTACTTAATTAAATTACAATTTACACACATAGAATGAAATATTTTATTTGAAAAAATAATTTTGTTCTCGGCCTAGAAGTGAACATTCTTTTTCTGTTATAATCTGGGTCGAGTCAAGTTACAGTTTGAGTATTGGTTTTCGGATGCGGTAAAATTGCAAACAAATTGTGTCTCAAAGATTTCATTTTGCAAATATAAAACGAAAAATTTGGTTTGCAAGCTGGTGGATCATGCACAGATGCAAATTTATTTCAGAGATTATATTTAACGTTAGAAAATACAACGAGTATCTTAGTATATTTGTTTTATTATTAACATTATTGTTCTGTTTATTATGACTTATGATTTATTATGTAGCAAAATCTACCTGGCTCATGTTAGGTTTATGTTACGCTAAATTGTCACGTCGTTTTCATCTTATTATATTAGTTAAAAACTGGTGATCTCATTTCGAAACTTTTTCTCTTTCATATTTGGCTTCGTAGAATGCTTATTAAATTTTTTACATCATGCGCGTTATACGTATTTTCCTGGGTTATGGTTTACAAGTAATACTGTATTGCAACCTTTACGGCAAGTAAACTATCCATTATGCGTTTTAATTGGAAATTAACTTTTTTTTCTCAAGTAATTAAAACCCGGTAACTAATAAGGGTGTAATGAAGGCAAACAAAAATAGCCAGCATAAAGTTACGCAACTAGGCAAATGCTATATTCTAAACAAAATTTTCAATTAATTTAAAATTTCAGCTTCAAATATAACTTCCTTGAGATACATGCATCTTATAAATATAAAGCCATAATTGTACCATACACTAATCGTAACTATGGAATTTTCAATTCTTATGCAGGTACAAAGTACAAAAAGATACAAAACCTGATTAGGAGATTACACAAAATCTGATTGAAAGAATGCAAAATCGAATGGTTAAACTACTGTCTTCATCAACATAAGGGACATATACTAATTTTAATTTTGCTTGAGATACAATCAGAGGACAAAATTGGACTGGGAAACATCATTCGATGTAATTTTATATATTTGCAATAATTTAAAAATGTCTAAATACTTACAAATTTGGTGTAACGCGCAGTGTAGAAATATAAAATACAAAGAAACATGATCTAAGGAGAAGTACGTATTTAACATGCACACCATGCATACGAGCATGCATGCCAGGCAAAGTAGAAATGATGTTGCGTAACTCCGATGTGCAAGTAGTACGAGAGTAATAATAGCGAAACAACGCACGTTGGCGTTGCGCGTCGAAAGGAATGCTAATTTATAAGAATTTACGCGCATAAGGTGGTTCGATTACAAATGGAGATCTATCTGGTGATCGTGTGCGGTCGCATGGGAAACTATCTACTCACTTGAAAGGGAAGCCAGAAGATGAGAAACGCGCCGACCGTGACTGCTAGTGTTTGACCGTAACGCGGTAATGCCAGGGTCTGCGTCTGGTGCCTGAACGATAGTTCAACCGTGTAAATCGCACGTGCGTGTGCACGTGCCACCAGATACACGTACATGTAGCAACCAAGGAGAACGAGAGCACTGGGTGCCCATACTGCCACTACCAGGAACACCCTTACTGGCGGGAGCACCGCTGCACCGAACCTGCAGTTGCCACTGTGACAGAAAGCAAATTAATTTCACTCGTTAGTTCATCGATCGAGTTATATAATTGCGTCGATTCGAATATCGTTTGATTCGATGCTGCACGCGCCTGTTAATTTTCGTTACACGTGTGCAGGTGCTTCGGCAAGGTTAAGGTCTGCTTGTCAATTCCGCGAAATTTTTTTGGGAAGTGCTTTATGATTAATTTCAATGATTTGCTTTGTTGATTTGCAATTTTAGGTTGTTTATTAAAGATTCGAAGAAATGTGGATTATTCAAAGTACTGATACAGCTATCTTGTTTAATGTACAATGGTATCTTAATGATTGATTTTATCTACTTGGTATTTTGATTTTCAATGCTATGAATAGTTTAAAGAAATCATAAATTACTTAATATAAATTCGGGAAGAATGTGGATTATTTGAAGTGTTGATACTGCTGTATTTTAAGATAGCAGTGTGCTAATGATTGAGTTTAACCATTTGGTATAGATCGTTCTGGAATTCTATGATTTAAGAGTTTAGGTCGATGATCGCTATTTCTTTAAGACGTTTGTTTATTCAACTATTAGATCGGAAGATAATTCTTTCTTCGACTACGTTTCATAATTATTTACCTTTACTTGAAAAAATTAACGGGGTTATGTAAACTTTGTAGATGTAATCTATCGTTTGATGTTTAATGGATACAAGGAGATTAGATTGCGCTTATTATAGTAACGCAAACACGACACGTGGCGCGGTTAAAATAACATTACTCTATATTGGTTGGATAACCATGCAATTCATGCTTCAATCCGTGACTTTTACTGTAAATCATGCATATGTTTCCTGCATATTGCATCGTAATCCTATTATGGCACGGTTGTAATTCAGGAACCAATTGTCGATTCCAATAAAGCATCGCGTAAAAAAAAGGAGAGTGATAAATCTTAATTCAACTGATAATTTATTATAGAATTGATTGTGTACATATATTTAATTTGTGTACATTTCATTTTTATATTCGAAGGAATCTTTCTATTCTATTTTATATTATGTTACAGTGGAGCTACAAAATTGTAACACGTAAAATGAAGACAGAATAGAAAATCAAAGCACACATGCATCCCTAATGAACTTTACATTTTGTTACGTTTCGACGAAGTATGCAAAAAACAAAAAAAAAGAAGTAGAAAATTAACTACGTTTGTTTACAGGAACAGAAATTGGCCTTGCTATTTTTTTGCACTTTCGGTGCAAAATGTGAAAAAGGCGCAGGCTCGATTGGAACACATGATTGTATTTCCTAGTTTTATACTACTGTTCGTTCGTTCCGTCGGTTGTTTGAGGAACGTGACTAGTGAGCAATCTGATTTTAGCAATTTTCGAAATGTTTGTTCAATAGGATTCAACTGCTGTGCAGAATTAGCAAAAGTTCCTACCGCGTGCATTTTAATTTATAACAATACTCACAGGAAATTCTGATTCTCGGAAGAATTAGTTGTTAATTACATAAAATAAAAGAAATTTAATTACAAACCCCGCGTTTTTATTTAATTAAACTTATTCTACGCGCTTTCAGAGTAAGCTTTTCGTTGACAAAAAATAACTATTAAACCATTAAAATTTTTCAAAATTTTTGTACCAATTTTTCAACATTTTTAATTCAATTATTCAGTAATTTGTATTCTAAAAATTTCTCATCGCTTTTAACTCACATTTATTTATTCGCTGACTTTTATACTTCCACTCTTCGAATGAA
This sequence comes from Bombus hortorum, assembly GCA_905332935.1. Lineage (NCBI taxonomy): Eukaryota > Metazoa > Arthropoda > Insecta > Hymenoptera > Apidae > Bombus > Bombus hortorum. The sequence goes on from HG995197.1 coordinate 1,260,448, forward strand.
CATATTCTTTATGTTATAAACAATACAATTTACAATCTTTTTCAACATGAGAAAATCCTATAACATTTGAATTTAATTAACAACCGAGAATTCAAAATGGTAAGAGATATACATGTCAGAAGCGAAGATTTCAATAAAAACAATAAATCTATTTGTTTTCTTCACCACGTGTATAATCTACCACTTGAACGGTATTGATTTTCAGCGTTCATCATCTTTACAGAATTAATTAATGTTTATAATTATTAATTATCGTAATTATTATAAATTAATGTTAATAACATTTATTTCCATTATTTAAATTTATTGTATTTATTTCTATATTAGGTTTTCATCTTTTGTAAACACAATCTAATTAGCTCATATACAGACCTACAGATAGACCTACATGCTCAAATAACTTATTCTATCACTTACAACATTTTTCATCGTGAATTTCCACATTGAATTTATATCCGTTTGACCATTTCTACTAAAAAATGTTTTTGCTATTTACATTGTTTACTATATCGGTTCATTAACGAATCTAAAACTAAAAGAAGATTGAAGCGGCTTTCACCTGTGTGGTTGAGTTTCTCCTGCTATTTTGGCGTAGATCAAAGGCGAGAGGCCGACAACGATCGCGTAGATCCAGAACACTGCGATGTACTTCTCGATGCTGCTGTGAGTGATGATGTTCTTGTACCTGAGGGGCTGTGCAAGCGACGTCAACCGGTCTACAGCGATTGCCACAGTCACCAGCACGCTCACGCTGCACAGTGCAATCACGATGCAGTATGGTACGATGCACAACGTGGAAACGCCATTTTCCGGCAGCCCAGATAACTCTAGCTGCATCCCAAAGGGCATGAACACACCGACCTGCGTGCAAGTAATATCCGATTTGCATATGCTGGATGATTAGAGGCGAGAATCATCTCTACGACCACTTTGGAACTTACTCTATAAATAACAGACATTGGGCGAAATGTAAGTTTTACAATAAACGTACGTATGTTTCAAAGCGTTCCTTAACGTTTACGTTTGCAGTTTGTGTAGAACAGTAAAATTAAACAGAGTTCAAAGCCATTTTCAGTAGTAATTTTGCGAACATTCTCTAAAGAGGAATTATTCTGAGAGGGTGAGTTGCTGTATATTGGGGTATTATAACGGAGTGTGCTTTAGGTTATTAGCAGCAGGTGACAACGTATACGTGGTCTGTTTCTAGGTTGAACTGTTCAAGACAAACTATTTCGATGTAGGATCAGATTGTAAGATCACGTCCGTTTCGATATAGTCTATGATCAAGTATAAGAAAAGGTGCCGTATCGATAAAGGTTTATTATGTTGGGCCAGAGTGACTTGAATCTTTTTATGAACCACCAATGATGACATTTAATTATCACGATTTATGTTTATGTTGTCTGTATTCGATTATATCATATAAATCATATAAATTATTTGTATTTATCGTATACATAAAATATAAAGGAGTTTGATTGATTAATTTTGGGTAGCCCTGTATACTAAAAGTGAAACGTGTCAACATCAATCGCGGCGGAAGGACTATCGTACGAGTTGCAACGGGGATAGAACTCTCGCCTCGTCCCGTTTTCTGATTGATTAGCTGACTAATTAAAATATCCCGTTAGACGATCAATCTCGAGAAACAATGGGGCACTTCAATGTTGATATCTCTTTTGAAATGGATTCTAATAAAAGTCCAGTGTTGACGATATTGCTTTATAATTCTTTACTTTCTATTTTTAACTTGATTAAGTCATTTAATTTATTTAATTTATTATTGAATAACATTATTTTATCAAGAATATTTGAATACTACAGGCGAAAAACATGATAAGTCAAATTTTCTGTTTTTTGTCAAAATTCAATATGTCGTCAATAAATTCTACATCGAAGCTACTTTCTTATTTAATTTGGGGATTAGATGTGCTTTTTTGTTACCATTCTGAACACTAGAAAAATACCAAGGATATTAATTGCATAAATTAATCTCTCTTAAGATATTGTGAATTTATCATCTATTTTCAAAAGAATTAATATTTGTTTTCAGGCAATAAGTGACATAAAATTAAAGAAAACTGTGTGGTCGTCAACTACGTCATATTAAAATTCTTCTGTTTAATTATAGGGTGATATTAAAATTGAAAACTAAAAAAAATATACCTGTCATGTTTCTTCTCCTATGATTTCTATTTACTAGAGAAAGAAGAATAAAAAACTGGACTAATTCAACACATCGATGTCGATCGCGTCTCAATGGTTGCTATATAATAGTTAAAATTACTTGATGGCTTACCCCAAAGTCGCTGACGGCCAAAGAGACTAGTAGGTAATTGGATGCAGTCCGTAACCTTTTGTACCTATAGAAGGCGGCCAGGATAATGGAGTTCCCGGTGACGGTGATCGGTGATAAAATGCAGACTATCGACACCGCCAAAACCACCGAAACGGGATTGACGTCCAGCCGTGTATCGATCTTGGTAACCGTCGGTATAAGAGCGGTCGTCAATTCCCCGGAAACGGTGGACGGCAGCGGGTCCGTGGCGGGCGTTGACATTGTAATTTAGAAGTTTTCCGCGCGTTTCCCTTCGGCTCTGCGTCTTCAAGTGAGATTCCGCTCGTAAACGTGTCCCTCGTAGGACGACATGACGCAATCACCAGATCACGTCGATGATAATTTCGTGAAAATCTTTAATTGTCCAATAATAACCTCGTACTTCCGGCATATCGCTCGTTGCGGAAATCTTCTAAAAATTTTATCGAATATTATTTTATCGAAGAGTTCTTTTCTACTCCGAGGGTCATTGACATTTAAATTCAGAACACAATCGGCGCAAAGAGTCAGGACATTTTTTAATTTCTAACAAAATGTAACCTAATGATCAGACTGCGGTTATTTTTGCACCTTCAAATTTTCTATTCTATTTCTAATAAAAATTCACAGTTTGCTAATGGCAAAGTTATTCACGTTTCGCTTCCACGTACTGACTTGTTAGTATGTTATTATGTTATCTATAAATCTAGGTTTGTAATTAAAAGTCTAAAATTCGTAATTTAAAAAGACAGTTGTAATTAAAGACTAAAACGAAGAGGAAGAAATTCTTCTATTTGAGCCACATTGAAACCAAACTGGTCAAATATTTATCTATCTTTCTCAGGAGTTAAACACTAATTACGTATTCTAGAAGTAAGATAATAAATGTTTCAGAAAGTGATGTTGATAGGTTTGATTAAGCTTCTAAGTAGGTTATTTATCTTCGCTATAAAAGAGTCCTCGCAAAAACTCTCATTTCTATATTATAAACGCGACATTTTACACTTGGAAGCTGTTTCGTTCTCGAGATAAAAGAGTAACGATCAATTTTACTAACCTTTTGTGCTTTTACAGGAATCGTCTGGAGCCATGGTAAAAGTTTGACATCCGCCACTAAAGGAGAAACGTCGTTATTTCAAATCGTGTGATTTAGGGTCCTGGCGATAAATTCCTCGTGAAATCAGCATCGGTTTGAGACTACGTTTCGCATCGGAAATGGAGGCCGGAAATCGCTCGATTTGGGTAATGTACAACCTTGGCCCGTTTTCTTTTCACACCGTTTGGCCTCGACTTTTACGACTTGCGCGACATCACCTATGCCTCGAACTTCCTGAAGACAAACATCCGCATTTTGTCACACGATTGCCTTATATTACCGAATGTTTTTTTTACGGTTCGTGAAACGTCGTTTGCTTGATAAGTGTCAGATACGTACGGTTACATGCAACAATTATAGATACAGTACGTATATTAATCGTGCTTTTAGAACACGTAACATATATGAAAGGATTACTTCGTAGAATGTTTTGTAGCCACTGTATAATATCATGTGTAATGACTAGTCTGCGGATGTTTATGTATATTTGGAAAATTCAAGAATGCCGAAACCTACAGAATGTATAAAATATGCAAAAGTATATAAAATATTCAAAGTAGAGGACTTATTGTAATATTGTATTTGGTACATGGACTAAATTTTTATCTAGGTTCAATTTCTTTAGTTATGTTTATACAAACATAAAAATGCATAAACATCCGTAGTCTACTATTGGTTGTTGAAGAAAGAGAAAATGATAATAAAATTGAGAAAGAAAAAGGTAATTTCCGTATTCCTCCAATACTTGATTATAGTAAAATGTGTAACACAAAACTCGTAGGAATAGAGGTAAACAGCAATGTTCATTGTATTCGAAGAATAAAATTGGCTTGTTGGGTACATTAAATCGAGCTTGGAAGAAGCTCTAGTAAATACGAGCAGCATCGATCAATCGGAATATTCTTTTATTTGATTCTCGGTTCTTTAACGTTACAGATAACTTGGAAACTTTTATCCGCTTACGTTTTGCATATTCGTTGGACGTTTTATCAATCAATTATATTTTACAGCTCGGTTCTCGGATAATCGTAATAAATGTTTAGTCCTTTAGAATCATTGAGTTCAAAACACGAAAACCGTGATTTTTCACTTCATTGAAAGGAAATACACGATCGTGAATAAATTGTTTTCGACGAATAAAATTATCGTTACACTGACCTAAATTTCATCATTCGGTATCGATGGACAAATGAACGGAAGCACTTTCACAGTTTTGATATTTCCGCACATATACACTATTGATTGCTTATAAGTAGTATTATTAAATATTAAATTGCATTGCTTATAAATATCCGGATACTCTCGTTGATTTGAAAGAAAAGAAATGGTTGTGTGTCAGTTCGCTTAGAATGATTAAATTAATTAAAATAATAATGAGTAAAAGTTATTATTTATAATATTTTTTATAAAAAAGTGACAAACTGTAAATTGAAATTACTTATTAAAGAACTTCAATATCATTGTCTCAATAATTATCGCAATCTTCCTGTCTATCTGAAAGAAGTTTCTTTATCTGACATAGAACATACCACATCTTAGAAATTAAATTATCCGGACGTAGAAAGCTTTCAAAAATATCAAAATAGTTCTACAATTTTTAAATATGACTATAATATTTTATTTCAGATACAAATTATATTATTTTCTAAAGCTTAATTTTTTATCACATGGTAATATTCTGCCATACATAGCTGTAGCAATAATAAATAATAAAATCAATACAAGTTCTTTCATCCGTAATTTTCTAATTAAATTACACCGTATCGAACGTGAGAGAGTATCTACATTCTTTTTATAAAAGTTAAATAGAGATTTCCTGCTATTGTTAACACATACGATTCTTTATTGCGACAATATACATTGTTTATTTATCAAACCAATGCACACTGTTCGTTAAAACTCATAAGTGTATTAAATTCCAATATCCGTCAATTTTTGAAGTCCTTGGAACAATTATGTGCGATAGCATACATACATATACAAACGACAATTGTTTCAGCCAGCTTTTGAACATTAAACGTACTCTATTGAGTTATAATCATACTATTGCTTAGAAATTATAAATGTCTTGAATTTAAATTATTCAAACAATATCCACCAACTATCCTTCACTTAACAATAGTGTACGTATTCAGACGAAAAACATATTTAGATAGTACCTGAACATGAAGCATACACTGTTAGGTGCGGATGATACGAATGGAACAAATCTTGTCCAGCGTTGAAGAAAGGCAAACCTCATGTACACGGGCCGGAGTAGATTATATTCGATCGCACGTTTTCCATTATCTGAAATTTGAAATTCGGATATGGATGGTGTTAACGCTTTCAGAGTCAAATGACCAGCGACAGGCTAACCGCTCGAACCTCAAACTTTTTGAGCTCATCAAAATCACCGTATAAGAGCGATTCAACGCGTTTCTCCTCGTGCACAGCCATTTCTTTCCCTGTGTCCGCGACGATGGAAATGTTTAATGAATTCGGCCGAGCGAAATCGGATTTCCAGATGGGGCTGTTGTCCATTACTGGCATTTTCTCGGCGCTAGGACATTGTAATTATGTCGAGCATGATGTTCTTGAATGCTTTAACGCGATTTTACGGTTATAGCGTGCTATTTAATTGATCGAGTACTCGCTTGGGAATATAATGCGTTTGTCAAGGGATCGCTGATTTCGCAATCGCCATGCCTATGTACGATATAATGATAAATGAAACGTAAATGAATTATGGGTGTGAATTTCAGAGATAGATGGTATTTAGGAAAATCAACAGAGCACAGTTAAGAATCTCTGAAGGTTTATAGTGGTTAAAAGGTTAAATTACTTTTTCGAGTTCTATATTATATTTACAACTGACCTTATACAATCAATCGATAAATATGATCAATGCGAGAGTTAGATTAATTTTAATTTCTGTAAATATAAATGTAACATAATTCATACCTACAGTAAGTGTCGTAATATTTAGTAGATAAAACGAATCTCTATTAGATTTTATTTTCTTAACCCTTTCATATCCGAAATTCTTCTAATGATACTATGTTCATAAAATTATCAATTCATCAAAATTTCATTCAAAAATTCATCATCACATACGAATTTGCACAAATATCCACAGTCTAATAATTAAATCCATGGTAAATGGCAATTATACTTAAATTTTGACTGTAAAATCCATTTCATTATAACGCTTTTCATCATATTTTATTTTAATCGAGTCATTAATTCATTTTATCCTATAATTCTGATATGTATTATGTAATATTGTCATGCTAAATATGTTTAGTAAATAATAAAAAAAAAACAATGTAACAATCGGTACAACTTTTGCAGGATTTGTAGGTCATGAATACATATTTATTGAAACTTCTACTTCGTAAATCGTTGGTAGTTGGTTATTCGTTTCGGATCTAGCTCAATTTCAACCCTTCTCTAGCTCGACCACTTGCAATTTAAAGCCTTTCACTTTGATGTTTAGTCGAGAAGTTGAAATTACTTTTCCAGAACTTGTTAAGCCAACATTGACGTTCTTTAATATTCAACATGTTTCTGTAAACTTTGCTTACTCCCTAACGGGACATCTTCTTTTATTTGTCTAATAGCGTAACTATTATTTTAAAATGGGACAATTGAATGAACAAATGGACCATTGTGTAAAAAATATTAGTTATATCTATACTTATTTATTCAAAACGTCAATTGTTTCGAAATTCGTGGAAAAATTTCCCCAAACGCAACCTAATATAACTTCTTCTGATATAGATACTATACATATAACTAATCATCTAGAGATGATAAGGGTAGTACACGAACGACAGGTTACTCGTCTACTTCGATCGTATGTACCGTGTTTTCTCTCCTAGCTTTCTAAATTATTTTTTCATGCATCGTAAGGCAGCTTCAGTGGGCGTTACATGGAAGGTTCGAGGTCGTTTAATCATTGGAACAGCTCTTCGTCGAACAAGATGGATTTTGATGCTCGGATCGTTTGCTTATCGATCTTGTATGAAAATGGCAAATTTCATAAAACGAAGAATCGATTGAACTCCTTTGGTTCCCACCTCAAAGATTCTGGCTTTTTAATCCATTTTAATGGAACTATTAATGAAACTATCCTTCTAAGGAAATGTAATTGATCATATCCTTAGCACATTAAATTCACTTCGAGCAGGGTAAGTAACATAATTTTGCGCAAAGATATTTCGAGTCAGGCTATTTTGGAAGATTATTGTTGTTGCCGCACAATTGTAATCGTTTTATTCGATGATAATTGTTAATTAGGTATTAATACTAGCATTAGTACCAAAGAGAAATTAAACTGAAAGATATATGGAAAACCCAGATTTTGTCAAAATACTTTACAAAATATTATTCAGATAGTAAAAAATGTACCGTGATAGATATATAAAATTCCCATGAAAAATTGTGGATTAGTTATTTCAATCACTCTGACAGTTGTAATAAAATGTATATGATGATAAAAGAATAATCGTCACGTTGATGCTGTATATCTAGCTATATGCTACTTCAGATAAATATTTTACCAAATATGGCTGACAACAATAAAGGATGATCCACCAATTTTTACGATGCTATCAGCACTGTACTACCAGTACTGGATCTATAACAGCTACAATTTCGGTTTTTTCCTTTTATTTTCATTCTTTTTTCTTTAATTTTTGAGGTAATTTTGACGCATTCAATAATAATCCGATATAGAAATGAATGATATTTTAATGCATAAATCTTGCGGATCGGCTTGTTGCAGTAAATTTTCAATTAAAATGATATCATTATCAGATTCATTTTACTAAAATAATTGACAATAAGACATAAATTCCTATTACTTATAACCTGACACTATTCCAGACTAAAATACTTATTCTCCACTCACTAGTTATTCCTCGACATATGTAATACAAGCTCTTTGAAATTCTTTAATAATTACATATTATATAAATATAAATACATATAAATACATATACATACAGATACATATTATGTAAAATATAAATTCACAGGAGGAAGAGACATCATCGTTATAAATACTCACTTACAAAGGAAAACCAATTCTGAAAACACTAACAATTTCCGGGAAAATCCATTATACCGTAGCGTTGTGTAGACTGATATCTTTGAGACTGATGACTTTTTAATATCGTCTTAACGTCACGACTATCCTTCATAAGAATATCAAAGGAAATCTACGCTTCGGTGGCCACGTTAATGCGTTCTGTCACGTCGTTCGGTTTTGTAGCTTTCTCTCATCGTAGATGAGAGAATTTGATATTTTTCAGTGTCATATCAACGACGCGTTTCCTCTTTCTGCTTCATAAAAGACGCGCAAATTTTTGTCCATCTTATAGAGCCTTATTCGTGTTCCATGACATGAAAATCTCAATGATAGAGATTGTTTTTGTGTTTCTTCCGTTTTCGTTGGTCAGTACGATGGACGCAGCCAATTATTCAATCGAGCGAACTATGCAACTTGAGTATAAATAAAGCTGATGCTTCTTTCATTGAGGACAGGTGTTCAGTCAGGACAGTCAGAGCTTCATTTAAAATGGAAAATTTCTGTCAGTCACGATACTAAGAAATAAATATTATATGTAAAATAAAGGGAATCAGTTTCTTTAAGAGCCCTAATACCTAAGGACATATTGTGTGTATTATATAAAATATTTTGAAATTTCATTAACACTGTTATAAAACACGACTACCGTAAGTACTCTGGTATAATTTGAAACTAATATGAAAATGTATGTGGAAGTTATAAAACATTTGTTGCAAACATATATTTAGTAAAAATCTAGTATATGCAACATAAACACCTGTTTTAAACATATAATAAGTGTTAAAAATGAGAGTAATAGAACAATCTAGATATTATAGATTTCTTCATCATAGCGTATTTTTTTGCCCATTGTCATCGCAATTTTCGTCCTTTTTTCAGCTTGATCGCCTTTTATGCATTACTAAAGCGTCGGCCGGATTCAATCATCGGAATCAAAAACGAATTTCTTCACTGAGAATGACTAATAGTACAAGAGAATTGGTGTGGATATTGTTTTCTCTTATCTGAATTTTTGATTCACAGCCAAGAAATCATTTCGATTTCCGATATAACTGATTCTTGGTGGGGAACGTTCGATAATCAACTTTGTGATTGAACATCCAATTCAGTCACTAGCTGATCCTAACGACGATCGTTTTCTTTTTTTCTCCTTTTCATTGCTAGCGCCTTTTCCTTCTTTACGGCGTGGTTACGGCCCGGAGAATTCTGAAAACGAGATTACCGCAAAGCGTTGCAGGAGCATTATATCGATTACTTTTTCCCCCCTCGAATTTCGTCTCTGTTATATATTAAACGCAGAAATTAATTTTTCGTTGAAAGTTATATGTGTTTGTTTCATATGATGATTTAAATCCTTATATAAACTGTTTTTTAGTAGAATTGTTTCCTAGCTATTTATATAATAAGAATAAGAGTAAAAGGAAATTTAGGAGACGGGCCTTACAAAAAAGGAACATAATTTTAGGAAAGGGAATTGTAATTGACAAGGGCAATGAATAGGTATGATATATAGAACTCAATCGAAAATTGTTACATGGTAAAAAATATTTAGTATGGTAGTTACTAATACACGTATACACAGGTATCAATTTTAAAATTTTTCTCAATATATTTTTTTGTAACTACATTATATCCGACATTTTTGGCATAACGAAGTGGAAAATGTAATGTAAGAAGTAAAAGAACACAGTATTTTTTTAATAAATATAAAAGTTTTAAAAGTTTAGTTAATCAAATAAACTTTAAAAAGCATGAGACAATATATATATATATATATATATATATATATATATATATATATAATAATAATATAATATAATATAATAATATAATAATAATATAATAATAATAATATAATATAATAATATATATATATATATATAATTCAATATTATACTGTTTACAATAAAATATTTCTTCATATCTGCATTTCATATTGATTGTTAGATAATTAACTGGAAATACTGACGTTGAATTTCTCTTTCGAAATTATTATTATTGTTTTATTAATATGTATAACGAGAAATATATAAAATTCAAAGTGCAGATGTATCATCATAAAATGTTATATGTGTCGGTGTAAAAGTACATAAATTGTTGTTTACGTTTACTAATTAATTAAAATTTATTTTAAATTTAAATTATATTAATAAAATTTATTTATATGTCACGTGTTTCTTCTTTACATAGAAACCCATCGTAAGCAGAATTTATATGGTTCTCTTTACCCTTCTCTTTCTCTTTGTCAAATAAATGTGTCGGACGATCAATTATCTCTCGATGATTCCATTATGAGTCTCCAAGTTTGCTTCAGCGATAACTTTGTCCTAATTTCCAGAAGTATCGTTCATCGCTATGATCGCTATGATCTTTCGTATCTTCGAGCAATAATTCGCGCAGTGTGTAAGTTATTCATCTTGTAATCAAAAGCAAAGAAACCTTACCTTCATAGTGTATAAATACCCAGAGGTATTCCCCCGAAAACTGCATCCTATTATTAGCTCACAGTTGACATCACTGATATTGGTGTAAGCGTTAGAAATTCAAATTCTCTTCTATCTTCTCTGTTATTTGTAGTGGAACCGTGTATTGAGATATACATTTTCATTGTAACGATTTTGTATTCGTTTTCTCGAATTCCACAAATATTATTCGTAATTAAATTCATTAAGGGAAATTTGTATTATTTTCGTTTATAAACGAGGCTATCGTCGATCATCCCGTCCTCTAAATCCGGTCATTCGAATTAATTTTCCCTGTATTTCCATTGCAGCTGTCGTTATTCTAAAGTTTAAAGGGAAGCATACAATTTCAATTACAAAGGTCCGAAGTATCGGTTTGGACTGAAACGAGCCCATGAAAACAGCACGTCTATTAAATTTCAAGAGAAACGACTGACATGTAACCGGGACTCGATTAACCGATGAAAGCAATTCCGCTTTGTGTTAGGGGGTATGAATCGGTGAAATGGCAGCGTCGCATGGCTATATTGCACAATTACGTAAACGTAGTTATGATGTGAGTTCGTGGTGGTGCATATTATACATGTAATTTATCCTGAGAGGAGATTACGAGATGAATCAGATATACATCGAAGATATCGCTGATCGAAAATTTGTACGTCTAAGTCTACGAATGAATTGTATTCTGACGAATGTTGTTCTGACGAACATGACAGAGCAATCAAATACATAACAGAGCAAAATAATGTATATGGGATGTTAGAAAACATGAGTTGTCTACATGAAGTCATGAAACATGACATGTTGCGAGACTTAAAACAAATGAATTCTTACAAAACTAGGTATATTGTAAATCATCAACAAAATTATAATAAATGTGGTCGGTGGAAATAAAATAGATGAGGAAAAATAAATTTCTTCGATATATGAAAATAGGTAAGTATTCATGGAATTTAAAAGAGAAGATGTGTCACAGTCAAAACAATTACAATTTGTGCATGAGATAACGACGGACCCGATGACTTTAAATTTAATAAAAGCAAGGAATTCAGTGTAGTAATTTATATGAACCAAACACGCCAATTAAGAGTGAAATAAGCTGAAATTCATTTGAGAGTCGAACAAGCTCTGAAGGTTGTTTAATTTCGTATCAACGAGTGAGATTTATTCGTAAATGAACAGCGGCGAACGAAAACGTACCGTGTTCGGTTAATTCAATATCGCGCGAATCGAATGCGCTTGCGGAGGTTGTAATTATTATTGAATCGCGATGTTATGTCAAGACTTTAGGAAATATTCGCTTCCTAGATATTTTTATCGGTATCCAATTTTAGTCGGTACATTCGATTCTTTTATATGAAACTGTGGTTAATTGTAGCTGTACAGTGTTTTACTAAAAATTACATTTCATATTTAAATATGCTAATTTTATTTTCGAATTTCTGTATCCCAATCTTGCTTGTATTTCAATGAAAGAAAAAACGAAATTTCAAGAAAAATCTGAATTAAAACATCAATTAAAATTGAAATGAAAAGTCACGTATCTCAGTAACGATTCTTCCATATTTGCCTCTTTAAGAAATTGTTTACGATAGAAAAACACGATTGAATCGGAGCTGTTTTGAAAAACGTAGCAGTCTTGCATCACTCTTTACCATCTTTTATGAAATAGTAATTGTTATATTGATGATTGTGATTTAAATCGCCTTGATGGCGTTTGATGTGTGCTGATAAAGAACCACTCTCACTTGAGGGAGAGAAGACACTGTATGTGGTTAATTATTTAATAGAACTATTTACAGAATATTTGGAGCTCTCTAGTAATCTTGCACGTAATTATTCTATGTAAACTATCTTGCGCAAGTGTTCTAACAGTTCGATTTATGGATGATTCTAATCTACCAAAGTTCAACCGTTCAATTCGTTCTGACTGCTTTGAATGTTCGATAGGATCTAAAGCGAAGAGGCGATAAAAATGCGCTTTAGCTTTGATTCCTCCCTTCTACAGCCAATTTCAGGGGGCTGGGAGTCGGGAGCAAGCGATGTTGTATTTGGTGGACGGCGTTGGCAACTTTGGGGGATTTTCACGGTTCTGTTTGCTCGTAGTCACCGACCAGAGTTACATGTACATTTGGAACAGGAAAAACCATTGACCACGAGAACTGAGTTACTGCAAACGCACGTGAACCGCAGGTACTCGGAGACCCGATGACCAAAGGTCGCCAGTCTAGTACACAATAAAAAATCTTAACGGTAACTTTGCCGACTTTTACCTACAGGTCATGCTTGCCGTAATAGTATTAATACAATCATTGCTTGTCTAATATAAATAAATAAGTTAGTAAAATCATTATTAAATGTATCGTTGTAAATTTATAAAATTTCTCTAAAACGTTATGAATTGGTCATTTATTGATATTTTCAACGTTAAGCAATAAATGCAGAACCATATTAGTATTTTGATGACATGAGTAAAATTAAACAGAAAGTTCGATCCGCTAAATTTAGATATTCTTGAACGTACACGTGTGCACGATACCAAAATAGAGGATCGTACCTATATCCGACACGAATGATTCCATCTTCTGTTCCATTTATGGCTGACATGCATATTCAGTTTCAGTTTTAACATATCACTAATCAACTTGTCCTTGCAGTGGGAATATATAGCTGAGGAATTTGCAATTCATTTTATGCAAGTACCAATTATCCCCCTCTTTTCAATGCGATGATCGGATGACGCTCGTAACGTGTTCGAAACAAATTATATTAAGTACGTTAATAGTTCTGTCTCCCGTTTACCGTTATCCTAATATGAAATTACACAGGTATTCCTTTTGCCGGGAGAACACACGGAAATTCGACGAGCCTACGAATGCATTCACGACGATATAGAAAAATGTTAAAAACGAGTGGTAAACGGAAGACAGTATGTAGCGGCTAATCTGAGTCTGTTAGTTTGACAAAGTTTTATAAGAAATTAGATAAGGAGATTAGGATTTCGCTTGCAGTGATCGGTGATAGCTTTCAGTAAACTCTAAGTAGTGTAGGGACATTACTGGTCCGACGCCGCGTGATATATGATGTACAATGGCTAAAAAGGTATTTTAAACAGTATTGTATTTATTATAGCACCTACGTATTAATTAATTGAATCAAAATGTATCATATTTCGTACTATTCAGTAGTATTTTCATATGATTAACAAAATTTGATATTGTGAAAGTGAAATGTAGGTGTAGCGGTACATGAGCAAATCGAGAGTGACTCATGTTGTTGTTTTGCCTCGGCGCATCAACGCCGTTTCGATGTACGAGATTTAAAAGTAAACAAACTCCGAACAAAATAATATCACCGCTACGTGTAATTGTCAACCGGAATCGAATTCAAACTTTCCGGTACCCTCCTGACCAGTATAAATAGACGAATATGCTCTCTAGGAGGATTATTAACCAGTATCATTATAGCGAGTGGCATTGAGCGAGCGACGATTACGACGTAATATGCTAACTCTGTATTCTGTACTTAAAGCGATTTTTAATATATTTGACTATCACAGGTATTCACTCATCTTGTCATTAAATAAATCAACACGTTTCATATCCACCACATAAGTAAACATTCGAAAATAAGGACATACCTTTGAGAAATTTAAACGTGCAAAAATATATAATATACTCAATGTAAATATTCAATAGATAAAAGTTACTAGAATATATAGAATTTTCTTTTTAAATTGTGATATAACTGATGCATAGCTTCTGTATGAACATATGATTTATGATCCATAAAATGCAGTAAGAGTACAAAATTACGCATCTGCGTACAATGATGTTACAATGCCTACAATGATAGCCTCAAAATAATAAATGTAGGTATGTAGGTGTTTTCAGGTTCAATGAACTTCAGAGGTTGACGGAAGTTTATTGGATGGTTTAGAATGGTTTTGAAGGTTTTATTCTTTTCATTTCATTCATTATTCTTTTTCCCTTCCTATTTTTATTAGTGACATTTATTTTCTTTTAGTACTAGAAGATCTTTCATTTTTTAAATTACGACTGGTTGCACTGGTACATTGAAATGCAATTGCGGGAAATCAATAGAGTCAGTTTGAATTCAAATTCTGGTGTTAACATACGCTACTGGAACACAAAACTTATGTGCAGGAATGCAGCATCGCACGGTTCTAACTGGCAATTCTGCGATCTGTTTAAAACGAAGAAAAAAATTTGCATAATCAATATCGCACGCGATAGAAAATTCAGAACACAGTTTAACCGATAATATTTTGTATTACTTCGTATAATGTAAAGAACGGCCGTAAACGAAACCTTAACCTTATAATGTAGAATGAGATTTGAAGAATAAAATTGTCTTTGAAGGATTATAAACTAGACATTATTCTGTCTGATGTAACTAATACTTTCATATTTAATTTCCTTCTTTTGTAACTTTGCATATAATTTTATTTATACGAGAAATTCATGAAATACTTTTCAAATATATCTTTATCAAACAATAAATGTTTATTTATTTTTTCTTATTCACACGTTTGTTTATATATTTGGTTTATCGGCTTGCATTTCTGATGTAAACTTTCAATAAAAGATTTCCAAAACCAGTCTTATAAAAATCTTCCAGAGGGTCGTTCAATTTTTGTCTATTTCCATTTTCGTTTACATTTCTAATGTGAACTTTCATTCATCTACAAAAGATATGAAACTATTTCTAAAAATTTTCGATCATTTAGCAATCTACAATGGCTTTAAATCTAACAACCTAACAAAACGTTAAACGACTCTTTTATTTTATCTACTTACACCTACGTAGTTTCTTTATTCAAATTCTTGATTTATTTCCTGCATTTTTTGCATGTTAGTCTTGTAGACCAACAAAACTTGTCCAACAAAAACTTTTAATCGCGTCTGAACAATTTCAAACTATGATTAATATAAAGCTTCCAAGTAATTATATTTTGCCCAATTTCATCTTCTTTGTTTCCTTGTTAGCATTTCTGATTTATTTTTACATTTCTTGAACAGTGATTTACATCTCCAAGGAAAGCTTTTAATCGCCTATGAACGATTTCAAAATATATAAAATATATAAAATATCGATTTCGAAATATATGAAATTCACGAAATCTCGTTGGATTTTGCAGGTGGTTTGAATTCCACGATAGAGTTAATCGGAGGGGTGTTATTAACGTTAGTTTGATCGAAGTTTCGAGCGTCCAAGGCCGACTATATATATAGTTTATGCCAACTATCTCGTATGAATATAGATATATTCATAAGATGACTTTCACTCGAGAAAACTCATCGACGTTAAGAATCAAAAAGCAGCGTTCGCTATGGTTTTAAGCCGCGTTTCGACGGCGATGGCCCTTCGACGCGGCTCGAAGTTTCAAGCAGACCCTTCAATATACTACAGAGAAACAGAAACAGCTTGCTTTAATGGATGGTATCCAGGTGTTTCAAGACGAGATCTTAGTTAATTTTGAACGAAGTTTAAGTTAAGCTAGGCTCGAGTTTCGGATTGTTCTGATGCTAGTTTAAATCTAACATTGAGTTGTTGACGTTGAGTTTGTAACCGTCAGTCAGTATGAATATTAGGCCGAAGGAATTCGCCTATTGACCTGGATAGCTCAATTGATTAAACAGCGTGGCGAATAAAGGTATTCCTTGTTTAGACATGAAATTATCCAAATTGTACAGATTACGTAACTAATTATAAAAATCATCTAATTGTGAATATTTAATACAAATACGCGTTCCTTTCGGATTTAAATAATATAATCACTTAAATATAAAGTTATAATCTTAATAATACGAATTAAAATTAACAACTATCATGTCGTGTGTGCTAAAGAAAGCTAAAGAACGGTTTCAACCACAAAGGATCATTTAAATTACGTTAAGCCGCATAACGAGTACAGCTTCTGTTAATCCCCGCTTTGAATCTACTTTCAACACCTTCTATAAGTTTATGGTGGCTATTAACTTCTTGAAAAGTCGAAATCCAACTAGTAGCGTCGTTTCTTGGAACACGATATTATACACGTATGTATAGTACATAATACTAGAAAAGTAATACAAGTACATTTATTCTAATAAAAAGTCACGTACCCTTGATAATCGCAAAGAAGAGAGAAAGACCTGGACCCCTAATTTGGTAAAATTTGGTAATTCTCATGTTAAAACTATTTTACCCGATTTTTTTTTTAATAATATTTGTCATGCTCAAAGGACTTATGATCCGATTGGTTACCCTTATATTATTCCTGAACAACGAATCAATAGCAGCTCCCTTCTGCATCGCGCGAGTTATGCCTTCGACCGCGTACACATAGGTGCGTAGTGTGCATAAATTCGCATACGTTACGCTCACATGTATGCGTCACGCGCACCGTTTGTGAAATTGACGTGGAATGTTGGCCGATACTTATTTGCTGTACTTAAGAGTTCACTTATTCATGACGGCTACATGTGATCTGATCTTCTGTCTATTACGGCGGAGAAAGTTTTTTCGCGATCCGCTTTTGTACTTTCACGCATAAAGAGAGAAAGTAAAAGAGATAGAGAGAGCATCTGGCAAATCTTGAATAATGAAAAATTGCGGATAAAGCTTTTCGGACCGGTAGCATCATCGTGTTGTACTTTTTCCTCTCTTTGTGTGTCGCTTTTGCAACCCAGATGAAAAACGGAATTGTCTCAGAGCAGAGAGAAATTGTCTTTTCACGCTTGGGTATTTGTAAATGCGAAAAAAATGAATTTAAAATCAGACTATATGAAAACGTGTTTCTGTTGCTTACGCGAGCAAATTGGATCGATCCATTGGAGTAACTAGCGAAGAGTAAATTAAAGAGTAATTAAAAGTATTTGAGATTTCAAGGAATTTTATTTCTTCATCCAGTTATTTTTCGGTTGGATTACGTAACTGTTATTGGAGAAACATTCCTGAATGAAATTTAGTTAGATAATTGCAATAGATGATTCTAATTAATGGAATGTCTTTAATTAATGTCTTAATTAATTCTATTAGATCATTTTATTTTTTATTTTTCTCGCGTGGGCTTCAAATGATAAACTGTACATTACAGACTTCTAGTGTACAAACAGTTCTTATAGTTTTACATTAAATAATACAATTAATCAGTTTGTAATTTTTCAAACACTTTATTACCACATTACACGGTACACGTTTTATTACCAAACTTGTTCCATCTATGCAAGAGAATTTATTACGACCAGTAACTTGTAACTTAAAATTTTGTAATAACAAATTGTAAAATAACTTATAAAATTTCGGTACTAGTTTAGATGTTCAACAAATTTCAGAATCAATACGATATTTAAACTGAAACATTTAGAAATGTATCTATCATTTTATTCACTTTTTATTTCAAACGTCCTTGGTCAGTCTATGATATAGGATCAAAATCAACTCTCGTACCTTCATGTATCTCAACATCCACATCCTAGAGTGTATCACACTTAATCGAACTTTCAAACCGACTTAATCTTCGAGACCCGTTTCATATTGTACCCTAGCAAAAAATGGAGGTATATACATGTATAATCGAAATATATTTTTATCGTCTCGGCAGAATTCATTCCTTTCGCCCGTATCGCAATATCGTTCTCGAATATATCCATTAAAAGCGAGCAAACCACATGTTCCAATAAAATCATTCCCTCGGCCAACAAACGACAGTTCGAGTTTTTGCTCGTCCGCGGAGGTCTTCGGGCGTTTATTCGAAGAAGTCGTCGATCAGTCGGATATCTATTCAGCTATAAATTTTACTTTCTCGTTGGCCGACTAATTGCTCACGAGGGTTCGATTTCAGCAGCAAAAAACCTTTATCGTGATAAGACGAGAGAAAAATCGTATAATTGGAGTGATACCTGTATGATACTGATACTAAACTTGAGGAATTTGTGAAATGCGGGTTACTAAAGTATTACTATATTATATATATATTATTATAAAAGTATTACGTTGGAAAGTATCGATCGTCCCAAGTCCTTTTGTAATATTTTGGGCTAGAGTCGATAAAAATCAAAATTTGAAAAATGACTTTGCAGCACAAATGGAATTTAATAAAAGGAAGGACATCAATTTTGTGAAATTCAATAATAAGAATTGATAATTTGCAAAAGCAAAATTGTTATAATTTGTGAGAAACGAAAAATTGTCGTTTAATATTGATTAATTATAATTAGTAGATTTTTCGGTCTAAATGATTAACAATGTTAGAAGAAAGGCATTTAGATGTTAAAATACACACAAATACATACAAATTTGATTTTTGTATATATCACGAGTAAAATTAGTATTTTGTTGGTCTGTACATTTGACGTGTACCATGCAGCTTCACATTCGTCGTTTTTGGAATATTGAAACCTTAACGGCCTGTTTCTGGATTATTTTATTTTCGAGAAACAGCTTCAAAGCCTTTTTTTGCTTTAGAGTTTTAAACGTTTCTTTACGTGAAAAGGTAGAGAATGGTTGAATGAACATCTCCAAATTTAATTTCAATTGATTGAACTTACAGATAAAAAAGATGTGTACGATGGCTGATTGGTTAGTAACTGATGATAGTTAGATGATCGGTACTGGGCGACAAACACGTGGGAACGTTTTAGATTATAATGCAGATACATAATATATAAAGGAAATTGCAAAACTAGAACTGGTAAATAGACCTAATAGACCAGATATAGTATACATAAGAAAAAAATCTGAAAATTTACTTACCCGAGAAACAAAATACATGCCTTAGAAAATATGTAATTTTTAACACTCGAAGTACCAACGCATATGTTTAAAGTGTTGGAACAGCGAAAACAATGGGATAAACAGTCTGACTTCGAAATATATTACACAGAATTGTTATATTCATTTGTTTATCCAAATAATAGTGGAACTAATATCTGATGGAAAAAATCACAAATAATTTTTTAGGTATCGTATGCTGGTCGATATTGCACTAACCCTCCTCTATATATATTTTATAAAACATCTTAGAATTTCATTAGCAGTAATGAAGTTTTAAAATGTTTCATATAACAAATATAACATATTTATAAAGAATCTTCTCTTGCGCTATTTAGTTCTTCGTCTCTGTCTAGCGTGTGATTTCATTTGAATTCCATTGTTTCCAATACTTGATTTCAGAAGCTTCACAAAGCTCGATCGATGCAGTTCTTGGAAACTCACCCTGTTCGTTGATTTGAACGATTATTTCGATCAGCCATAATGATCGATGCTTTCCTAATTGGCGACTCGATGAGAGCAATTCGTATAGTTGTGGTGCTTAAGCCGTTTAACATATTTTTTGAATGTAACTACGGTGTAATCGTTTGCTATGTAAATGAGATCAATTTCGTTTTAATCTGGAAGATGATTGATTAAATACGAGATTGCGTTTAAATTAACGCTGGATTAATTCCTGATAAAATAGCGCGTTATATAATGTTCCTCAGATCGATGAAAAAAATTGGATTTTCCAGCAGATTTAGAACGAAAGCTTCTCTTTTATGTAATTTTATTATCATTCTTTGTTCCTTATTTCCTTTTTTCCGATGTATAATGTTTACATCAATAATAAAAGTGTAAGTGGAAATAAAGCACAACACGTGACAATGGATACAAAACATACAATTTTTGCTAAACTCAGTATCATTTTGGTTTCTCCGTTCAGAATGTAGACTGATATTAATTTCGATCATGTTATTTTCATTCATATAAACCATGACACAGTGTTTATAAAATGTCTGCGTTGGATATTTATGGAGAATCTAACGCGTGTCAGAGTCCATTTTACACAATACGTGATATTTGCTACCGTATATAACCGAATATTTTTTGTTTCACGTTGGTAGTCAGGTACTCATAAAACCGTAAACTGTGTGTTTTAATGGACATCCTTTAAAACGAAAATGGATGTCAGAACAAAAATCCCCTTAAAAATTGATCACGAATCACGATCAAAATAGCGAAATTCCTGTATTATATGCAATTTCTGGCGTTCCTCGTTGAACAAACCAATATAACGATTTGTAATATTTTCAAAAATTTTGAAGCACGAGATTAAACCGTTTTACAGGTATATTCCATATTCTATAATATAATTTTTTTTGTAGAGATCAATTCTTATAGATATGATCTTGATGATTTAATGATGAAAAATATTCAAATAGCATATAGTAGTATATTGACAGAAGTTGCAAGTTATAGATTACAAACTTCTCTTTCGTAGTTTTATAATATTTTGTCAAATAGAGTAACTAAATGCATCATGGTTTTTTAAATTTATTTGCAAAATTTTATTTGCGTTGTTATCAAGTTCTTTACTAAATATTATGCAAGGTTATTCATATTGGTAATCTGCAACTTATAAAATTTTACTGATACCTGATATTAGTTCAATTATGCAAGAGGGTCCAGGTATCCTTAAAGAAATTCAACTAATTCATAACCCTGGTATTTGCCCGTGGACAAGATCGTTGCCGATGAGAACAAAATGACCGCCTCTGGTCGAGAACTTAATTAATCCGTGGTCAGCCATCTATTTGGCCGGAATTCAACGCATTCCCCCTATCCCTTGATGTACAGTGTTCATGTCGGCGTTTCGAATTTGCCACATGTCTCGACCGCCGCCGATATCCTCAACGATCGGATCAATTTCACGATATAGAACGTATTTTCCCAGCGTATCGAATACATTGTTACCAACCGGAACTTCCTCCCCTCTTCTCAGTCTTATCATCGTCCTACATTAATATTTCCGTTCTAATTCGATGTTGTTTGGCCATCTTGATTTTTCGTTCTAGTTTTTCACGCGAATCCAGTCTAGTCGATTGCTAAAGCGTCAACAATAGATAATTTTTGGTGGCTGTATGATGCGGACACCACATCCCTGTTTTTTTTGAGTTTTAGATTTTTACATGCATTTTTACCATACTCGTTTCAGTTTCGCACATAGCCGGGAAGGCTTCTGATTTTCTAGGATTAATGAAGAATTCAAAGTTTCCTCTTGCATCGATAGCATCGATATAGATATTAGTGATGTATGCAATTAAGTGAATTTAATTAGCAAAAATTCAGTTAATCGAAAATTGACTAAAATTTCGTTTCCATAAATGTAGTTCTACTGCGTCTCGAAAGTAGCGAATACCGAAATACTCGTGTGAAGATTCGCAACATTGGTGATATCGATCTGGTATAAGCTCAACGCTAGACGCATTAAACACCGCTAATGGACGGCGATTTCGTTGATGAAATTTCGAATTAGCGCGCCATTAAGTCGAGCGTTATAGCGCGAAAAGGAAATCCGAGCGTGTTTTACGTGGATGGTTAGTGGAAGAGGATGAAACATTCATATACAAGGATGAAGATTCGTCAAATGGAAATCTATTAATGCCTAGCTGAATGCGCATACCAAATATTCGAGTCACGAGTAATTCGCAGTTTATATGTGCGACTTCGGTATATGTGATTCGTGTGGGAATATATTTATCGCACCCTACCCGCTGACAAATTGAAATGAGAGACGATGGGGGTCAATACAAAATGAAATTCAACTTGTTTCCGTCCACGGACAGATATTTCGTGACGAGACGTGTATAACACACTGTGGATTTACGTAAGAGGAAAATTAAAAATATATGGTTGTAATTAATATCTGAAATAGATATTAGACATAGTTAAAATTTCGACCGTTTTAATTGTTCGAAATTTGTAAAATAGTTGGATGGTTATTTACAGTTAAAAGTTTTAATTGAGAGTAACGAAGAGATAGAGTATAAGAATTCTATCAGGTGGATCATTTCTATTTGGATTTTGAAACTAATACCATTCTTCTTCCTCGTCCCTCTCCTTCACTTTCTACTACCTACTTTCTATCTTGTTTCTTACTTATTTTCTTTGACTTTCATCTATCCTCCCAGCTTTTCCATTTTTTCTTGCGAATTTATTTATATCTACCACTATATCTCTCAGGAGGATTTATATATTTGATCCTAATTAATTAGTAAATGCTACAATAAGAAATGCTATAATAATACTTCTTTCCATAGCTACTGTATATTACATAACATACATAACCAAACTCCTCAAAGTTCCAATCAAATTATCAAACTGCATTACTTTTAAATCAGATCTACGGATTCCTGTTGCATGCGCGAGATTTCACCATGCATTTCGATTGCACACGATCTAGCCAAGGGCAGGCCACGACTTGTATCAAGGTCTGGATTGAAATGAATATCGAAGGTTACAGTCAGCTGGGGGTGAATTAACCGAAGGATGTTTGAATAATGTATCATGAGTGTTCGAGTAACCGACGTCGAAAAAGCGAAGAGATAAATTTACTATTTGCCTTTTAGGGTCTTCCACGATTCGTACGGTAAAGGTTGTTTGCCCGGAGATTCAATTTCACCAAACAGTGTTTTAAGCGCGTGCCGGAAATGAGGAAAATTGAATAGTAAATAATCAAGTGTTAACTTCTCGCGGCAGGGCCGGCGTAATTTCCTTTCGGATCGACAGCGGAAATAACGTGTAACTAAAAATTAAACGGATCCATGATACGGTAGTACACGCTTCTGCCAGGGAATTCGAGACTCCTTTTCCCTCTATGGGATTTTAACGACGTTGCGTAATGAAATTTTCGTCACGCGGGAATGCGACTCATGTCCAACGCCGCTTAAAAGAGTCGCCCTTAATTAGATTTGCCGCGACAAGCGAAATGATAGGGGCTGAAAAGTAGGGAAATCGGATTTTTAGATTATAAAGGTTGGGTTAATCGGAGCTTTGGATTACGGTAAAAGCGATGTCGAAATGTGATAATGACTCTGCGATATTGGTTTTTTTTTTTTAAAAAAAACATGCACTTTCATCGTGAAGCTTTTATCGTAAATTTAACACCACTTTCAAAAAGGTGAAAAAAATACAGGAAAAAGGGAGATAAAAAAGAGAGAGAGAGAGAATAACTATGGACTCATAGGTATAAGCCATTTTTTGGTATACGAAAAGTCTGTATTGATGGGGTTGATGCACTCTGATGGAATTCGACGATATGCCACGTACAGTTTCATAGTTACTTGCGTACAGTGGTTCACAAAAGTATTTGAATGCAAACCATGGAAAGCCATGCATATGGATATATTGTGCGTTATATAAAAAATATTGAAACTTCATTCGCACTATAATGAGGCACGATTTTCATGGCTGTATCGGTAATATTCGCAACTAATCTGAAAATGTATAGAAATTACAAAATATTTATCGAAAACATATATATAGGAAAAAATTAGTGCACACATAAACAATGTTAAACATATAACAAGTGTTAAGCGAGGATTATTAATATAACAGGTAGTTGACTGTTTAAATGCTTTTATGATCTAAGAAAAATATACACTTACACTGTCTTCTAGCTCCTATGCAAATTTTCAGATTTGTTTCAAACACATATAGTATATTCAAATGTTTCTACGTATGTATAAATACTTTTGTGAGCTACTGTACACCATGACAATGTTTGTCCACTAGACCCTCTATTCAGATTGTGGCTTGTTGAATCTCTGAATGGCATTGTAGATAGCACCGACGCTGATACGCCTACGTCACAAGCGTCGTGGCGCCACGGAACACCTACGATACACACAGCGATTTCGTCTGCGCACGGTCTATGAATAATAACACGGATCACGAATAATCGTCGTCAGGCTAGCTGAAAATTGGCGCTACAATCATCGACCTTGATGAGGGGACGATTGGTCATTGTAAACTCGTACGCACCGCAATCTGCGGGTCACTCGTTCATCCACGCTATTTAAAAATTTATACAACAACGGTGGTGATCACGACGAACGAGCAATGCTGCGGTTAAATTCTGCCTTGCAATTTTTATACCCGAATGAATAAATCTAAACCTGAATATTGCACACGTATTCGTGTTGAAAGTTATCATTTAGTGTTTGAGACTCATACATTTTTAAAGTCAAAAAGATTATTCTATTAGTTTCCTGGAATTTATTTATTGCGAAATTTTCACGTAGAATTTTATTTGGTGTGTTATTTAGTATATTTAGTCTCTTATTTAGTACGGAAATATTTTTTGTATTTTATTTAGTAAAAATAAATTCTCTTAGAGTTTAGAGAAATTCGATCTTGAAAGGACGAGGTATACCACAATAACTGAGAAAAATCGTAAAGCAAATGATTAAATCTTGTTTTCGATGAACTATCGATATTTGAGCCCTTGAAAATACCTTAAAAGAACAAACAACGTCGTGATCACCTCATTGATCGTCTCATCAGTTGCTCGGAAATCAGTTACCGGAAACAAAAAGAAGATGAACGTCGCTTGTCCGCCCCCGTGAGAACTTTTAATTACTTCGCTTGTTGCGCGGCGAACTTTCATGCATCGTCACTTCAGATACCGCCTTATCGCGACATCGTAATCGATTTCTAATTTAATATACCGTCACACAAACGTAGGATTGCAATTTCTTCCCACTCTATCATTGAAATAAACGTAGAATAAGAAAAAGGAAGAAAGACAATTTTACGCAAAGCGTGTCTATATTTGCGCACAAGGTGCTTTTTCTGCATGACAATCTTTTCAATCGAATCCTCATGGGCATAATCACGAATGTGTGCCACGTTACCATGCACCTGCAGATCGACGGGAATCACCCGTATTGATATCACCTTGATGGCCACCAAGGTCCTTTCAACGATCGTTGAACCTTCTCGACATGCAAAACGTCGATTTTCTACGTCGCCAGTCTACCATTAACTTTCCAGCTTTCTTCTAGCCGATTGCTTCTCAGATAATAATGATCATCAAAGTTTCTTTTGTTTCTTTTATTTCTAAGACATGACACGATATTGTATCTATAATACTATTATTTTATTTACTTTCCTTTTTGGTTTACATTCGTGGCCTACTTTTTCAACCATCGAGCTTAACATCTCTTAACATTTAGTCTTACAACCTATACTTAAACTTGACCTTAGAATATACCTCTTATGTTCCTTATTCTCTCTGCTTTTATTACTCATATTCTCGCAACGTCCGAACTTATAACAACACATACATCTAAACAGAAACATAAAACATGAAACTCTAACATGTCTATCTATAATGCTATATAATAAGGAAACTTTCTTTAATATAAGAACGTGGGATGTTTGGCTCGTACAGTTTCATGATGATATTGATTATATCATACTATTCCTGTACAGTGATATCTTTACTTACTTCTATTATTTCTGTCTTTTTTCTAGTCAGAGAAAAAGGAGGAATGTTTTAAATATAAATGTTAATCCTCATTCGAATGCAAGAGGTACGAGAAAGGACTGATCCAGGCAAGCAGGTCAGAGCGGAATTTCCTCGCCCGCTCTTTCGCAGCAGTTTTTAAAATTTGAATAATCCGTTCAAGTTTATGCACTAACGTGTTACCCTGAATCGCTATACGTGACACGTGTATTCGTATCGATCTGTAGGAAACTTATATTTTCGCTGTTTTTTATTTACATTAGGCTGTCATATGAGTCAAGTGGCTAATCTTATTTTTCGAAATTGTCGAAATTTTAATATCAAAACATTGAATCGATATCTTATATAATTTTATCAATTATCTCTACCTTTTTTGAAGTTAATCAATCTGACCAATAAGCGGCGGTATATTTTACTGCTCATCTACCAAATAATAGTAAATTTGTCCGTGGCAGCTATTCTGTTCGTAAATGAAAAATTCAATTTCATCGAGTTAGCGAATACAGATCCATTCAGTTCTTTTTATCATATCGTCTCGGAATACAAGAGATTTGGACGCGACCCGATGGATCGCCATTCAAGAAGCTCGAGACGAACTCGAGCGTCCGTGTGGAGACAGAATGACGCCCGGCGTCTGCGTCGGCGTCCTTGAACCCTCGATACATGCGGATGTGTTTCCTTCGTCGGTGTTTTCTAGATTTCCCAGAAGGCCGCGGTCACTATCGCCCGGTTTGCTTCGATTATTATCGATCTCGTCGTGAAGAGGTGTACAGAAATGTCTGTTGAACGAACCGGGCATTAATTATTCGCTCGTGCTAACCTCGAGGACGCGTGTTTAATGCGATTACCAGGCCGTCGTTTGTCGCGCTCCATTGTAGAGAAAGATTTGTATGATTAACGGAGTTACTATGATACTTCTTGATGATAGCTGCTTCTTTTCTGACTCCTCCATTTTTTTGTTCGTCGTGTACCACACGTACAAGATCGAACATTTTTTGCACGATGATTATTTAAATCGTCTATGAAGATTACAGGAAAAGAATAGGATAAGTGACACTTTGCTACTTTTCTTTTACGGACAAGTTAATTTTCTCAACTCACTATTTCAAATGTTGCTTTAGATTTTCATGCTAAATAAGATTTTTGCGAATTTGTTTGAATCATTTCATACATAATACGAATATCTTAAAACGAAGTAAAAGGTTGTAATAATAGAAAACTATAATAATAAATAAATTTCTTTATATTATTCGTGGAATCAATTTATACGTCTCGACTTATCAACAAATGCGTGAAATCGTATAACAGGTAAAACGTACTGAATTTTACATCAAAATACTAGCAGGAATGGAAAAAGTATATCATGCTTGACTACCGCGTTATTTATGAACTTTTTAAATTTTCCTTGAATTTCTGAGTGCCACTGCTATATATCAGTTATCTTCTCGGGGCGTTGTATGGAGAAACTTGTAAATTTCAATCTCTTCGGGGGGAGAAAGTTTAGGGTTTATAGATTTTCCTTAAAAAGTGATCACGATCTTCGAGGCTCGCTGCATTTTCAGGAACTTTTCAGAATTTTCATTTTGATGTAATCTACAATTTTTAATGAAATGCGAATAAAATATTCTATGAAACTAATTTTAATTTAAAGTATTCTTTGACAGTAATTCACAGTTAAATCAACAATGACCATAGTTCAATTAGTAATTTATCATTATTTTGTGATTTAGAACTTGTTATGTGCTCTGGAGAACTAAAAATAGAATTCTGGTCTATGTAGGGATTTTAAATTGTCCTTTAGACTCTCTTTCTGCATCCCTCGTCCACCATGTTTCGCCAAAAATGAAAGTTTTTATTGAAAGAAATATTGGGAGAAGGGCGTGTCTGCGATGGCTAGGACAGATAACTCGGTGATCTCACTGAATTGACTGATTCGATATTTTTGGAGCAGCTATAAAAGGGGCGAACTTTTACAGCTCGGTACAATCTCCAGACCGAATGTATGATAAACCAAGGGAAAAGGTAATCACGTTCAATTCACGCTTCTAAACAATCATCGTACGAGCCGTTAAAATTACACTGATATATTTCATAAATTGAAAAGTACAAAACAGCGATAATTACAAATATTATTCCTTTAAATTCAAGTTGAAATTTCTGATTACTTATGTTGTAGTTTCACACAACAAACAAAATTAAGAAACTAAGTTATCTATTTTGTTTTTAAATTAACATAACGATGTCAATGTAAAATGAGTATCGCCTATATAAAATATATCCATTTGTAAAAAGAATATCTAATTTGCTCGAAGGGTTGACCAACTTGTGCCACACCTGAAGTTTCTAAGCGTGCAGCGTCTCGACGAGGAAGAGAAATCGTACATGCAATAGCGCAGAAACGCCAGCAAAGAATCTTGCAAACTCCCGAAGAACTTTTGCTCGAACTACCGTGGATCAATACCTCACAGCTCGAGGAACGTACTTCTCGAACTTGTAGCCACTTCACGTGTTTGATGCTAGAGTAACCCGCATCTCTCCGCTTGGTTAACATGATGATCAAACCTTTGAATGTGTCAATCTTGCATCTTCGTGTACTTCTCACGTACTTCCAGAAAAAAGTAGCGAACAATCAGAAAGAAGCTCCAGATTTGAACTAAACCAAAGGGAATGGTTGGTTCGCTATTACACGAAACGATAAATCACGTTAAGTCTCGTTCAGATCCAACAAGTCTCTTCAGTTCTGGAAATTGGAAACTTCTTGAGTGGTTACATTATTTATTCAAAAATATACGAATATTATTTACTTTATTTACTTGAAATACACTTTCAAGTTTCAAGCGAAGTTGAGGTTCATCTGAATTCTGATTACGTTATTATAGGAGGATGTTAGGATCATCAAGCGATATTTAGAAGTCTAGGTCTGTTAAAGTTCATTAAGGAAGCTGTATCCAATAAGAATGAGAATGTAGAAAAAAATTATCGATACCTATGTGTACATTTGTAAACTGGCAAACATAATATCATGTACAGAGCAAGTTAGTAAAAAGTCCCATTATGAATAACTCATTATCTATTGATTTTATCAGAAAATGTTTGGAGTGAAATTTATTGTATTTAAGGAGCCTGATCAGATAAGAATATTTTAATTTTTTAATATCTTACATTTTTTTAAGTACTAAGGTAAACTTGAGATTTGTAAATGGCACCGCATATGTTTCATAATATTACATATACCCCATAACATTCAGTGCAATATTATTTATACAGAAAAACAATTATTTTAGCAGATATTTTATTTTAAATTTGCCAAATTTAATGGTCGAAAGACAACAAAAAACGCGAAGAGGTATTGTCTCTGTCTTTCGTGTTAAACGTTAAATTGAATAAATTAAGTTAAAAGCTAAACTAACAGTTTTTCGGTGTAAATAGTTTCATACTTTTTTGCAAAGAATATCCAGCTAGATTGATTAATATTATAAGAAAAGTATGGTACCATTTAAAAAATTCAAGGTTTTCCTAATATTTTTACAAAATATGATATTAAAAAATCAAAATGTCCCCACCTGTCCAAACCCTTTAAATATAATAGATTTCACCTCAATCATTTTTTCGATAAACTTGATAAATAACGAGCTTTTCAGGTGGTAGTTTTTTCTTGCTCACCCTACATATATCTACTGAATCACTTGATGTTAAACGTTTCATGGGCGGAGTTTGACTTCCAGCTCTCAAATGATTTTCGAGTTGGATCGCGATCGGATAGACAATTTTTCAACGCTTTGAACAGACCAGGAAGTCGACGGTTACGTTGCATGGTTGGCAGGTTGCCCATTGCTCTTGACCTTGCACTT
This sequence comes from Bombus hortorum, assembly GCA_905332935.1. Lineage (NCBI taxonomy): Eukaryota > Metazoa > Arthropoda > Insecta > Hymenoptera > Apidae > Bombus > Bombus hortorum. The sequence goes on from HG995197.1 coordinate 1,290,540, forward strand.
GCACCCGAGATCGTGCAAATTCTGCAACATTCTCGGGGTCACGGACGATTCTCATTTTAAACGGAGTTCGACGTTTATGCCACGTTTGGTTCACATTCGACACGTGCGGCTATTTCGCGCCTCTCACGGAATTGTACGCGTGCACGCGATACAACCGCAGACTTAAATGCGATGCTATTCCGAAGCGGTATGTCGAAAAGCAAATGGTACGGATGGCTACATGTAACTATGGTGACTTTTTTTCTGATATTTTGCCACTGATTGCTCGAGTTTTAACATATTAACGATTCATTACGTAAATTACATAAATTACTTAAGGAAAAGTGTTTTAATATAATAAAAATTGATAAAGAGAAACCGAGATACAGATGTCGATTAATTAATAATATCTTTAATTAAGAATGTGTATTTGTTATTAGATGTAAGGAAGAATTATGCATGTTTCTCAATAAAACATAAATAAAATGATTTCAATCGTCCAAATATTCTGTAGTGATCTACGATATTTTCATTCTCTTTATTTTTCTTTCCTGTATTTGTCAAACTCTCGATTCTAGTTTTCGAAGTTTCCCAGCTACTGTTACGTGACTGGTTTTTAAAATCGAAATCTTCCTTGAAATATCTTTGATATCCGCTTTCACGTACAGTATTTACATGTTACGGTATAGTTATCGCCGAATTTAAGCTTGAACGAACCATAGTATCGAATATACACTTCCTTCGCCATTATATTCGTTATCGTTTTCTAATATCAGAAATAAAATGTTAAAGAATCGAATGTCAGAGTTAAAAAGATTTCAAAGAATGCTAAACTACTTCAATTTAAAATGCTATTGTAGACTGTAGAACTAAAATCTTAGAATACTCTGCTGTATTTAATATCTTTGACGAATCGAGTCAGAATAATCGATACATTCGTTACGTAAGCTAATTCGGAGACAAAATCTTCGAAAGCGTAATATCACGTCGCTGATATTTCTATGAAATTCCTGCCCGATCGTAAAAATCCATGCTCTGATTTATTAAATTTTAACATCAACCTTCAACAATTCTCATTTTCCAATTTTCTTCCGCAATTTCCTAACTGAACACCGGCCATTTCTCATGATTTCAGTGACAGCGAACGAACGTATCACGCGAAACGAAAATCTACAACCTCGAATAACCGAGAAAATACACTTTCGAAACAATTTGCGTCAATTTCATAATCGAAACTTCGAACAACGACAAGGTTGTCTTCAGATAAAATCTCTTCCCATATATACTTCTACGCGCTCACATCGTTTCTCATTTTCAAGTTATCCCTCAAGAAGATGTAAAGAACATTCCTCCATGTATATCGGTCTAGTGTATGTCACGTTGATAGCAAGTGCTATCTCAGCCGTGCAGGGCAAATATCGGTTCTTTCAGGCGAGAAATTTCACTAACGTTGAAGCCATCGTTTCCTGCACGAGCCTGACGGCGAAGCGTTTGTTCAATCCCGAGAGACGAATCGATGTGCTGTACGTCGCGCCTGCTACCTATCTCGAGGACGCGATCTCGAAAGTCTGCGCGGAAAACGCGCCATCTCTGGTCGTCGACAGTGCCGCGTTAGTTAAAAATGAACGCATACAAGGTTATATCGTGATCGAACACGGTAAATTTATTAATTCCCGCAGAATATTTCTGTATGGAAAAAAGAATCTACGCACGCTACAATATCTGTTCGTTACGAGGAGCGTGAGGGAAGAGGTGCATTTATTCGCGAGAGATTTGTTGAACGCCGGCTATCGGGACGTGGCATTTCTGATGTTCGATGACACGGCCACAGGTACGATTATTCGTGCAAGCGCAACGGGAGACGAGATTACATCGAGATCTGTAGGATCCTGTACGTCGGTCACGAACGATGTGGATCGGATTCCGGCGTTCGCCGCGGATTCCCGTCGATTTTGTCCGCTCGGTGGCTGCATCATGAAATACGCGATCATCACGGATTCGACAGTGAGCTTCTGGCTCAGGGAGGACACACTCAAACTGAAACGTGAGCAAACTGTGTTCTCTAGTCTGGACACGCACACTAGGGACAGTGTTTGGAGAGTTTTTACTTGGGCACGAGGGAGCGTGAGAGATGTAGAAGTAACTATCGCACAGCGTGGATATTTTTGAAGCGGTTGAGAGGAAAATAAATTCTGTTGAGTTTCAGATTTGTCAAGTCATTTGAACTACAGCTGCTATTTTTAGTTTGTGTTTGAAATGATGCTTGCTAGAATGTTTGCTATAATGAGAGAAATTGTTAGAAATGTTAAGAAATGGTATTAAGAAGACAGTTAATTTAGAAAAGGGAGTGAAATGTTGGAAATAGTGATCTCAATGCATTTGATATTTTGTTAAAAGAATTAACTGCAGAAGGTAAAGAACAATATAAAAATCACCTTAGAAATTGGAAATCATCATGGAAACCACTTCGCTTTTAATACATGTTTTAAGTGTACAAACAAAAATCGAAGTAAAAATAATATTGTTATTTTATACATTACACGATAATAATTATTATAATAATTCATATGAACTGCGCAGTAATCTTCGCACTAAAAATATCATAAACTATAATCAATAGCCTTGGGAATATTAAAATATTAAAATTCACTTATCGCTGTCTTTTTCTTTCATCGTCAAGGAAGCGTTAATCGATGAAATTAATTCGCCGCGAGAAGAATACCGTCAAGTCACCGCGATAAATATTTAATAGTCCGGTATTTCGCAAAATAATTGACGTATTTCGTTCAGAGTTCCTCGAGCATCGTGATAAATCACTTAAACGAGTATATGCTTCGTTGTTGCTAGCTCGCAACAAAGCTGTTGGTTTCATTGCCAAGGGAGCGACCTTGCAGCGATCGTTTTTCAATCACATACGCTTTCAACATCCATCACACTCGTGTCCAATGAAATGGAAGAATAGAGAACAGAAAATTTATAGGAAAATTTTGAAAATTTGTAGAGAAAAAGGTACACGTAAAACATCATTAAAACGAAATCTTTTATTTCGCAGTGATACTGATTAACAATTCATGGCTTCAGTAGCCACATTTCGTCAGATTAACGAACCTTTTAATTAAATTTTTATTGATAGGAACGTGTTACATGTTGGAAAGCGATGTAGTATCAGATTAGCGTCGTTCAGATTAGCACGATTAATTGTTACCTGAATTACCTGAATATTAATTGAATTGAGGAACTGCTTAATAATATTGGTTTTATAAATGATGCCAACCTTCTCTGAGTATTTTGTTCAATCGTGCTTCTTTTACCTGTTATTAGCTTACAGATATGTTTATGTAAATTCTTTTTCCCTGAACAGTGAAAGAAATACGATCTAAATGGAAATTTATTTCACGCTCTAAGTATTATGAGTATTATGCTTTGAATATTTTAGATATTTTTGTATATCATAAGTATTTTATATATATTCGCACATTTAAATATTCTATAAATGTCTATTTATTGTTTTCCATTTCAATTATAAATAATATATCACTAAATCGCCACAACAGGTAACGAAACACTGCAAGCAGTAGGCGCTCTCCTCATCGAAGACTTCGGGAAGTACTACAACTTGACCGTCGACTCCAGCACAGAAACAAATATACCTTGGCCCGATGCCTTCGAAAAGCTCATGAACTGTGACATAGACATGATAGCAGGGCCGAAACCCGAAGATCTACAAATCTTAGAGAACGTCGAAGTCATCTGCTGGTATATGTTCCGTGATATGGTGCTGGCCAGTTTGGTTCGCATTAGAACCATCGAGAACGACATTTTAAAGCTAGTAATGCCGTTTCATTATTTCGTCTGGATCAGCGTGTTCTTTGTATTCATTGTTTACACTCTTCTATTGATCATGCTGAGAAAATTGTCGAGCATGGGTTTGATCAAAGAACAGGTGAAATTTGCACATATTTGGGCGATCTCGTTGTCTCAAAGCATCACGTTGCCAAAAAACCTTGGTTTGCGTCTGGTGCTGCTTTTGTGGATGATTTTCTCCCTTTATTTGAGCATCACTTATAACAGCACGTTTACCAGCTCGCTGGCTCAAGTCGACACTGAGGATCTGCTGCAGAATCTCGAGCAAGTACGTGACTCTGGTCAACCACTCAGCGGACCAGGCGTCGTACGCTCCTATTTCAACAATTCCGACGATCAGTTCATCATAGATTTGTATAAAAGGTAATCTTACCGGTCACGGTAAATTTCCAATTCCTCTCTCTATTTCGTTCTAGTCAATTCTCGTGGAAGCTCTTCGATTCGAAGTGCGTTTCAACTGAATTCCTCTTTTATTGCGTGTCTGGTACAGCGAATACTGGGAATTGGATGATGGATACTATTCGTGAAACGAGATTCTCGACTCTACAACTGATTTATTGTCGCGTAAAAGACTTTTGAGAGTTTCATTCATTTATCGAGCGAATTTTGCAATTTCCGATATCGCTTGGCTTGATCTTATTTGATTCCTTTAGTAGGTGAATAATATCTTCTTTATATTTTGTAGATGAAATGGATTGAAGAGTTATGTAGATGCAAGATTTTATTGTTTTAAGTTGTTCTACTCGCTCTAATAGATATTGTTCTAAGCTTTCGGAAAATTTTAAAAATTTCTGGGATATTACCAATGTTTCTAGCACGTTGAATAAAAAGCAATTGTTAATATCTTTGGTTTCGTGTCATACCAATAAACACAATAAAAATATTTTCGTAACAGATACGAAGTACTTGGACCCGAAGAAGCACTTGATAGTATATTCAAGAAAAATGGATTCGCCGTGTTGCAACATTTCACCGTTGACAGGATGAACTGGGATTACAGGAATAACAGAAGTCTTCGGATGTACACACTACCAAAACTAGTTTTCAGATTCCCAGTTTTCTTCTTTGCAAGAAGAGGATACATGTATCGAAGGCCTCTTCGACGACTCATTACAAAGTATCGAGAAACAGGGATGATAAAGAAAGTAAGTAGTCGATTAATGATCGAGGAAGACCAGCGAATCGTTTTTAATCAAGATTCGGATGAAATTTTGACTATGAAGCATCTCCGTCCGATTTTTGAGATATTCTTCGTGTGTCAGGGTATTGGTTGTCTAATATTCCTCATCGAATTGTTAGTGGCTCGTATTCTGAGAGATTCGTTATAGTATTCATTGCTCGATTTTTAATTTTATTAGTTGAATTTTTGATTAATTATATTGATGAAAGATCGGTCATTTGATATCAGTATAGTTAACATAATTATTTCTATTATTAGACTCGATGTTAAGTACGAATAAGTGGCACAGAAATGAGCGTGATAAACTACATTATGATATATATAGAAGCGAGACAAGTCCGAAGCAGGAAGTACAAATATGTCTGTTTGCGTAAGAACACGACAAATCCTTGTTTTACTTCTTTGAGAGTGTTTGGTTTCCTGTTATTGCACTCGCTCTATTCATTAAGTATGACGTAAAACGCGACACTATATATTTTGAAGGATTTCGTGAGATATACCACCGGTTTGCATATATCAAATTGTCCTTGAAACGAGTTTTTGAAGGTTCACAGTATGTTGCGTCACGTTTCTTCGTTCTCATAGAACAATAATATCTTCGATATTACACAATCTGTAAGATGCATTATCATAAAATGCATTTCATTGAGTTTGCATTTGTGCTCGGATGCGAAGTAAGGTTGCGGGACAAATTTATCGAACGAAAGGGAAAACATCGCGCATGTTGTCGACGAACACCATTCACCAATAAATCTGATTTTTCAAATTGCTCCGTGCACCGTTGCACGACGAATCGTTCAACATCGTTGTTTAGGAGTATTCTCTCCAACTCGCTCGTACGGAGCTGATTCGTTTTGTTTCTTTACCAAGACGGTCCATTTATTTTGCAACACGTGCACGCGAAACTTAACGTAACGAAACCTATATTTTCCTTTACAAAAACACCTTGATTCGTGAAATTTTCTACCATGTTGCATTGTATTTTTCATTGATATATTGGCAATTGAAATGAATACTAAATTGATTAATAAAAAGCAGATAGTATAGTACTTAAACATTGTTGGAGTAAGTTGAAATTTTTTAGAAGCAGTAGTAAAGTGAATATAACTAGAAACATATCTTATCTTTAAGAAAAGCAAGGTCAATCTTTTCTTTGTATGTTGTTATATTGTATTTTTTACCAATTGATTGGTAATTAATCTATTTGATCATCAGAAGTTTTTAGAATTCTTTAAAGATTGTTTAGAGTTGAATTGATAAAATCTTTTTATTCTTAAGAAAAGTAAGGTGAATCTTTCATTCCGATTTACCGTTAATGTTAATTCTTTACAAAATACAAAGCCTTTCCTTAAGATTCTTTTCTTTTCCTTTCATCTTTCTTTTCTTCAGGCTCAAATCAGCTAGATATTTTTCTTTATATAAAGATAATACTCCTTTGAAATCACGATGCATCGCCGTAAAAATGGTCCGAGATAGTGAAATTCTTTATTTCATTGGAATATATGAAGTCGGTTAATACGTCTATATCTTTTTAAAAGTAAGATTTTCACTAATAATAAACATTCTTTTTGAAATATTAATGTATCTTTACAAGAGATATAATTTAAAGTACAAAAGTTATAAGAAAAGTATAATACAATATAAATTCCAATTTGCCACCCTACATATATATGTTTTTATGGCCTAGAATAAAATTATAAAGGATAGTAAAATAGTAACAATGCTGTGGATTGTGCAGTGTTGATATTATGATCAACCGATATTTGATAAAGTCTCAAAGATAGAATCTTTAATTTAAGGAAAGTAGCTAAAGTTAAATTCTGATACAGAAATCTACATATCATAATCTTAAAAGTCCCTAGATACGGATCTTATCTTGTACTTATCTAGTTTTAAAAAAGCACACTTATACCGTAATTTTATTAAGTTTCTCATTTATAATAAACTACAGAAAAATTGTAATAACAGAGTCATTTTAGTTTCTCGCGTTGATATTCGGTTCTCTTGCAATTACTGAAATACTTTGAAACTATCGAGAACCTTTTCAAATTTTAAATTCTCCTAATTATTCAAAACCAGTGGGATTATCCTTTGATCTTTCAAATGCATTAATATTTTTCGACATTCTCTTTTGAAACCATTAAACTCTTTTCAACCCTCCGAACTCTTTAATATTTTAAATATTCCTGAATTCTTTGAAGCTTTAAGTGCTTTTCAATATCCTCAATCCTTTCGAAGTCCTCGAATATCATCGAATTCTCGAATCTACGGTATTCTTTAACCTTCGAAATCTCTAAAACCTTTTGATCACCCTAGATTTTCCGAATTATCCGCGACGTTAACATTCCACGGAATCCTTCGTATCTTCCATAATCCTTAGATTTACTTGTCCGTCTAATCAGCCACAACTTTCCTAAGCTCCCTTAATTCTTATCTAAGGTACTCACTGCTTATCAAATCAATCCATTGCGAGCTAACTGCAATATATTTTTTCCACATTTGTCTTCGAATATTTATCGAGCCGATTAGACCCTCGCGTCACATGTATCCTTCTTTATCGATCGTAAAAGTACCTCTAGAAGTCCAAGGAGGACCTCAGCACCCAATGCATAGTAAGGAATTAATTACAATCTATCGTGGCGGAACCTTGAGCTTGGTTGTTGCACGGAAGGCTCGTCGAAGAGCGGAGAAATTCACTTAATCAACAAAGTCAACACGGTTCACGAGGGATCGACGGAACGATTAGCGTGGCCGTTGCGAGAAGAACGAGTGTTAACAAGAACTCGTGTTTTCTATCGCAATGATCTCTCCCTCGGTACCGTTCACGCAATGTCGATTCTCCGATAGCAAAACACCAACGTTTTTTCCCCATTCCGCGTAATTATCGTTAGTTGGTATGTTTGCAACGGCGAACACTAGGTGAGCATGACCTCCTCTACATATATATAGTTCGCTTGTTTTCCTCCTTTGCTGCCCGCAGAAATTTACTAGTCACTTTAACCGGTGTTTAGTAATCGGTGTTTTATTTCACTGTTGCTTCACTGTGTTACCGGTGGCAAAAAATTTCAAATTCGTAAATTTTACGTAAAGAATCGGCTTGCTCGTAACTTCAATGTATGATGTCACCGGACACTGACATCTGGCCTGCACTTGACAACACGTTAGTGCCATCAAACTTGAAAGTGTTAATTTTTTTTTTCATCTCTTCGACTAGATACTCGTTGGATAGATACTCGTTCAGATATATTAGGACATTTAAAGAACGTGAGGAATGTTAAAAACAATTAGACCTGAATTGTTAAATTGTTAAAACCTTTCCACGGAAAGGTTCCAACTAAATTCCACGGAATTTACATTAGAGGATGATTTTTTTGCGGAAACAAAAAATGATTTCGTTGTTGATATCACGTGGACAACATTTTAAAGTTACATGAATTTGCGTTCGTCGTTAGTAAAATTCCGACGTCATGTTCGATCGACTTCGAGAAACCATTCGAGGAAACTTGTTTACGAGGCAGCAAAAGGATTATTCAATCCACCCCCGCACGATTCACAGAGAAGAATATCAATCGACCATGACTGCTCGGTTAGATCTGTCCAGCAATAGATTCTTTTGGAGAGCCGGACAGCCTAACGAATCGTTTTCGAGGTTGAAATGAAAATACGAAGGGAGAAAAGGCGGTAATCGATCGTTCATACGCTCCCTTACCTTCGTTCTTACAACTGGATTCGCCCATCAATTTTCCACCTGTCCATTCGTTGTGTTTTTCCAAAGAAAAAGAAACGAAAGAGAAACTTGGAAGATTTGTAAGAAATTTCTCGGACGAAGAATTCGTTACTGAGGAGAAGTTACACACTTGACCACAAGTATTAAGATATTTCCTGATTTAATACAAGATGTATTTATTATCAAATATGTATGTAAATTGGCATTAAATCAATGGATATTAAAAATATAATGCTAATACAAATTGATATTAAAAATCTATATTATTAAAAAGACGATTAACCCATCACAATTTTACATTTACACGTGATAATGATGCAAATATTTCTAGAAATTATTTATAAATTTCAAGAACAATACGATAAATTAAGAAAATAGCAAAGCAAATACTCTTTCGAAGAAATATGTATATTATCCTGAATATTTACGAAATCGTACAAAATATTAGAAAAGGGTTTAATTCAAAAGGATGTGTTTTTTGATAACCTTATTTCATTTCGGTCCTACGGCATGGTAGTAAAGAATTTTCGAGAAATATTATTCTTTTTCATGTTTTCTTGGTACTTCTAATTCTTTAAAATGGTAATGATAAGTTCATAAGATTCCTTCATATGAGTTTCTATAATATTTTGGTTGTTTGATCGAGTTCATCGATCAAAAACGCGCATGATAATGGAATGACGTGATTATTTGTTTTGAATGGTTAGAAGATACCCAGGAAATATTCAAAGATTACACGAATATCCGTTTTAGATAGAAGCGAGGGCAAGGCTGTAACTTATGACAGGAAAGTTCCTGGAAAGTTTATTAGATAGCCTGGTTGGATAACAAATTTTGTAACGGAAACTGCATTATAAAGATTAGTTTTAAATTGAAGATTAAAAAAGAAAGATATTACAAATTATCAGCTATAAAACACGAGAGTGTTAATACTTTAATTAATGATAAGGTGGTATCACCTTAAAATTACGTTCTTATGTTTTTTCTTGTTAGCGAGACGGTCAGGAAAAAAAATGAAATTTCTTTTGTTAATTATCTATGTACTACGTTTAACGAGATAGATATTTTATTAAATTATATGGAAGATCATGCCTTGCTCTCCAAGGATACAATTTCGCTTAACCTCGATATTCAGTACTGAATCCTTGGAATTCCGTGCACGTTGTTCAATACAGGCTATGAATCAGGCTCCAATAAATTAGAATTTAACATAAACACAAGCAAGCTTAGTTACACGAGACTGTACCTATATCTGCTGTTTATTATTAGTGCGTTATTTATCATCAATCCATTTCAAGTTGCTTTTGGATCAGTACTCATAAATAATGGAACGGGGAAGGCTTCGTTATTTATCACGTCGTCGATCAAAAATTTACCGGCCAAAAGTACAGGTTATTTGACAGAGTTAATTATCGAGAAGTGTATAAAAAAATCGCAATGAAAGTGAAAAGTTTAATTGAAATTAGATTTTCTTTTCTTCAAAAGTTCTCTATTCTTTTTTTTCTATATAATATCTTCTGTACAAGTTTTTTACAGACCGCAATGAATAATAATGACACCATATCCAAAATTTAAGATAAAAATTCATATACACGTTCATACATGTGTATAATAATTTAATTTCTTGTTAGACGTTCACATACACGTTCATATATATAATAATTTCATTATTTGGTAAAAGTTCATTAATTTCATATGTGTTACTTTGGTGTAATAGGGAGAGTCCGTAATAACAATTTATCTCTCACGTAGCGTGTTGTCAGTCCATGATACCACAGTATCTAAAAATGGTGGCTCGATAACAATGTCGGGACATCACGCTAAAAGGTGCTACTCATTGACTCCGTAAGCTGCCAAAAATATACTCCTCGTCAGGTAATTTGGAATTTTAAATACATACTTCTAATCTTTTATTGTTGTGTGCGTCTGGAATTTTAAACAATGCATTTTTTAAATCATACTTTAGGATTACTTATAAATTATAAATCCTCAATTTTTCTGAATCGATAAGCTTCCTCCTTAGTAACGGTGTATTTTTCATATGCATTATTCATCAATATGTTCACCTTCTACTTTAAATTTTAAATTTATACAAATCTTACTCATTCGATGGTAATGGCAACGAGTTTCTAATAAAAGGAGCTTCCACCCATGAAATTTATCCACTAAAAAATCCTGTTCTTCAAATGTTGGCAGGAAAAGTATCGAATGTATCCATTATCGTTTCGTTCGTTCTGGAAAAACGTCGACTTGTTAAGAGATATTTCATTCGGAAGCTTTTTAATTGAATTCTGATTCTTTGATATTATGGAGTGAAATGCAATTTCAAGAATCGATCTAATATCTTTTTTTAAGCCTAGATTTTATAATTGTATACAGTTCTCCTCCATTTGCTTACGTAGAAAATTTCAGAAAACTGGAAAAAGTTTCTTACAATAGTATTTTCAAGTAGAAGTACCAGTGACAGAAACGAGTACATTTAACGCGACAGTTGGCGTTAACACAACTGCTTAACTGTAATCGACGTACATGTTATGACGAGTCGATCGATGATGATAATCAAGCCCGTATCGCGGTGTCCTCCGCCTAATTGCGGATCACCGATCCCCGTGTAGGCGAACACGGATCCCGGCCACGTTGTCACGTGGCTGGTTGTTCAATTTTCGGGGCTTTCCTAATCGTTCGAACACGTCTCGTGATAATTGCGTCAGCTTCCCGTGCGATGGGTTTGATCGACAGACTGCCTCGTTGAAATTAATTCTTGATACGTTCACGGGACCGATAGATGCGTACAGGGACTTCCGATGGATTATACCTCGTAAATTGATTACGTTCCTTCTATCTCAACTTGGACTGTATTTGGCTAAAAACTGGGATATTCCAATGAATATTTTGCATCGGAAGGAAAATAATTTGCTTCGAATGTAGCTGAAAGAGGTGCCGGAGAGTTTCGAATCAAAAATAACGTTGAGACGTTTTTGGTTGAATTCACCGATATTTATGTTTCTATTACGTAAGCTGACCTATTTTGATATGTAGATGGTCTTGGATATTGTAGAGATACAGTTATCAGAATTTCTCTCTTTCTCTCTCTCTCTTTTTCTCGTGGGCTACTATCGATTGGTGAATCAATCATGCTTTCTATTATAGACTTGTTATTATTTTTATCTATGCCCACATTTTAATAGAAAAATAATATCTTAAAGTTAACATTAAGAGTACTTAACTATTAACTAACTTTTTATGTATCGGTTTCACTTTAGTTCCAATTGAGGAAAAGATTTTTAAGTGTTTTAATAAAATTCTAACATACAATTGAAACGGGAAATGACACATATCACGCAATAACGATTTAAAAATGATACAAAAGGCAGCAGGGGTAATAGTGTTTTAAATTTTGATATTATTAATGATATTTTAAAGTTGATTAATAGTGAAATTATTTATAAATAATTAAAGTTAAACAAAGATAAATTTGAAATCCAGACTCGGAGAAAACATCTAAACATATTTGAATGTTTCGATGTAGATTGCCGTTGTATTCATCTCACTGTATTCTTCGGTACGCCAATTTCTATAGAAATTCCTATCACAAATTACCTCAACTCCTGCATGTTTGACTTTTTCAATTTAATCGACTTTCTGAGGTAAACCCATTTATAGATTTAAATAGGTCATCATCCACGTAACTGGGTTGTTCAATTACGATATAACAACGAGATACCATTCTAATTGTGTGTGCGTATCTATATGGATCAGAGATTTCTACGTCACTCCTGTAGTAAACAGTCGTGATTAGTGATATTCAGGATTAGGAAGAAAACTATTACAGGACCAAAGCGGCTCAATTAGGATTCCTTCGCCGATAAATGAAATCTTCCCATGAAAAATCATTATTAGATCGTGGATGTTTATGTAAATCTATAATATCATCATGAATACAGCTAAAGCTGGGAAATATCATAAAAAGTATTATACTTCGAATATTTTATACATATACGTATTCCACGTATTGTGTGTATTTTTTCATGCTTAACTTTTCATTGATGTATAAAATTTCACGGTCTACTCATCAATATTAAATTAATTCTGTAAGTAAAATTTCGAGATTTATTTTCAAAGAATCACTTTTCTCATAGATTTCTTGTCAATGTGAAATTATTACTGATACAGAAGATTCACGAGTTTTTAAATTTTTTAGAAACTCTAGTCTCAAATACACAGTGTTTATTCACAAATTTTTTCAATTGCTTGAAATATAGTTTCAATATAATTTTCACGTTAAATGATTTTTCTGTAATATCATACGCAGTACGTCAACGTTCAAAAATGTTCCAGGCAATCTCGAGTATAGTAAATCTTTCCTCTATTAATAAATCGGATAGGCTATCCTTATCTACCGTGTCTAATTTCTTTACGAAAAAGTTTGCGCGCATTGAAGCAGCGCTGTGAACTCTACCGAACTGAGATTAAGGGTGGCAGCGACTCGTAAACAGAATGACGTACACATAAGTATAAGATAGGGAGTCCCGCCTACGCAGGAAGACTCGATTTCAATAGAAGATGACCTTCGTATCATGGTGTTCTGATATTTGTCCCACGTCAATGTAAGCAATATGATGTGACTTCTTCTGTTATTCCAGGAAACTAAGATTTTCATTATTCAGATATCTGATATGTTCTCACATTCTTCTTAATTAAATGACCAGGATCTTTTGTACAGATTAATCATTACACATTAATTATTAATAAAATTTTGTCAAAATAACTGACAATTAGTCAGTTTACTAATTTTATTATATGACAAATTATTGTGCTAATATTGTAACAATTGTACGATATACTTTATCAAAAATCATCTAAATCTCCCCAAAATGCATAATTGCAAATTTTTCAAAATTACTATAAAAAATTACAAATTAGAATTATGGAATAATCATGAATATCTTGAAAAACAAATATTAGATCCTATAATGAAGTATTTTTATTGAAAAAGTGATGAAATCTATTACTGTTTAAAGTTTCAACAAATTCGATAACTCGAAAATCTTCATTGAAACGTGTGACTGATTTCGATTGAAAAATGTAGAGATTGCAAATTAAATGTCTACACGTATTTTTCACGAATATAACATAATTTCGTCTGACATTTACTTAGAACACCAACGATTACGATCATGTTATATCAATTTTGTCAATTTATCACAGTGATTAAAGTAGACTTTCCAATGACATCAGAATTAGACATCGAAGTACGAACAAAACGTTGATCGACGAGCTCTCTACAGAAGGTTTCGGGTGGTGGATCATGACGGAAATATTGGAGACACGATACGGAAATTCAATACGTCCATCGGATAATTAAGTTTCAATATAAGAGCCTTGACATTTGCACAGCGCGAGACGATATCCGAAGATAAACGAGTGAAAGAAGAGAAAACTCCGGAATAGGAAGAACGTTCTTATTTCAAACAGTTTTTGGATTGATACCAATAAGCCTGACTCGTGATAACATCGATCGACCCTTCGTTTCTAATACCGTCTCCTCTTTCCCTGGTAGACTTAACGTCTTAATGAAGATTGATACCGTCGAATTGCCAGTAAGAAGAGCGGCAAGACTAAAATAACACGATCTAATTCCTCGGGTTAAATAAAAATACCACAAATTTGCCAAACGATACTCATCTTTTTTTAATTTTTATTTAAGTTCAATACCTTTGAATGATTTAATATTGCGTTACGTGAAATTTTTCTGACCTAGCAGAAGACTTCTTAAAAAAAAAAAAAAACGAAATGGTTTTAAAAAGTAACTTCTCGAAAAGTGAAAGATTCTGAAGAATATAGGTTTGCATAAAGATCCGCAGCCTGCTCGTAATATACAAGTTTCGTTATTCCATGCAAAGTTCAAGATTGAATTTTAAGACATTGTAACTTAGGTGGCCCAGATAATCTTATCTTGCTATGTCGGTTAAACTTTGGCATTTATAGATTCAATTGAAGTATTAAAAAAAAAAAAAATCTTGCGATATATCGAGTAACGCATTTATCGCTACATTAAAATCATAATATATTAGTATTTGTTGGTGAAAATCGATTCCCTAAAGGAAACAGTATTTTGGTACGATATTATTAATGGTTCTTAGATGAAGCGAAGAATAGATATCGAGGAAGGGTCGCTATTATCGATTGCTTGCAGGTTGCTCGGCACATTTTCATACTTCGAAAACGAACTTTTCATTATGGAGAGAAAGGGAGAGAGAACGTGTGGGCAGTTGAATAATTCGGCACCTGCACGGACGTATTTCTTGCATGAATGTGTTACTCGTGCCACTTGTTCCACTGGCTATCGTTGTGCAAGGAACATCACAGATTTGGCGCCGTTCCAAATCGCCTCTACCATCTGGCAGGATCTCTCTTCCGAACAGTATCCCTATTTTTCATCCTGCTTCTGATGGACGGTGATTACCAACGAAACTTTTCTCTTTTATATAACAATGCGCATTTCTCTTTTATAACAATTTCTCTTTTATATAACAAAGTAAGTTGTCCTCGTAAGTAAGTTTTTAAACTTCTTAGATTCCCTTGATTTTCTAATTGCAGATTTCTTCGAATTTGAGTTCGAAAGTATCTCTTAAAGAGTAGAATGTAATGTTTTAATATTAATATTACTTATTTGTTTTTTTAATAATATTATTTTTTCCATAGTAGTTTTATGCAGTTCTTAGTAAATTTGCAATAAAAAAAGTAAGTTAATTCGATTTCCTGCTTTCAAATAGCATACATTTCTTCCTTTTTTACTAGGAAAATTTTTTTAATCACGAGCTTCCTAGAATTTCAGAAAAATTTTTAAAACGAAGAACGTATAAAGAGTGTTTGTTTAATTGAAACGTATCTCTATTCTAAATTCTGGATTTACATTATTCTAGATCGAGAAAATATTATGCGTAATAAATAAGTTCAGTGTGTGATTGCTCAATGTTTCACGTCTCCGATACAACATGCAATCAGGAAGATTGATTACGTGTCTCTTTCCGATGTGATTATTAATAGACATAGTAAAATGCAAAGTTTAAAAATTCATATTGGACATCAACACGAATGGTCCTTCATTTAGCATTAATTTCCGAAATGTCCTTTCGTCGATGTAAAATATTGTTTGGCATCGATGATACTACGTTTCAATCCATATGCTACAGTTTACAGCAGTGAAATGCGTTATAAATGCATTATATTCAGTGAAGCATCATTATCGCCTATGATTCTCGATGCGACGGTCTTTCATGATTTCTTGCCTCATTAAAATTGACTAAATTTTGTTCCCCTACGCAGCGCACAATTTCCACTTGGAAATATTTTTCTATTAAAAAAATAATGCATTTTTTTATTGCTTTCGTTATATTCTTATTCCATTCAGTGCAACAAAATATTCAACAGTTCTTTATATCCCGATGGAATAATATTTTTGTTCACCGCTCTATTCACAACTTTATTTCAAACATCAGCATGTTACGTCGAACTTTTTCCTTCCTATTTATTTTCCCTTCTTTTCAGCCATCGTGTCGTTTATTTGAAAAATATCTCAGTAATTAATGTTTTACGAACACATACACCATTACAAATATTTGCACAATGTTCGATGCTATTTCGAATCGCAGGGTAAAATTATGTTTAAAAGACAAAAGCAGGCAAAGTATCGCACTAAACAACTGATTAGTATAATATGTCAAGTGTGATATTATAACAGTTTAATTGGAGATTTAAGGAGAATGGGTTAGCACGTTCATAAACGCCGAGGTATTTACGGAAAGATTGGAGAAATTTAAAAACTCGTTTTATAAGTTTTACTTATAGATAGTTTATCTTCTTAATTTTATTATTAATTCAAAATTTATACTACAGATATCGATAATAATTTTCTGTATTTTGATAGATTTTTGACGACCTCTAAGATAACAAATTTTATCTTTGACTGTCCTTTAAGTTTGATTCCAGACGTTTTACTGGTAATATGTTTACACCGACAGCATCTTACATCGTATTATATCTGACAGCGACTGGCTAAACGTATTCCCGCGACGATGATACAATTTGTCGTGCGATCGACAGCCTTGACCGCGGTTTATCAAGTTTTTTGCGGCTGCTTCTTGATCGGATCGAAACGTCCTTAACGTACGTAGTCCGGCATCGCGCCGTGCTGCGTTATGTTATCACCAATAACGGGACGCAAATGAGGGAAACAGAAGTCCTTGTATAGATACGATTAACTGTGAAACTCTGTTGCGGAATATAGTCCACGGTCATGGCGAAAGTCGGGTTGGTTTGCATCAAAATCCGAGAATAGATGCGATCTACGGGGAAAATCGGTTTTTGATATAGTCGCTACGACCAACGAGATTCGAAGAGTGAGACTGAAAATAGATAATTCCTGCTGTTGAAATGATAGAATTTATGTGGACCTAGACAAGAGTGTATAAATCAAATTCATATACGGTGTGTCACGAAAGTATTTGAACGCTTATCATAGAAAACTTTTGTGGACGCTCACGTTCGTATATATTAGGACACTTTTTAGTTTCGTATAAGATGTGATTATTTGTTTAAATCATCATGCACATAATTCAGTAATTTCATTGTGAGAGTCACAGAAAGAACGCGATGGATTAAAAATTATAGACGGTGTATGCACAATATCTTATCGGAAGAGTTTTGTATGAGTTTGTGATAACATATTGCTAAACGCCTCTCTTGTCAAAGAAACTTAAATTTACCTAATACTTTATATGATCGTGGTATCCTTGAAATAAACTTTTGATCCTTGTTGAGCGAACTCTTGAATCGTATCAGATTATGTTTTCGATGAAACACGTTGTTATCGCTATAGATACGCTTCATTAATAGAAGATTTTATGGAATCCCGAGGACAAAGTGGAAGCCGCGAAAATCGAGTTTTGTCGTTTGGAGCGAAACAACCGAGTCCACGGCTTATCGTTTCGCCCATGAACTACATTTTCCCAACATTTGCGTAAACGGTGCACCCCCTTACAACCTTCATCGATTATTCATCGGTTCTACGTACTTCTTCATTTCTATACCCATAACGATGCTAATCAAACTTCAAAATATTTCGTATAAACCACATAATACGTTCATGAAAGGTTTCTACGGATACAGCCGTTCAAGTACGCAGCTTTGCGAGCCTGTGTATGCAAACTAAAAGAAATAAATCAATAACTACACCATGGATTTTTATGCATTATGGGAAATTAAAAACTGGATAAATATATAGAATACGCATAAAGATATATAAACTATTCAAACAAATATACAAACTATTAAACTATTAAATTACAAAACTGTTCTGATGTTTAGTAGGTAGGTAAACCAATTCTCTAATTAGATTCCATTTTTTAGATTCCACAAGAACATAAATTTGCATGAATATCCATAGTCTAACAGTCGTTACATTTAAATTACATAAAAATTTAAGAATTTTTTAGGAATTAATAATTTAAGAATCTAAGAGATGGTGTATTTTCTCGTGAGATATTTTTCATAAGTAACAAAATAAACTTCGAAAACTTTAAATGGAATTATTACTCGTGGAAATTTAACTGGAAGGAAAGCAGATAATGTAGCCCCTTGTGAGAACGTATGCGGATATTAGTCACAAACTTAATTGTCCGGAGGGGATTTACGGAGTTCATGAAAGGCTGTTCGTGGAAGCTGACTCCGAGCGTTTCGAGTGACTCGCCTTGTTTGTAGCGACTCTCTACTCGACGTTGTACATTACAGCGGGATAATCTTGCAGAAAGCGGATTTGTATCTGTATCAGTCAATCGTCAAAACGATGAACGCAATCTTGGGGAATTAATTGGGAAAGAAACTGTGATCGTGCAAGTTTGTTTTAATGAATTGTTCTAAGGAATTATGAAATGGTGATAAGCACCGTTCCTCGATCACTACTCTTCGTCGTCTTTTATCTAGATTTAAGAACAAAATTCAATTTGACTTTAGAAATTCGCTTTCCCGGTGGACGATAATTTCTTTTTATCAAACGTTTCTCCACAGTAACTATCGGAGATCGGAACCTTTCGCAATACTGGATGTAGATAAAAATGAATGAGAGTATACAAGGTATCTTATGTTTCTTGTAGTCAAAACGTTTTTAGCGTATTGTGATATATTTTAAGAAAAAAATGTTCTTATAAACATGTAGGAAGTGGACGAGAATGTTCGAAAGGTAAAAAATACGAAATATCCCGAAATTTTAGTAACTGGAATTACATTTGACGGTATGGTCGAGAATTTTTAATACAGAAGTGTTACGTCGGCCGACTCTCTATCTAGACCAGGCTACACGCCACGAGGCTTTCGATAGATCGTATTCCTAACCGTCGCGCGCGGTACTACAATGTCGCGGACCGATCACCTTATAAGACCGGCGAAATCCCTACAATGTCGCGGCGAGCGCATATTTATCGTCAGGCGTCGAGCTCTATAAGCTTCGATTTCGGTCCGGTATCTTACAACACAAAAAAGGGGGCATACATGATCATAGCGCGAACGGTGACGTGATCCGAGCGTGGTGGGGGGTCGTCTTCCAGAAGACAAAAGAAAGGATCGAAGGGCGATCAGTCTCATCTGCAGATTCAAACTACATACATCATAAAGTCGGGTTACATTTCTGTCCTACTTCAATCGTACTCGTTGCCAAACAATTAACGTTCAAGCTAGTCCTTTTCGAGGAGGCGAATAGACAGCATCGCGAATTTGTCAGAACATATCTAATGCATCGGGCGCATTTATCGTTAAACTATCTGTTAGTCTCTACTTCGTTGTTATAAATATATAATATATTAACCCTGTTAACGCAGTGTTGCTTCATTTAACCACCCCTATTATCCTAATCGAAATAGGGGATCGATCATTTCGCGGAGTCGATAGT
Source organism: Bombus hortorum (assembly GCA_905332935.1). NCBI lineage: Eukaryota > Metazoa > Arthropoda > Insecta > Hymenoptera > Apidae > Bombus > Bombus hortorum. Next base: position 1,310,235 of record HG995197.1, read on the forward strand.
CAAATCGTAACGGGAATTTACGACTCCCGTTGACGTGCTTCCTCGCGAACGCGTCTCTCCGCGAGTGAACGAAACAAGAAGTGACTAATATTTCTCAATATAAATATTAATTTCTCACTTTTCATTGTTTTCTATCGCATGCTTTTTGAAGTTCTATTAAAGGGTTGTAAAAACGATACGAAATACAAAGTGTCTTGGCCTGCAAGATCATCAGGAAGGTTTTCATATTGCTAGATTCTTTTCAACTTTGAAAGAAAAGATGAATTATAAGTATGTATATGTTTTATTACGTTCATATAATTATATTATTAATACTTAATGCGATGTATATATAAATATGATCATTTATATCATAGTAATAAGTATCGAATTCAAGATATACAGTTAATTGTATGATTAAATTGTATTTATCGATGAGAAATAATAATTTTGTTTATTACACCTACTTACAAAAGCGATGCTGTTATGCGAAAAGGAGGTCTAAATTTATGTAGTCTAGATTTAGTTTGGAGCGATGAGTTCTCAATGAGATATAGCTTGCTCACAAGTGCCCTGTAACTTTGGAGAAATTTCGAGAAAATCTATTTGGTTTCAAGGAAACTAAATTCGCTTTTACGAGAGACGAAGGTGTTTAGGGAGAGGGGTGAATGGCATGTACTTCACACGAAAGAGAAATTGAGAAGATGGACTCGTAGAAAGGTTGAAGATATAGTACATCTACACGTAATCGATAATAATTCTTAATGATCCATTCTGTACATAGGACATTTGTTTCTATCGCTTCGTAAAGTCTGCTATCACTTTTTATTACTTTTATCAATGGTAAAATTAGTTTTTAGTATTTTTCTTTCACTTTTATGAATCTGTAAGTAATCGCGTCTTTTTTATTGATATTATCGAATGGATTCAAGAAATTTTATTAGAGTTGATATGAAATCTTGTGATAGTAATAAACGAAGATATTGGCGCAAATCAGATTCTCTGTAAAATCCTGTGTAAATTTCTGAGAAATACGATATTTTATTTGACCATTCTATGTAATATAACTTTTTATCTTAAATATTTCGAACTAATATCAATAATCTTTGAATTTACGTTTACCGAAAGAAGAAGTTGGAAATTGTAATGATGTCGATATTACTTCAACAGTTGCGTATATAGAACCTTTATTTTGAATAACTGTTATAGAGAATCGAAGTTTCTATGTCCATTTTAGTTACGGTCACTATCAGTTCTCGACCCACTATCCTTTTTATTTTATAACAGTTTCAAAGCAGTTCTATATCGAATCGATTCTTGTATCAATTTTACATTTTCGCGATAAAAATTTTGTGTTTCGTCAGAAGCGACCATTATGATTCTCTTGTTGTTTATTTTTACTACATAGATGGCCAATGATAACGAATATTTATGTATTTAAACTTCGAACTCTGTCGTGCAACTTATGCATTTATATTCTACAAATAGCTGAAATAAAAGAATTCTACAACAAAATTTACACAAGATTCACAAAATATATACGATATCCTATAAAACAAATAAAAGATAAAATAAAACATTTTGTATAATCAAATTCATGACAATATTTTTGTTCGTTGTGGTACACACGAACGATCGCTCTCGTTAATTCGAGCCATTCAGTCGAGAAAGAATATCTTCGATCAATGAAAATCACCGATGATTGGCTGCAGTGGTCTTAATCATTTTCCATCCAAATCCAAACGAACGAGTGTCTGTTGAATTGCTCGAAGTTCATGAGCGTTGTTGGTAATGGAGATAAAAAAATAAAAAAGAAGGAATTGCTCGAGAAAGAGAGGATTGACAGGTTTCGATGGAGCTCGATCATATTATCGCTCGCAATTTAATGCAGGGGAGAATGCATCCCACTTTAAATGGAATCGAAGTGCAAACGGCTTTGACGTGGCGATCTCGAAATTGCGATCTTGAAAACTGGGTCACTTTCGCTTTGAATAGGCTTGACCGATTACGACAAGAGATTGAAGCAAGTGTCGAGCATCAAAATCTGTCGCTGAATAGTGGCTGCGACGTTTACTGTTTAGATCGAATCGATGTCTATAGGGGCATGGTAGATCGACCGGAAAGGGAAATTACAGCCAGCGTTCTCCATTGGTATATGATTTACCAGTGAAACTATTGAAGAATTGATCAGACGACATCAATGCGTTTCTACGTTGAAGAGTGTAAGAAAATCTTCATGGTATTTCACGATGAATGAATTATGCATGTGTAATCGGAGAGGATACGATTCCTCATACATATAAAAATAAGTCAAAAATATAGAATAATAGATTCTTTCTTACAATGTTTCTTTTTCGAAGAAATCGAATTTGAGCATGGTTGGTTGAGGATTGCTACTTGACAAATTTTCAAAATTCATAAAGAAGTCATATTCTACATTTTCGACTTATTTTCATATACAGAATCAGCTACTGCCAATTGAGGAAATCTTTCTTGTTGACAAATTTACAAAAATCACGAATTTATGCATAGATATTATTGATGTACGTACCATTTGATTCAATTATTTAGGTAATTATTCGACGTGTTCCTTTTTCTGAAAAAAAAAGAAGAGAGCAACGTGTTATGATAAGGCGATTAAAATTTCAATTTTTGAAATAACAAATTACATAGGTGCCAGAATACAGATTGTAAAATCTGTGGAAGCGGAACTTTTTTGCGGCGCACAGGATCGACCTTAATTAAAGCGGCTCGCAACAAGTCACCCTTGAAACAGCCTATTCTAAAGTTCTATCCGCTCGAATATCCAAAAAATATCGTATTCCATTATTGTAACGCGTTTTATTTATTGTAGCATTTATTATTTATTCCGTGATCATAGTACACTATGTGATTGTATTGGATCGAAACAGTGATTTATTGAGTTTCCCATTTTAACATTTGTATTATTATTTTATAAGATTACAATCTTTTTTCATTTTATTTTTATTTGAGAAGAAACCTAACATGACATAATGTGTCCACAATTATGTGGATTCACTTTGAAGGTTGAAGAAGAAGAAAATTGTTGAAAAAGAGAAGAAAGTAGAAGAAAAATCTCCTTAACAACCGGAAGTATTGAATAATCAAGTCTTCTGCGATCCATCACAATCTAACAAATGAAGATTACAGAGGCAAAATATAGCAAGTACAATTTTGTTGATTTTCTGATTATGGTGTTACTTAATGATTAAAGACGATATAAATAAAAGATACGAGTCTCTGGGAATAGATAAATCTCAAAAAGATAAGTCTTTTCGTTTAGTAGAATAAAAGGAAGATATAGGGATATACAAATTGTAAAGTCTTAGGAATCTTGGAACACGAGAGATTAAGATATTTTTTCTAAAAGAACACCGTTTATACTCTCAATCATATAACTGTAGGTAACTCCTGTACGAGGAGTCATAAAAGGCTGAAACCCTGATAAACCGTCCTCGTTATTAATATCAATATTGTAATCACCCATTTCATCGTATTCACTATTTTCCCTGTATACTGAATCGATCACATGAACGAGAGCTCTATGCAGTTGCAGCATGTGACTAACAAAGCGGAAAAAGCAGGGTCAGATTAAAAGCGTGATCACGTGCGTCATTCGCTGCACATACCCTGAAAATTTGCATGCACTACTCTTGTACGCGTGACAAAAATTTCTCTTAAAATATTAAAGGTCTCTCTGTTTAGTAAAATAAGAGCAAGTTCAGAATATACAAATTCTAAAATCATAGCACGGTTAAAAAGCGTGAGATGAAAGTGCCAAATCTTTGATAAAGTAACCTCGTTATCGATATCAACCTCGTAATCGCTTCTTTCATCGCATTCACTATTTTCCCTGTATACTGCATCGACCGGAAGAACGCGTGTCCTACGCAGTTGCAGCGTGTATCTAACAAACCGAAAAACAGCAGGGTCGGATTAAAGGCGTGATCATGTGTGTCATCCGCTGCATATACACTGAAAATTCGCACATCCCGTCCTCGTACGCGTGATTTAACCCTGACACACATGGTACACGCGAAAGATACGCATATTAGACGCTGGGGAGGTCTTGACATGAAACATCAGCGCCGCGAGTGCCCATGCCTCGTCCTGGCTACTTGTTTAATTGACCTCGATGCGCAAGTTCAAACAATACCTGTTACACGCTAAAACTGGAACGTTTATTTTCGCGGTCGATCCCGCCTTGTCTTTCCTCGTCATTGACGTTCAGCGCACCTCCTCCCAAGCGTTATGGAAACACGGTGGTGATCCCTGCTCTCTGATTATTGAAACGTCGATCAACGGGTCACGGCACGGTTGGATGTTTGTTGAACTTTTGTTATTCGCCAGGTAAAAGATTACTCTCGATTAGACGAGAATATCGCGAGAACGTTTACGTCAAGGAATGTGAAGCTTTGGGAGCTTTGGTCAGTCTCGCAGCTTAGTGTTATAATTGTCGGAGGAGATACACTCGCTATGAGAAGTATATATACGTCATTATACATATCATAGCATTTAAATAAGTATTAATCAATTAGATTCAAGTGTATTAAGATTAAGTAATATATACATACGTTCAATTTATTCATATAAAACGAGATGTACCATTTGCTAAAAAAGCGATTTACTGGGAATTAGGGCTATTAGAAATTAAAATTGTATTGGATAGGAGCAAAGATTGATAAGTTTCAATCGAGAATCGAAATAAATAATAATGTAATAAATAATTTGAGAGATTTTGAAGGGTATAAATATGTACAATGTTAATTTGGAATTATTTCTTTCTCAATTGGGTGAACATTTGTTTGGAGGTTTGGCTAATGGTTTAGCCGAAGGTTTTTCTTAAAACTATTTAAAAACATGGCATTATTTGTATCATCAACAATAAGCTATTTTTTGGTTCATAGTAAATTAATTTCGTACTTAGTCTCAAAATTACGTATATAATCTAATTTTTGAATTATAGATGGATGTTAAGAAGTTAAAAGATAGTTAATAGATTACAGAGACTGGGTTTATGATACAGAATTAGAATACAGTGGATTGACAGTTTCGAGGAATGGAGTTAATAAATCATACGAGTTTACGTTTGATAATGAGCCTGGAAGGCTGGTAGTTGATTTATAGTTAAACATACTGTCGGCTGTGTATACTTGGGATATTCTGTTCGTTCACCCTAGTTATATATTCACATATCATAGTACTAGGGGAGCGGTGCTTGCAATTAATGGTTCTAATGGATGCGAAACCCTTGGGTATGAGGTCTGGGCCTTTATGAAAAGCAAAACCGCAAATCGTATGTGACAAGGTGAACCGAAGCGGAGTTATGACATGGAAAGCGTCTTTAATGGAAATTTCGGTCACTGGTTCACTTCGTTTAATAATTCACTAGTTATTATATGAATTGATTTAATTATTAAAATTAGGAACTTGTTGAAAAGTAACTGTTGGCAGGAAAATTGACAGTAAATCATTGTTGTGTAATTTATTAAAATATTACCTTTAATAGATGTAACGTAAAAATTCTAATATAATAAATATTATAATATTTTGCCACTCAGGTTTACTTGCAATTTTCTTGCGTTTTTCATTTATGGTACCGTAGAACGATTTCGAGTCGTCTAGCTATCTTATTTTATACACTTTCTAAAAATATGGAAATAGATTGAAATAAAAGTCCTGGTCTAAATGTTGAAAGAGAGAAAGAAATGAAACAGAGAAGAAAATTGAACGAAAAATAACGGGAATAATAGAAACATAGTGCAAACAAGCAAGCTTAAAATATTATTCTCAACCACACGTTTAAAAAAACCATTGATGAATGTTTCTTAATTTTGTAAAGCATATATTTTTCATCTAGTATTTTATAAAGTATTCTATATATTTTTAAAAGAATTTTAAATATGTATTTCTCTGTTTGATAAATAATTTGTGACTGTTAAACGTCACAATTCTCAATATCAAAGCGATCTTAAGAATAAATTTTCAATTCACACTTCATAAAGATCGAAGATTCATAAATAAATCATCTCAAACTACCACAGTTTATTTGCAAATTTCATTTGAAATTTATTTCGTGCAAAGGGGTTAGTTTTATGGGACAATAAGCAGTAGTTTCAGGGTGTGTATTTATATCGCAATGATAACTGAAACCTTTCTTGGGCAATAATGACGTCCGAACGATTAACACAGTTCGGATTTGCAATTTACTCGTCGATATAAGTGTAATTGTTGATGATAAACACATAGCGTTCAACGCCTCAAGCGACTTCCTGACCCCGGAATGTTGGCGGAGCTTGCGTCGCTTCAGAGCACTTCGTCCTACAAATTCAGTCAAGAACTCCAAGAAAGTTCGTTCGCTATCGTAACGCTTCAAAAATTTGCAATTTTCCGCCACAGTGCATTCAAAACGCGATGCAAATGCTTCTGGTTCCTCGTTCCTGCATATGATCACGGTGACTCCAGAGAAAATCAACAAATAATCGAGCCTTGAACGTTTTACGCTTGAAATTCGCCATATTTATTCACTACCACGATTCTCTGGAATTTTTATTTTCAACTTAAAGATCTTTTAATGTACGTAAAAAACTTCGAGCATTCGTTTTTAAATTCCATTAGCGTTGAAACGAAAAATTCGATTAAAAACGAGTAATAGAATTTTCGTGGCAAAGGAAAGAACAAATCCAGGATATGGATTAAGCAGTATATTTCTCTGCAGATGAATTCTTGTTTCGATTCCTGTTTTCATTAGTTTTTATACCGTTGCAGTGACTTACGAGGTTCGAAGAGCTTGAGGGGTAGAATTGTCAGCGGGAGCTAGAGGATGTAATAAAAAAAGAAATTAACCTTGCCAGGTATTTTGAGAAAGTGTTTGACATACTTTATGCACAAACATTTAACGAGGTAAATTTCATGCTTTGAATAGTTTGCTGTTAGGAAACAAATTTGATCGTCGGTAAAAGTTGGTGTTAATGGAGAGCGGAGTGTTTGCACGCTTCGATACAAGGCTATCAAATTGGAATTTTATGTGTCAACATGTCAAATATAGTAGAATCAAATTTGTTGAATTTTAAAATAATTTGTTTGGCTTCCCATATGATCATTTGATAGGACTATAGATGTGTGCGATCAATGATTCTGAATTTCACATAATATTTAACAAACGAAAGCAAACACGTGCCTAATTCGTGTAATTAGAACAGAATTTCCATGTTAATTAAAAAATTTTGCAAACGTATGACGATGGAGTACTGTACCTTTTCGTGTAATTATTCGAGAAATTAAAAACTCCTAACTCTATATATTCTTAACACTAGAATTACCGACCAGGCTAAAGTGTTGCACTAGAAATTCATATACAAGAAATCAATCAAATTAAGAAATCAAAATGGAAAGTACATGAAAAATTATATAACGCAAGAGCAAAACAAGCAAAAAGGAAGTAAAACCTTTTATATCTATAAAATTACTACGAGAAACTATGAATAATTGATAATTCTATTCATATTTACTACTCCAGTAGCTCTACTGTTAAGTTTTTACTTAGAATATATTTTCATGTATAAAATTTACAACGAGAATTTGCAACTTACAATTTATAATAATACTATGAAACGAAGCAAAGATTGTCTACTGTATCATTCCCCTAAGATTATATTAAATCAATTGGATACGTCAACGATAAAAAATTTCAGAAAAGAAATGTTTTAAAAGTTCATCTTACAGTATAGTATACTCTATTTGTTTACTTCGTTGCTTCTCTCGTACCTTCGTTAGATGTTTTTCGACGAATCGTTGTTCAATAAAAATCACTCACCTCCTCTTTGCAGAACAAATCACTCAGACAGCCTTCAGCGTTAAGCTGCTTTTCGAGCGACCAGCTAAATTGTTTGCCCCTAAATAGGCCGAAGCATTAAAAGTTTCGGGGAGCTCCGCGCGACATTCTCTTCCCCGTGAAGCTCAACGATCTGTGTCAAGGTTGGAGAATCTTATGGTCTCTAGGCTGAGAAGATAACCCTCGACGCAAGTTCAGACGAAACAAAGAGCAAGATCGCTCGTTGCATCAAGGCAATCCCAGCTTTAAGAGGAAATATCACGAAAATGTCAAATGTCCCGAGCTTATTCCCAATTTTTCTATTTATTTTGACATTGCGTAGTACCGGCATTTCCTCTGGTATAACGATACTATTATAGAAGTAGATTTATTTAATGATCAACGACAATGTTCAGAGAAATATAATTTTTCTGGTAGATAAGATCCTTCGTGCAGAAAATCCTTATTTAAAGAATTTAAAAATGAAACTATTATAAGATAGAGTTATAAAATAATCATAAGAAATTTAAAGAAGACAAAGGTATATATTCTTCCTTTGTACGGAACAAATCATATAACGTGATAATGAGTTGATTGAAATTTGTTTGGTCCTGGATTTTACACTTTCTAGCCAATGCCATTACATTTTTTATATACGTGTCTCTAAATAGATTTTCATGGTCACTTTTAATTTTGTTATATACAACCTTGTAGTTTTTTGTATGTCAGCTAACAGGTATGAGAAGTATTTATGATACAACAGTTACAGCGTCCTAATTTTTCTGAAAATTAAAGTAGATTAAAAAAGAAGCTGTATCAGAATATTCCAATGAAGCTTTTAATTGGAACAATTACTAACAAATTGACGTATTTATTTTTTTCGACATTTACAGGTACGTAACAGTTTGAAATAAATTCCAGTAGACACTTTGCATGTTATTCAGCTTGTACAAAATCACTCTTCACTTCAACATTTTTATCTTCGTATCATTCTATTAGATAAAAAATATTTTTTATCAAGCACGTTGAATTTGTTACAAGGTCTATTGTCTGATAGACAAAATGAACTGTAAAGTTATACATATATGCACAACAAGAATTGAAGGTAATCTTTAAAATTTATTTAGAATAATAAGCATAAGCTTCTTCATCTCGTAAATATTAATATTTACTGTGAATTAATTAAGCTTCTACATTTTCTAGGACGAGCTAATTAGAACGAGCTGAAATCGCTGTACATCGAGAAATAATTTCATAATTTGGTATTCTATCTGGTTTTCTTTCCGAACAACAACGCGCAAGTAGTTCCTCTTTCTCTCTCTTTTCTCCCATTCTTCTTCTAAGGGAGAATCCAACCGAAGAGCGTCGTAAATCAAATCGTAAGGATTCGCAGCCCTTCAAAGGCTCCTCGAGCTTTCTCCGAGACAGCGTTGTCATCGTGGCACAAAAGCATTTTCTCGGCGGCGAGCTAAAAATCCATTTAGCTTCATTGCAGTTTTGAGAATGGAATCAGGGAAAGAGAGAAAGATAGAAAATAGTGGAAGACTGAATTCGCGATAAACGCGGACAGAATGAAAGGCGGAGAAAGAACGACCTTTCACAGGACCAACAGTTCGATGTCGTTTTTCAGTAATATTTGTACTATTGATCGGATTCTGATTTCCAATCTGTCCAATGTCGATTTTAGCAGAAAATCGAATTCGATTTTGAAGCGGCGTGTTTGTTGCTTTTTTATTTACCAATGCATTAGGGATGAGTAATTTAATAAAAATATGAAAGTAGAAAATTGCGTGTCTTTGTAATTAAGGAAATAATAAGAAATGGGAGAATTTGCTTTGAGATATCAATGAGTGGAACATTAATAATAAATTACCATTGATTCAAATAACTATAAGAAATTCTTCTTTCTTTAGACTCATTAATAATTGGTCTACCTTCTGCCTTCTTTGCCTTTTCTCTTTTACTTCTTTCACTTCTTGTTATTTTAATATGATAATTCTGTTAGCACGGAATTACTACAGTAACTGGAAAGAAACAAGAAGCAGCAGTTGACTTAATGTACCTATTTAAATGTTTCAGTAGCCTCTTATGACTGCTGGGAATCCTTGGAAAAGTTCTCCCTAGGGCATCGAGAAAAAACATGCTTTATTTCTTTCGAGGTGAAGTTGATCACACGTTCGCTTTAATCTAAGGTACACTATCTTCCACAAGTATTTAGATACTGATGATAATTAGATTATTGATTCATTGATGATTAACTTTATCGAAGTGTGCAAATTAAGGGCCGGAAGTAGCACAATCCTGTTAGGAAATTGACAAAATATAAACTTAAATTACGTTTAATTTACATGTATTGAGACACTTAAAAGCTTTATATGTATATTGTATTGCTAAACTTATTATATTGATGTTACTAATTGTTACGTCGGCCGACTCTCTATCTAGACCAGGCCATACGCCACGAGGCTTTCGATAGATCGTATTCCTAACCGTCGTGCGCGGCACTACAAAGTCGCGGACGATCACCTCATAAGACCGGCGAGATATACACAATGTAGCGATAAACGCATAGTTGTCGTCAAGCAGCGAGTTCTAAGAAACATCGATTCGCCTTTGGTCCGTTATTGTACCTACACAAAAAGGGTGGTATACATGATCGTAACGCGAACGGTGGCGTGATCCAAGCGTGGTGGGGGATCGTCTTCCAGAAGACAAAGAAATGATCGACGGCGATCAGTCTTAACTAAGTGTCGCATCTGAAAAGTTTTAATTAACAGTCTCGTCCGAAAAGTCGCATCTGAAAAGTCGCATTTGATAATCACTCAGTTTATCGAATTTATCGAGATATTAACTGCATTCATTGTCAAACCATTATTTGGTTATTGTTAATAGTTGTCATAATTGTTGCAAATATACATTTATATTAACCCTGTTATCACAGTGTTAATTCATTGAACCACCTCTGTTGTCCTAACCGAAACAGGGGAACGACCAATTCGCGGCGTCGATTATCCGAATCGTAGCGAGAATTTACGCCTCTCGCTGACGCGTTTCCTCGCGATCGCGTCTCTCCGCGAACGGTCGTAACACTAATCTTTCTATTAATTTAGAAGAATTTTCTTCAACTGATACATAGCGTAAAAATTAAACATCCTGAAGATAAATTAAAAATTTTAAACAATAAAACATCTTCACATTATTTGACAATAACAATTATCAATTTTATTATTGCGCACGAAATTTTTATATTGTTGCAATATCTTATTATATGCAGTTGCGATAATAATAAAGAAAGAATAATTACAGGTTTCCTACCTGTAATTTAGTTATTATATTTTCATCGTAAAATCTAACTTTTTTAGAACTGTAACCAAATTGTAATAAAATTTCTATCGCACAGCCTAATATTCTTCAAAATCATTGCAATTTCGTCATTAATATAACCTATCAGTACATGAAGCCCATGGTATAAAAAAATACCTCTTCGATACTATATTTGATACTTCTTCAATAGTACCATTTATAAAATCATCGACACTCCTTTCCCCTAATCCCACTCAATATTCCCATAAATTTAAGTCACTTTAAACTTTCCACTCACCGCGTTACACTATCGTACGCTTCGAGTTCAGTAGCTCCTTCTTTTCTGTCTAGTATCTTTGTCTACGATTAAACACGTCATGTCAGGTTCTTGCCAACGTGAATCAGACGAGACAATTATTTGATTTTGCATCACGTTGTCGTAAATCCTCGCGAGCCGGATTCCACGATTTGAACAAGCCTAGTGCACGTTATCGATGGCGCACGATTTCATATTATTTCAGGATATTCGGATACGCGTACAGGCTAACGGTTCAATCAACGTAAACGGGACGAGAGGTAGAATGTTTTAATCGAACGCACATGGAACGACTGTGCTACTAGTGAACGCAGCCGAGCTTCTGATGCAATTAAACGCGAATTATTATTGCTCCAATTTCAATTAATCCTGGCAAAGGACCTCTCATGCGCCCCCGCAGGTCATTGAGCTCTCACTTCAGGTCGACGATATCGGCGCGTCCTGTAGCCGAGAATACGGGTCACGCTATTCGGGTCAACGGGAAACGTCCTTCGTTCCTTGATTCCCTTTATACACTTCCATGGTGTTCATGGTTATTTCTGTACACGAGGCTGCAACTGCACACGCTCAACGGCTCTCCAACGTCGAGCAGCGTCTAATTCGTCGGACGATATTCCTCCCTCGCACCCGCTTGTTCCGCATTTATTTTTAAAGGCATCCACGGACGTCATACGGGGACGTCTTGATTTGATGATCGTCTCGCGTAATGAAAAGCGTCGTTCGAGTGACTCGTCCTTGCTGTTCCTTCTGCTTCTGGCTGTTTCACTCTGTGTTATCTAGAAACTCTCTTCCTCCATGTCGATAATTGGCAAGGACTTCAGAATTCGTTATAGTGAATGAGAAATGAGGATTTCACGCGATTATTGCGATTGTCGATAGTACATATCGAGTGTTTAGGATTATATATATTTTCGAGTCGTTCTAATGAGGGAGATGAATACGTGGTTTAATTCTCCATAGATAAATATTCTAGAGAAATACTTTTGAATTTCTTCGAATATATTTTTCTTCTCTTTTTTTTTTTTTTTTTTTTTTTAAGTGGGGCAGGCTGTAATCATTTGATAGAGTAGATGATTGTAGAATATAGTAGAGACATTGATAAGTATTCCAGAATTTTTTCCGGTATTTTAAGACTCTCCAGTAGTAACAATGGACATGGCTTGGACATGAGCAATCTAGTTTTTCTACTAACAATGAATGTAAAAAATTATTATTTATTCAGGAAGAATTAAAAAATAAAATTTACATTGATTATAAAAATATAGTATACATTAGTTTCATACCTAGATAGTTTTTAGTTAATCTTATTTATAAATAAAGGGGAGTAATTGATCCATCCTACGTTTTCAATTACGAAATCATTCCTTCTTCTTCTTACAATATTTCATCCGAGCCGGGCCATTTCAAAGTTTTTAAAATTGCTTGTTAAATCAAAAATATATACAACGAGGCCGCTCAAATTTCCTGGATTCTTCCAAGCAATTACCAGCGCAGGTGGGATAAAATTGCATGAAGCTGTGTCATCACTTAAAGATCGTATATTACGTGTTTATTTTATCCGATGGGATAAAGACCGTGAGTACGTTCCCTGATTCCACGGATTGAATTTCAGTTTCGCGTCATCTCCATTTTTACATTATTTCAGGTAACGAAGGCATAGCCAACAATTTATGTTTTGTATAAAATCAACCGGGAAAACGATGAAAGCATAAACGGTTGTTAATGCAAACGACGATATGACACATGGACCTGTGCAGTTTTGAAATTTATAACGGTAACACCGTGGGAAACGAGCTGAACGAATGCCAAGATTTACTTGTCGAAATAACGACGCGGGTAACAATATTCTTGTTAAGAGGGCGAGTTACGCGCGTGCTGGAAACCACACTTGTCGCAATCCCAATGAAAGTTAAGAGCTCGTTGAGACACTGTCGCGATCACCCACTACTTGTCCACGTCAAATTGTATATGTCTTTCTTGTCTTTTCTTACATTGTCATCAGACGTAAACATAATTCGAATATTTTCTATTCATTCTCTTGTGTATAAATAACTTTGCTGTCGTTTTAATTGGCTTTCTAGGTGCTCTAAATGGACAGGACATTGACATATATCGTTATATATATTTTTTTTTTCATGAAATTTAAGAATATTTATTACTACGTTATGTAAATCATTTGTTGAGTCAAATGTTTGAAATATCTCTTAGTCTTCATAATACATTTACAGTGAATACAGCATATGTTCTTGTCCTATGTTCTATCTTTATGTTATAACCTTGAAACATCCTCTTTGCTTCAGAGATTATATTGTTTTAAACGTACACCAATGCATTTCCGACTAGCATATATATTTCATTTGTTAAATTCGTAAATTTAAACAGTTGAATATTTTCATGACCTGCAATACATATGTGAAATCATTACCAGCGACAATACGCAGCTGACACAGTATCTCTTCGTTTCGTTGAGTTATCTAAATTAAAACATGACACACAAAAATAATTAGTGTCGCTTTCTTCATTTATATTTTTTTCTATCTACGCCAGGTGTTCGATTTTTATATGCGCAATGATTACATCAAAGCTATTTAATAAGAAATTGTTAGCAAACAAAAATTAAATATTTATTAGACAAGGAAAGCATGTCGTTCTATATTTATGCGATTTATCTCACAATAAAATGATATTCTAGCGTTCACTCGGAAATTTCACACAGTATCGCGAGAGTTATCCTCTGGTTTATTCAGAAGTTATAATAGATGTCAACACACGTATTTTGACAAACACGATGTTTGACTTCGTTCCAAAGCGACGACGAAAACAAAGTTGTCACTTGATTTTTGCATATTTTTCACTTTCATAAATTTTCCGTGGGCGACGAATATTCGTTTTGCAATCAATGTCGAATTATATTATATACTACATTGGAAAATCGCTTCTGACAAATGAATAAAACACCACTTGAAAACCATCCATTAAAACCGCATAAAATCGCGAATTTTTGAAGCGTGCTCTTGCTGAATCGAAAATTCTGTTGTATTACGTATTAATTGGAAAATTGTATACTACACTGTATATTAATCGAAAGTTGTATCGCATTAAAATGTTCTTCGTGAAATATTTATGCTGACGTTCGATACGTTGATACAAAATCCATTTTGTCCCCTTTATTCCTTTGTTCGGTACTAAAAGCAGTTATTAATAACACATACGAGTGGAAAATCTAGAAATTTTTACAAAAATACCTTGTGTTAATTGTAAAGTGAGTAAAAATAAAATGAAAGTTATGAATTTGAACTGCTATAGAACGAACACTTTTAGTCAAACTAAAAATTTGATGTATTTGCTGGGATTTCGCGTGTTGTATTTTAAAAAATGTAGAATGTGATTGCTTTAGCAATATCGTAGAACTGATGAAGCGTAAATACGCTCGAACTCTATAAACAAAATAATTCGTAATTGTTGAATAGTTTACGATCTTGAAACGGAAATTAACTATAAAACGTAAATTAATATTACTGTAAAAATTTATTTATATCGTTAATTAAATTGGAATTTACTGCAAGCGTATTCAAATTATTATATATTCAATGATCTTTAAATAAATCCCTGTATAGAAGAAAGACAAATAATAAGTAATATGTTAATTTTGCTTTCAATTGTCCAAAGTTCAATTCTGCTAAAATATCGGCTTGCATAGTATTTTGTGAGCCTTGCATTGTTGCATTATACATATACGTACGTATAGTAATGTACGTGTAAGGTAAGAAGCCGCGGCCTAATGCTACGGGCAGAGGGCTTGGTAATTACATAGTTAACTAGGAGATGTAGATTATCTTGAATGTTTTACGATGACACACGCCTATTGACCTTAACTAAGTACATACTTTCATTCTACCACCGAAGCAAATGCAACATTCCTCTTCATATTCTCTCCTTTTTGCCACGAACAGGATAGCTTGTAAAAAATTGTTGAGAAACCCGTATTTAATTCTCATTTGGTATGGTACAAATGATAATGATAAATAAGTAACAAAACGTGTTACTTAATAAAAATATATTTACTAATTTATTTTATAAAAATCTATTTAACAATTTATTTAATAAATATTTATTTTATAAAATTTATTTCGTGAGGAGTTAATGATTTAATAAAGAGCTCGGTTAACAACTGTCCTTGCATTATAAGGATATAAAAGTTAGTGAGAAACGTAATACTCTGGTTAGAGAATTGTAAATCGCGTGGAAGAAAACGTGAAAGCATCGCATTTTACTGTGAATACATACAGGAATTTCGCTATTGCTCCTACTGTGGCTATTCCGTGTTGGTCTCTGAGAATATTTGCATGTTGAAAGATAACAAATTACATATACAATATACATTCCAATTTCGTACACGTTTAATATTCCAAATAGGAAGTTATCTCAAAAATATTACTTTATACGCGTTTACATAAAATAAAATGTTTTTGGAAAATACTTATAAACTCACTCGGTCAAGTTTCGATTACTTTGAACTTGAAAGTACTGTTTTCTCAATATACATATAAAGATCTACAATTTATCTCACTTAGGAATTTATTGAAAAGTATAGCTTTTCTTCACTACCTCTTTTTACAGATATTCAAGAGAATTTATCTCTACCTTAAAGATCATTAAAAGGTATAGCCTTTTGTTTTCTTTTTTCAAGTATTCCCAAGATGTTCGAACCTATTTACAATACACTTAGTTCCATTGCTAAGTTAATATTGTAGTGTCCCCGTCAACGAACGCGAAGGACCGTTATATTTTTTTCAAGCAATGATCACGTGATCTCGACCGAAGATCATAATCTTCACCTCTTCCCAGTGGATGTTTTACGAGCTTCATGCATCAAGGTTTAACGTTTAACGGGATATCCGGGAGTCGTTGAAAGATTCAGATTACCTGGCTCACGATGTGCATTATGTAGTTAAATGGGGCGACCTGTTTTAATCTGTGCCTAGAGAAATGTTTGCAATTTCAAATATCATAACTCTTTGTTATCTGACGAGATATAACATTTTGAAAACTCGAAGTATCTTTAATCAGAAATCATTTTAATACTTTGTAACTCGGGTTACGTGATAGACGCTTGTTAACATTTTTCCTTTTCGTTTAAGCTTTAAGATTTATTCGCTATACACTGTAAATATAAATATACATATACATCTAGTATTCTAACATTACAGTCTCCGAGAGACGACAAGGCACGATTGCACAGGTACATTTGGTTTGGTGATTAAGGCAATCATATTCAGGGTTAGTTGCAACTTCGGTACCAGAAGTTGTAGAACTAATTTCGTCTTTTGAGTATGGAACAAAGAGCATTGTCATAAGATAGCGATAGCTACATACGTGTACATGAGCACTTCGGGTCGTTAATTATGCGAACTCGAGCGAGAGATGCTATAAAATGCATTTGTTAAAATTGTATTTACTTACAAGTACTCTCTTCTCGTTGTTAAGTTTTAAAGTTAGAAATGCTTAATCTTTGCTTATAAAGTTAAATATTCGAAGATCCAAGTTAGATCAATAAATGTTGAAAAGGCTAGGAATAAATAACGCGAAAAGTAGTTACAGAAAATTTCACAGTATAGAAAAGTCATTCGATTGGATTACCAAGCATAGGTTCGAATTTTGTTTGTCAGACATCTGCTACTAGAAATTGAATTATTCAGACCATGGGTGGATTCTTTCTTCCGAATTCAATATTTGTCCTGGTATCTAACGGTAGTTGTTATTTATCAGATAGTCTCTATACTTTTCTTTTTCTTTTATTTGCCAATTTGCTCTTTTCTTTTTCTTTTTCGTGTTCAAAAGATATTCAACTTCCTTAAAAAAGGTAGACAGTAATATCTACATAGACATAAAAAATGACCTTTCCGTTACAATAGAACTTCTTTTACATGCAGTGACTACAGAAAGTATTTACACACCAGGTTCTACATTTCATTTCCATGATATTACGTTTTTATAGTCATGCGAAGATACAGGTTCGTATAAATGTAATTCTATCATATTAATATTCTCAATTCATATTCTCCGCGATTGACATAAAGTAACAAGTACTCGTGCTTATAAAAAGCTTTAATCAACTTCATCAAGCTGACAATATTTATCCATCGTAAAATATCGTGCCTTCCTAGAAGATATCTAAATCGAGTGGAACTTACTTTTACTTACTTACTTATTATACTTAGTGGAAGTTACGTTTGTGTAAAAGTCATCCGATTTTTCCTGGTTTCGTTTAATGAGTTTCAGCTCTTTAGACACACGTTTTACCGTGCTATTTATTTAAGACTAAAACTCTGAAAATTACGAAATTATTCACGAATCTACCGTTTTTACAGTTTTCCTGTCGAATTGATTAAACGCACTAACTTCATCCACCCTGCTCCTTTTCATTTCATGTGCATAATAATATCGCGTTAAATCTTTAATATATATGCAAATCATTATTGCTTTTCTGCTAAGTTACAAATTTCTTCTTCAACTTATTCCATGTATCAATCTCTTTATAATAATTCAAATTAGTACTATAATTATTTTGTAACTGACGAGTTAGAACGGTAAACTCTCTTATTTATTAACTAAATGCAAATGTTGTGACATTCTTTCATGTTACAAAAGACTATATACTGTATTATTTAAAAAACCGACAATATGTTCATACGAAGAGAGGCACAAAGCTTACTAAATAAATTCACCTAGTTGAAATTAACGAAAGATTGGTACAGAAATCGTAAAAACTTTCGTACCCCTTAATAGTTATCTTGCGTACTATGGAAGATTTGCTCAAAAAGTTTGTGGAAAATTAGTTAAATAAAATCACAGAGATTTTGACACCCACATCGTTTACTACTACAACTCGATCATAGTACGATATTAAATTTCGTGCAACATAATTTCCAAAGTCCTGGAACAACCTCGAACTATTCCCGTGGCATCAAGATGCGTGAAAATCTGTTACGCGTAATGTATCAACGCCTCACCCGCGTTGCCTATACCCGTTGAACAGCCAAACTCGCTCGATAGTAGTAAAGCTCCTCCTATTAGGTTTCGAATTAATCATCTTCTTCTGCGAACTTCTGCGAACGTTATCGTTTCGTGTATCGATATCAACGTGTATTGCCACTGATGTTACTAAACTTGCCGTATCGAAACTCAAGGATAATGCAGAGGCAATTTTCTTGATATCGGATTTTCCAGCTGCATCCTCTGACGCCATCGCCCTTTCTAGCTAGCTTAGTCCGGAGTTATAATCATCCAGAAGTCTATTCCATGCAAATTAGCTATATGATGCGAACACGTCGCGTCCAGATAACGTAGCAGTGTTTCTGTGGCCTAGCTTAGGATACTCTGTCCAAGACAGATGTTCCTTGATGACACTATGTATAAATTGTCCGCAATATTCTCCTGGAGTGAATTTCATACCGGTTAGAGGTGTTTTAACAACATTACAGCTCGTTCCATTCTAACCGACCAAAGGAGCAGGCGTAGAAGTTGCATAAATGCGGTGTTATTAACGCGTGGACAGCCACACTAAATTTATACTGATTCTCAAAGGTGTTTGAACGTTTATCGTAGAGGAAAAAATAGCAAGAACGGAAGAAAAAGATAATAAATCCTTGGAATCGCTTTTCATAACCGCATTGTTAAGAAAATAGAATTCGATAATGTAAATTGATTGGAAAGCTATCGCGATTGAAATACAGCATGAATGCAATGTTGGTAGTGGATCTTTCTAATTAGTGCTCTATGTAAACAAGCGTGAAAATCACATAGAGAAATGAATTTTGATCCTGTTTGATGCGTTATTGCCTTATCGTATTATTCGCATCAGAATGTCTATTTAATGTATAAATTATCGAGCATGTGATCTCAATCATCAGTAACAGCTAATGTATAATATGGATTTCTCGGCAATTAACGATATCTCAGCTGCGTGCATCCATATCTGTGAATTGCGGCCCACATGTTGAGGTCATTGGTTTCATATACAAAGTTATAATAGCGGGAAAATTGCTTTTCCTAATTGATACAGTTATAGTCTGTTCAGTTTGGCTATATCTAATGGCATATCTCTGTTTAATATAAAACAGTTTTAAAACTAGTAAATGTTTATATTTATGCTGTAAACTTTTTTCACATTAATAAAAATATCATGAATAGACGTAATCTAGCTCCCCTCCCCCCCCAAAATACTAAAAATTTGTGAAATATGAAAATCAGATACTCTGTAGCATTTAATATTTGTTAAATACTAATATTAAAAAATATATGTAATATTTATCATAAACATATATTATTGTGCTATACATTGGTATACTTCCGTGTTATTATTTTTTTATTAACTACCGTAAACGATTCACAAAGATAAATAAATGAATCCTACGCCTTTTATGAATATTTAACATACAGTTGGGTTACTCACACATAGCGTAAGGTTTGAATAATTTCATCATTCTCGGTACATGTCCGTGTTTCTTATCTGATAATGAAAATATGCGAGAAGGCCAGAGTGAAGGAAATTCTATTCTCTTAATTCCGCTTGGTATACATTCATAAACATCAACCAGGGCAACCTTTCCTGTTACATTAGCGATAACAGAAAATGTGTCAGATAAAAGTTGAAGGTGGAAGGTTGAAGATAGCCTCACTGAGGATGGAGGATTTCCGGACGTTTCAAGGTACCAGTTATTTCCTTTAACGGGACACTATATTTCTACCTTTTTATTTTTGTTTCCCTCTTATATATAACTTGTAATTTTAAGAAAATTAAATTCTAATGCTTATGTTAACTAACGATTGTGTTATTAATAAATCAACACTATCTTCTATTTTATTATTTTATTAAAGAAGCAAAAATGATAATAAATATTGTAAACTCTATGTATAATTAACGTATAACATCTAAAATATTTAGTTGAATTTGGTTCATATATGAACATTAAAATTAACTGGCTGCGATAATTTAAATTTCAGCGTGCTTCGTGATAAATGTAGATGAAACAGATTGATATTTTCGCCTCCCTTTCTGTTCCCCACATTTCACTCTCTTTCTCTCTCTCTCTCTCTCTCTCTCTCTCTCTCTGTCTGTCCCTCTACTAAGAGTATTTTAAATTCATGACGTGAGGATTCGTCCAGAGAATTACTTTCCTTTGCATTTTTATCCATTTCATTGTCATTACGGGATTCTTCGTTAAAAATTTACATTTCTGATAAACATTTTGCAACATACGACTCCAAAATGCCAAAAAAGGTCGCAAATTTCTCATACGTCTTCAAATTAACAGAGATCTATAATGTCTCTAATAAAATTTCGCAAAATGACAAATTTTTAATACGGTTTCAAAGTAACAGAGATTTATTTTCAACAATATCAGAAAATATCGCAAACTTTCGCTATGAATTTAAATTGACAGAGGTCCATGTTCAACAACCCAAACACTAATCAGAAGGAATCACAGGTTTCCGATACGGTTCCAAACGAACACACAGGGAACTTCATTTTTCGAGCTATAACCACCAGAGATATTATCCGATCGCTTGTCCGAAACTGCACGAAACTCCAATCCTTTCCTTGGTGATCGACTCTCTTCATCCGGAATCTTCGTTCCGAAATGTCAAACGCAAACAAACCGTATCGAGCTTGCGGCGCCCCTTTGCACCCTTTGCGGTACTCATGGCTTTACCACGACGATTAAATTTATTTCTCCTGTCTGGTAAAACGGATCGAAACGGTGTTGAATTATTGAGCGGGTCAGACCGCAGCTATATTCGTGTTTGATCGGATGTACACGTAACTCTGTCGCATCCTGTCCTACGAGTAATTAGTCAATTTCAATCGGGTATGGGCACTGGGTGGCATTTTAATTGTATCCAGCAGATCAATTTGGAGATTCGAATTGCTAAGGGGAGTCCAGTTATACAAAAAAAAATTGGGTTTGGTTGATTTGAATTTTGTTGATATAATGCGTTCTTGGATTTATTGAGAGACAATGTTGTAGATAATTCATTTGTTAATTGTGTATATATACTATTTTGAGTGATGTAATATGAGGATTTTATATAAGTAAAAGTATTAATACAATTTCTTATTGTTAAATCATAGAGAAATACAAACTTTGGGTTAGATTTGAGGTACTGGCTTCCCATTTTTATTCCATGTTTTATTCAATAAATAGCAATAATAATTTTATGTATAATTTAAAAAATTAAACTAGCTTATTAGTTTATTTAAAGATAATATTGCCACAGAATTGACAAATAATTGCCAGAAAACATTCATTTATGAATAAAGTAATTTCACTCAAATAATTGTGGATCTCGTCCATTCTAAACTTTAAGCGGCCATATCTACCTTCTAACGGGTGGATCTCTCCTTCCATAATTTAATCTCCAGTAACTTTATCCTTGCATTTCTAATACTCGAAACTCAGTGACTTATAGTTAATATAGTTCCTTATAAATATTCATAGCAAAATTCTAATTCTTACAGTAAATATATGCCTGTAGCTATTATTAGAATTTTCTGACCAAATTGTCATTTCATTGCAATTTAAATCCTATATTACCAACAATTAACTACTCTGCAATTATTTGAAAGGATGGCAAAGTATTTCGTGAATGTTCGATATAATTTTTATATCTTGGTAGAAGTGACAAAAGTACAATAAAATGAAAAGTACAATAAATTGAATCTAATTCAGAATTCGTTAGTTGCAAATTTTGGTAGTTATATCTTTTTAGTAGTTATATTTTTTAACAAGATAACGTTAAGTCTTGTGTATCGACGAGTAGGCAAAAAATGTAGAATATTAACTAGAATATATAATTCCATTCATTAGATAAGAGTAACAGAGTCACGTTATCATTTATTCTTAAAGTGGTTTTAATTACAAGAAATTAGACGCTTTAAGAATTTGAAGAAACATTGTTAAACAGAATGAAAATTTGTTTAAAGAAGAACTTGTGAGGTTACTTCAATAGTCAGAAAAGATGTATTATTTAACAAAATGTTAAATTTTTCTTAAATTACAATCTAATATATACATTTAATACGTACATACGTACATACATGTAACTGTAGAAATTGTGAAACAGGCCTTTATTTGTGAAAAACCCTTTCATGTCGACACCACAATAAAATTACAATTTGAATGTCACTATATCCTTTAGGGTGAATATAGAATTAGCTAATGTAGATAACTCGATAAATATTTATATCTCGAGTGTGGCATCAGGTGTAGAATTGTAAAACAAAGTTGGGACTGTGTGAGGCTGATGTTATCTTTAAGTTTTGTAAGCTTTGTAGTGGAAAGTGAAATTGTGGTATGATTTATCCTACAGAGGGAAGATTATATTGGAGATTGTAGTTACTGGATAAAACTTTCGAGTGGAAATCCAACTTCTCTGAAGTGTCTCGATAATTGACGTACTTGAAATATTTTGTCTGCGATTTCTGCAATACCATCATATTATTATTAACTAAAATTTAATTCGTTGTAATTTTGCAAGCAAAGATAAAAATCGTTAAAACTTCACACTCGAGAATAAAATTTTCTTATTTATGTTGAGCAAAACTGTGATAAAAAGGAACGATTTACCATTTTTACATTATTTTTCTCCCGTCTCTTTTATCATAAAAATTGTTTTTCAAAGTAATGTAAAACTCCTTTGGAGTATATATCAAATATAGTTGTAGGGTCGTTCCTTGTTAAGTCGTTAATATCGAAGCTTATTTTTTTCGAATAATTACTAAAGTCTTGATTGTAAAGAAACGTTGCTTTCTTTTGAATTCATGCGTAAATAAAACATGAAATGTTTAACTTTGATATTCTTTCCTTATTTTCATTTGTCACAATTATTCGTCAGTAAAGAGATAAAATTCTTTAAACATATTTTCTAAAAATAAAAAAGTACAATTTCTTATTGCTAATCCTTGTCTTTAATACCATTTTTCTACATCAGGATGTTATAGTAGACCTTTCCTTCATTTCAACATTCCCTTTCCAAGTAATATAAATATAAGAGCATGACAGATCCCATTAAAGGTCGCTATTAATCTATCGAGAAGAAAGAATAGAAACTATCTCCGAGTTTCTCCACAGTGTCATTATCCAATCCCTTGACATTCAACATTGCATAATCTATTGCAAACAGCTCCTTTTGATTCAATGAAATTTCTGTTTTCCTAGCATAAAAATGAATAAAATCATTATATATTTATCGCGTGCGAAATAAAAGAAATATCTCCTAAAGTTTTTGCCATTTGATATTGGATAAGTTATACAAATACTGAAGAAAATTCATCATTCATATGATCAATCTATTTTTTCTTCTATCTATTGAAAATAAGATAGCCATTACATCGATAGGATTCTTTAAATCGTCATATGATAAAAGTTTCTATAACTGATTTCTTTGCAAGATTATAATTTCCATTCTTAATCTTTAGAAGCACAAAAATCTCTATGAATTTATATCGCTTTTCCTTTGAATTAATTATTTATATAGAAACTTCCTTTCTTCTTCCATCTTTTTTATTGATGGAAATAAAATAAAATAACAATCTTCACATTATTAATGTTACTGTACTGGCATCACTCGATTATAAACAGTTAATTAATTTAAGTAAAAATTAAATTTACTATCAGTATAGTATTGTGTTATTGACACGTTTTACTTGTAAACATAACGAAAACTCATTTCTCTTGGTTCTGTTATATCATATATTTATCGATATTTCGATAAACTATTATAGACATTAATTCAATTTTTTGATAAATTATTCTTTAATGATTTCGATCCATATTTCACTACGAAGTGGGGATAGAAAATTTATTAAAAGCATGCGAGAACGAATAGACTTCTAGACCATATTATTGACAACCTTTGAATGGTATACAGATACGTTGGAACTCGCACAGATTCCTGGAACTCATTCGTGACATGATCACATAGGTGGAATCGAATGATTGCGGACCTCGAGGGACTCGACCTAGTCGACCACAGACCGATTGTATAGTAACAGAGGCTACTCGGAATTCATAGAATCTGTTGCAAGTAACCATGATCCTGTTAGAACTCGATATAATAATTATGATCATGAAGGGCGCGAAGCGATTCAGAATTGACGAAATATTGCTTCGAGATATGACAAAATCGCTGAGGTTTTAAGATCTTTAGAAGATATAAGAAGATCACTGAAAGTTACTTTAATCGTATAAAGATTATTCTAAATCTTTGATCTATTCTAAATCTAAATTTGTTAAAATCATCAAAATCTCGTATTAATTATTCTAGGTCAGATAAAATTTCCCAATGTCACTGAAATCAAGAACAATTTAAAAGTTACTGTGGTCACTTAAAACCCGATATGTGAATCGTCACGAATTCTTAAGTTCTGATATAGACTGTTTTGGATTCTTAGGATTCAATATAGACTGCTATATATATATTAAATTTTGATATAGGTAACTCTCAATCCTACGGAATTTAGTAAAATATACTACGGATCCATTGGAATGCTGTGGATGGCATGTTGTGGATTAGTTGGAACGTAAATAGATTCAATTCGATGGGTAGACAATTTGGAATCAGTAAGATGAAGTGCAGAGTTCTGTAGTAGTATCTTCCGAGTTTTAGTATTGTATTTGCAATGATTACGAACGTTACTGGACACATCTATCGGAATTTATGTAAATCTATTTGATAATTTGACCTCAGGATCTCAAATCCCAGAGTTTGTCTGGACTTTGATATCTATCTTGGATTCAATACTGACTTTATGACGCATCTATCTAGTGCATAGAATTTACTTGGAATTTGAGTTTTAGATCTATACATTTCTTAGAATCCATTCAACCATTAGACTATAATATTTATTGTGATAATTCAGCTTTTAATTCTCTGTTACATTTGATATATTAATCTATTAAACGAATCATTAATCAGACGCTTAACTCAAGATTTTAAAACCTCTCACGTACAAGATTAAAATTGAATAAAAATAAATCATCGGTTGAAATGCTAGATAGAAACGAAACAAACAAGGGAATTTTGTCAGATATAGTGGGTTCATAGATAAAGAAATTATTACAAAAAAGATTAAGTAACGTGTTAATTTATCTTCTGCAGTTAACAGGACACTAATTTTCAGTATTTTAATTTCAAGGACAGTAATTTCAAATTTATAAAAATCAATAAAAGCTTTGGAACAATTAGAGAAATTTTGGAACGTAACAAGTAAAATATAATAAACATCAGATTTCATGGATTACAGAACACTCGATATTTTCAATATCATTGCTGTCAAATATCACGTAACTTGTAGGCCATGCTATAAATATATACGTTTATTTTTAATGCCTTATGTTTACTTTAACGATTGTATAAAATATCCGTCATAGGTACGAACTCAAATTACCCTGATCTATATTTTCCTGCCTTCCAGCAGCAATACTAATGTTTTCCACCGAAAATTCTATACCTGCACGTTATAATGAATTTAGCCAATGTTTGGGTAATGGTTTCGCTCGAAACAAGCCTGCTTAATGAACGTATTCCCAGTCAAACCAATACGGCTATATACACGTGGTAACGGTAAAACGTAATTATCGGATTTCTGTTATCGTATCTAAATTTCTGTTTGTTCATCGCCACGCGATCACCTGCATCTGTGCATCCACGGACACGTAAAACTAAATATTTAACGATGTCAACGGAATAACGATGGCAACGCTAAATAGTTGCACGATCTCCACCAGTGAAAAATATCGTTAAAAGAAAGGATTCTGCTTTGTAGAACGAGCGATTTATTTCTTAGTAAAAAGTCCCGACCTTTTATCTACATGTGTTTGATATAGTTCGATCGATAGGATACCACACACAGTCTCTTAATTAACTCCTAATTACCATGTAGATACTTCGTGTCCGGTAATTAAACTATCTTCCTGAAAGGAGTGTTTTTCCTTGTCAAGTTACAACCGCAATTTCTTTTCGAGCATTTAACTTTGAAACTTCTGATCTTTATTTTTGGTTTGTAGCGAGAGTAACTTATCTAAAAAAATTGTCAATTTTGAGATATTTGAAGGAATTTGAAGAAGAACGTAACAATTCGAATATTGTTGTAATTTCTCGAAGAATAGATAAAAATAAGTAAGAATAAATAAAATATGGATACTTATGCCAATTTATACATTCATAATCTAAATGGAAATTTGTTTCATCTACTAAGTATATACTAGATAGTATTCTGATCAGTATCATCCATTGTATTTCAAATATATTAACCAGGAATAAACGCTGTGTGATTTATAGATAGCAGAAAAAAATTTCCATCGTTAAATTGATGGCTTCAAACCGATTTCCTGATAAATGTATTTTTCCCAATGCTGTCACTCTTCGATCAGTACGACTACATTATATTGGAATGTCGCGTTTCAAGTTTCATACAAAAATGAATCGATTAACATTTATATCGTAGGTTCCGGGTAAAAATCCCTGACGACACCATATGTCATTCATCATAGTTCACAATATTCGTTCTATTTCTGCGATATTTTTGTTTCCCGTAATACAGACACACGTCGGTGTTTCGTGTTTCGTCGCTTTCGTCCGACAATGAATATATTCGCAGAATATTGAGGTCGAAGATTGGATTAGGCAATTTGTTCGTGACAGGCCAGCAGTTATTTTTGCGCCACGTAAATCATTTCGATGAAAAAAAGCTTTCTCATTGTACGCATACACACACGCGAATAGAGACTTATTTTCTTTTGTCAGCGAGCAATCGAGATAAAATCGACATCGGCGAATAAATCTTAGTCCTTTGAAGCCAAGAAAGACCCTCGAGTTATCAATTATACTTTTAGCGTGACAATTAACTATTCAATTTTTACTGTCGAAAATATCGAAACTGTTGTGAAAGAATACAGTTGCTCACGAGAGAATTTGAACATTTACCATAGAAAATTTCTATATTCGTATTGTATGGATTATATGAAACATTTTGATGTTCCATTAGTTCCGTAATAAGGTTATTATAATAATTATAATAATAATTATATTGATAGATTTTCGAGTCGAGTTTAGTTGTAGTGTCAATTAAATTTCTAAATATTTCGTATAACGCGCATGATATATACATAAAATGTTTCTATGTACAAGTGTACAGGCTATTCACGAGCCACTGTACGTTAAATAATAGGGAACTTCGTCTATTGAGTTAGTCGGGTTATAAATAGACGTCGACTGATAAATGAAACTGATGTTTAAATGTTACACAATCTCACGAGTTTGCTCTAATTACACGTACTGGAAAGAATCAAAGCAAATCTAACGGCATTCCGATCTTTGCAAGCAGTGTGAATGCTATTTCGATTTTCCTTGTTTCGGGGCACATAAATACTCACAAAAAACCGTGCCAAACATCGTTTAATCAGCAACGGTCTGTACGTCACGGTGCTTATTTACTAGTCTAACAAGCGTATTGCGTATAATCGTAATATTTTGTTTCAACAAATATTTCGCATACGCGCGTTTCAAACTCGTTGAAAGCTAAATTAATATCCGTGGAAAATATGGAACGTTGGATAATCACAAAAAAGGAAAGGATATGTCGTTTCATCCTTAAACGTAGAAAAATCATCGCAGAAATTTTTGCGAACGTCATTTTAATGAGATTTTAAAACGTAAAGTAAGAATTAATTCACCTCGTTTCCATTAGAGAATTCTATCTCTTCGAATCTCCATTGAGCCCGCGATGAAACATCAGCGGATCCTTCAATTTGCTCGTCCCTATTCCAATTTTAAATCTTTCGACTATTTCAACACTTACCCTTCTCCATCTCCTTCGTATAATTTCCGATTATACAATTATAAGGTTATGAAATCGAACTTTTCTAAGGAATCGAATTAAACCGGTGTCCTTTTCCCACTGATCTACGTCCTTTTCTACTTATCCAGGACCCGTTTCTTTCCTCGAGGTTTCTTTTTCCTCGAATGTCGCTTGTTTTCTATAGGGAACAAAAAGGAATGGCGGCGCAACAGGGACGGGGAGAGGGTCGACGAAGAGATGAAAAGAAAGGGAAGCCAAGAAGAAAGGTGCACCCCTATTCCAACGACTGCTTGCTGCCCCATTACGTAATCGACGTGCTTTCCTTCGTTCCTGCCTTTCTCGCTTCGGGAACAGAGATTATGAAATTTTTTCCGTAACAAATCTTCCGTAACATAGTACAGTGGATCATCAAAGTATCTCGACACTCTTTGAAATTTTCTATGCGTAGGATTTTAAAATGAAGTACCGTAAGGAGACACAACTTTCGTGATTATATTGAGAAATTTTGGAACGCATCTGAAAATTTATATAGAAGTTACAACAGTTTATTGAAAGCGTACACTTAGCAAAGCTCACCAAGCTGTTTGAACAGTCAATTATTCGCTATGGTATTAATAAGCCATAATATTTAGTGAAATTACTTTTAGCACTAATTGTATGTTTAGGACTACTATTCATGATGTATACTAATTTTTCGCAATAAGTATCTTGTCACTTCTATGTACATTTTCGGATTAATTTCAAATTTTATTATTATAATTATGACAGTCATGTCTCGTGACAATGCTGATGAAATTCAAAAAAGTTTCGTATAATGCATATAATACATTCGTAAGAACTTTTTGTGATAAGTGTTTGAACAATCTCGTGATCTATTATAAGAACGGCAATGGTAAATCCGAGAATGACACCTGATTTTTCCTTCCGTCGCTTCTCCACTTTCCTTCTCTCCCTTTCCCCTATGTTCTCTCCTTTGAAACGACGAGACGTTACGGCAGACCCGATTTCCGAGAATTGTACGCGTTACAAATAACCGGGTGTAAATAGCACGAGAGCAAGTCTATTAATTAGAGGGAGAGACATAGAGAGACAAGTAGGGAGAAACTCGTTTATTGCTTTCGATCGGGCGGCTCTCTTTAATAATTTCGAACGCCTGCACAAGGTGGAATTATTATTAGTCTGCCGATTATTTAATCGCAATTTATGTGTTTTGCGTTTTGTTTCTAGATTTTGTAATTTTGAATCTCAAAATCTCCCTTATTCGATGGTTAAAAATTAACAGAAACGCGAATTTCTTAGTAACCTGGTTTTTAAAATGATTAAATTTCATCCTCGATTTATTTTGTCGTAATTAACGAGATTTCTACCTTTCGGTATTATGTTCGGTATTATGACCGGTTTTGTAAGTGAAATTTTAGAAGGATAGATAAGTTTAAATTATTAGAAATGTTCTATAATATTATTTTTAAATTTATTATACTATTTATTTCAAGATATACTGTAGGATTTTTATGCATCCATAGGTAATTTGAAGGTATAAAAATGACTAAAATGATCACATAATTTATAAAAATACAACAAGTTTCTCAAATATACCTATATTTAGTGCATAAAATAATTTTCTACTTTTCATTTTTCTAATTGCATTCATTAAAATACGAATTTGCATAAATATCCGCACTGTAGATCTGCTCTTTTAATTAAGTTGCAAGAATTATTTTGTGTAGTTAATATATATACACTATATTTATTTTCATAAATTATTTTATATTAATTTTTATATTAATCTATTTCCAAATATATAGAATTTTGAGAACCGCAGTAAGAAGAAACAATTAGTCCCATTATTGCTAGATAATGCTATTATTGCATTATTGCAATATTGCTAGACTAGCAACTGTATTATTGCTAGATGAATAAATTTCTCGATCAGTGAAGGAAAGTGCCATTTATTATTTCACTGCATAGTATAATTAAATTATATGTTCTCTTTTATGAGTCGACTGCGATTCTTCTAGCTGTTATCTTGAATTGAAGTAGTAAAGTAGGAATGGGTCGGAATAATGAGTCATTTTAATTAAAACAGTACGTCTGAGTTAAGTGAACAGAGCTTGTCTTTTCTAAAGTATCGAGGAACTTCACTTCGCTTTCGAATATATTCGCTCAATAATTTAATTGAGGCGTGAAAAAGTTACATTATTCTTCGTTGAACCTCTTCAAATGAATTGCTTCGTCAGTCATACGTTACAATCTACAACAACTACACAAATAAAATTTTGTTTCTGACATTCAATAGGGCATTTGCACTAAATATCACCAAGATAAATCCCATTATTTATATACATATGGTCATGCATATATGTATATATATTTCTTCAAAAATGAAATAATCGTTTATTGAAATTAATTTCCATTATGTTTATTAGACCATAATACTTTCCACGTCTTTTATATTTTCTTGTTATTTCATTACAAGCTAGCTTTCCGTCCGCGCAGTGTTTGAATATATGTTTCTTACCTTCTTACTGAACAGACTTTGGGAGTTGACTTTCGAAAAACGCTGAAATATGTGTTTGTTTATTTTTAATGACGTGTTTATATGCCGAATTGTACATGCCCAACTTTAACAATTTGTAAAATATGTGTATCCTTTAAAACAAATGGGTATCTTTTATCTCTATTTTATTTATGTTTAGGCTGGGCATTGATGAGTGTATCAGTTACTTTCGCATTATATATTAATAAATTTATCTATCTATTCTATCTATCTACCTGTCTATATATATATACAGATCTATTATTCCTTAACACTATGCGTATCTTAAAATGTAAGATATCAAATAAAGTAAAATGTATCCCAATAAATATAACAAGTAGGTGTTCTAACACCTAAATAGTTAAAGTGTTAAATAACGCTTATCTCACGATCAAGAATCTCCATTCAGAATACATCTCTCGTTGTAACAAACTCCAATCGTCATTCTTTTCAGTTGCCGACGTTCCAGTATCAGAGAGAATAAGAAAAGGAATGAAGAAAAAAGAAAAAGGAAAAGAATGAAAAAGAGAATCTACGCGAGAGAAACGAAGATCGTTACGGTCCATTAACGCCTGCAAGAAGTTCAATGATCCATCGCAAATGGGACTCTGGTTGGCATTTTCAGCGTAAATATCACGTCAGAGGGAATCCAGTCTGTGATAAATTATTCGGAATAGAAGACAAGGTAAGGATGGCGCATAGGTCTGTCCATTTCGACGATATTTTAATTATCGACTAATTGCGTTGAACGGCCATTCCTTGCGCCGATCTCGTCGCGTTACGTGACTTTTCGCGATCTGAATCGCCGGACCGAATTTATAATTAGCAACGAACTCCCTCTGGCACGTATGGTTTCATTTACGGATCGGCCTGAATGTAGTCCAGATGAGCTGTTATGCTCCATCGCTACGCCAACACAGATTCTGTCCGGGTAAACAACGAGCGACGTGATCATTTCTGTCGAAGTATCGTGACATGAATTCGCGGCCATTATCGTAGGATTTCCGTGATTCCACAAAATGTTCTGGGACCTTGTGATTGATCCTCGTTTGGAAAGTTAAGACGAAAGTCATAAAAATCGAGGGGCTGAATCGTTGATGGATTCATTTGGATTGTTAGAATTTTTTATAGTTTCATGTATTTTTATGAATGCCGATGATATTTTATGACAATCCATATAAAAATTTGGTCTGTAATAGTTGAATGCTCGCATTGTAAAGTGAAAGCACCATGTTTATATTATCTGCTATGTAAAAAGGTAGCCTCTAGTGTTGGAATGCGCAAAGAAATTTGCTTCTAATTTTGATTTATTTATCATAGATGTGTAAGATAATATTCTACATCGCATTACATTACATTATATCATTGTAATACTCACTGGTAATAAACATCGTCTATTATATGCATAAGTAAGTTATATACGTTCAGCGATATCTTTCAGCGTATCGATTGTGTGGGATTAGGATTAGAGTAAAAGATTTTGAGTGGATTATTAGGATCATAATACGTCTTCAGTTCCTCTTGTGTGCTTTGAAAGAGTAGACTATTGTGTGGAAATGATACGAGATATATGCTCCTAGTTTTCTTTAAGGTTCCTTTTTAAATATTCGGTTTCTTTACATAAACTATCTCTGGTAACGCCATGCAACATTTTCACGTCGGTAAGGCAAGTACACTTCACCTAAAGCTGTCATTCACACGTTTCTAGTATATCTTCTGTTTTTATACGAGTATATATCTTAGAACCGGTCTAATATATTTTAATATTGTATTATAATCTGATCTATCTTACTTTTTCTCCAGTCTTGACTTAGTAGAAATTTGTTTCTTTTGTTCGTATTTTGTATTTTGGAAACATCTTTTTTAGTCGTGCAGCAATTTTTTTTTTGTTACCGTAGTTTCTTTTTTTGATAGTTTCATGTTGTTTCTTACTATTAAACTCTACTGCTTTTCTTCATTACTTTTTTCATTGTTGGAATTCTTTTTTCATTGTATTTGCGACGTTTTATCATTGACGGAAATTTCTCTTTGACGTTTCCTTGCCTTTTAATTTCTGAAATTTCGTTTTTTGGTACTCCTATGTTATTCACTATTGACTTTTTTGCACAATTCTTTAGAAAATCGAAGACTTCTCACTCTAAAATCCCCATAATACCCCTATAGTAGAAGTATTGTCTTCCAAATATCGAAATCTTTCAACATCCCAATTTTTAACTATGTTATTATAGCCTTCACGAAGATTGTCGAAAAAATTTCCAGAATAATTTGGTAGGCGTCAGAAACAATTTTTAAGAAAATCTATATGCAAGAATATATAAAATATTTAAGGTATAGTACAAAGTAAAGCAATCTTTTACTTACGCTCAGTTTTTCAACGTTATTTATAAAAATGTAACATTGTGCCAATATTCACAATCTAGTAATTATGTAATTCTTTATTAATTTTAATCTTCAAATCTTCATCAAGGGCTCGAATGCTTGAGAAGAATAATAAATGAAAAAATAATAAAATATTTCTTATTCGACGAAGGATGACGTGAATAGGATCGATAATATCCGAAAGAGATGTTTGTGCTCCATTCCCTGGTTCAATATTTTGGAAAAGGGCGAAGGTAAATGGATTCCGTGTGATACGAATCCTCGAGTAATCGTGATCGGTCGGCTGCTCGCAGTAATGTTAACAATGAATGACAATTCATGCACGTTGCAAGAATTTGATTCCCTTATGCCTCTTCATGTTTTAATTACATCATCTGATAGCTTCTGCTATGAAATTAGTCAAATTAGTAAAAAAACTTGACTCCGCTTGAGGAGACAACGTGGAGATAAACCATCGAAAGAAAATCACTCAAGGAACTTTTTTCTCAACGTCTCTAGCATCTCTTGTTTCCTTTGAAATCTTTTAAATTCATCTGTATAATCCAGTATATGAAGACTTTGTGTCGATTTTAGATTATAAATTTTACCGTATATGAGTGTAATAACTATTTAAGAAAATAAGTTCATTGTTCACTTGAATTGCCAGTCCATTTCTTGGTCAGAATAACTTCTTTGTTTTGGGAGTAGCGTGGATACACTGTGAAGCTTCTTGGTAAATTGTGTCAACTACTCCCTTCGATCCAGATAGATTCGTTTATATCAGTCACCTCTTACCAATTTTTTCACCTTCATTTTGTCTGTCCTGAGCTAAAAAACTGTCTACCCTTGAATAACCATGAAAACCTGTCTAAAACACGGGTGCCGATGAAATATGGATCATTCAGCCTGTGTGCGACACTTCCCAAGAGTATCGAGCATCTCGAAATATATTTCTATTTGGAACCAAGATGAAGCGTGAAGGGCGCAATCTAAGAATGAAATATCGTATAGACTTCTTCTGGAAGATTTCATCGAACTTTTCTGTTTCGTCTAACTTTACCCAAATTCCATGAAATTTTATACTTTAATAATTACATTACTCTTTAATAATTTTCGAACAAAATAATCTTATCGTAACATAAAACAGAATTTTCATATGAATTTCACTTGTGCCACTCCTCCACTAATGTATTATATTTTATCCTTCTCTCGTATATTTTAATAATTGGCTATCAATTTCAGGATATTTTGGTAAATTAGGACAGCATTTGTAGGTTTATTTGAACGAATCAAAGCCTACATTATAATAATAATTTATCAATGAAGTTTCTACTAAACAACTTTCTTCGGTAATTATTTTATTTCTAGCCACACAGTACACGTCGCTGTGGTTTAATTGAACAGGGAAAACAAATTTGGTTTCACAGTAAATATTTGTATTGTAGTTTGAAGTCTGTATTTTTATCAGAATAATATCATGCGGAGATGTTACCGCAACGTTTATTTAAACTTCATCATTTACTCAGGGGTGAAGATACTCTAAACGGTTATTTTCAGCGATGATATTTTTTTTCGCCTACGTTAGACGTAGAACATATATTTTCTTCAAGTACAAGAGTTTCAATCGCGCAATCCTTAGCTACAAAAATAACCAAGACGCAAATAAACTGCACTAATTATAATATTTATTCCCCACTATATGTCTAATGACTACAAAGAAAAAAGGAAATATATTTCTCCGTGGTGTTTTATGCGTGTAAATCGATCTTTCCTTGTTTCACCTTGTTAATCAAAACTTTTTACTATATGATCTTGTTCCTTTCATGTTTCTTTTATTCGTATATATTCGTATACTAATAATTTCTCGATGAATTAACCTAAATAGTGTCTCAACATTGAGACGATTTCTTCGCGTTTTATTTCAATAAACTCAAGAAAATGGAGCAGTGTTTTAAAAAGAACGATGACATGCCGCGATCGAACATCTACCGAAACGCTTTTATGATAATGTGGCGACGTTTAAGAATCAAAAATGGCCAGTGGGAATCATAGGATGGTAAGTTAAACCGCGAATATCGTCTAAGCTTCGTGCAAACCAGAAATAGAATCTGGGTTTACAGTAGAGGCAATAGCCTCTTTCAGAATTGAGCGCGGACTGTCAACCCTATCGTGGCTTCGATAGTCTTTTTCTGCCTTCTTCCATTCAAATCGTCTGGTTTCCCAGGACGTTGTAATCGAAAGATAAAAAGAGAGACAGAGTTCGAAATTAAACCCTGCTCGTGAAATATATTTAGATTTCGCCTTTCGTTTGAATAAATATCCACAGCGATCAAGCAAGTGATAAAAAGTTTAATGAATGCGCGATCGTCGGGCGCAGACGACATTATTTGAAAGTTTCACGTAAAAGTTTTCAATTTATCGAGAAAAGGAAGGGATTTTCAATGCATAATTATCAGCGATTATCAAAGGTAATGAGTAAATAATTAGCCATGGGTAGAGTAGGGTGGAATTTAAAGGGTGTTAAAGGAATTTTAAGTTGTGTAAAATGATTTCTTGATAGCAAACAGAATTCAGTTTTAGTACACGTTGTTCTACTTCAAGAAAACGATTATAGACAGACTTTATTGAATATCCTATTCACAAAAGTAAAATTACTTTATTTAGAGCTGTTTGAATTCCAGTAATCTGACGTTAAGTGGACAGCTAATAGAAAGTAGAAATTATTTTATCTGGCATTTGTCATTCCTTTCATATCAAAAAATCTCAAGTTCACTTGAGAGGAAGGATATTTTAAGACAAGTAAAGTAGTAGCTTTACATTGATACAATTTCAAGCTGCTTTAAATAATTTCGAATTCACATAACTTGGCTAGCTTTAACCTAACGCATAATACCTACTCGTCAGACCGACAAAATTAACATATCGGGATTACTTTCTACAACAAACGAACGATATCTTCTTTCACGTCCACTAAACAAACACTTGGAACTCGGCCCATTTTCCAGGACAACGAGCGCGAGAGGAAAGAAACTTAATTTTTTATTCGCGTATAAAGAAATCCTCGCACACTCGTTAGGAACGGCTCGATTTTCGAGGCAAAATATTGTCCCCACGGCAATCCCTTGAACAAAGTTCAAAGCGTACTGCCGCTGCAAATTAGTGAACACGGAAGTTTTGTGGCTTTGTATATTCACTCAGTGGTGGCAGAGTTCTTGTTTTCCTCGAGAGACGTTGAAAAGCGTCTAACGCGTGACTCGTTCGCAGGACGAAAACGCGGTTTCACTCCCGGCCAGTCCTAATTAACGCTGCTTTTCGAACGACACTCTAAAGTCCACAGGATTAATTAAATCCTGCGCGTCGATTGTATTTGTCTCGCGGTTCATTCACTCGTTCGACATGTAACGGCTTGAAGAAAATGAATTTATCGCAAGATCACCCCTTGCTGCGTCGACCCACGACTATAAGGTTGTCTCGAGGCCTGTTCTCGTAATTGCTAAGATAATAAACGGAAGGAATTATGGGCGACGTGGCTCAGGGAGTACAACGCCTTTGCTTTTCACCCATTCGTTCTCGAATATCTTTAATTTAACGAGGGTTCAACAACCAGACAGGTTGACGCCGAGGATTAAACACACCTTTAATCGCGATCAGATATACGATTCTTTCCCTCTTTGAAATCCTCTGACGCGTAACGAATGATAATCATTTCGAGTGGAAAAAAAGTTATTCCAGCATGAAAAATTTTTTGTGTCCTGATTCCCTTTATGCAGCTAATAAATTTGAAATACGTATTATAACGGTTGTAGCGTATCTCTCTTTGATTGTTTTATTTTGTCAGACTTTTCTTTGGAAGTATTGTTTCGTCTATCATAAAGAGACTAATGTTCTTACGCGCTTTGACGAGTTTCTCTTCTTTTATATTAATGTTTAATATATTATAATTATAATTAGATAGAATGGAGAAACGATGAGAACGTGTTATGAGTTATACATTTCGCTTGTCGTACAGAAAGCGATATTTTATGGGAGCCTTCATGACGGTTGCAATTTATGAGACCGATGTACGATCGTAATGAATCGACTCGTATTTTCTGAATACGTTTCGTATTTCACGCAAAATGAGGGGAATAAAGAATTCTGGTATCAGACTAGGAATATCTTGATCTGATTTTCTCATTGAAACCTGAGACTTTGTATCTATCCTTATTACTTAGCAAAAAGTCGCATGATCAATTCGTAATTATTAGAATAGAATAGAAATTTGATTAGTTTACAATGGCGTATTTTCTTGAATTAGGTATTTATCTTCCTTATTGATATCTCTCACTTAGAAAATTATCACATTACAATGGACACGTAGCACTTGAAAGTATAGTCAACTTTAACAATAATGATACAATAATAGCAAATAATAGTAAGGAATGGGGTTGACAAAATAGAAATTTGTTCAATTGCAATCGAATCATTGAGAATCGATCTACCAATCAGTTAATTCGTAAGAACAAACCATCGTAATTTTTAATATCTTTTATATTAAAATTTACCTATCGAAAAATCCTTATAGTATAGAGATATATATTCCTATATATGTCTCCAATAAAATATATCTCTAACAAAAATTTACTGAAATATTGACACATATAAAAATAAGATAAATCAAATATAACCTCTTTTCACAATCTTCAATTTTTTCAAAAAAGTTTTCCAATCACAAAAAGTTCTATTAATAGCTCAAAAATGAAACATCAAAAATCCGGATTCCCTCCGATTTGCATCTTCTTTGCTTATTTCTATTTTTCACCCTACAGGTAAATTTCCTCGACCGCGGCGTTCAATAACCCAGTAGGTTGACGACCGGGGTTAAATTCCGTTTAGTTTACAATCGGGAATACAACGCTTCCCGCGTGGTTGCGTTCTCATAACCTTCATTAAATGCGAGGATATATTCGCGACAGATCGTCTTACTGCGGTAAGCTCGCGACGAGGGTTAGGCATCTCCCCTTGCCTACGTCGTTTATGCCATACCACTCCTTCATTCCTCGAGGAACTTGTTAAAAAGTGTAAAAAAAGTTTGTTTTTCTCCGTCACTGCCGAAGTCAGTCGTCAAGGAAAAAAAAGATCGGCGAACTCTTCAATCGCGTTTCGTTATGAAATTATCGTAGAGAATGTTGTCGCTGCTTAAAGATTAAAGTAGAAAATGATGGGAAAACTGTAAGCTTATTGAATTTATAGGTAACGTCGAAGCGAGGGAACATCTGGTATTTTAACTATGCTTTTAATATTCGACGTTAATTTACGTAATATCGTAATTACTTAGCTCTAAGTATTTTCTTTTTATATACGTAACCGGGCATTTTGCGAATAGTTACTCTTTGACATTTTGGATTAATACGTTTTGTATATTTTTTTACTACTTATAGCACTTTTGTATATCGTATTAGATACTTTATATACTTTATTATGAATATGAGGGGTATTTTTCAATAATCAAATATTTATTGATTTACTATTTTTTTTTGAGATAGTCGAGTGTTGTGCAAATAATTCTTTTTGGGGATTTTTAAGAATTTTTAGAGAAATTGCGATATAGGTTGTTTAGAAAATTAAGATATTATTGCACGTGTAACTACAAATACTATTTTGTAAGATTTCTAGAAAATCTATTAATGTGTATAAAAGTGACATCCAGATAGTTGACGAAGATTTATTTCTCAAACATTAGTTTCTTTCCGCAGCTAGCGAATTGTACATCTTGTATACCTTTAAAGCAGACATTGTCATGGAACAAGTACTTACATTTATCTAACCGTAGGGGATCGAGTTTGAAGATTAAAAGTGTTCTCCAAAGTGTCGACTCTCACGACTTGCAAACTATTATAGGTAGAAAAAAAACTTTACGGACAGAACTTTTTTGCTCAATATTCTTTCCAAGGATTTAGCGAGAACAAATTGATATTACGATAATATTTCGTACTATATATCCTTTAAACATTTCTATTTTTATTAATAGTAATTTAAGAAACAAGCAATATTTGTATTCATAAATTAATTTGCGAAATAAATAATGTGTATTTCACGTGAGTTATAAAAACGAAATGTTCTTATTTATATGCCTGTCGATGTGCTTAGGTTTACGGGCGTTTCTTATGTACCTATCTCTACGAGCACCCGTCAAATTGGCGGGTAAACGAAAATACGCATTTTCTTTGAAAAATCGATATATTCAAATTAAGTCTGAATTGAACAATATTAGGTTTCACGTTTAAATAAATTATTAATAAGTAAAAAATCTTTTTTTAAAAATTATCACGGAAATGATAACAATAATATTAACGGTATAGGGTAATCATATTTATTGAGCACATTTTTTACAAATATGCTGAATTTTGTTTGTGCATTTTCTGCATACGATCTTTTCGCAATATATACAACAATTATTGCTTCTATTTTTTTTGCAGTAGGCTACTTGGCAATTTTTTCGCACTTTTGACGTTGTAGGTGACAGAAATGAAGCGTCTGATCTTTGACAAAATATGAACTCCTTTCTGTATATTTTCGATCCGGTGCACTCTTTACATAATATCCACGCGATTATCGCTGCCAAATCTAAAATATTGAAAAAGACTTGAAGGGGCCATCGGAAACTCCCTGCTTTCACACTATATTTGCGTGACATCTGGTTAACGACGTCCACACCA
The DNA here is from genome assembly GCA_905332935.1 of Bombus hortorum. Lineage (NCBI taxonomy): Eukaryota > Metazoa > Arthropoda > Insecta > Hymenoptera > Apidae > Bombus > Bombus hortorum. Next base: position 1,350,123 of record HG995197.1, read on the forward strand.
AATTTTGTTTTATTATAAAAAGCAATGATTTCTGGAACACGTTTATAATTGTCTTCTACTTGTATACCAGTATGTTTGGTGCTTAGAAGGAGGACTTTTACGTTAGGTTTACTTTTATACACAGTAAGCGTGCAGTTTTTTGATTTATATAAATTTGAGAAAAACGAAGTCATCTTGTCCTTTTTTCCCTTGAGCATCGGGTTTCATCTTTCCCCATATAAGGGAATGATCTCGCTTCATATGCGTCCCGGGCATATAGAATTTCTAGAAAACTACGCAACTTAGCAACTGTGATTGTCCAGCCTTTTTTCAAAATTCGATGCGCCTCGGTTTCAGTACAATCTTTTATCTGTTCCATTATGTGTCTGTCAATTATCAATTCAAAAGTACTAGTTACACAACACGATATAATATTTGTCTTAACGTAGCCAGTAAGCTCTGCGATATCCTTGAATATCACACAAATGGGCGTCCTACCCCTAGATCCGCCTGCTTTTATGCACTGTGTCCCGTCAATTGCAATTTCAATTTCACCTATTACATTTTGGGATGTGCTTGGAATGCTCGTCCTTTCATCCTCGGAGTCAGAACTAGAAAGAATACGCATCCTTTTCTTGTTACGATACACTTTCAAGAAATGTTCCTTCTATCTTTCAACTTTCAATGTATTCAGAACTTTCACTGTCAGCTTCGCTTTGGCCTAATTCATACTGGTCTTCTTCGGAGGTGTCGTCAGAACAATCTTCATTGATATTGACAATTTTGTTCAATATCTTATTATATCTCCTGGATTTACTTATGATTGCTAGAAAAGGGAGATTGGTCAAAATAAGAAAGTACTGTGCCCAAATTCAATGATCCTATTGTAAATACTTACAATAAGCGGAGACAATAATGGGAAATGTCTACAATAACTTAAACCTTTGCACACTGTCTTTGAAAAACGGATTGTTTATGAAATCAGCTAGCCCATCAATTTGACGGATTTCGTAGGAATAGGTATGCTACATACAGATTTCAAAAATTAGAAAGCCTAGGAAAAAATAATTGTATGTATAAATTCTATAGATGAAATGATTAATTTACGATGCAAAATGGTTAAAATTGATGCTGCGGTTTTTGGGATATTTCATTTCGAAGTTTGAAATCCATCAAATTGACGGGTCCCGTTAAGAACATTGGTCCGCTATCTTTACAAGTTTCCACTCTAACGAGATAAAATCAGCACGAAGAATTACGAAGCAGATTGAAATGAAGCACGAAAAATGAAACGATTCACGTTGAAAGATCCATGATCGTCGATTGAATGATAAAATTAGAATTTTCTCCATGTCTTGCTTCTTTTGGTCCCGCTTATCTCAACCGTTGAAAAGATCACTTTGGCAGCCTCTTTCTCGAGCCGTTCGAGCATTCGCGTTTCCGCGAGCCTTCTTATACCTTGGGAGAGGGGCTGTTTACTCGGCCGCGAAGCCTAGCAGACAAAGCTATCGATTACTGGTCGACTACGTGTCGTTAAATACGACACAACGGGTTTGGCTCGAGCTTGATAAGCTGACAACTCCTTGTCAAAGGCGGTGACGGAGCGCGATGAGGGCTCCCTTTGAGTCTAGGATGCAGATACATGTATCTGTGTCCTGTGTATATCGGAGGAAAATACGGTGTTTAAGGTGGGTGCACATTGCACATGTGCAACGTCTTCAGTGGGGTTCAGCGATTCTTTTGTGTTCATTATGTTCTGTTCTGTTCACTGTGATATCAGATTTTAGGTCACAATACGGAATTTCAAATTACAATTGTATATCTTCTAGATATAAATTTTGTTTTCTGGTTTCTTGAATTGGATGATTTTTGTATTTGGAATGCTAGGATGTCCTTGGACGATCAATAATATTGTCAATATAATATCGTCAACAATATTCTCACCGAAAATGCGGTTTGTTAATAAATATTGGCAATCTTCTATTGACAATACATATTGATCCTTTTAGTTCAAATATTGACAAATATCGTAATATATATATATATATATATATATATATATATATATATATATAACTTTTATATTTGTTATATATATATAACCGAAAGACTGATAGTCTGAGTGCACTCTTAGAATTCTGATCTTAAAGTTTTACATTACTATCGTATATCGGATTTGAAGTTTATATTTAACGGTAGTTAATATTTTACGTTTAATATTTAATACTTCTGAATTTTGCTATCTCGAGCTCTGTATTCATTATTCATAAGCCATTTATTTAGTATTTATCTTCGAAATGTGTTTCTCTGAGTTTGATGAAGTATTCCTGTATCTTCACGGAGTGATCTGTGGAGTTTATTGTGCGATTCCATCAAGTAATACAGTAACTAAAGATGGGCAATTTTATCGTTATTTTAATCTGGTTTGTTTGCTTTCTATCTAGTTTGCTCGTTTGCTATTTAGAATTAACATTATAATATGACGGGACTTTACATACCGAAGTAAAAGTAATATTTACAAATGTAAATTAATCAACGGATTATTGATCAATGTGCGCGAAATTCAAGGTCACGTAAAATGATTCTCTCTTTTCTCACCCGTTGCTATTATATAAATGCGGGTTGTAATAATGTGGAGCGTATTGCATAATCTAGAATCATAAATAATTTTGCATTTAAAAGCTAATTTAATTCCAATTTCCTTTTTTAAATTTATGTTCATTTCAAATGAAATGAACGAAGCAGAAGCATACCTAGTTAACCCTCTGACAGTGTAATAAAATGAAGAAAAATTAAGAGAGAAATCTATCAAACAATCATATTTCTATCGCTGTGATTTCTTATAATTTTGATATAAGTTAAGATTTTTCTGGAAAATAAATATTAGTAATTGCCTCAGTTTCTTTTTTATTACACTGTGAGAAAACCAAAACTATTTTTCATATTTCTTATATTATTATTTATTAATTTGTCTCCATTTCTTTTACTAAGCAAAATTGGCAACTTTATAAAGAATAAAGCCTTTCTCACTTTACAAATTCATTAATTAATAAATAAACATAAGATTAGTGATTTCAAAAGCTAACTTATATAATCACAAAGATGTAAACCCCACGTCTCAAAGATTGAACAAAAGACACAATAAGTGGAAATGTCAACCTACCGAAAGTCCCCGCAACTCTGCCCCAATCAAACGCAGATTGCAATATAAGGATTGGTTAAAAATTGTGGTTTCTGAGAACCACCGCGACGGACTTTGGCTCTTGTATTATGTACACGTGCAGCTGTGACCTGATTTATAAACTTTTTATGGTCACATTCGTTTCATATACGGAAACAGACTTTCGTTTCTTTTCATAGTTTTATTCCATTTGCTGTTACGCTTGTTGTCCAAGCGCGTAGCAGAAACATGTGCTATATTTTCAGCAGCGTTGAAACCAGCCTGAAACAAGCTTTGGCTCGTCTCGATATTACTAATATTCTCGTAATATTGCCGAACATAACTTTCAGATCGGAAGTTCGACAAAGTTAACGGCAGAACGACCTACCGTGAACTTTACATCGTTTCACCCGAGTTATCCGACTGTCTCAGGTTTCCGTCAACCAACTTCCATTGAATTCTCACAAACTGTCCTCTATTCTACCTTGTACTGGTTGTCCTTTGGGTGATTTTGCCACAATGATTTATTCTTCTCTCGATTAGTTGCTTTGTAATTGCTGGATGTGTGTCTAACTGAGGAAGTCACATGTGTTTTTGTTCTCATGTGCCGTTCTTGCATAAAGTGTAAGAAGAGGCAATGTGTCAGAGATAGATGCATATTTTTACAACTGAGACGCTGAGAAGCCATAATTCATTCCATAAATTAAAATGCATAGCGAGATTTTAATTACAAACATCGTTCTGTGTAATTATTTTTGGAATTGATGACTATTTGTTGCTATTTTTTTTATAAGAAATTTATGAAAACAAGATTTCTTCTTTGAAATGTTGAATATTAATTACGTCTTCGGATAACATAAAATTAATAATTCTATGAAGAATGAAACTGATCAATTTGGGCTTTGACAGGATTTGCAATTGTAGTTTAGCTTCTGAATATAATGTCAATCTTTTTAGTCATCAATAAAATATATAATATAAGATAGATATAAATCTTTATTTTTTGTAAATCTTCCAATTTCACAATATAAGTACATGATTAGTAAAATTCATAATTTAGATAGATTTTCAATTTACAAAGGGTAAATGATTTATTTTCGTTTTGATTTCATTTTTTGGAAAAAGATGATACAAATATTAGTACGTTCCAAAATGAAGTAAATTTGAAAAAACAATATGTACTTGCTGATTACATTTTTCTTTATATTCCACGAAACCTTATATAATTTTCTGTTTTCCACGAAATCTTCTCAATTTTACATTCTACTTCGCTGATCCTCTTTATCTTTACAGAACAAAATTGTTATCGTGCTCGGGACAAAATCTCTTAGCTAAATTCTCAAGAATTTTCATGCTTTAAATGTTAAGTCCAGGGAAAAAACATATCGAGCGGTCTGTATAGCCATTCGTCTTATAGATTTCTCGAAAGTCAGTGAAGAACAAAGAAGGTAAACGTGTCCCTCCTGTAGGGGAAACACGAGTAGAATCGAGTTTGCGTTACACGGCTGTGTATATAAAAGGATACACGAGGTCTTCACGGGGCTCGCGATTGAAAATCCTCGACCACTACGGAAACGATTTTTCTGTTTCTTTACGACCCTATTCTTAGGGTGAACAATTTACCAGGGTTTTATCACTTCCTTTATTTTCCTTAATATCTCTTTCGTTTGCTCATTTTCTAACAATAAAGGAATATGGAAAGAATAAAAGATTTTCATTTATAATTATGACTTTGCAATAATTATCGTAGTTGAATTTTGTTAGTACGCTGAGAGAAGTAATTTTCCGAATCTCTTGGTCTTTATTTAATACTTCTTAATCGTTTCTTTTTTAATGATTTTTCTTAAACGAAGGAATATCAAAAGAAAATTTCTTATAATCAAACATCGCTTCTTTCTCAATAAATTTATGAAATAGATTATCTATCAAGGCTTTATCTCGTAACTATACATTTTCATCGATGCGATAGAATCTGGGGCGTTGAAACATTTAACGAATGACTGTATAGAGATAAATTGTGGGAAGAATCAAAGTATACATAGCATGAAGACATTAGCAGAGGCAATATGCAAAAAAATGTACGCTCTTGATATAAGTTACTACTGCAGATATAGAGATTTTTTTTCTAATTAAATAAGTAAGCTAATTATTTAATATATAATTAGATAATTTTGGAAGAGGAAGTTCTACAGGAACTATCTTTTTTTCTCAATTTCTTTTACGAAGTTAAAGTATTACACAACTACTTTTCCCTCGAGATGTAAGAGAGCAATGAAATAATTCTCTTTGTCTCTACATGTTTACAAAAAAAAAAAAAAAAATCATGTAGAATTACAATCTCCTTATTTTCTTATTTCTGTCTAGTTACTTCTTATCGTTACTGCTGTTATGGTCAAGATTTGTTTCGCAGCGATCAAGTAGCTATCGAATAACGTTATGTAGTCACAGTTGTACGATTGATAAGGAGAGTACCGGTCATTTTTGACGACCAACCTTATTACTTCCTTCCAAAGAGTCGGTGGTTGAATGCAGTTTTCTCTATTCAAAGTTTCCCGTGGGTGATGTAATATCGTATCGAATGAAGCGTGTGCACAGTTAAAACGATTGCGACCGCACGTGCAATTTCCGTGCTTTCTTCACCCTATTTTTATAGACCTCGCGGATGGTTTCGCGACACGTGTTCGCCCTCCTTACGACACGCAAGCTGGAACAAACACGCGTGGAACTGCTCGAGTAACGGAGAAAAATTGACGTCGTCCCGGCGATCCCTTTGGCCATCGTCTTGGACGTAAATTACATTCATTGAAATAGACGTTTGGTCGCGTGTATTTGGCGAGCACGTGCAATGTTACCTGTTTTTTTTTTTTTTTTTTTTTTTTCGAACTTTAGCATGAAACGAGTTGCCATTCGGTCGTAAATTAAGTTTGTTAATTACATTTCACATCTTGTAAAATACTTTTTGCTGTTTAAAATTGACACTGCCGTTGATTTAAATATTAATAACACTAGTGTTTTTAGAACTTCTTGTAGAATTTTGTCGTGCAGTTTTTGACTAATTTGATGGTAAATTAAATTAGGCAAACTGGTAAATTATATATTACGTTTTATAAAAATATCTTTCGTATGAAGGAAAATTTGAAATTAAATATGGTGTTAATCAAATATTAATGGTTTTAGTATATGTATTTTCACTGTCCTCCTAAATATTTCAAAAATATTGATTATGATAATATTATAAAGATGATATATTAGATAAGGTATTATTACCGTGTTTTTAAATTTATCACTTATTTTTAGGAATCTTATTTCCCTCGGACTACAGGTTGTTGCCCTTTCTTCAGATTGTTGTAGTACAGTGTTTACTTGTAAAAACTAAAAATAAATGGCGTAATGATCAAGAAATTGCAGACAGAAGTGTCATATTTCTGTCCCGTAATATTCATTTGGTGTTATTTGGAAATCTTTTAAGTAAAAAGTAAGTAATATGTAAAAAGTACAAACTATTTTTCTAGAAATGTTTCTTTTAAATTAAAAATACTTATGAAAATGTGCCGTACTCATATTCCTTCTCTTATATCCCTTAGAATGCTCATTCTGCATTACTACAAAACTACTTTAATTTTGTTTTAATTATTCAAAAAATCGCCGCATATAAAAAATGCGTTCGTTTAATATTTCCTTGTCCATAATTATTATTTTAATATTTTTCATATGTCTTGGTCAAGAAATTTATGACCATTTGCCAGTAATTCAAGTCCGTGTAAGGTTTTCGACGGAATATTTTACACAACACAGATTACTATTTATTGAGAAAACGACTCATACAATCATAGCTTTCGTTTATTAATGAGTTTGCTGAACCCTATTCGCTTATCGGGCGGAATTGATCATTCTTATAGTGGTGTACGTGTTTCGAATACGTTTCCATGGTTGAAGCTGAGTAAACACCATCGATACAGTTGGAGAACAGAACTCGCGTATATATGCTTAGCTATGTTTATAGATTTTAATGGAGTTATTAAAAATGGACGAATGAAACTCGAATAAAATATATATACGTACTATTGTATAATAGTGTACATGAAATGTGTAACATTCAAAATATGCAATTTATTGCGATAATATACAGTAACAATTTGTTGCTGTATTAAAACAATATATATTTCAGAAAATTTTTCACATGAAATTATACCTAAATTTATTTGAATGCTCTAACATGAGTAACTTATGGTACTTATATATTTGCACAAAAGCAACTAATTTATGGTAATAAATTTGAAAGATAAATTCTGGCTATTAATCTCGAACTTTTTCCTGAATTTCAATGTTACAGACATAAGGTGTTAGGAAGGTAAAATTGCTATACTTTGTGCAGCTAAAGAAACAAATATTTTTTCTAGTTTACTCATTAACTGTATTTTAGCAAACAGAGATTGTCTTCTATATTTTATGTACAAAATATATCCTAATTTACAAACCCTAATCCCAAAAAGAAAAATTATTTCTCTTCAATACTATTACAAATCTTACTAGTCAACGTATGATCTTTAAAATAAAGTCAAATGAATCATTCGTACATTTTTACTTCCGATCCTCTATGTATATATATAAATTGGAACTTACTTTCGATACCGATATATAACATATTTTGAGGAGATATGGTTCGTGAAATAAAAAAGAGTCGACCGATAAACAAATTTTATTTCTGACCCAACTATTCTTTACCCAGAGATGCGATGAATATTAGCGTTTGAAACACATTTCCATTGCTTAAATACTATTTTCTCTTGACATGTAACAACACGTCGACGGCGTAATACCATTTAAAATGCATTTTCCCATAAAGATATGTAAGTGGTAGGAGAGCTATAAGACAGAGACGAGCGGAAGATAAAATTTAACGTTACGATAAAGAGAAGGCGGGTACAGTGGTATTGTCGTGCATGCATTTAATCGCCAGGCAACCTTCGGCCTAGATTATCAATCCATTATGCACATTTCCTCTTTCTGACAGTTTCTCCGCGGCAACTAATTCGTTTGACAAATTGCAGCGCGCGCGAACCCTCAACGAGATTCATTTCGAATAGCTTTTATCTCTTGTGATTGAACGAGAGTTCGACGATTTAACAGGGAGATTACGCGCACTACCTACTACTTCTACCAATCAGAGCAGATAAGATTCAACGAATTTGAATTCTCAATGGATTTTCTTCCTTTAACTTGAGATAAGTTCCTTTCGTCCTGTTTTAGAGAATCCGAGCGTTTTTAAACAATAAATTATGACGGATCCTAGGAGTACTCCGTGAAAATTAAATTTAGGTGTGGAGTGAAGTTGAAGCAAGTAGGTTTACGTAGCTTTTGTACGTTCAGTAAAATTGAAGGTGTAATTCGCTTTTATTTATTAGTTGGTTTATTAGGAAGTTAAATATTCAAAAAGATGATTCGTGAACTTTTTAGGTAATTGAGTGCTAATTCTTTAGAAAACAAATTTGAAATAAAAAATTTGAAGTAGAAAATTGTTAATCATTCAATGAAAAAATGTTTTCTCTTTCATGTGGGTGATCGAAGTTTTAGATTTGAAATGTTTAGAATAAAATATTACTTGCGTGTATTGTTTATTACTAAGAAGCTGATAAAAACAGCCTTATTTACCAAATAATATATTATTGTTCGGTAGAATTATATTGATAAATAACTCATTTTTATACTTAACTTTTTTAGATTTTTAAATATATTGCTCTTCTAACAAACCGACCGTATAATTTATATTTAGTAGATAACCTTTTGTTCGGACAAGTGAAACTGAAGTTGGAGTTTGAACTAAACTTCGTCACAAGTACAATTTGCCTTTATTGAATGGGTACTACATGTAATCCGTGCCATAGTACGAAGTTACAGCACAAAGGATTAAAATTATCGTAGGAGTAAAACGCGCAGGAAATTGTAAACACAGAGATTGCGTAGTCAATGATTCTCTTTAAATCAAAGTTATTTGAAGAAGAAGAAGAAAAAAGAATTAATATTGGCATAAAGTTACCAATACCAATGATATTATATTAATTTCATTGATCCGCAAAAAAATTGCAAACAACATTACGGTGATATTTATATAAAATACGGAACACCATAAAATCGACGAAAAATGTAATCTCGGAAAAATCTTGGCAGTGTCAAAATCGATTTACGATATTCGGGGCGATTTATTAGATCCTCGATTCTAAGCTTGTCGTAGAATTGACAGATGCGCATAAATATTAACGGACGTCCAAGGGGATGGGAACGACGAATTGCGCTGTGACGTAATACAGAGGGGGATTTCGAGGGTCAGACTGAAGGGAGGACTTTCGTTGAATATTTTAACTGTCTTCCGTAGGATCGCTTAATTAGTAAACACGATAGACTGAGGAAAAAGGGGAATAAGATACGATCGATGTAGAGATACATTGAGTACGTTAAAATCCTATCGACTAGAATAACAAGAGAAAAATTATAAAAAGAAGTCGAAAGAAAGTGCTATAATATACTCTGAAACTGGAGATTTTCGATGAATATCTCCTAAGAATGGATCTTCGACTCGATACTATTCCAATATGCATTTGTCAGGAGGATATCGATAAAAGTGCATAGAAGTCACGAATTTACGGAAGAAACACCGACGGAATTATTGAACTCTATTTCGTCAAACGCTATACGTTAGAAACCGTAGGAAAAAACGTGGTTTCAACGCCTTCTGCGCGAAATTTCTTCTATTTCGATGAAAAATTTGTCGTCATTTTTTTTGAAGGCGTCGAGAACCTAAGCTTGAATTTATCAGAGCGAGAAGCAAGAGAGAGAGAGAGAGAGAGAGAGAAATAAATTAAGAGAAAAAACGAATGAATAGGCATACAACTAGAGGAAGAAAATTGAGTGGAAAATGAGAAGTCGCGGTTGGTCGAGGTACAGCGGTGAACAGTGTTGGATGTTGGATCACTGAAAAAGTTGAGCAACTTTCAAACAAAATTGAGAATACTTTAATAAGACTGTCTTCATTTTGATCTTCTGAGAGTTTTCAACTTCAAGCATTCGTATCTTACTTAATAATCGGTACGTCCCTCGTCTTAGATTAAATAATAGTAAAATGGCGGAAGGTAGAAAGTTTGACGAGAATTTTAACAATGTGTTTCGAGTCTAGTTCATTCTGCACCCTTCATTTTCTCTGTGGTATTCTCTTTTTTTTTTTTTTTTTTTTTTATTAATACTGTAAGCGACCACGTGAACGAGAATCGATCGTGTTGCTTCCGCTAATTTAAATAGCAATTAGACGAATGCGCGAATTGATTGGAGTTCTTCTTCCCTTAAGTTTCTTCCCGTAATTGGGTGAGTCACGATCGATACAGCTTTTTTTTCGTTTGACAGCCTTGTCAATAATTACACGAACGTGTATCAGTAGGAACGATTTCCGTTGATTTCATTGTCGTATCGTTACACAAACGCGTCGCGATTATTGCAAACCACGTTTGAGTAATTCCCGTACATAATTACACGAAACGCTCTGATGTAATTGAACGTCACGATAATTGATAGCGTTAAACGTCGCATTAGATTTAAGATACCGTAAACATACAATAGAGAGATTTATCGAATTCGAGTTCATCCACGGCAACAAATGTTAATACGTGTAACAATATATTGACTGACAAGGTGTTTTAATGTGGATCGAAATGATTGTCGTAAATATCGTGGAATTTATAGATAAAAATTTTGCACAAGATAATTGTACGCCGTTGTGCACTTCTCTACGCTTGTATTAAAGTGTAGAGTCAGTTATATGCACAATATTAAGATTGGAAATATATAATATTATTAACAATCTAAGTAACGATATATTAGTTGACAAAGTGTTCTAACGTATTTTTATACTATTATCATAAATGTTACACAAAATAGTTAATTTCATATGAAACCATATTACACTTATTTCAAGATTCAGAATCAGTTACACGTACAAAAAAATTAATTTTGAAATTGACGCGAGAAATGTAATAGTAACTTACGGACAATTTCCGTATTTACGTAATTGTTTATTTATTCAGATCAAGATAAATTTTATCTTCACGAACACAACACTTGTAAAACATGTACCCAACAATTTGCAAAAAAGCGCTAACATTTGTTATCCGTCTTCTTTACTCTGTCATTATATCCACCACCTCACAACTACTTTCTATTATTTCCTCATAGAAATATTACCTGTTTGATATACCACTTGATCAGATTTAAAAATAACTAATCTTTCTATTTGAAACTCCTCGTTAAATGACGAATAATATCTCTTTAAAAAAAAAAGAGAAAGAAAACACTTTTAAAACTCACCATTGGTCGAGGGCCGCAATACGGACGTTCACGGTCGCTCGTTGTTCGAAGTTCAAGGAACGTCCGCGGTAGTTTGTGGCAACGAACGAAAGAGAAAAAGTCGTTTACCAATCACTTACACAACTTTCGTGATCGCAGCTCTCACCCCGAATGTTGTTGTTTATGTTGCGGTTACACAGTCGAGCGATGGGATTCGACACACATAGGGGACCGTTGTTTCGCGGTTGGACGAAACGCGTACGATGGAGTGCGTCGCGACGCCGCGTGCTGACTGAAGCCGTCGTTTTTCCTTCTGGGACCACAGAATCGCGAGGAGGGGGTCGGGTGCGTCTACCGGCGCTGGACGCCAACCACCCCTCCCCCCACCTCCATGCTTTCCGTCCCCTTTATCCGAGCTAGGCGCAGTCTACCCCTACTATGCTACCCCTACTGGCGCGAATTCAGATCCACGTGGTGCGCAATCGTCGACCGGTCGACGCTCGTAACTCGTCGAAACATACTGTCTGTTTTACTTTTCTCTTTCAGCAGAGGATTCTACTTTCCTTAGTTAAGAAATAATATCTTTGGATTATAGATAACTATAATACAGTAGAACCTCTGTTATCCGAATTAATTGAGGATCAACGGTGTTCGGATAAGGAAATTAACGGATAATAGGAAAGGTTCCTGATGTGCATCTTCATGTATGAATTTCAGAAAAGAAACATAAGTATTAATAACAATACAAGTAATGGAATTAAATATGATTCGATTAAAGATTTCTGAGTGACAAATCTTTTCAGCTGCTAAATCATACGACTTTTTCAGCAGATTCTATTCGCTACAGTTACAAAACTTTTGTTCCTCTTGCCATATTAACTGTATTTTAATAGCTTCAAATACTTCAAAATGTCGAGGAATATCATTACTTCTATTATATTCATGTCTCAATTTATTATTCGAAGTACACATAACATTAGTATCATGGTTAATTGAAGGAGATTTATTACATTGAAACCACTCTACCACGTCGGTATTATCACAGTCATCGAATCCTGGTATTGTATTCAATGCAGAAAGAGTCTCTTCTACATCGTAATATTAACTTCTATTTCTTCTTGTATGGTGTCTTCAATGTATTTCGCTAGCTTCTTTCACGCTCTTTTTAGTGTTACACATTTAAAGTCCACTCAAACATATCCCACCATATAGCAAGAATTATTTAAATCTAATCTGTGATAAAGCTATTTCCTCTTTTCGCTAGTAGTATCGTTGATCTTTAATGTGAAACGTATTCGGATAATAGAGAGTTCGAATAATAGGGATTCGTATAATTGAGGTTTTACTGTGTTAGATTGTGTCAGATTATTAAAATTTAGGGTATTTACTTTGATTTTATATTTTGTTGCGTTCTTCGTAATAGGGATCAGTAGTAAAATTAAATTACTAATTCCAAAATTATGATTCCCGATTGCTTTCATTGAAGTTAAGTGTTAAAATGTCTGATTTAGCATTTTTGTCATTTCTCAAAGGTTTATATTGAAATATCTGAAATTCTCCGTATTTTTTCTTATCGTTCAGAGGCCATGCTAATCAACAAAATAATATAAATCTAAATTCATAGAGAACTAACAATTACAGAATTATTTTTTAAAATTTATCTTGGAATTTACAAAGATTTATGCTGTTTCCTTGCAACATATAAAATGGAAATGACTTTTTTTTAAGATGTTGAGATATTGTTTTTCTTTTTGATTATGTTATATTAAAATGAACCCTTTTAAAATGTATCCTAAAATATATCTATTGAATAACGCCAAAACCAAAAAGTCAATAATATTGTATTTATCAGAGTTTTCCTTTTAACTTTCATATATAATATTTCAAATATTTCAAATTGAATGTAGAAAAACAAGACAAAGGTAAAAAAAAAAAATAATAAGACTTTTAGTATTCTGCAATGTTGCAAAGATTTAGATCGGATATTTTAATCAAAGACGACAGTATTACATGAATGTTTACATAGGGGATATTGACTCTGGGTGGGGTTTATGTTTTCCTTATATGAATGTGTGATAGAAATGAAAAGGAATAAAGTTTCCGGAGGAATGTAGGTATGTATGTTAATGTGCAAGGAAGAGAGATCTTAGGGGTAAATAGATACTTTAGGGTGAAAGTTTAATGAAATTGTCTTCGAAGAGCTATCTATTGTGAGACGCTTTAAGGCAAAAGAAGAAGACTGTAATTATTATGGTTATATATTGTTACATATCGTTAGGATATACATATTATGTTTCGGAGGAACGTAAATTGTTTCGTGGATGAGAGCAGTGGTGAGACGTATCTCTCTTTTTACGTTAATTCTTTAGGATATCATTATTTCGTTTTACTAGTCAGAACCTTATTAGGAAGAACTAAATTAAAACATACAAGCCACCCTTCAATGATGTCAAAAAATCCACTCGAAGAGCAACCTATGCTTTTAATCCACAAATTCGGAACTCCACAATAACATACCACCAATTAACAAACAATTATACAAATATACAAGCCGCTTCTCAATGATATCAAGTGTGTCACCCAAAAAGCAACCCTGTAATTCTACGAATATTCTTGATCAAACAAATTCTAAACTGCGCATGATATAATATGAGTTAACAAACAAAAAAGAAGAAAGATCCAAACCGAGATTAAAAAACCAAACCGAGATGCATAAGCCACCCTCAAACCTCCGAAACCACCCGAAAACCATGAAAGGGAAAAGAAGAAAGAAACCTAACCTAAAGGAACTAAATTAAGACACACAAGCCACCCTCGACGACGCAGAGCGTGTTATTCCCTGCTACATCAGCTGCTTTTTGCGAAACCGCGGAACACCGTTTCAGACTTTCGTTACGGGGATAGGTTGAAAAGCTGTGGCTCTTGTCGCATTGTGCGCCGTCGAAGCGGGAAACGTTGCGCCCTTCGTCGACCATGCAGCCGACGACGATCGATCGGTGCACCGTAGTCTATGTGCAACGAGGATAACGCTTTGCCACGACATCGTTCAACGAACGAGGATGGTAGAATACGCGCCTCGAAGAGGGCGAGGAAACCAGCGAGCGGAATACCGCTCGTAAATATCGGTGCTGAGTTCACGGGCTGTGACGGAGGTCAAGTGCTTGGCCATGGCTGCAGTCATTGGATAGTTTGAGGGCCACTGGACCACCGTACTCCCTTGTTCACCAGGAAATCGCACACGCTCTTCCTGCAATTTCGTGAGTGCGTCGCTCCGCCCAGCTGGGTTATTTGTATGTACTACATACGCGCTGATAAATTCGCGGAAAATTTTTGACCGGAGACATCGCGCGATCAACTTGCTGTGGTAGATTGTAGAGACTGGATTTGAGGGTTATAGGGAGAAGAATGCGATCGCTTTTCAGGGTTTATTCCACAGCGGTTGTAAACGCCGAGCATTGAACTTCGGCTAACGGATGGTTCGATTGGGGCTTCAGGTTTACTTTGATTTCGCTGTTTGTGTTCCGCGGATTTTACGAAGTGGGAACTTTTATGTTATTTTTATGGTCTTTTCGGGTGTGTTGATAAATATTAATACTGCTTTGTTTTATTTTATTTGGTATCGTTTGCGGAAATGATTGTATTGTATTTTGTGTTGTATTTTAATAGTAAAACTATCAGAGTGGTTAAAATGAACAATTTCTATGTTTTCGTGAAAATTTCATACATTTATAGCAACACATTTTTGCCAACTTGAATGATTTTTTTGTAAAGTACTGAAGTTACCAGAATGGTTACGATGATCAATTCGTACTTTTTTTTTAGTAGAAATTTTATAGATTTGCAACACGGTTTATATTTAAAGACTTTAATAAGTTTTTGGAAAGTATATAAATAAATACTTGTCTTTTTCCTTTCATTGACTCCTTTGATACGAATTCTAGACTATAGTGAATTATAGTGCTGTCACTTTTTTTGGTGTACACTGCTGCCTTTATCTTATTCCAAGAAAATTAATTGGTTTTTATAATGATACAGTTGCTTTTATATCATTATTCATCCACAAGACGTATTAATAGCTTTTGTTGTTAGACCTGTGAAAATCTATGTTCGCCGTACAAATGTGTTGATTGAACTAAGTGCAACGGATCTTTAGAAAAAGTGTTAGATTTACGAACGTATCGTGCAGTCAGGAATTAAATAAAACGTGGAAAGAAAATTAGATTGGATCGAATGTACATCAGCGCACCTTTCCGATAATTAATTAAGCTTCGTATTCCTTTGGTAGATAAAAACAATATGTTTGATACTCGAATATAATCAAAATTAACACGGGTATCTTTAAAATATGCGTGTAGGTGAAATCTGAGAATTTTTATTTTAATATGTCCATAATTATAATATGTATATCATTAGAATCTTGACAGGATTAACAAATATTTTTCCTCAAAGAAATGAATGATGATAGAATAAAGTAATCATTACAAAATTTTCAATTATACAGAAATATCATTTCATTGAATTATACCTCAAGTTACATACATACGATTGACGAGCTTCTATTTCGACTCTATTGCTTTAGAATATTCAACTAAAATCTTTAATCAAATGAGATATTATTGCATAATAATACAACTCCTAATACAACTCCTACAACCTTTGTAGTTAGTTGATACAGAAATTCTACATCTATGTACTTATTCTTTCGAAACCTTATTTTATTTTCCTATCACTACGGTAGTATAATTTATCTATATATTGCAATTATTGCTTTTTAGTTTTTAAATCAAAATAAAAATTATAATCAATTACAACTCTCCCAAAAATTGTTCTAAATACAAAATAAATATTCATCGTACAAAAAAGAAACGGAATTACCCTTAAGAAACTTCACGGTTAGAAAAATTCAAGTAAACTCAACGGTCAAATTCCACACCCTATATGCACCCTGTATTCTATTCTCTCGCGTACACAATAGTCAAATAACGAGTCGGGATAACGGAGGAAAGCTCGTAAAAGCCCACCGAAACAAAACACGGAACCTTTTTGCCTTCGTTCTTCAAGGGATATGTTTTCGCTCCCTGTTGGAAGCGTATTTTCTATCCAATTATGGTTTACGAGATAGTTCTTTCGAAGTAGCTTTTGGGATACTATTTCTAAATGAAACGAAACTCACGATCAATTCTTGATTTAACCTGGATCTTTCTTAATTTTGCAAGAAATATTGAAGAAGATAGAGACAACTGTGGCGGAAGTGTCCTAGGTTCTTCTGCATAATTTATTTAATAATAATACTAATGAAATCAACAAATAACGAGTGTAGGTTATAAATTTTTGTTGTACAATTTTATTATTTTACATGAAATAAAATAATCAGCTGGGTTGGAATTTATAAAATTGACTCATAAAATATCATTTCTAATTATTTTCCTGCCAAATTTAATACTATTATGTAAGGAAATTTATTAGCACTGGTAGTCTGGTATCTGTGATTTGTAAAATCATGCTAATGAGTTTAATTGTGCAAGAAAATCTACGCCTAGGCCGACTAATGATTAATTTCCTTTGGGCTATAACTCGCTGTCTTTTGTTACTACTACCAATGAAGTACTTAGGCGACGGGATTATAGGTGGTCCCTCTGTGTTTACCCTTTCTTCCCTTCAGGGGGGGCTTTTAATAATTCTATCAGAGGTCGTTTACTTGTTTGGAAGCAAGGTGAACGCTCCCATAGGAAAGGGACGCGTGGTTCGCAAGAGGTTTGGAGATTCGCAATAGTAGAGGTACAGTCGATTAGTTGACAGAAGAGGAAAATTAGGCTGCCGCTTTATGATGGACTGAATTTATGTGGTTGTATTAGAGGTACTTAGTGGGAATGTTTTATAGTTGTACTTTTTGACGTAAATATCGTTCAGATCAATAAAGTTACTTGTATTTAAATGACTCAAGCTTGAGTTTGAAATTAGTTGAATTCAAGTTTCTATCCATATAAGTTAAATTATTAAAATAAATAGCTTGAATTTCAATCAAATTCTAAATGGTATCAAACCCTATCTTTGCAAAGAAAATGGGTAAAATTAATTTCCACTATCGCGATATGGAGTGGAATAAATCTAATCATATATTTTACGATATTATTGTTTTATTGTCAAAAAATGTAAACGTGAACCTATTACTTATGACTACACTTGTATGAATCACCACGACCATAAATAAGTATTCTACAGAATTGTCAATTGCAAGAAGAATTCCAATAAGAAAATATTACTACGGGACATTTCATCTTTTTTATATGAATAAACAGTTTCATTTGACGTCATAATCTCAAGGTATGAGTTTGACACAACACGATCAATTTGTCGATGTATCCACGTTTACGATTTTGTCGTATCTTCTCTCTTTTTTCCTTCCTCGTCGTCACTTTCGTCCTCGTCGATGGATAGATCCGAACCATCGTCTTCTGCCTTCTCTACTTTTTTTTCACCATCGGACTGATTTAGACGTTCGTTTTTCTCGCTTCCGTTCGCGTTATCCGGACTCTTCCTTTTATCTCCCTGTTTCTCGAAGTCGTAATCATCGTCGTTCTCGATCTCTACCACTTCTTCCTCGGCACCAGATCTAAAACGAATTCGTTCGGTTTAATTACTTAGAACGACGGCCCTGGCAACGACACCAGGATCAAGTTAATAGTACTAATTCTATTATGACTGTCCTTCGGGATGGTTCTATGAAATTTCTAAAAAGAAGAATATTCTGCTACACTGCTGAAGCTACACTTCACGTTTCTGATGTAAAACTTTGATGTGAAATTAATAATCAGATTATTAGACTGTAAATGAATTATTACATTGGAAATATTGGAATGCTATTATCGATAAATTATGGATGTTTTTATGTTTGCGGAAAATTTGAAGCAAAAATATACGGGACATATGCTGCTAGCAATAAATATAGTAACATATACTAATTACATTTATTGGGAAATTCTACCTCTTGCTTTATTTAATGTTTTACGATATGAAACGCATATGATGCGAATGAAGCAATAGATTAACCGAAAATAATTGGAATAAACAGATCTTCTTTAAAAATACAACGTTCGAAATCCTTTCATTCAATTGTTGACCTTGCCATTTCGTCTCTTAAGAAGGATGGCGTTTCCAAAAATTTAATTTTGTTTTATTGAGCTTAGATTATTATACGTTGAACATTCAATTTGCGCTTCAAACTTTCGAAATACTCGTGATTGAAAGAGTTTCTATGGGTATTTCTCTTACATACGAACTTTATTTCGGGAAGGTAAAAGAAAAAAGAACTTGGTAGAATTACTCGTCACGTCTCCTGCCGTGTCTTCTTCGTGATCTCCTTCGCGATCTCCTTCGTCTTCTTCTGGATCCACTCCTGGATCTCCTTCGCCTTGAACTTCTTCTCCTCCTGCTTCTACGTCGTCGCCCCCTGGCGTCCTGCACCTCGTAGTCCTCGAATCTAATCGGCGTTCGACGAGGCCTTCTGTCCTCAACTTGTGAAACCGTGCTGTCCGACTTTTTATCCTTACTTTCGTAATTGCCTTCGTTCATGAGATCCGAGGATACACGGAGAACTTTGTACGCCGCGTCTTTCGGGATCAGATAACCGGATTCTACGCCGAAATCGATTGCCTTCTGGATGTATCTTTTCATTTTTCTTATTCCTATAGAGAAATAGGATTTTATAATATATTTGATAAATATAATATATGTTCTAAATATAGAATTTTTAAGAATAAATACAATTTTGAGCAATGTTTTTCGTGTATTTGGTATTCAAAAATTATTTTCAAAATTATTATGCTGTATTGAATAATGGATAGAAACAATAATGCATTGAAAAAACTCATAAATGATTTGTATATAAAACATGTTGTATTAATCAAATAATGGTGAATCAATGATATTGGTTTATCGAAAGAAAACGTGATGTGGCACGTGGAAGTTATTAATTTCGGCTAAATGGTAAGTTGTATGTTGAAAAAAGGGAACGTTTTATTTCTATGAAGCAATAAGTTACATATGAGGTGCAGTATGTCGGATTACCATTTAATTGCCTTCGATAATAATAATACACTGCTGTGTTAATTAATCATTTTATTGCCTTTATATAACGGTGCAATAAAAGGTAACAATACCCATTGCTCCACTTTCGCGCTCATTAAGCAATTGCAATTATCCTCAGATCATAATAAATATTACTCGATCTACGATTATAGTTAAGCTAATTAGTAAGTAACAAATAATGATATTTAGATAGGTGTGACTCATTATATAATTTCAATACGTCATTAAATTAACCTAGATACTATGCCGATATCACAAATGTGACTGTCTTAAGTATAGCTATAGAAAGTGTAAAATATAATTATTGAATAATACAAGAAAGGTCTCGAATATAATAATGATAGTTTATTTTTTCTGTCTCTTAACTATGAAAAGGGACAGGGTTTACAATTGTTATTTTTATTCGCCTTGAACTCTCGACCATACATCCTTCTGACACATATATCTCACACTCTTCTCACCAGACTATTTAACTATTAACTTAGCTATCGATATAGAGTATTATACGCAAAAAGCGTAAAAAGAGATCTCTACTATAAAGGAATATAAAAAGGTTTAAAAGTTATACATAGAAAGTATTTATAAAAACAATTCTCATTAAACACCAGTCTAATGTAAACAAAGTATCAAAGTATATCCATCATCCATAAGACGAGAAACTCATAATAACTTGTAAAAAGAAAATATATAATAAAACTTGAAAAACCTATAGTATCGATCTAGAAAGTTTATACAACAGCAGATTAAACGCAGAGAATCTGCTAATCTGTTTCAAACAGTGTATCGTCTAGAATGTAGAAACAATTTCCATGACTTTCATAGCACTAACCTTCTCCTCCATTGCCCCTATACATGCATGACGAGAGGGTGTGGTCCTTGGAGGTTTGGCGTCGTTTCACCCGGTGAATGTTGGAATTCCTTGCCGAACCTTTCCGTTTGTTGGCCATGTTACCGCCAGGTCGAGAATCTAGGCAATCCAAAACTTCTTCACGGCGTTTCTGCCGCTTGCAGTACCGACACCTCGTACTGTAATTTCGCAACGCTTCACAAGCTTCCTCTTTACTCCCGCCAAGACGCAGGAATTTGTACACCAGTTCCGAGATATTTGGTTTACGACGTAACTCTGAAACGCGATAAACTAGTCGCCGCGCAGATTCCAGTTATACTCAGACAAGGATTTTCTTTTTCAAAGCTTGGACTTTACGTGTAATTCTTTCGCATGTTCAGGTAGAAGCGCATGGGAGATGCAAGAGAATTTGAGACGACTGCTAAGTGAAAATTCTGACGCATTGCAGGTTTGATATTGAATGTAACTTTTTTTTTTTAAGAATTTTTTAAGATTTAGAGATTTATTGGTATTCTTAAAGAGCTGTGATAGGATATGAGAATCCTATGAAATTCGACCGAAAGCTTCTGTTCTTGAAAGTTCAAGGATGGAAACTGGGATGTGTCTATTCTAAACTTTGGAAAAAAGGTATTTCAACTTTAAATATTTCACAATTTGTGGGTCGTCAAGCAATTTCAATATTATAGAGAAGTTCTAACTCAGAAAAGTTACAGAAAGTTAATTCGAGCGATCTTAAGTTTAAATGTAAAATTTCTAATTTTTTAAATCGAATACGTATTTTAGAAATTCTCGTAAAATGTAGAGTCGATTATTTTTAGGCTGAGAATACAATGTAAGAATATACTGAATTTTTCTCCAAATCAAAAATATTTATATCGAAAGTCGCGAAATTTCCAATTTAGAATACGATCTCTAGGCTAAGTAAAAGAAATTGGCAATTGTTTCAATTGGTCAATTTAATTTGAATAATGAAAACGCTTGGAAGGTACCTTGGAATTCGCGGGAGAAATTTTTAATGATGTTCCACGATGCTTGTTGCAAATATCGAACGAAACTTGGTGTTCCAGTTCAAAGAATTACAAAGTACCAGACGTGGGTGTCTTTACGAAATGTAATAAACAAAATAGAATATATGTTCAAGCGATGAATGGCTTCTTTTGTGGCCATTGCTGACAATCGAAGAAGTAGGTCAATAAAATCTGCTAGGCGATAATGTATCTTTATTTTGAAAAAAATGTGTATTTTAGTCTCGATAATTTTCTAAATTAATATTCTAATGCAATTTCATTTCACCTCTTTCATCGGGAAAATCAAAAAAGTGTCGAAGAATATAAAAAGTCGTCACTTCTAAAGTATATAGAGAATACGCTACGTCATTATTCCAATGAATTTCTCGTGGAAACAAAACAAGAATTTTGTCATTTTTTGCTCAAATCTTTTCCAAGATCATCACTCACTCATCTTGTGATGGCTTCGCGCATGAGGACGTCTCTTTATGTGGGCCATTTTGTGCTTACTGATGGATGTGAAACTCCTCTGGACGTGAAACTCCTCTGGACGTCCGTACTTGTTCCTCAGCCGCCGTTGTTTCCGAAGGATTTCAATAGTCCAGCCGAATTTTTTCTAGGATTTTGATCGGTCGTGGCGCCAAATTTTGTCTAGGAATTTTCAGGACATTGATGAAAAGAAGAGAGGCACGACCGACGGTGCCAATCCATCGGTTCCTTTCGCCTATTCTTTTTTTTCACGGAACAACGAAATCTCGTCTCGTCGACTACATTCACACGTTTGCTGTTCTCTTTACGCGTTTCATAAAGCAGGCGTTGCCTTCTGCCCACTTTCTCATTCATTTATTTTCCATTTATCACTCGAAGTTGCCGAAGAATCATTTTCTTTGTCATTTTTTTGAAACTTGATCGTATTAAATACTCTACTTTCGATTTATATTTAATTTCAAATAAAGAAACATCATGAAATGATTAATTAAATTGCTATTATGTACAATATTATGTACCGATTACTGTACCGATTGTAGTAAAGCTCATAATTAAATTAAGCTTGTAATTACAGAAAATGAAATTAAATTTGATCTTTGCACAGAAGAATTTCAGGTTCATTATCTTTTATATCTAACAGGACAAGCAAATACTCCACAGTTTCTCATTTAGTTTCCTATTTATGCAACTATGCAATGTTATTACACTATTACTTACACCAATATTATTACTTCTCCCATTTCGCATTATGTTTTTGGCCTGTCCCATTATAAGCCAGTCCTTTGACATTGCAATATCCAAACTATTTTCCGTCTGTTGACTTTTCTGTCTATTTTTCTTGTGTGCACATACACATTGACGGAATCATGGCGACAACTTCCGATTCGTGGAATCCGATCAACCAACCACGATCACGGTATTGTATAGCTGGCGAAGGGTGATGAGGTCAAACTTCGCGACACGAGATCGTCGACATCGTCATAAATTCTCGAAAAAACGCCGACTTGCATGGTAGAGAAAATCTCGTTATTGACTTTGAGAGTTCAGTCAATCGATACGAAGAGTTTCAAATATAAAATTAGTTATTTATAATTAGTATAAATCTAGAATCGTATTTCACGCGTTTTGTGATGAAAACTTTGTCATTGCTTGCGCTGTAATATAAATTTTAAGACAAATATATCTTTTATTCTAAATTTATGGTGAAATTTATGGTTGTTGAAATTTTCAATGAACGTAAAATTATACTAGATGGTACAGTTGGTTCTTACACGATCACGCCGATGTCCTGCGGCAAATTTATACAATTCCAAACATATACTAAACTGCTATAGTTCTAAGAAATACATGCTACAGATGGTCCTGTTTCGCTAGAATTACCAGAAAATTGCCAGAAAAGCTAATATTACATATACGATCCAAAATTAATTTTATTTGAAATTTATATAATTACAAAAGAAATTAAAATTGTATACATACTAATAATACACTCCTAGTTAAAAGATATCCAATAAATCTCCATAAAAAACTTCTTCTTTCAAACTTAATATTTCAAAATTGTGTAGAAATTTTTTACAACATTTTCTTCACTTTTTTGTAAGTAAATTATACAATAAATAGTTAATCCAAATTCTCAATTGTATTGTTCTCGTTATTTTCCTCATAGGAGGCATCCAATTTTTCTTCGACGATTTTCCCTGGATTTCCGGATGATCCGCTGCTATTTCGCAAAGCATCCTCTCGACTGGTCGTCGATTTCTGTCGTACTATCGCCATTCTTTCGTTGATTTCTTCGTTTTCGCTCAATTCTGTGTTGTATGCATCTTCGTTGCTCGAGTCTGGTTTATTCTCTTTCGAATTCTCATTATCTTCTTTTTTTGAACGGGAAGACTTAGCCCTGCGATTTCTATGATCCTCTTTTCCCTTGTCCACATCGTATTTGTACGAGTTTCGCATACTTCTTATTTTCTTCTGAGTCTCGTCGATTTTGTTGCTCGGGCTCTTGGACAGCGTTGATATTATTAACTGATCTCTGAAACAGAACTTTAAATTATTCTTCAAGCATTTCGTCGTTTTGTTTGTGAATACCCATTGCACCGTAAGTGAAATTTATAGATATTTTGCTATTTTGTTTGTAAACACCCACTTGTTTGTTTTGCTATCCATAGACCATAATATTAGAGCACTTTGTCGTTTTGTTTGTGAATGTCCGTAGTTTTCTTGTTATGTACTGTTATGTACTATTTTATCGACGAATAAGACTGTAATAAATATTTTAAATAAAATGAATCGCTTTTCAGTAATTATGATATTAGAGGGATAATTTAGAAATTACGATTACATGGAAATATTAACATTGTTAGAGTTTACAAATCTCTATGTTCGAATCTCGAGCTTGTTTCAACAAACCGGAAGATATTAGCTATTTTAAGAAAAACTTTAATACAAAACTGAAATAAGACATCATTTCTCAAAATCAAGATGTTTTTTAGCAATATAAAAATATAATTAGTATGATGGTGATCTGAAAAACGTAGTAAGGTTTAAATAAGCATCACTACACTGCGGGTGTTTATACAATTAGAATTATGTAGGTTTACAATATAATTATAAAGTTGCAAATATTATAATTGTATAAAATGCATATGTAATATGCAAAAATATAGAAAATAACAAAAATATGAGAGTGTATAAAAATCAGCAATCTAAGCATTAAAACAGAATTCTAACAATTTTAATATTGGAAAAAGATTTTAGTCAGTATTCGATTAATTAAACCCTCATCAATTATTCAAACTTGACAAAACATCATTAATAGCAGAAAAAATTAACCAGCAATGAGCAAAAAGGGCCTCATAAAAATTAACTAATGGTCCGTCACAAAAAGTGCAAGCATACCCAAAGATATTTGCCCTTAATTTCCACAGCTCTCGTAAATCTACAAAAAGTAAAGAATAACGTAAGAGGCACATAACAGCGTTTAGATTACTAACTTTTTTCCTTTCCTAGTTCTCCTTTTTCTGCTCTCCCGTGGAGTACGTTCCTTGGTTTTCTTCCTGGGACTCTTCTTCGCCTGAATCGAACTTTTCGAAGTCTTCCTTCTTTTTCGAGGCGGAGTTTCCGGTTTTGGTGTATTTTCACGACGTGTGATGTTCTTCGTGTCCCAAGGAGGGGTCAATCGACGCCGTTTCTGGGCATCGGCTATCGGGTCTTCTTCACCTCTTCTGGCCCTCCTTCGTCTTTTCCGTGATTCTATGTCACTCTTCTTCAATTCTATCAACGTTGGAGATACTCGTATCACTTGTCCTTGTGGACCAGCAGGAATTAGGTAACCGGATTTCACGCCGAAGGAAAGTGCCTTGCGGATGTACTTCTTCGCTTGCCGTTTTCCTAAGGATTAGGTAAAAAGTTTGTCGCGCTATAGAAACTTTATAAAGGTTAATAGAATCTGAAATGAATGATGAAATTCTGTAGATTTAAAAAACTAATTATAATCGAGATGCATTGATATATTAGACGTGTAAATTGATTCGGTACCTTTAGACTTATCTGTCCCTAATCTAAATTCACGTACTTCCCCGTCGTACGGAAATTTTGAAACATGTCATCTTCGTTTATGTTCTAAACGTTATATTTTGATGACTAAATTTATATTACGTGATCGTCAGGTTGATAAAATTTCTTCTTACGATGTTAGATACAATTAAAAGAATAAAGAATAAATTAAGTTAAAAAATATAAAGGATATTACAAAATTCCACTTTATAGACGTAGTTAATTTTTTATAATAACTATCGAAACTAAAGAAAACTTAAAAGATAACTTGTACAAAATTTTTGTATAGTAGTCTTTCCATTTGCTCGAAAGTAACCCTGACAAAAAATTGATACCAACGAACGAGGCCTCAAGCTTCTAGCAAATACCGGGATTAGAGAGCATCCAAGCGATACCTTCCTCTATTCCGGCCTTGATGTAATTGTTGATGACCTGAACGAAAGATTTTTTCTTCAGTAAGGCTCTAGTGTTATCGATCGTCTTCGCGAGAGCAATCGGTTCCACAGAGGCATTTGAAACGCTGCTGTTGCCAGAGCTACTGGCCACTGAGCTATTAGTGGCCTCCATCACTCTCGACAGGTTCTCCACGGACGTTGCCACGGATTTTGTGTACTCTGAGTCCTGAATGGACGGCGAGCTATCGCGATGGGGCGAACTATCGTACGAGGACTCTCGTGTATTTTGATATTTCCGCATGCTTTCGTGGAACCTGCCGCTTCTAGGGACTCTTTGCTTTTTTCCTGAAAGAGGTTCATAATTGTTATTAATGTTCTATGTGTTCGAAAGCTGTAATATCGTGTGAAATATTCCTTATCCTTACAACGCTCTTATCAGAGCAGTTTAGAAGAGTAGTGAATGTTCTATCGAATGGAAATAACTACATTTTTGCGTTCAAGTTTTGCTCTATTAAATAAATTTCTTTATTTTTTTACTGTCCGGCAAATATCTTAGATCTATTCTACTATTCAAAGATTAATTTGTATTATCGAAAAATTTACTACTAGACATCGATAAAAAGAAACTTCTCAGGAAGAAAGAAATTAAATCTTTTTCTTTATACGCAGCTCTTTTATTTTCATTTCTAATAATGTTTATCTCAATTGTTTTAATTCAAAGGTATTATATTTTTTTGGAGACTATAAGAAAAATAATATTATCGATGAGACTCGTTATGACAATTCATTATGCATAATATAGCACCTTGGTTATGTTTGCTGTTGAGCAGCCTGTACACCATTTCTCGTACAGTCGTGGGTTGATAAAGAGTCTGTACTCGTCGTGGAATGTTTTGTCGCTTAGGACGTTGTTGATAGCTATAACGTGGCCCTATTATTTGATTCTTCCAGAGTCGGCCTTTTGAATTTCTCTTTGGCGGTGCCATTATTCAGCAATGGTACTTTTTTTCTTCGTCCGTGGATTGCTTCTCGCTGAAACAGCGGAGTTGTTGTCGCCGTTGAAAAACACTCGTTTCCTTCGGTTCATCGATTAGCAGCTACGTCATGTTGTATAAAAAGATGTCACATGTTTGCGTTTTCGTTCAGTGCCAAACTTTTGTCCAGTTTACTAATTCATTCTTAAAATACGATTATTTCGAAAATAATAATAAAATATTGGAAATCTAATATTTCTATGCAAAATAAATTATAAATATTGTACTATATATATTTACAATACAATACAGCACAATATTTAGAATATTACTATTGCACTACTTTTGTATTATTAGTATTATACTATATATATTATATATATAGTATATATATATACTATATTTATATTTATATTATACTTATATTTATATATATACTATATATATTATATATATAGTATATATATATATATAGTACAATAGTACAAAGTGTGCGTGCTTGCGTGTGCGTGCATGCTTGCGTGCGTGCGTGCGTGCGTGCGTGCGTGCGTGCGTGTGTGCGTGTGTGCGTGTGTGTGTGAATATATGTGTATGAAAGTACTGAAATTTGTTTGATATTATTTGGACATTGACATTTTAAGTTATTTTAATTTTGGAGGGCCTTTGGCAATGGTGTTTGATACTTAGGGTCATTTGAATATCATGAAAGGTCATATAAATCGCATGGATACTTAGGGTGATTTGAAGATCACAAGGTTCATCGAGATTGTGTCGTTGGCAGTTAAGCCATAGTTAGTACGTAACATTGAAAATTTGGTACTGAAGATTATTTAAAGGTCATGAAGGTTCATTGAGTATTAATCATCAGCATTTCATGCAACTAGGAAGTGCCATATAAATCATGGCGAGAATTTTCTGGATACAGGCTACTTGGAAAATATATTTAGGCAATAACTTACTCGCTGTATGAGTCCTCCGAGTAATTTCCACAAAGATCTGTCCTGGTCCAACATCCACAAATCCTGATCACCCTTATCTAATCCCAATTCGAAATAGCTTTTACAAGTTCAGTATATATATCACAGATTTATCACTCTTACTGCGGCCGAATTTCACAACCGTGAAGACGTCAACTTTGGCTTGCTCAACTTAACACACGTTGGATCTAAGTGTAGTGAATCTCGAATCGTCTCGATAAGGTTTCCTTATTGCGGAATTAAGGATGTCCTGTTTTGTAATTTCGTGACTCTAACTGTCGTATTTTGCAACGTGCACGTCTTTTTTAATTTCAATGTATCGAATTTTCATCATCATCATCTGAGGATTTCACAATTATAAAATGAATCAGGCAACACTATATTGCCATCGGCAATATTAGCAATAGCGCACTATCGTTCTTGTCAAATATCCAAGCTATTCCAGAGTTTCATTAAATTTTACATATCCAAAATCCATCCCACTTATCCTTGGCATAAACGTTGTCGAATCCCGCAACAGGAGGTTCTGCCAACCTCGCTATCGCCTCGAGCTCGTCGTTATCACCGTACAAGCTATCTTCATTCTACCTTCGTGCATTATAACACTCATCTTATAATGTTTCCTCCGTTGCACATAGTATTAAAAGTTAATTCGACAACAATTTCCCTATCAGACTTTCTCAAAGAATCTCCCCTTGCAGATAATCGTCGAATTTTAAACTCTATACAAGTTGTCTAAAATTTTGATATATAAGATCTGTAATCTATACACCTGTAAGTAACAATCTGATCATTAGAATGCGGATATTTATGCAGTCATATTTTGGTAAATGCAAGCAAAAGAATGGAATTTAGGTAGAAAATAGTTTTATTCTATTTTGGATATTTTTAATGCTTTCTGCGTATTATCTGTATTTTCTACATTTTTATTTTTAACATTATCTAAAACAACTTTTTGATCTTTATTTGAAACTACCTTCAAGTTTCCCATAAATGTATAAAATTGACAATATTCCTAATCACTTAAAAATTATTACATGTATTATACATGAGAGCGTCTTTCTTGCAGAATCACTGCTCGATTTATTGTACTTTAATCGTTGTTCGAGCAGTTAGCTCGTTTGGTACTTTTGGCCAGTCTGTGTATCGATCAACTGTCACGTGGACGAAAAACTTTCGAGCTTTGTCCTTGACTATGCGAAGCCACCCAGCGCCCCTCGCGAATTTAACGTTCTTCGCGCTCGACTGGCCACAGGGGAGAGTGTCACGGCTCTGTGAATGTCTCGCTGTTGGGATTGTCGCTGATTTCTGTCTCATTCAAGCTGGAACACGAGTCAAGAACGCTTGATGAAACTCGTTCGTGTTAAAAGACGATGCATTTGCTTTAATTCGCCCTTCACGGAAACGTCGCTCGATTGAACAATGAATTATAGTTGAAAAGTTTCTTGATAGGTCGATGATCGGTACGGTGTTAGGATGAAAACATTCTAGTTCGATGATGTCAGATAGAGAAAATGTAAAAGAGATGAGAAAGTAATGGATCGAACGAGCAGAGTTCAAAGGGAATGGAGGTTTATTATCGTGTTAGGAAGTCGAAGATTTATTGCAAAATAAAAGTTCTATTGCTAGGTTAAGTATTGGTGTATAAGGGCAACTAACTTTAAGGGATGATTAAAGGAATTCTTTGAGAAATGAGCCAACGTTTTACGATTTGAATCGTTTCTCTCAAAACGAAAAGTTTATTTTTTGCATATTATTAGCTTTTTCTATAGACTCAGGAAATTTAGAAATTGTTGTAGAACGTGTCAGAAAGAGATTATTCCTTTCTTTTTCTATCACTTGTTAGATACTATGAAATCTGTGAATAAATAAATATAAATATATGTCGGTAAGCAATTAAATAATAGGATGTGTCAAATTAATTTTACTATATTTTGTCAAGTATTATACCATTTTAGTCGTCCGCTATAAAATTACATTTACAAAGAAACGCATCGTTATTTTCATTTCTTCTGCGAGCTCGTAGAATATCGAAATATGTCTCTCAGGAGCAGTTCTTTTTGTACCTTTCCAGAG